>OY728132.1:1676782610-1677982610 GCA_963277665.1 Viscum album | reverse complement strand
TATGTCATGTCCTAAATGTAGCTGTGTTATGAGACATAAATAAATGTTGTAAATGAGGTGTAACTAGAAAATAAATCAAGTGTTTCATATGAAATCTAGAATTTATTGTTGTTCCTATTTATACCTTGATTCTCCCTATATAATAAAATTAGAAAAGAATACATAATCCACATAAAGAAATATGCAGTCACATAAACTTGTATTAAAATTATGATAACAAAGATCCAGATTATTGACCAACATGTTTCATAGAAACCTACTGGTGATGGGTTTCCATTAGGAAACAATGATTTAACAAATAACAATAACTGATCGAAACAACTATTTGAAGTTCCAAATTTTGATTTAATAGCCATAAATTTTGCAACAACTTCCAGTTTTATCATATGGAATCCTAGAAAAAATATCTCCTCAATATATTTCAACAAATTGTAACACTAAGAATATTCCGAATTAGGATTTAAAATAACATTCTACATTATTATTAATGGAATAGATGGACCAATTAACTCATGTACTAAATTCTGAGGTGATTGATCCAAAACAAAAAACCATAAATTTTCGTCTGATTCCTAATCAACATTTTGATACTAAAAAATAAATATTTCTAAAAACCAAAACATAATGGATGAACTCAAACATTGAAAATCATTTCAAATCTCAAAGGATCACATTTCAAACCTAGACATTTAATCGTTCTATCAGAAAAAATATAAATTCAACAATGTGAATGATATGAATATATAAACACCTTTAATATAGAATAGATTTATACCAGATATATTGGAATTTTTTAGATGATTTATACAATCATGAACCCATAATATAAACTTATGACTACTTCCTTAATCAATATTTATCTAATAAATAGAAATAAGAATAATTATTATGGACCATTTTAACTAATTACAGATTATTACGATAATATAACACCTTGAAATATTCTATGGAATATGATCAGAGTAAGACATTGATTTTTCATTGGATTACGAGGCTGATAGAGGCTCAACATAGATAGAATAAAAATATTAAATATTTAATAAAAAACACATGTTATTCTTTTAAAATATTAGAAATTTTTCAAAATGGTGTATCATATAAGGAATTTGAGACCGCAATTATGCTTGGGAAATGGGGTTTATCAAATGAGGGACATATCATTTCAACATGTTGAGTGTTTAGTAATATCATGCATGATGGTAATACCATTAAATATTTTTATTAAAATTTTTTTAAAAAAATTGATGTATATTTCTAATAGTGTATCATATTAGATATCTAAGACCACCATTAGATCAAAGATACAAGATTTACCCTAGGAATGAAATAAAATTTATGTGTGTTGGCTGTTTGGATATAAGGAACGTGAGGGTAATTATTATAATTTTTTTATTACAATTATTTATAAAATATTTAAGTATCTCACAAAATATGTATCATATAAAAAATAAAAGACAAAAGGTATGTCTGAGATTTTTTGTTTACCCAAGACGTGACATTACATTTCTATGCAATGGGTGTTTGGTTACATTTCACCTAAGGGTACTTTATTTAACATTTTTATTAAAATTTATTATTAAAATTTTAAGTAACATTCAAATTTGTTATTTTATGAAAAACGATAGACCATCATTGGCTCTGGGATGTGTGGTTTTCCCTATATACGACATATCATTTTCATGCGTCATGACCTTATTAACATCACACCCGATGGTAATCTCATTTTATATTTTTTTTTATTTTTTTTTTAAAATTGAAGTGTCTCTGTAATGGTGTATCATATCATAAATTTGTGAGCACCATTAGAATAGGGATGACGTGTTTACCATAGGCATGACATAAAATTTATGAGTGTCAGGTGATTAGTAACATCACATGTGATGGAATCAGTTTTTAATCTTTCATTATTATATATGTATATATATAATTTTAAATATTAAAAAAAAATATAAATTATTAATATGAATTATTTTAATTAATATGGAATTAATATAAATTATTATGAATTTATAATAGTTGTGATTTTTATATTTTATACATGGTTTTGTTAAAAGAATTAATATTTATTAATATTTATAATATTTATAGTAGTAGATAAAATTATTTGATAATTAATTCTAATTATTTATTATTTATATATGAATTAATAATAAATACTACTAAGATTTTACAATTACTAGTACTTCATATTTTTTCATTCACAATTTTTTTTACAAATTTATGTAATTTCTTAAAATTTTATAATTATTAATAAAATTTTGTAATTAACACCAATATTTAATAATTATTAATATAATTGACTAATTAATAATTTTTATATATTATATAATGATCACTATAAAATATTTAAATTATTATTATATTTTTAATTATTATAATAAATAAATAAATATATATATATATATATCAAAAATGTTAATATACATCTATATAATTTCTAAATAATTTTACTTATAATTTGTTTAGATTGTAAATAATTTAAATTATCATGAATTAATAATTTATATTAATAATTTATAAATAATTTTTTGTTGATATTTTTGAATTAATATACATTTTGAATTGATATTGGTTTTTAATGAATATTTTTGAATTAATAATTTATAATTACTAATGTTTGCCTAATTTGGGTGACATGAAAGATATCAATTGATTAAAATCAAAATTACTGTTTATAAAATTGACATGATATAAAAATTAAAAATATCATTTCCAATATATTTTTCAATATTAAATTTCTATATCATTTACATTAAATAATACAATATCAATGCTAATATATTTTTCAAAATAAAATCCTTATATAATTAACATAATATTAAAATCCAAGATAAAATTTAAATTCATCATATTTTTTTATTTGTAATAATTGATTATTGGAATAATATTTTTTTTTTAAATATTACCCGAACCCTCCCAGATTAATAATTAGTTAACAATTTCATATTTAGTTTTATTATATATATTATTATAATTATATTTTTATGTATAATTATATAAATATATTGATAAATATATATTTATTATTATATAAATACTTTTAAAAAATTATATATGTACATATATATTTATTTATAATTATATATATATATATTTATATATTATAAATATATATTTATAAAACTATAAATTTATTATATTAATATATATATTTATGAATGCATATTTATACAATTATATATAAATAAATATATTTACAAATATGTATATATATAATTATATAAAGATATATATAATTATATATATATATATATCCAAACTGGATACACACATACATACATCTAAATCAATTCGAATAACTCGTGCATAACCGATTAATATGAAAACAGAGAAAAATACATTAGTAGGAATCTTAAATACCCTATACAACATCAAAATTGGATACACACACATATATATATACCCTAATAAAATATTGAAAAAATTAACTAATAATCAATTAAAATAACTCAAGTGGACCTGATTAATATAAATTCATGGACTAATAAATTTTATCGAATCCTACATATCGAATACAACTTCAAAATATGATAAATTTCCAATCCTTGGGTATAGAAAAGCTGAATCATGTAATAAAATAAGAAAAACTAAAAAAATAGAAATTTGATAAAATGTATTAATACAAAGGTTATTCGAAAGAAGATTTGTCAAAAATTAGTTGTAATAGAGTAGATTTGACCAGGGATGAATCCATCATTGTGCACGACCATTCGAGAGGAGAGGAAGAGGAGGAGTGGAAGAAGAAGGGGGAGGTGTGGGCATTAACACCAAATTTTGATTACGAAATACTATGTATGATGGAATTCACTCTATTAAAGATATATATTCCTTCAAAAGTAGTTGCAACAGATAGTTTATTCTGTCACAAATGATGACTATTTCTAACAGAAGAAACCATCCACCAAAAAATAGTAGCTTGTCAAAATTAATATGCACTGGGAAAATTTACTATCTCAATTACCCATCACAAATTCCATTTATTTTAGTATTTAGGGTGCTTCTGATTTATTTATTGGTTTTTAGTTTTCTATCTAATAAATAGATTTTTTTTTGACTTGGTTACCGTAATCCTTTCTCTAAATTCGATGTGGTATATTTTTGAAATATTTTATAATCATTTGTTGACCGAAATTTAAATTTGTAAGTGATAATTGTTTTAATATGTTATATGTTTCAAAACATGGTTTAGGTGAAGGGAGTATTCATGTGGTGTCAATTGTGATCAATTTTTGTTGAAATTATGTTTTAATTTTATCAATGTTATTATTTGATATATATATATCTTACTGGTAGATTGGATTTATTTTCTATTCATTTAGATTGATTGTTGATAATTGAGGATAATAATCATTCTAGAGGTATCTAATGTATCCTCCAAATATTGTTATATCTCATATTCCAGGCATTGGATGTGTTGGGAGAATGTTAAAGGGTGATAAGTGTTGCTGGAGCTATGATTTTGGTTGAAAGTCATGCATTAGGTAAGGTCCATATGTATCACACCATGAGTGTTTTCTTTGGATGATGGTCAGAATATGGTTCATATGTTATATATTATCTATTATAGGTCATGGTAGACAAGAGTTATACTTTTTTTGGGAGGTATCTTATCATTGAATGAAGGATGATTATCTTGTAATGAAGACATGGAAGTCAAGTTATTTGGTTTTACATTCTTTTTGTCATTATGTCATTTTATTTTGTTGTTTCATAGATGATTCAATGTACTCAAAATGATATTTGATAATTTCAATTTCATGGCCTGATAATGGTCATCACACAATGAAATTTCCTTGATGATATCAAATTAAGATGGTTAACTATGTTTTAAATGGTAGAGTGATAGATAAATCACAACTTGGATTTCAAAGGAAAATATGATTTGGTATTGTTATGGTGTGACCATGACCTACCACATTATGATTCCATTAGATCCTTTATTATTTATCAATTTGTTGGACACATATAAATTATTCTTAATTTATTCATTCTATTCGTACCCTAGTTGAAGAAACATACATCCTTGGAGACCTTTGAGTGTAAAATTATTAGCATTGGAACAAAACTTCAAAAAATCATCAATTTTTTTATAAATGTTTAGTTTCACATATTTTTACATTATCTTTCCATCCTTATGATTCATATAGTTTTTTATAGAGGATTTGTCTTGTTTTTTTCATGGTTATTGGATTTTATGGGGATTTTGATGATCTAGGTTTTTGGGCTTTTACTCAAATTAACTTGGAATTGTTATGATCTCCTCCACTTGTTCTCACACAACTATATTTGGATTCATAGTTGATTTAGGTGAATGATAATATATTTTTCTATCATGTAGAGTGATTTTAATTATTAATATTCTATTATACCTTCCACAGACCAACTCATATTATATTATTTTATTGTTTTGTTCATGCTACTTAGGTGTTCATTGTTGAGAAGAAGAAGAATGTTTTGGGAATCCTCCCTTAAGAGAAATTTTTTTCAAATGAAGATTATATATAGAGTATGTATAATTTGGAAGGGAATGAATTGTCACTGTTATGTTATGGATTTCATGAATTTCAATGTGTATTTGTGCTTATTGGTTGATAATCACTATTATAATCATCATGTTTCTATTATTATTGGATACCCTTGTCACATCCTTATTCAAATAATTAATTAAATATGTAAATTTTAATATTTTGATGAAATAATATAATATGAGGTTTTATTCCATGAACATACCCATTGGGGATTAGATGGACGGTGGAGAGTGGATTTTAAATGACCCCATGGATGCCTTCACAGGCCACGAAATGCCTAAAAGTACCAAAATGCATATATAATATGAGAGGCCTTTTCCTAATGCCCATGTATGCACACACCCAACCATATCAAATCAAAAGTGTAGAGGAAAAATAAAACTTTACAATAACATCTAGATAAATAACAATAAATGTGACAACTTCTAGAGAATACAAGACTATGATGGTGTAATATATAATATTAAAGGAAAAAATAAATTCCCAGACAGAAAGAAGTCCTAACCAGAAAATAACTAGAAAAAATAAATATGCTAGGAGATCTTATCCATATCTAAAATCCCCAACCTCCATACACATTGGGATACATCATGGTATCCCAATGAGGCAATTAAATTTATATTGACCTATCTATCACCTGCATATGACACGACACATGAAGGAATATCCATTTATGGGTGAGTATATAAATACATTGCATGATTCGACAAAAGTTGAAGGGGGGAAAAATAAGATTCATGATAGAAGTATAAAATTCAACCCATATCAAGAAATAAATGAAAAACAAAAAATGTAGATAAATATATGCTCATATAAGAAACCAAAATGTGGGGAGAAAGGTGATATCCATCTCATAGCTTAACCTGAGATGATGATTTTTCTAAGAGTTTGAAAGAGTTCCATTATTGACATCAAACATCTATAATGTTTATATGAAGATGTATCCATGTGGTAACACATCATGACACTATGCCACAAAGTCGAAGGGATATAATTTCTTATGTATATGACCAATTCACGAGTACAATATGAGGGTTCCACTCAATAGATAGATAGAGAACCCATGAACTTACTACATAAGAGGGTTCCACTTAGTAGGTGGTGTACCCATGACCTAAATTCATAGGTTGGTGTCCCTCAATAGGTAAAGGACCCCTCCCCTAACACCACACAAGGGTTCCAATCTGATGGTAGATAGAGGACCCATTAACTATCATTGTAGGAGGGTGTGACTATAATGGTATAGAAACTATTTCCAAGTAGTGCATGGGATTCCACAATGTAGGTAGAGTACCCATTCCCTCACACTGTACAAGGGTTCCACTCTAATTCTAGATATAGGACCCATTCCATTGTCCCAATATGAGGCTGACACATTGATGGTAGATAACTTTTTCCCTGAAAAAATATAGGGTTCCACTCTAATTCATGAAAGAGGACCCATGACCTATCCCAAAAAATGGGTGACACTATGATGGTAGAGAAATCATGCCCTGCCACTACATAAGGGTTCCTCTTTCATGGTATAAAGTAGACAAATTCCTTGCCTCAATAAGAGGGATCCACTCTGATGGAAGATATAGTACCCCTACCCTATATCAATAAGAGGGTTCAACTTTTATGGTAGATATAGGACCCATGAATTGTGCTAGTTGAAGGGTTCAACTCAAATATCTCAAATGATTCTACCTGAAAACTGTTATCATCTAGTACCTCATAAAGAAGTGTCATTTATTGATCATCTTCTTTCATATCTGGAAATCCACTATAAAGGATACCATAATGTTCTATATTGAAAATCACACAAAATAAGATTTTCTTAGGCCAATATTCGAGTCCAAATGAAGGAGATATAAGAGGTAGAATTATAATCAAAAGAAAAGTAAACAACATGTAGGGTATCGAAGTGGTGTGTGGCCCCACTTTACTGTGTGGTCATGTCCTTTCTAGCACATGGTTAATTAGAAATATCGTATTATATGATATTTAGGGTTACTACATGGCATGTCTCATCCACTCATGGCCAAGCCGTGTTCTCTTAGCTATACTTATGTCCTTAATGTCGTGCCCTTGTACTCTATCCATGTACCGTCACACGGTTTGTTCCCCAACCTACATGTAATGTAGTTCCACAAGGTATTGTAGGTTTTTACCCTTTTCAATTTCTATGTTAGATGACTAGGGGTTACACAACCTATGGGAACACCACATATTTTGTGATATTTATCTTCATCATGAAAACCTATACCGGAAATAAACTAAACAACACGGTGTGTGTTCATCCCTATACATGCCATGTAGTTGGTATTTTCATCGAAAGTTAAATTCACTGAAAAAACTCAGATTTTCAATATTTACTACAAATCCCTCAATATGAATGCTCATAATTAGTTGTAATCATCATTATCCATAATTTTCAGCCCTCATATTCCTAGAAATTAGAGGTTAGATTCTTCATTATGTTCATTTACTTCTATGACCATCTCTCATTGTATCACTTGATTCCAAATCCATTGTTCAATCCCCTAGATCCTACAATATATCGAAATACATCCCTGATTTGTCAATCTGTTCATTATACACAAATATACAATGTATAGAAGGGTTTGATCGTGCACGAACCCACCTGAAAATGTTGATCCATGGAAATGTATTGAAAAAAAGAATAACTTTAAGAATTATTGAGTAACTATAACAATTAAAAATGTTAAACATAATATAAAAAGCTTTATCGACCAAAAAAATTAGATTAGGGATAATCAAGACGCGGAATATGACAAAATGGGAATAAAAAATTTTATTTCATGTGTGGGATCAGGTAAAGGATGAATTTGAAAACATATCATAGATTAATAGTACGACCATGATCAATAATTTAATCATAAGAGAATAATGAAAATGACTATTACTACATATAATGACATAGTCTTAGGTTATATAGACATTACATCACTTTTTTAGACTACATAAAATATTACAAAAATAGATGCCGACCGTATTCATCTAGAGCCATTGAATAACATAGAAACATTATTACTGGTACATTGGGGAGATAAATTATTTCCTAAAAGAGTATTCTTTACTAAAAACCATCTTAGACATATCAAAAATAATAAATATCTTCATATCCTGGAGGAAAGGAAACATGAAAAGGTGCGGGCTCAGATTCTCAGTAAGGGTAAACAATGGAGACATGTAACAATAAACATGATAATAAGAATATGATAACATGATCATGTAAAAAATTGATCATAACCAACATATTAAAGATCATAAACTTAAATCATTTCATAAATCTTAGCATTTCATAAGGCATGAATTATAAATAATTAATGAACATAAGCTATGAAATCACAATATGAATAAAACATATAATTGTTGAAGTGACATAAGTATATATAATAATTTCCATGTTTGTTAAGGAATATATTCCAAGGCCATCACAATGGACAAATTCATTTACTAAACTAGGTTCACACCCCATTCCAGCCCTGTATTACTGAACTAATTTCAATCCTCATTCCCGCCCTCTAATACTGAACTAATTTCACTCCTTATTCCAACCATGTATATCTCATTTGATTAAAATATTTACCCAAGGCATTGGGGGGAGATATATCCCCCACCAATCTCATAAATAAATCATACATACATGTTCTAAAAGATCCTAACTAATCATATATTAACCCATGAAAAGAAATCGGAATCATAAATATGTAATCATATAATAACCTGTGGAAGAATATACATATTTCATAATCATTTAATCAAAATCATAACCAATAACATGAAAGAGAAATTAGTATCATAAATATCATTCCATATAAAAAATCTTGAGTAATAACATGAATGGAAACATTGAATCATTACCCCAGAAAATCATGAGTAACACCAATGGATGTTATCTGACATGGGAAATAATTTTGAAAGATCTTTTAAAAACATTTCTTTAGGAATATATCCTTCTTTGAAATATGATTAGAAACAAAATTTTGAAAACTATTTCCTTTATAAGTAAACTTGAAAACATATAATGGAATTTTGAAAACATTTTGGAAATCTATTTACTTGAAAACTTATAAAATAATCACGAGAACAATTTCTAAATTGGTTTCCTTGAAAAATTATAAATGTCTCTTAAAAACTGTTTGGGAAATAATACCCATTAAAGAAATATCAAATATGAGATATGTAAATGCCCATAAATTTATTAATAAAAATAATAGAATACATTCAGGAGTAGTATATACAACATAGAAAATAAAAGAGTCGTGAACATGGCATGTATCTCACAGATATAAAAAGTGAGATGAAATTCCCTTACATTGAGTTTTAATTGTCTCTTGTGACTTTATATTACTGAATAGTAAACATATGTTAATTAATTAATTTTTTAATAACCTTTTTCAAGTATATTATTACTTTAACATCACTTAATAATATGTTGTATACAAATACTTAAACAAGTATGTTTATGTCGAGTGTTTTGATTACATTTGGTTCACGTTTAAAAAACGAATTTGGTTGGTCGACTAGGGTCAAAGGGTCATCATATAAAAATTTCAAGAATAATAATTATGAAACAATTATCGCATTCATACATTAATTATACTTATAAAACCAATCATTAAAATGGTTTTGAAAAATGAATTAAGGTTACAACCATGGAGATTGTAGCTCGTATATATGCATGAGTAATGTTCCCATTTCTCAATGATCGTTATGGAAATAAGATATGTAATATTATTCATTCCATAATGACCATGATATAATAAATATGATATTATGTAATCATATATACTTATATATATATCATTATTGAGGTGAAAAAAATCACATCATGTTCAGGAGGCGGTAGTCCACATGTCCACAAATAATGTTATCAGTTTTAAGTGTGTTAAAGGGTAATAAATAAAATGGTATATATTATATTTCAAGATGGGTAATTATGTAATTAAAATCATATATATGTTTTTAATTTAATTTTTTTACCTAAAACCATACTTTATACATTCCATGTTGTGTGTGAATGAATCACATCGCTTTGAGGGGGCGATAGTCTACACTTCTTCAAACGAAATTATTATATTTACACCAAATGGAATCCATAAAGTTATGTTTTTAAAAGGATTAAATAATAATAAATACATAATAAATAAAATATATAAAGTATATGAAAATATTTTCTATCATAATTTTCACCATGAGAGGAGGTAAAGAAAAAAATGAACAATCACTGTTTCGTGTGGTAGTAGTTCACTGTACACGTAAACACTATTTTAATTTCCCATTATATGAAAGTATGTGTAAGTGTAGGTAAAAAACATTTCATAAAAAGAATACTAGTATATTTATGATACTGGTTTTGTTACAAAATCATGAGAAAAAAGATTATAGGGAGTAGATAATGAGAATAAAAGAAAGGATCTTGAGGGAGGGTGTTACCTCATAATTAGGAAAATCCTTTTTGTTTGCACAAAAGATAATCCTTGGAAGGTGTTATTCCAAAATAAAGGATTCAGGGAGATACTGATGGATTTGGGAGATATTTTTTATTATTTTGGCCAAGATAAAGTGGCATCATATTTATTAGGAAGTTAGAGGAAAGGACCCCTTTTATAGTGGAATAGGAGTGGCACTCTTGTAATATTTTGGGAAAGGGAAACCCCACATATGTTTTTTTATTTCAAGTGGATATTATAATGTTCTATATTAGATAAAAGGTAGGATAGGGTCAAAATAGGACAATAAAATATATTTTTCACCAGTTTATAGGTCACATCAGGCCATAATTTTAGGGTTTAGTCCCTTGCTAAGCTTAATTTAATCATAATCATTTTAATTAATTTTAATTACCATTACTGTTATCTTTCGTCAAAAACTAATTTTATATTATTATAATTTATTAATTATTATGATTCAAAATATGGAATCCATTTTTACAAATTAAAATCAAAGATGTGGAAGAAATTAATTTAAATATAATCCCGTAGAGGGAATGACAATGTAGGGTATTAATGTAAAAATGTTCAAAAGTTTACAATGTTTTTATTGTCAATTTAAAATATAAATTGACCCCAATGACCTAAATAGGAATTATTGATAAAAAATTAAATCTAATTAAACATTAAAACCAAATTAAAATATAGTTTAACTATATAAATAACATAGATGAAAATTTAGTTTGGAATCATAATTCAGTATTTTTAAGTATTCGTTAAAAAATAAATCGTTACAGAAAGATACCTATAATTAATGCTAACCTACTTTATATGATTATATTTCAAAGTATAATTTTATTATGATATCTAAAATTTATAAAAGTGAAAAAAATTATATTTTAAATAGGTTTAACATTAAAATGTGGTCAGATTACCTTAGTAAAAAGATAGGTTTTTATGTGTAATATTCAGTCTGTTCTTATATTTGGACTATAAAATATAATGTTTGAATATAAAAAACATTTTATTATATATATATATATATATTACATTAATATAAAAAAAACTGTAGTTAATTTAACTTATTAGGATAATTTTTTTAGGGTCATAGAAATAGTTTTTAATAAAAATATTCCATTTATATTCAATTGTTCTTTATATTCATTGTAAATAATTAATTAATATATATTTTCTTAAAACATATGTTTTCATAAGATAGTGAATACTATTTATATCCTCTAACATACTGTCTTTTTTATGTCTTAATAAATTAAATAACAATATCATAATAATATATTTTTGTTTTTTTAAACACAATCTTGCGTGTCACGCAATGAATCGAAGAAAGTATTTCTTGTGTGTAACACATGCTAACCTCTGTGTTCCATGTAGAGAATGAGAAAAAAATGTTTCATGTAGTAAAATATTAAATTTATGTTTAATATATCATATTAAAAAGAAAATTATTTAATTTAAACTATTTTTAGTGTTGCGTAAAATACAAAATATCAAAATGAATAAATTAATTTGAAAAAGAATTCATAAAATATCGAGGTGTTACATTCTACGACCTTAAAATGATTTTCCCATGAAATTCATATGGGTTATAAAATGTTTAATACTTTAGAGTTACTTCCATAAAAACCCATATCACAAAAAGAAATACTAAAGCATCCATTAAAAAATAAATCTAGAACCATAACAGTTACACACAGTAACTCAAAACTAGCTTCCCACCAAGGAGAACACATGTGGGAAGTGAGAACATAGACACGGAGGAGAAACCTTACCATCAAGTTCTAATAGACAGTGATAAAGAATAAGGTTAGGAGAATGTTAAAAATAATAATTCCATAAATCTACGATTACCTATAGAACTATATGATCCATTAGAAACAAATGTACTTGGAGAATAATTTATTTCTAGATTGTTTTCCTAAAGATGATGAATTTTCATGAAAAGATATACTTTCATGATTTCAGGACAACCACAACCATTGTTGTTCAATGAAACACTTCACATATTTCTCCATAAAGGAAGATGGAATTTTCACTCAATAATTACATTCAAATCCAGATATCTATAATACATCATCACATTTTTCATCAGTTGTCATAAAAAAAAATTAGTCAGATCAAGTTATCCAATATTCATAAATATTCTTTTGGTGAGATAACACTTTAATCTTACCAAATTTAACCAAAGTTTAAATTATAAATTCCATAAATAGTTAAATTTATAACCGTTTTGAAAAATAAAAATGAAATCCTTTAGAGAGAATGATAGAAAAACATATTAGCATTGATCCCCCATATATCACAAAATAGCTCTTTGTTGTCACATTTCAAACATTTAAATACCTTCATAATATATTCTATAGAAGCATGATAATAATAAGAATTACCTAAAATCCTTATTTTAAACATGCATGTCTCTTTATATTAAGGTATATTGGATATATTCCAAAAAAATGTAGACATGATAGCATGATCCACTTAGTAACAAGTCCTTAATTAGTTACAAGGTAATAAGTACTATCCAATTTACTTCTTCTTATACAAAATATCTTTATCTTGAGAAAATTATCTTAACATAAGTAAAATATTAATGGTTATCTTATCTTAGTAAATATATCACACTGTCATTAGATCACTTTTCCAGTGCATGAGAAACAGTCAACACAATCTTGTGAATCCTTAGGGAAAACCATAAACTGAACAATCCTTGCATATTTCCCTTTTCAAAAAATATAATCATTGTATCAATATCCAAAGAAAATTTGATTATTTCACTTCATACATAATTCCCAATAATGATACCTCATCCTATTACTCAATACCTCTCTCATTTCAAATTTCTTCTATAGTCCCATCATCATCAACAATATAACAATTACTCGCACCACCTTGCTGATTCTATTTGGGAGATTTCCACTTAGTAAATAATTTTTCATAATGGCCACTCGATAAACACTTAAATCATTTAAACTTTGAAGTTAAATTAGGGAGGCTAATATTCACATCCATTTTCTTATCTGAACCATTAATTTTTACATTTCAGTTACTTGATTTGTGTTCTTCTTTTCCCTAGTAAAACCACCTTCTTGTTCATATAAGACATTCATTTAGATGATTTTTTCCACATTCATAGCACAAATGAAAATGTATCTTCCTTCCTCCATGGTCTCCATTATCATAACTCTAAAAAACTCATTTATTATCTTCTTTGGGGAGCTCGAGATTCGGTCAAGGTACATGTTTTGGATCATATTCCTTGAATACTGATTAGGCATGATCACAACATCCTTCACTCCAGTGGTCATACCATTTGAATTTTCATCTAAATATTATCCACATAATTCATCATTAATCCCATTCCTTCAAATTTACCCAATTTTCAGAATCTAAAAAGAATTGAATAAGAAATTATTATCATAGTGAGGAACCACATAATCATGAAAAGTCACTTATATGATTTCTAATTTATGACACCTTCCTTAATCTGTGACACCATAAGTTTATCCTAGGTTATTCATAGCCAACATATATTTAAATACTTCATGATGGTTTCTAAGGATTTTTTGATTTCCCAATGAATATTCACTTGGAGTGTCAAACCATGGGTGTAATAAGGCCTATTTTCTTTGTAACAGATTACCTCGAGTCAGGCTTGGGACATCTTGTTGTAGTTGTTACACCGAGGTATATATATTACGAAGACACATCCACTTTTAGTATCCAGATATAGGTTTATTTTCAAGAATCCACTCACTCTATCCTTTACCAAAATTCTAGTATATTTTCCTATACTTTTCCTTATCATTATACTCATCCTTAAACATGTCCTCAGTGTTCTTACTGTGGTATTATCATCATAGTTTTCAATGGTTAAATAAACCATCACTCCGATACCAACTATAATTACACAATCTTAATGTACATTTAAATTATATCAGTTTTGAAGAATACATAAAACATAAAATAAATATTTCCATAGACTGAATTTTTTAAGTGCCTTTGGAAACATGGAAACATGATCATTGGTATAAAATTGATATACATTATCTCCCACTAGGTTTTTCTTGACTATCTCCCTACATAGAATTATAAAACATAATATATATATTCCCATCTAGGGAGAAATAAACCATAAAAATGGGTGATTTTAGATACTCAGTAATTCTTAACAAGGGAGATATTTAAGAATAAACAAGATCATAAGTGTATGAGAACATGATCATGTAAATACAACATCATAACCTATATATCAAAGATCATAAACCTGAATCATTGAATGAATTTGGGAATTTCATAAGACATAAATCATAATTAATTGTGGAACATAAGCTATAAAATCACAACAAATTAATAAAATATTTAATTGTGGTATAAACATAAGCATATATAATTATTCACATATCAGTCCAGGAATCGCAGCCAAGACCATCTTAGTAGAAAAATAAATTTACTGATTATGGATCACTCCCCATTTTAGCCCTATATTACTGGAGAAATTTCACTCGTCGTTCTATCACTATATTACTGAAATGAGTTCTCTAACATTTCCATCCATGTCTATCTCATGAGATATAAATATTTACCCAATGCATTGGAGGGAGATATAGGTCCACCCATCTCATAATGAAGTCATAAATACTTGTTCCATAAGGTCATAAAAAACATATCAAAACCCATGAAGTGAAATGGGTATCAAAAAAATGAAATCCCATCATAACCCATTGAACAAAATAGAGGGTTCATAATCATATCATTAAAATCATAACCTCCGAAAGAAGTGAGTTTTAAAAGCATATAACCTGGGAAATAGAAACGACTTTCATAAACATCATGAAATCCAAACATACACCATTCATAGTGATAATTTTAATGGAAAATTAGAATCATTTTTCTAGAAAGGAATGATTAACTTCAAAGGATGTTATCCTATGCGGGAAATAATTTTGATAGGTCTTTAACATACATTTCTTGAGGAAGACACCCTTCTAATATGAAAAATGGTTTTTAAAACATAAAACTATATGAAAACTATTTTCTCTATAAATAAAATTTAAAAATTATAATCCAATCTTGAAAACATTTTAAAGACCTTTCTCTTTGAAAAAATATAAAATAATCAAGAAAAGAATTCCAAAATAATTTTCCTTGAAAACATGTAAATGATTCTTAATAAAACCTTTAGAAAAATAATAACCATTAATGAAATATCATATTAGTGATATGTAAATACCCATAAATTTAATAATAAAAATCATATAATATATTCATGATTATTATATACACCACACAATAGAAAATATTGGTTACCATGGAATGTGTCTAATATATATAAAAAGTGAGAGGAAATTCCCTTACATTGAGTCTGACTTGTCTCGTGTGTCTTTATATTCATGAATAATACAATTACGTTAGTTAATTAATTTTATAATAAAATTTTTATTTTTATTAATATTTTTTCTCCACTTTTTAACGTTTTTTATTTAACTAATTAAACAATTATGTTTAAGTGAATTTTTGGGACCAAACTCTGTTCAGTTGTTAAAAACCACTTTGGTTTGTCCACTATTGTCAATGGGGTCATTATATAAACATATCAAGAATAATAAGCATGAATCAATTATCATATTTATAAATTATTTATACAATTAAATCCAATCATTAAATATGTTTGTGAAAAATGAATCAACGTTACAATCATGGAGATGGTAGGTCATAGATACTCATGAGCAATATTCCCATTTCTCAATGATTGTTTTTGAAAGAATAAATGTAACATTATTTTTTCCAAAATTCTAATTATATCACATATGATAATATATATATATATATATATTTCTTGTTTGGTAAAATTTATCACAATGTGTCGAGGAGGTGACAATCCACATGCCCATGAACGAAATTATCAATTTATAAGTCTGTATAAGGGTATAGAGAAAATGTTATAGTTTATATTTATAGAAATTTATTTATATAATTAATATAATATATATATTTTTTCAATCACATATTTTTTAACTGAAACTATCCTTTATACATTCCATGTAGTTTGTTAATGAATCATATCACATTCAGGGGTAGTAGTCAACACTTCTTCAAATGAAATTATCATATTTACACCAAATAGAAAGTATAAAGATATTTGTTGTAAATGGATTAAATAAGAATAAATACATAATTAATATAATATATAACATATATGAATAGTTCTTCCATTATAATTTCTACACTGAGAGGTGATAAAGGAAAAACGAACAATCATCATTTCGTGAGGTGGTAGTTTGACGTACACGCAAACACTATGTTCGTTATCCATTATATTTAATTGTGTGAAGTATTGGTGGAACCATTATCATAAAAAATACTAGTATATTTAATATACTGATTTATTTTATAAAATAATGTAGTAATAATTGTTTAGGGAATGGATAATGAAAATAGAAGAAAGAATTTTGAGAGAGGTTGGTACCTATTAATCGAGTAAATCCTTTTGGTTTGATCAAAGAGATTCCTAGGAAGGATTTAGTAAAAGACGTGTTGATTCAATTAGGAATGAAAGGACTCTTGGGATCAGTTTTGGAAGATCTTTTTTGATCCAAATTGTCTTTAGAGGAGTGAGTATGTGGGAGGAGATGAGGCATTTTATAATGGATGAGGTGCACTCTTGTAATATTTTGGGAATGGAAAACCACACCCACATTTTTTTATTGAAATTGGATCAAATAGTAATCCAAAGTAGATTCCATGGAGAATAGGGTAGAAATAAGGTTATACAAATTCTTTTGGACAAGTTTATATGTCACATTAGGCCTTAAGTTTAGTCTTTATTCCCTTGTTAAGCTAAATTTCGTATTAATCGTTGTAATTAATTTTTATTACCTTCACAATTATTTTTTTTAGAAACTAAGTTGATATTATTATAAATTAGAAATTATTATTATTATAAATATGAAATCTGGTTTTCCAAATTCTAATCACATAAGTGGTAAAATTTAATTTAAATTAAATTCTATAGAGAGGACAACCATGTTTGATTTTAAAGTAAAAACATTTGAAAATATACTATGTTTTTATAGTCAGTTTCAAAATGAAGTTGATCCTAATAAAGTAATTTGGATTTATTGATAAAAAATCTACATAATTATACTTGAAAAGGAAAACATAAAATATAATTTTACTATATAAATAAAATAAATGAAAATGCAGTTGTGAATTAAAATTTTACCTTTTTAAATTATTCATTAAAAAATAAAACCTCAAAGAAAAATAGAAAAAATAAATAATAAAGTATTTTTTAAATTTAAATATAAAATATACAATTTATTTTTATATGTAAGATTTATAAATTTTCCAAAATTTATATTCAAAATAATTTCTCCATTATTAGGTGGTAAAATCGCCTAAGTAAAAATACATGGTTTTATGTGTAATAGTGGGTTTCTTCTTATATTAAGAAAATAAAATCTATTGAACGGATATAAATAATATTTTATTGAAATTATAATATATGTTAAATTAATATCACTCAATAATCGTAATTAATTTAATTTATTACGATAAAAATTTTTGTTAGCATAAAAATAGTTTTCTATAGAAATATTCAAACTTTATTTAGTTGGTTATTTTAGTCATTTTAACTAATTAATTAATTTTATATTTTTCTAAACCATAGGGTTTTATAAATATTTAATTATATTCATATACACTAACTTAATGTCTAGGATAAGTCTTAATATATAATATAATAATATTCTAATAATATACTTTTGTTTTCTAAAACTCGACCTTGCGTGTTAGGAAAGCCATCAAAGAATTTCATTCTTTCTTATAAAATGTTATAACCATATTGTTACATGTAGTTAATGATAAAATTTATGTTATGTATAGTGCACCATTAAATTTGTGTTGGGTATAATGAAAGCCAAAAAATTTCTTTAATATAAACTATTTTCAATGTTAAATGAAATTCAAAATATCAGAATGATTAGATTAATTTGAAATAAAATATTTTACAAAATATATGGGTGTTAAACTACCTCAATATTTGATTAATATCTGGTGAAGAAAAAACTCTCCAACAGTGCGGGAAGAACTATTTCATTATCCATTATTGATTAAACTGGATTCAGAAGTGCATCGTCGTCTTATCTCAATCCGCCAATGATGGGTTGTAGAACCTCCACTCAACAATACCGTGGTTACTTAGATAAGCCTAAATAATTTAAAATATAAAATATTTATTGAGGAAATTATTTTTTATTTGAACTAATCAAAATATTTAATTAATTCACTTAAGGTACCATCCAACGGTCACCTAATCTGAACATCCCATGCAGACCAATTTTAGGTTGCACTTATAGTAAAACCCACACTCTGGAATCAAAATTGGTCTCATATTTTCAATAAAAAACTCTATTTATGATTAATTCCATTATTTTTGAATAAATATACATTCCCTATATATAATATGTTTAATATCTTTATAAAATTAATTTCGGGCCTATCTGGTCATAGAATCATGCGCCGTCTCAGCACATGGATGTGAAAATATTCTTCAATATATTTCAATGTATTACAAGGAAAAAACTAGGACACTACATTATTCCCATCATTAAATATCTACATTTCTGAAATGATAAAACTGAAAAAGGGATAGGGATACTGATCCCACACATAGATCTACCGATCCTAGGAGTTCTCCAGCATGATCCCATGCTACCATAGCACACACACCCAGGGAATGGTCTATCCCCGAAGGATACTCTCGTTTAGATCATCAATCTCCACTAGGTGATCCACAAAGGTGGATCCAACCTTGAATTCTAGATCTCCCCAGCCAATAATTTCCATGGGATCACACACGTATCTCCTCATCTACGAAACATGGAAGACCTCATGTAATTTCTCCAACATTGGGGGTATGGTGAGGTGGTAAGAAACCATATCAACCTTATCAAATGGCCAAATGAAACAGAAGGATAACGTTCCTTGCTAACTGAATATCCTAAATATTCATCCCAGAGATAATATTTAGAAAACATGGTCTCCATACTCAAAATCCAAGAGCCTTTGATGTTGTTCTATATAAAATTTCTTCATGCTCTAAGTTTTCCTTATCCTCACAAAGATAACATGGACCTTCTCCATCATCATTTTCACCATATCTAGCACAAAATAGATTCCTCACTAATGTCACTCCAACATAAGGGTGAATTTAAGTGTCTCCCATAAATGCCATCTAAAGGTTACATTATAATAGTATAGTGATATCTATTATAATATGAAAAACCTATTAGGGTATATGATCCTCCAAGATCAAAACAAAGTATAACACACGAGCTATCAAAAATATCCTCAAGAAATTTAATAGTGTTTTTGGTATTATCATCCATTTGGGGGTAAAATTATGTACTCAACCTAATCTAGGTCCCAGATTCCTCTTGTATTCCTCTATACAACATTGATGTGAACCATTCATCACGGTTGGTGAAAATCGTATAGGGAACCCAATGAATGTGTACTGTCTCCTGTACATACATCTTCCCCAATCTCTCTACCGAACTCGTCTCCCTAATATAAAGAAACTGTTCGGACATTGTAATATAGTAAAGTATGAACCCATATTGTTATGTAATATAATTTTTCATGGATTCCCTATCAAAATGTTTCTCAAATATTCCATACCTTTTCTACTTCAGCATCTCAAGAGGCTGCAACAAACCTGTTGGAACTTTTTGTTCAACCTTTAACTATTGTCATGTGAGGCATAGAGAGATGAAATTGACCACCCTCCACCGCATTCTAGCTCACTAAAACTACCAATTAATGTTCCTTTTCATATTACCTACACCTTTATGCACAATAATATCAGATGTGTAAATCTATCTCATTAACTTCTCTCACATCATGACTAGGATCACCATATGTACTAGAAAAGTATGATGTGATTCCCTCATTTATAAAATCCATCTTTTGAATATATTAAGGATATTTGGCCACATATGTCCTCACAAAAAATGTTCCTTAATATGGTCTCTCTGACATGATGGAGGAGAAAATGTGTCTACTCCATCAATTGGAAACAAGTTGCACCCTCCTCCACTACCAAAGTCAACTATAATTAATATAAATACTCAGACACCTCCTTATCCATGAGTCCTAGGTCATCCTACAAATGGAATCTTCCACCAGATTTCCAATCCTAGTCAAAAATAAATATCTCAATCTCATAGTCTTATAGGAACACCAACAATCACCAATGCATCAGGTTCATGTCTTGTAGCATGAAGACATACATTAGACTATAGTGGTCTATGTAAACATAAATGTGATCTTCCTCAAGATATTGCCTCCAAATCCTTAGAGCATAGACTAACACTTCCAAATCCAGGTCGCAGCTTATGTAGTTCTTCTTTTGGGGTCTCAAATACCTCAACCAATATAAAATCACCACTAGACTATATATCAATACACATCCAAACCCATCCATCGAGACATCACAATATACTTCATACTCCACACCATCCTCCTGTAGTCTCAAAATAAGAGCACATGTAAGCCTTTTCTTCAACTCCTAAAAGGATATCTGGAATTTCTCAATCTAAGTAAATGTATTCCCTTTCCACATAAGGGTGGTAAAATAGGCTGTAATGCCATATAATTCCATTAAAATCCTCTTCAGGTGATCTATAAATCCAAGGAAACACTACTACTCTAACATCCTCTTGGGTGGCTCCCAAGAAAGCAATGCATAATTATATTTTGGGTGCATAATGTAATGCCTCGACCCCAGACACCAAGAGCCGGTGAACTACTTTATTATATTGGAATTATTAAAAGAAATAAAATCATGAAGGACTGATTAGTTTATCAATTGTGGAAGGCCATATTACATACATGATACCCATAGTACATAGGGAAGGATATAAAAAAACATGATACATAAAAAACTGAAATAAATTTCATCCTTGAAATGTTATTCAAGGTTATCTTCTTTATAAAATATGGAATGGAAACATAATAAGGGTGATATAAAATTCTCAGTAAGGATTAGAAATAGTGGAATAATAAATCAATAATTGGTGGATCAGAATCAATTAGAAAGTACTAATATGGAATGATTAATAAATGAAAACACATTCAATCAATAAGTTGTGAAGAAAAATGAATCTATAGATTTTTTTCATAGTGAAAACCTCAAGGATTGAAAAAACTGAATAATGAATAAAGATAATTATTATTATTGTGATGTTATGTATCTGGTACACGAACCATTATACTGTTGAGACGATTTATGTTTGTGGGTAGAAACCCATCTGATTTTTAGAAAGAAACTCGAACGGTTGTCACCAACTGATTTATCTAATGAGACCTATCGATGCCTCAAGGGGCTATAGAGGGACCTTACCATCACTATCATTCTAAATCGTTCTTTATACAATTAATTAATACAATAACAATATTCCTTCACAATATCTATATTGAGTAGAGGATACCAATTCATCAATATTTCCACAGTTAAAGAAACATTCCACATAAACCCTATATGTAAAATGATATACTTCTATGAAAATAATCATATACATGTTACAATAATATGGATATATATTTTAATTACAATGTAAATATATAAATAATCACAAAGGGCCAATAGTTACACCTCATAAGAATGATTAGGTGCAAATTACTAAGTAAATTACAATGAAATAGAAATTGAAACCATATCCCTAACAACATTGTAATCAATCGTGTTAATTACAATGACGTGAATCACTAAATAACAATAATATAAATATAATCATGATATTATATATAAAATTTCAATAAACATACACTACATTTAATAAATATGTGGAGAACAATGGGAATATCACAGAAATAAAAGTTAGATTAGAAAACCCCTTACCTTTTGTAAAAATATAATCTTGGATTGATCTTAATAACCAAATAATAAAATTTAGCTTATTTAATTAATAATTATAGAACTTCCATAACATGTAATTATTTTAGTTTAACCTTGTTAGGTTAATTAATGGACATTTTTATGGGTTAAGAGGATAAATTTTATTGTTTTGATGCATTTTATTCCGTGGTTTTCATGATCGATTAACATGTATTCATGAATGGAAGTTCATTAGAAATGTGGATAAACTTCTAGAATAGTTAATATATATTATTAGTTACATTACAGATATATAAATGACCATATAACGATGTTTATTATATAGAATGAGGATGAATCATTAGATAAAATATAATGATAACCACTTGGATTAACTTTGCGGTTTTGTTCATAATGAACATGTTTTGTATTATTATTATATATTATGAGTGTGTAAGGATTATAGAACATTAAATAATAAAAATTTTAATTTGGATGGAAGGGGTTTGTTGAACATTCTTTATTATATTAATGCAAATTGAAAACTCGTCTTCCTTGAACATGATAATTAACACATCTCAGATGGTGTTTTCATTTATAGTATAAAAGGAGGAAGAATAAGAGATGATGATGGAATATTCCATTATTATAAAAAAATTATATTACATATATGTTAATTTAGGTGTCATAAAATTTAGAAGATAATAGGTGATAATAGAAAATATAAAAAAGGAACATGAAATGAAAACAAAGGAATTGAACATAACAGCACACCTCTGGACTTTATCTTCCTTTGAGAGCCCCTTTCGAGGATATGATTTGGTATTTTTAGGATAACAAGACTAATGGACGTGGGGGAGGATTATAGGGATAGATTTGAGTAGAATATAGAAATGGATTGAATCATGAGACGTGTGAAGGAAATAGGGTGTGAGGGGTGGTAATTATAGTGGAGGGGAGGAGGGTTTTCTTAATATTTCAATCATTAGTTCATTATTTTTCCTTAAAAAAAGAAATAGTGATTATTCCATGTGAGAAAATAGTAATAAGTTCACGTGAGTTCAAACTAATTGTTGGTTACATCATCCATGATGCATAGAATAGTTTATTAATCTCATAATGTATTTATACCGTAATTACCATATTTTACTATTCACTAAAAAAGAAACTACTTCAAAAAATGAAAAACTTAAACCTGACCATTTTTTGACATGTAGAGTAAAAAAATAAACTCCATTTTTCAAATTTAATTTTCTAAATATGATAAATATATGTTTTAATTAAAATCACCATTTAATTGAAAAATGCCAACACCTAAAATATTCATCTTCATTTTTGTGGTGGCTAAATTTTATTTATACTTTCATGGATAAGGTTACCATTAATAATGTCCATATATCTATACATAAGGGTAATTTACTATTTATAATGTTATGTTACAATTCATAATGGTATGCTACTATTAAATGAAAATTTTGTTAATTCTATCTGACTCCAAATATCACCCTAATCGCGACAATGTATGTCTATTTTTTGAAATTCAAAACAAAGAAGTGAAAAATTTAAGTTTAATGGATAGGTTATGATTGTATCATATAAATAACCAAGTTTTTTTTTCACAGAGACTCATTTATTAATTAAATATAGGTTATCTAATGAATTGAATGTATTTAAGAGATACATACCATAAAATTTTTGAGATGTTATATTCTTCCCACCTTCAGAAATTTCATCCTAAGATTTTTTATCTATAAACCACTTAAAAAAGATGTGGGTGGTTCTTCTTCATAACATCCTCATGATTCCACATTTCTTCCTCTATTTTATGGTTTCTCTGAAGAACTGTTACAAAACAAGTCATTTGATTTGTCAATACCTTCTATCTAGTGTCAAGAAACTCCATTAGATTTTAATAGTAAGAAAAATTAGGTTCTAGGTCTATTTCTTCATGTGTTAGTACATTTGTTTTGTTTGGCATGTGTTTATGTAACAATGAAATGTGGAACACGTTATGAAATTTGGAGAGACTTTGTGGTATTTCTAAAAGAAAAGATACATCTCTGATTTTTTTTCAAATTTCAAATGTTTCAATGTACCTAGGGCTCAAATTCCCTTTCTTACCAAACAATAAGACACTGTTACCTGAATATACTATGAAGAAGACATGGTCACCCAAATGACATTCAAAATCCATTCTATCTTGGTCTTCATAACATTTTTTCCTAATTTGGGATGATTTAACATGGGCCTGAATTGACTTTACCTTTGCAGTTGTCTCTTCAATAAGTTTTGGGCCTATAAGTTTCCTCTCACCAACATCATCCCAACAATTTGGAGTTCGAAACTTATTTCCATATAATGCTTCATATAAAGCCATTTGAATACTATAATGTAAAATATTATTATTAGAAAATTCCACCAAAGGGAAGTATTGATCCAACATACCTTGAAAGTCCAGAGATTATGATCTCAACATATCTTTCAATGATTAAATAGTCCTTTCAGATTGTACATTAGTGTGTGGATGATAAGCAGTACACATATAAAGCTTAGTATCCAAGTCCTTATAGAGAAATTTCCATGATTTTTTTTGTAAATTGAGGATCTCAATCAGACTCAATCAATAACGTTCCACCATAAATTGTTACAACTTCATGAATCTATTATCATTCCAGGCTCTCAAGTGGTATATCATCCCTTATAGCATGGAAATGTGTTGGTTTTTTTAGACGATAAAAAATTAACCATATTTTATCATTCCTTCTAGGTGTCCTTGTAGTCCAATGAAAAAGTACATTATAATGTCATCAAAATTACACATAGGATAAGGTAGAGGTTGAAATACCCCTATAAGATGTTTTCTCTTAGCCTTCACTTGTTGACAAACTAGGCTTATTGAAACATGGTCATCAATTTCTTTCTTTATATTGTCCCTCAAAAAAAATCC
Organism: Viscum album; assembly: GCA_963277665.1. Classification (NCBI taxonomy): domain Eukaryota; kingdom Viridiplantae; phylum Streptophyta; class Magnoliopsida; order Santalales; family Viscaceae; genus Viscum; species Viscum album. Next base: position 1,677,956,798 of record OY728132.1, on the reverse strand, counting down.
ATCACAACACTATACATCTTGGTTCTACGAGGGGGTATAAAAAATTTGAGCTATGCACATTATCTAATAGTTCCTTTTTCATTCAGGTACATATGGAACACATAACATCTTTCCAAATTTCAGAACTCCATCCTCTTACATGAAGTTCAACAATATTCCATCCTTAACAGCTTTAATTTTCATTTGTATATTCTCATCATTATATTGATCAATTTTTATCTTCTCTAGTAATGATGGTTTAGAAATCATTTGAAAAAGGAAATATTTTCCCCTTCCTTATTAATTACCATATCGATTTTTAACAGATCTATGAATATAGTATATATCTCAATCCTCATTTGTGACAGAAGACCATTGTCACACCCACCAACTTTGAATTAATTATTTTTTTAATTTTTATTACATTGGAAATTTCAGGTTGAAGAATGACATAAATTTATTGAGTTCTTATTGAAAAAAACATGTTTTTCCATTGACAACATTCAGTTCATAGGTAGGGCATAGTCAAAGATGCACTACTTTTCCCGAGTCACCGTGCAACATCTCCCAGTTCCCCACATGGCCTGGCCAATGCCGAAAACAAATAAATGACGTAAAATGACATAAATGAGGCTTAAGTATGAAAATAAATAAATAAATGAATGAAGTTTATAGAATTGTTTTAATAATAAAAGAAATGGTAATTTTTTCTACCAATTTATTATAAATCTTGTTGTTGTTATTAATATTATTAATATTATTAATATTATCAATATGTTAATTATTATTATTATTTTTTTTTCTTTTATTTTGTTTTTTTCTCCTTAGGGCTAGAAAGCACCACCGATTTTCCATCACCCTGTGGGCCTCCCTACATGACACTAGTCGCCGCCGGATTCCCCATCCTTGTGTGTTGCGCGACAACACCCCCTTGAACCCTCTGCGCCACACCCTATTCCCTAGACAACCTCCACTCCACCCTTATCCCCCATATGCTTTCCAGGCCATATTGGTTGAACCCCATCACTAGCGTTCCTCCCTTGGCTGACGTGCTACTCCATCCGATGAAATAGAACTTGCCGGCCCCTGCCAGTGGGGTGATTCCCCACCTAACCAGTGAATCCATCTTCGACATACATGCCTCCCTACGGGTATGTTTTTTTTCTTTTTCTTAGGGGATTTAGTTTTCAGAGGTTAGGATGTCCATTGTAGGGTTTGTTCTATTTTTTTAGGGTTCAATTTTTTATATCTTATTCAATCTTTTGTTTTCTTGCATTGTTTTCGAGGTAAGAATTGGGTTTTTCACCACTTCTCATAATCCTATTGGTTCGATGTAGGTGGTTCTATGACCAAATATTTTAAGATGATATAATTTTCCTGCTTAGCCAATTTTAGAAATAACTATGCTTTAGTTGTGTGGTGTGAATCCTATTTTGGATATAAATTTTCATGGATATATGATGAAATTTATTATCAAAAGGAAATGTCTATGAGTTTTATATGCATCTTGTTGTGATTTTTTTGAGGTGTTTAACTAATTTTTTAAGGTATAAAAATTTGTTTTTGTGGGTGATTGAGGTGCTTGTGTGTTGAAAAATAAAATTGATGGTAAACAGACCACTTTGGGAAAATTAGATTTACAGTGAACATTTGAGTATGAATTGTGAAGTGTTTAAAGAATGAGAAACTTATTTTGGAATTGAAATTGGATTATTGAAATGGTATATTAAATGGTGTGAGAAATGTTAAATGTGTTATTGAAGGGTTTGGTTTGCTTAGGTGTTGGGTTTTGATTTTGTAACGGAAGTGGTTGTGTTGTGTGTGTGTTTCTTTGAGTGGTGTTCCATGGAAAGGTTTTATGGGTTATTTAAAAAGTGTATACCAGTTTTTCAAATGCATAAAAATTTCAGATGGGTTTAGAAGTATATTCTTAATGTAAAATGAGTTACTTTTTCTTGTTAAAGATGTTTTTATTTTTTAAATGTGAAATATATATTGTTTTAAAATATGGAATGATTGCTTAAAAATAGTTTAAAGTATGAGTGGTTTTATGAAGGGATTTGGCCATTGTTTTGTTCGGTCTTAATTTGGGTTTTCTTGTGTTATAAAAATGGAATTTGAGAAACTATGCATGTGGTGGGAAATGTATTTAGTGTGGGGTTTCTCTTGTTTCTTTGATCAATATTTTTTTTATCCATTGGTAATTTCTAGACTCATTATTATTTTTGTATCGGGTTATGTTCATCGCTGTGTGGATTTTGGTCATCGGTAGAAAAGACAAATATGTACATACATTGGTAAGAAATTATATATGTTTATCCTCCTTGTGAAAATTTCCTCATCGAGAAGGGAATATGTAATTGGGTTAAAGGGTATATATATATATGAAGAAGTATATGCATATAAGGTGAAGTGGTATCGGGCTAACATAATCAAAATATACATGTTTTTAGGTATGGAATTTTATATCACTGGTTGGATTCATACATGGTTTATTATGTTCTTTTGATGTTTTAAGGTTCATTCTAATTGTTGTGTAGTGCGATGAACTGTTTAGTGTGGTTTTGAGTCTCAATGTCAAGGGTGACTCACCTACATATGCATAGGTATGCCAATATATACATATATATATATATAGGTTTCAACTTTTAGACGTATATTCATGCATGGAAGTGTTTCTACATGTATGGGGGTATGTGTTCCTATCTATATATATAAATGTGCATGTGTAGGTGAGTAGAGACGGGCATATGAATATAAGATTAAATAAAAGGATCCCCTTTCACATGCCCATGGCCATGTGGGTGTGTGCATAGGGGCTAGGTGTCCTTGCACATATGTGAAAGTGCATATGCTTAGTGGGGGAGCAGAAACCCTAAGTTAGAAAACACCAAGACACAAAGTGGACGACTTTATTCCACTCTAAGGTGGGCACCCTATGCCTATGCCTTAAATTTGAATTTCCTAATTTATTTCTTGTTTTAAAAATATGTTTCACATTTATTCTAAATACCAATGATATGAAATCTGGTTGTTTTTTCGAGAAACGATTTTTCCATTGTATTGGAAATTTAAATTTTTTTCTAAATCCCTTTGGTCTTATGTGACTTTTCATGAAAATTGATTTCCTAAGTGGTTATGAATTGGTAATTAATATTTCTGAAGGCATTTGGCCTTTTATCCGTTTAGTTATAAAAATTGTTCCTTGTATGTAATTAAACCTATTTTGCACCTTAATAATGTATTATGATAATGAATAACCACTCTTGAGGCACTCCCCCTTGTTTTATAAAATGTTATGTGTGTTGAATATGTGATTTTCAATCTATTCCTGGTAAGTAGGATAGTTCCTTATTGGGTGATGTGAAAGAGGGGGAGTGCACTTAAGGAGGGAGAATGGTGGTGAGAGGTTGAATGTGTTTTGGAAAAAGAAAGTGTTATGTATTTTTTTTCTTGATAATGAAAACTCACCACCACATGAAATAGACCACAATGGGAATCATTGGTATCTAGGTGGGTGAACCAGGACTAGTATTCTAGGTGACACGACAAGGGTTCATCCTGGTTTCATCTAGTAGGATTAACAAAACAACACAAACTAAACATATGAATGACTGAGGGTTATGGTTTCTAAGACATAGTTAATGAGGGTCTTGGTTTCTAAGACACATTTTGTAAGGGTCATGGTTTCTAATCCACCTATCACCAAGGTATGAGGTCTCAAGGGTCCCACTTATGCTAGTTACTTATAGAGATTTCCCATGGTGCTCGTTTACCACATGATCCTAGTTATGTGATTTTCATTTGAGTTGTTTTATACTTTATGTCTCATTTTTGGAAATCCATCATTTAATATAAACTATTTTTTCGTCAATGAATGACTGGAATCTATTTTGAAAATACTGTGGAATAGAAGTGTTTTCAATAAAAATGTAAACTCGTGACATAAAAATGAAAAGAAGGAAATTAATTATTTTATTATATGTTATTTTAAAACTAGCATGATTGGATTTTTTCTGAATTTTAGGGGAATATGAAGTTGTTATATTTTGGAATTACTAATAAGAATCTCGGTTCTCACACCTACTTTACTTTTCAGTTTCAGGTTATAGTATTGGATTTCTCTTAGAGAAAGCATGGTTTTATGGTCGGTGCTGACCTATGGGGTCTCATGAAAGTATGTCTAGATATTTATATTTATTTTATTTTCCACTGATACTATTTAACTATTTTTTTCAGTTTATTTCTTCTTATATGTCATTAAATTTCTAGGGCAAATATTTTCCAATTGCCTGTTTTGATGCCCGACACCAGTTTCCAACCCGTGGGGATCGGGAAATGCCCTTTGGTCAATGCTATAGACTAGCTCGGGTGAACAGTTCAGGGTCGACCCAGGTTGGTTCGTGAGACAATGGTATCAGAGGATGGTTTTTTATCTTGGGTCATGTTCCCATATGAAGGGTCATTTTAGACCAGAGTCAAGGGTGTCAGAACACGACATTCTAGCTATGATCAAAGTTCATAGCCAGCACACCTTGTGGCAGGACTCGAGTTATAAGGACCCATACTTATTACATATATAATCATGAGTTTAGTTTAAAAAACACTTCCTTTTACATTGTGTATCTTTTAATGTTTATAGATTTAGGGAATTCGGAAAAAACATTCATAACATTACACATTTTTAAAGAGTGGATACCATAAAAACAGTTTCCATTTTTCTCAAAATATAAAACATTAAAACTTAAAACAAGACTCCTTGAAAATTATTCATCATTTAATGTGTCTTGATTATTTTTATTACACATCCATTAACCTGTGAAAAATCATTTGAAAACATTGGATGTACACAAATCTAATTAGGGGATGAAAAAGGATAGAAAGAGAACATTAGTCCATGAATAATCATAACATATGAGAACATTTTCAAAAGACATGCTTGACACTCATATATACTTAATTTGTGTAACATGAGATTAAAAAAAGATCCAAAAAAAATGAGAACCTAAATATAATGATAGAGTTATCTTGGGGAATTACTTACATAATCTTGTAACTATTATTGGCTACCTTATAATTTGTATCCCCCACGGCTACCATACTTTATGTAACCATCGCAGTTACACATGGAGTAACCGAACGACCGACCTCCAACTTACTAATAACCAATGAATTGGAGGGAAATATAGGTCCCACCCTTCATCATAAATAATTCCATAGAACCAAAACATAATCGTACAACATTAATAACTCCCTAAAAACATTACATTGGAATTTCAATAAAATGAAATTAAAAAAAAGAATGTTTAATGAAATGGACCTTATAAATATCATAAAATTGAAGAGTGACTTAAAAGAGTGGGTAGATTATGTATATATACTATAAATAAACATAATAAAACATATAATAAATAGAACCCATCACACAAACAATTTAAATATCACATAAATAATGAAGTAGAAGGTAAACCCTAAGAATGGAAATCAGGTTAAGAATTCCCTTACCTCGAGTTTGTCTTACTTCCTACTTGTTTAAACCTCCTGTATAATGGTTAAAAGATTGTTATTAATATTTAAAGAAACATTTTCATGTTTATCAAATCTTATATAATCATTTAATAACATATTTTCACCCTTAATTGTTAGTATTTTTCACCGTACACTGTTTTTTGGTTGAATTCTTTACAAGATTTCTATGATTTGTTCATGGTGGACATTCTTGTCCATTGGAAGTAAAACACCAGAATTGGAATGGAGTATTATTTTAATATGACCAGTAACATAAATTATTCCATTTATCATTTTTAATTCTTACTTTAGGATGATTCATAAGTTAGAACATTAATGAGGTTCGTTTAGATCCTTTTAGTGGTTCTTTGATAATAACAACCTTGTTTTGTATTATAAAATATAAACATTATTAAAAAAGAATTCCAAAACCATGGGTGAGTAATAAAACATATTTTATATCCTGGTTCAACAATATAAATGGTTTCATGACCATAATTGAATGATTTAATGGAAATTTAAATCACATCGTCCATGATGTCGATAATTCGATAGAACTGGACAATGTTTTTATTCTTTAAATAAGTGGGAGAGGAGAAGAATAATGATGAGTAATTTTTCATAAAAATGATAAAATCTATAGTATAAATGATTTATGGAGATTTAATTCCTCTTGGTTAAGGAGATATGAAGAAAGAATAAGGAAGGAACTCAAAATAAAAGAAAACGTGAGAAATTTCTTACAAAAATTCGGCATCCTAACGGCTATGCAACATGGTTTTAGAAAAAATTAAAAATATAGGGGACAAGGTTAAACCATCCAAAAATGAATCATAATATATAAAATATCAAGAATAAGAGGTAAATAAGATCATAGTATAGAATCTTGAAAAATATACCACATAAAAGAGAATTTGAAAGGAAAAAGAAAGAAATTGAGATTTTTATTACCATGTAGTGTAACCCTTACAACATAATGGTTGGGATCATGGGGTCTTGTAGAAACCTTGGGAGGACTACTATAACGGTAAAGAGTCCATAGCTTCATTGATGGAGAATTGGGAATTAATTCAATGAATGGAAGAGTTGGTATTTATAGGAAAAGTGAGGGATTATTTTGATAATTTTCAAGGGACACCTCATGAGTGGTATTTACAAAACCATGGGCTTCCCCAATGTATTTTCCCATGGTATAACCCTATTGGGACTCCTCTGGTATTATTTAACTAAACAGAAGTATACCAGATTTATTACATCATTATTATATCATTAATGATGTCATTAACACACCGAAACAAAAAACTGTACTTTTTACTATTCACCGAAAAATCAACTGTTGCAGAAAAATTCCCAAAATTCACCCTAACCATTTATCGACAGGTAGATTTAAAAAATGAAGTCAATTTTTTTAAAATAATTTTCTAAATATTAATAATTTCTTTTTTAAATAAAATCATTCTTAATTTAAAAATTAATAGTTTTAATTCTGTAACTACTTCTATATCACAGTGAAAAACTAACCTAGAAGACATTATATTAAAGCCTTAATAAAATATAATAAAAATAACATTTACTATTAAATAGGGTCATATCACTATTCATATTACTATTCTTAAGTGTATGTTACTACTCACCAAAAAACAGGTTTGTTCCAATAGACTACAAATAACATACTGAACACAAATGTAGATGACAGTTTCTTGAAATTCAGAACATATGAGTAAAAAAGTTATATTTTAAAGGATAATTAAAAATCTATATTTAAAACAAAGTTCCATGCATTTATTTTTTTTAAACATGGGGTGTTACATTATCCCCACCTTCTTGAAATTGCATCCTCGCAATTTTATTTACGTATTAAACAACTGAGGGTATTTTTCCCTCATAGCATTTTCAGACACCCATGTTGCTTCTTCAACCATGTCGTTCTTCTACAAAACCTTTACCTGGTTGATTACATTATTCCACAATACCTATTCTCTTCGATCAAGAATTTGAGCCGGTTTCTCTTCTTAAGAAAGGTTCTCTTCCAGCTGAACTTCTTCTGGTATTAAGACATGTGATGAATCTGGCACATACATTCTCAACATGGAAACATGAAAAACATTCTGTAATTGAAACAAGCTGGGAGGCAAAGCTACGCGCTATGAAACTGTTCCAACTTTCTCCAAGATTTCAAAAAAACCTATGAACCATGGACTTAGCTTTATTTTCTTACCGAAACACATCACACTTTTCAAAGGAGATACTTTAAGGAAAATATGGTCACCTACCTCGAAAGAGAAGTCTTTCATTCTGTTATCTTCATAACTTTTCTACCTGCTCTGAGCTGTCCTCATGTGCTGCTAGATCATCCTCACTTTCTCTGCCACTTCTTCAACTAATTTTGGCCCCATCAACTTTCTTTCAATGACTTCATCCCAAAATTCTAGAGTCCGACACTGCTTTCCATACAAGGCCTCAAATGATTCTATCTGAATACTGGAATGAAAACTGTTATTATATGAAAACTAAACTAATGAAAGATGCTGATCCCAAATTCCATGATAGTCCATTGAACAAGATCAATGCATATCTTTCAAATTTTGAATTGTTCTTTATGACTGCCCATCTGATTGAGTATGAAAAGTTGTACTAAAATTTAACTCTGTGCCCAACGACTTCAGAAGTCCCTTATAAAAGCTTGAAGTGAACCTAGGATCTCGGTCAGATACAATGGAAAGAGGAACTCCATGTTACCTGACAATCTCATTGAGGCACAATCGAGAAATCTGATCCAAAGACATTGTATCTCGAATTGATAGAAAACGTGTAGACTTTTTTAGCTGATCAACAGTAACCCAAATATCATTTTTACCTCAATAAGTCTATGGTAGTCCTACCACAAAGTCCATAGATACATTCCCCTATTTCCACTCTAGTACTGGAAAAGGATGAAGCATCCCCTTTGGTAAATGTCGCTCTACTTTAACCAGTTGAAACATCAAACATTTCATGGTAAAATCAGCAATATCTCTTTTCATTCCATCCCAACAATGATACTCCCGAAGGTCTCTGTACATCTTAGTACTTCCCAGATGAACAGAAAATGGAGAACTATGAGCTTCACTCAAGAATTATTTATTCAACTGGGAATCACAAGACACACACAAACTTTTTCTAAATCATAAAACACAATATTTATCAAGATTAAATTCTGGAAACCTACCCATTTTAACCAATTCTTCCTTTTTCTGTAGCTCACGGTCTTCCTTCTGTGCATGCTTAATCTTGTCTCACAATGAATAGTGCACTGAAACCTAAAACAAAAAAGATGTATTCCCTACACCAGCAACTTCTAATCCAAATTTCATTAAATCATTAATCAAGGGACAATGTTCCAAATGTAGCATGGTTAATGATGCATGATGTTTCCAACTTATGGAATTATCTACTTTTTTTCTTTTCTAGGATGGAAATTGATCATGTAGTCATAATCGTTTATCAGTTCTAGCCATCTTCTCTGCCTCATGTTTAATTCCTTTTGAGTGAATATATACTTTAGACATTTATGGTCAGTATATATATGGAATTTGGTTTGGTATAGATGATGCCTCCATATTTTCAAAGTAAAAACCATAGCTACCAATTCCAAATCATGTGTGGGATAATTTAGCTCATGAGGTTTTAGTTGTCTCAAAGCATAGACAATTACCTGATCATTCTACATCAAAACACAACCAAGTCCATTCAAAAAAGCATATATGTAGATGAAAAACTCACCATTCTAGGAAGGTAAGGCCAAAACTAGAGCATTCTCCAATCTCTTCTTCAGTTCCTAAAAACAAACAACACATTCCTTTGTCCAAAAAATTTAACCCCTTTACGTGTTAACATTTTAATCGGGATAGATAATGGTGCAATGTTTTTAACAAATCGTCCGTAATAACTTGCTAAGCCCAGAATACTATGAATCTCTGTAGCTTTCGTGGGTCTTGGCCATACATCAACTACTTTTTTTTGGATGGATGAACTGTTATTCCATTCTTATTTACAATGTGCCCACGAAAAGAAATCTGTTGCAACCAAAAATCACACTTTCTGAATTTTCCATATAGTTTCTTTTATTTTAATGTTTGTAAAATAACCCTTAGATGTTTTTCATGCTCTTATATATTTTTAGAAAATACCAGAATTTCACTAATAAATACAACCAAAAACTTATCCAGTATCTCATGAAACACTCTATTCATAAGATTCATGAATACAACAAGTGCATTAGTTAATCCAAATGACATAACAAAAAATTCATAATGCCCATATCTAGTACAAAAAACAATTTTTGGGATGCCATCTTCCTTCACCTTCAGCTGATGGTATCCGTATCTCAAGTCACTCTTGGAAAAGTAATGAGCTCCGTGGAGCTGATCAAACAAGTAATCAATATGAGGAAAAGGATACTTGTTTTTAATGGTGATGTTATTCAAAGATCTATAATCAATTCAAAGTCTCATGGAACCATCTTTCTTTTTAACAATAAAACAGGGGCACCCCATGGTGAAGTGCTAGGAAAAATGAAGCCTTTATCAAACAAATCCTGTAACTATTTTTCAATTCAAGAATTTCTTTTAGATCCATACAATAAGGGGGTTTTGAAATTGTCTTGGAATCATGAACTAGGTCATTTGTGAATTCGACTTCTCGATCAGGTATAAAATCGGGTAACTCATCAGGAAAAACATCAAGGAATTCATTTACCACTGGCACATCATTAATTTGAATAGTTCCATTATTTTCAACAATATGAGAAAGATAAATTTCATTTACATCTTTCAATAGTTTCTTAGCTTCCTGATTTGTTATCAATTGTATGGGTTTATTCTTGTATACAAACTGAAACTCTTTCTGAAAAGAAACTTCTTTCGCTCTACAATCAATCTTAGCATGATAATCAGAAAGATAGTCCATCCCAAAAATTACATCAAACTCGAATAAGGGTAAAAAATGAGGTTTTCAGGTAATTTCTTTCCACAGACCACAATAGAATGATTCTTATAATACCTCTTTGCTATAACATTTCTCCTGGTGTTTTAACAACAAATTTGGGTCTCATTTGTTGTGGTGATATTTCCAATTTACCAGAAACATTCTCAAAGATAAAGGAATGTGTAGACCCCATATAAAAAACATTATCAAAATTTGAGTGAACAAACAATGTACCTGATACAATATCATTGGATGGTCCAACATCTACTGACGTAGTCGCCAAGGATCTTAGTAAACCTTTTTGCTTGTAGTCTGGATTCTTTGAATCATTTGGATCTGTCTTTGGGAAGACGTTTTCATAGTGACCCATCTCTCCACATTTTAAACACATTACATTTTTCTTATCAGGAATATTCTTAGGATCATTTTCATTGAAATCTCGGACCATATGTCCAAACATACCACATTTAAAACACTTCCCATTTTTTCTAAAACATTCTCCATGGTGTTTCTTTCCACAATTTTCACAAACTGGAAATTGGATTTTCTTACCATCAGATTTCCTTGGTTGATTCTTACACATTGCATGCCAACTGGACCTCTTCTTCTATTTGTTTCCAAAATGCACGTGATCATCAGCAATCTCCATCTCTACCTTCTCAGCACATCGAACAGGTATCTCATAACTTTTGAATTCACAAGAGGCCAATGCCCTTCGATACCTTGGCTTCAATGCTAAGTAAAAGTGGTTGATTTTTCTATCAATATCCAAAATAAGATTTGGAGCATACCTCACCAGTCGGGTGAAGTTAGCTTTATACACATCCACTGAATCTTCCTCCGGTTTCAATTCACGGAATTTATTCTCCATACGTAGTCGCACCACCTTTGGAAAATATTTTTCAAGGAAAATACTTTTAAATGCATCCCACTATAAGGCATCAAAATCCTCTCTACCCCTGATATTCATTACCATTGAAAACCACTGATCAACTTCCCCTTCAAAAAGATAAATGGAAAGACTTTCCTTTTGATTATCTAAACATCCCATAACATCGAATATCTTTTCAAGGTATTTGATCCATCCTTCAGCTGCTACAGGGTCAGAAGATCCATTGAATGTAGGAGGATGTTGTCTCATAAAATGTTCCACTACTGTCATGTTCCGTTTTGGTACCTATATTGGTTCTATTGCATGGATTCCACCACCATTTATTGCCTACGTTAGATAATCCATTACTGTCACAAACTGCTCAGTTCCAATCGCCACCATTTCGGGCTGTAGTTCCGGAAGGATGTCATTCTATTGGTGCCTCTCATCTTCAGCATCCATGTTCCTTCTGTGTACAACCATTCAGAACAAACATATCTTAGATGAACCGACATGGTAATATTTAAATGCAATAAATAATTATACATAGAGTGAAAATCATTTATAGTATTCTATTAACATCACCATAACCCCTAAAGTTATTTAAACCATCCTCTAATACCAACTATAATGACCCGACCTTATTACATACATAAACGTGAGTTTAGTTAAGAAAACACTTCCTTTTACATTGGGAATCTTTTCATGTTTAGATATTCAGATAATTATGACAAAACATTCATAACATTACACATTGTTACAGAGTGGATACCATAAAAACAGTTTCCATTTTTCGAAAATTATAAAACATTAAAACTTAAAACAATACTCCTTGAAAATTCTTCAACATTTAACATGTCTTCCTTCCTTTTATTACACATCCATTAACCTATGAAAAATAATTTAAAAACTTGGGTTGAGCACAAATCTTAGTAAGGGATTAAAAAGTAAGGAAAGAACACATTAGTCCATGAATACTCATAATGTATGAAAACATTTTCAGAAGACATGCTTGTCACTCATATATACTTACTTTGTGAAACATGAGATTCACACAAGATCGACCCAAAACATGAGAACATAAATATAATCATATAGGTATCTTGGGGAATTACATACATAATATTGTAACCATTCTTGGCTACCTTATAATTTGTAATCCTCAGGGCTACCTTACTTTGTGTAACCATCATAGTTACACATGGAGTAACCAGACGGCCGACCTCCAACATACTCATACCCAATGAATTGGAGGGATATATAGGTCCGAAACTTCATCATAAATAATTCCCAAGAACCAAAACAAAATCATACTATATGAATAATTCCATAAAAATATTACTTTGGAATTTTGAAAAACTGAATATAAAAAAAAGAATTTTTAATGAAAATGCCCTTATAAATATCATACAATTGAAGTAAGACTTAATAGAGAGGATGGAGTACGTATATATACTGAATATACACATAATAATACATAATATAAATAGAACCCACCACACAAATAATTTAAATATCACATAAATTATGAAGTTGAAGGTTTAACCCAAATAATTGAAATCGGGTTAAGAATTCCCTTATCTCGGGTTTGTCTTACTTCCAACTTGTTTAAACCTCTTTCATAATGGTTAAAAGAGTGTTATTAATATTTTACAGAAACATTTTCATGTTTATAAAGTCTTATATGATCATTTAATAACATCTTTTCATCCTTAATTGTTAGTATTTTTCCCCTTGCACTGTTTTTGGTTGAATTCTTTACATGATTTCTATGATTGGTTCATAGTGGACATTCTTGACGATTGGAAGTGAAAATACAGAATTGTAATGGAGTAGTATTTTTATATAACTAGTAAGAAAAATAATTTCATTTATCATTTTTAATTCCTACATGAGGATGATTCATAAGTTAAAACATTAATGATGGTTGTTTAGATCCTTTTAGTGGTTCTTTGATAATAACAACCTCGTTTTGTCTTATAAAATATTACCATGAGTACAAAAGAATTCCAGAACCACGGGTGAGTCATAAAACATATATTATAACCTGGTTCAACCATATAAATGGTTTTATGACCAGAATTGAAATAATTATAGGAAATTTAAATCAAATCATCCATGATGTCGATAATTCGACACAAACGGACAATGTTTTTACTATTTAAATAAGTGGGAGTGGAGAAGAATAATGATGAGTAAATTTTTTTAAACATGATAAAATAAAGAGTAGACATGATTTCTTTAGATTTAATTCCTCTTGGTTAAGGACATATGAAGAATGAATAAGTAAGGAACTCAAAATAAAAGAAAAAGTGGGAAATCTATTACAAAAATTTGGCAGCCTAATGGCTACGCAACATGGTTTTAGAAAATATTAAAAAGATAAGGGACAAGGGTTACCCCTCTAGAAATGAATCATAATATATATAAGATCATTAATAACAATTAAATGAGATCATGTTATAGAAACTTGAAAATTATACCACAAAAAAATGAATTTGAAAGGAAAAAGAAAGAAATTGAGAATTTTCTTACCTTGTAGAGTAACCCTTAGAACATTAAGGTAGGGACCTTGGGGTATTGAAGAAACCTTGGGAGGAATAATATAAAGGTAAGGAGGCCAGATATTCGTTTATGGAGAATTGTGAATGAATTAAATGAAGGGCAGAGTTGGTATTTATAGGAAAAGTGAGGGATTATTTTAATAATTTTCAATGGACACCTCATGAGTGGTATTTACAAATCTATGGGCTTGCCCAAGGTATTTGACCATTGTATAAGAAACATGGGATTCCTAACATATTATTTAACTATAAACAAGTGACCAGATTTATGACATCATTATTATATTATTAATGATGTCATTAACTCACCGAAACAAAAAATGTTATTTTTTTACTATTCACCAAAAAACCAATTTTTGTAGAAAAATTCTCAAAAGTCACCCTAACCACTCATCAACGTGTAGATTTAAAAAATGAATTCCAATTTGTGAAAATAATTTTTTAAATATTATTAATTTTGTATTTAAATAAAAGCATACTTAATAAAAAAATTAACAATTTTAATTCTGTAACTACTTCTATATCACAGTGAAAAACTAACCTAGATTCTATTATCTTAAAGCCTTAATAAAATAAAATAAAATTAAAATTTACTATTCATTAGGGTCATAGAACTATTAATATTACTATTCATAAGGGTATGTTACTATTCACCAAAAAAACAGGTTGGTTCTAATAGATTTTAAATAACATATTGAAAAAAATATAGATGACAATTTCTTGAAATTTAGAACATAGAAGAAAAAAAGTTATTTTTTAAATACTAATTAAAAATATATATTTAAAACAAAGTTTCATGCATTTATATATATTTTTATAAATACTTGGGGTGTTGCATGAGTTACCAGGTTAAGTTGAGGTTTGTCTGAGTCTTTGGTCCTTCTCGTTAATCTTATTAAGGGGAAATGAAAAGGGTATATGGTCGGTGGTCCTAGTGAGATCGTAGGGTCTGGAAATCCATATGGAGATGGTGTTGTTGTCCTAGAATAATCTCTGAGATGGTGGCATGATAGGCGTATGTCCTCCAACCATTTTCCTTAGTCACCTTGATGACACTAGTTTCCTCTTCCATTATTTCTCATCTCTTTGTTTTGGATTCATAAAATCTAGTTTTTAAGTAAAATTTAATTTATATAGGAAAATGTTTTGAAATGAAGCGATTTAAAAAGAAAATTATGTGTATGGATTGAAAACTGTGGGTTGAATATTTTGGTATTGAAGAATGGGAAGGTGTGTTGTTGATCCTTGGTGTTATCATAGGAAACAAAATTAATGGGTATATATGAAGAAAATTCTCAATGGTATGAGTGGATGAGTTCCTGGATAGACATGGGGTGTGTTCCATACGTGGCATGGAAACATGGGACAGCATTGGTGTTTTTGAGGCCCACCATCATAATTTATTTTCCAAAAGTTTTGATAAAGGAAAATTTGTTATTTTAATAATCGATTGTTGTGTGGTAAATTTGTTGTATTTTTTGAATCCTACAGTGGGGTGTTTTGAGTTTTTAAATCCATTCTTATTTGGATGATGTTCCATGTTTGTGTTTCTTTGGTAAGTCGAATTGTGGTGTTGGTTAGAGGTATTTTTTGAGAAGTTTTTGGGAGTCCTTTGCAACGATTTCCCCGTTCATTCATTATCTTCTCATAGAATGTTTGACCAATGGATTGGTTTGTTTGGGTCATTTTTCTTCCCTATTGGCTTGTGAACACCCAAATAAAGAGTTAATGCACAAATTAAATGTAGCCACAGATGGTTCACCATTGACCATCCTTCTAGATGAACTAATTAAAGACATTACATTTTTTATTGTTAGTGCTAAGTCTATCACTTTTTCCTCTTCAGATAAAAAAACCCTGTTGCAGTGGGATTACATATACGAGATGAGTTGAAGGGATTTTTGGCCTCTATTATTTTTTCGAGTCATCAAGAATGATGTTTGACACCACTATGTCTAATGTTCCCACCTGGAAACGATTAAAAGCATTCTAGTAGAAAATATTGAAGGTGGTTATGAATTATTGGTGCTGACCTGTGTCTTGAATAGATTTGTAGTGATTTCATCAGCCACGAGGGTCATGTTTGGTGACGTCTTGCAATGTGTGTTTTATTTGAAGTGCAATTTTGGATCCCATATAATCTGATGAGAATCCTAGTTTTCATAGGTGTGTATCCCCCTCTTGGGTAGTTATAATATTTCTTTATAAAGGGGAGTTTTTTCATGCGTATTTTCCTATGATGTTTCTTAGTGAAGGTGAAGTGGTGATGCATGTTAATCATCTAAAACCCTATTTTTGTGGATGTTCCAGGAGGTATTTTTTGGATAGCTGGGTGTGTTTTGTTTGTTGGTGTTGTCTTGGTTTCAGTGTGGTTGTGTATGGAACCAAAAGAAGAATCGTATTTTGAGATTTTTCAATGATTGACCGCGAGGAAGGAGAATCTAAAAACATCAGGGCTCTAGCCACAAGCCTTAGAGTGAAGCTGGAACGTGTTCAAAACTCCAGGGGTGTATGGGACCCCTGGTCCATTTCTATCATTGGTATTGAAGGTGAAGGCAGTTTACATTTGTTTTTTGTTGTTTTTATGTTCGGAATGACCCATTAGGGTGCGTGAGGTTTCTCGTGGCTATGAGAAGGCATGGTTGTATCATTACCTTAATGTCTTGGGGGTTCTATATTACCATATTTAATCTATTTTAGTGGTCCTTATGGGGTATGTTTGGGAATAGTGGTCACAATTTTTATTAGATCTCATCCTTGGATGTGGAGATGTTGGTTTGTATTCAGCCACAGTTTTGACACATTAGTATTTGGAACCTTCCCTCCCCACCCCTTGTGGTAGGGTTCTTGGTCATTGTCGGGAAATATTAAATGTTTGTGTATCTCCCATTAGTTCAAATGGAGGGGAGACCCAGAGTGGGTCTAGCTCAAATGTGTCTAGAATGAATCTTTGTTGGATTTTTTCATTGTGGCGGGGAGTCTGCTCGGGCCTCAATGTGTCATTTTTCCAGTCTCATATTGAGCGTTGGAAGGTTTCTAATGGTGGGGACCCCATTCGTGCTTCCTTATGTTGGAATTCTCATTCTGTTCCAATAGAAGGCCTGGTGGTAGGTTATTAGAGTGTTCCTTGGATGTGGTTGATCTTGTTTGATCATTCTAGTCCAAGGGTGTGATTTTTGTTTAATGGTGCTTTAGGTATTTGAGTTTGTGTAGATAGCTTCTGTTAGTTTTTCAAACATCAAGTAAACCATATATACTCTATCAAAGTAATACCTTCACCTTCATGAAGTAGTAAAAACTCTTCACTGAATAAAGTATCATTACTTACCTTTTTGTAACCAAAGGATTACCATAAAACCCATAAAAAGAACACATAACATATATAAAGGTAACTTGGGACATAAACATACTTAAGTGGAATAACCATACGGTCGACTTCCACACATATCACATAATGGAACAGCCATACGGCCTATTTCCATACATACTTAATGGAATAGTCATACGGCTGACTTCCATACCCAATGCATTGGAGGTTATAACGTAACCACCCGTCCTGGTATTCACAGCACCACCCGTCATATGGTTTATAACGTAACCACCCGTTAAAATGTCCAAGTACCAATATAAAATCATAAAACATAAAACCAATATAAAGGAATGATAACATTTCCACATTTCAATCAAAATATATCGTAAATATATTGACATAATATAATCCTTTTTCAAAACCATTTTCAATACCAAAAAAATAGTATATGGTATTTATTTTATTCTAAAAACATTACGGCTTGTTGAGAAAGCCAAAGACCAAATAATACTCGTGGTGGCGGAAAAGGTCATTGTCGCCGCGTACGTTAAAAAAACATTCCTTTTTGTCGTTTAGTAAAACGCTTCATAGAAAAAGATTCCTTTTGTATAAAAGTAAAATTCAAAGGGTTTTATACACCGTATAAAAGAATGTTGTTTGTAAAACTAAATATGCCTCAATGAAAGGAGATTGAGACGAAGTCCCTTACCTCGGGTCCGACATGACTCGATCGTTCTTTAACGTCCTGAATAATAAACTTGAGTTAATTTATACTTGATTAAGAACCTTTTTAAAGTTCATTATTCCTTTTATATCACTTATTTCCATGTTATAATCATTATGTAACCATTTAAGTTAATAATTTTTTTTCTCAATATTTGCTTCTTATGTCGAAAGTGGACTTCTTACAATTACATGTTGTTCGTGTGGTCAAAGGTTCTTTATATCCAGAATGAAATTCCCGATTAGGATATAATATGTATCATATATATCCAGAATATACATGTATTTATAATATTACATAATCATTTAGGGGTAAGAAATGAAATGCACCGTTCATGGAGACGGTAAGCCGTACGTACGCATGAACGCTACTATCATTTATTTGTCATATTAATGGAATTAAAACTAAATGAGAGGTATGTATATTTTAATTCCAGAATTATATTCCTCATTTAGATATATCATTAATTATATATATCCATTATATACATGTACTTTTAATAGTACATTACATTTGGGGATAAGAAATGAAATGCACCGTTCATGGAGACGGTAAGCCGTACGTACGCATGAATGCTACTTTCATTTCTATCTCAAACTTTAATGGAAAGAAATAATAATGATATAGAGATATATTATAATTATAGTATAATATCATATATAATAACTTTAAATCCATCCTTTACATGTCCCACATATGGAATTAACGAATCACATCACTTTGAGGGGGCGATAGTCTGCACTTCCTTAAATGAAGATATCGTGTTTACCCATATTGGAAACCATAAAGGTATGCCCAAAATGAAAAATACAGAAGCTTAAAGAAAAGATAAACATATTATATATCATATATAAAAACAGTGACATCATAATGGCCACCTTTGAAGGTGTTAAATGAGTATTGAACAGTCA
The DNA here is from genome assembly GCA_963277665.1 of Viscum album. Taxonomy (NCBI): domain Eukaryota; kingdom Viridiplantae; phylum Streptophyta; class Magnoliopsida; order Santalales; family Viscaceae; genus Viscum; species Viscum album. The sequence continues at coordinate 1,677,937,966 of OY728132.1, read as the reverse complement.
TCGTTACGGGAGGCAGAATTTCACCATCCACGGAAACCGTATGTTCTTTAACCATTTGGTGTAGTTGTGTGAGAGTGTAGATCGAATAAATCTTATAAAAACATCCTAGTATATTTTAGATACTGGTGTTGTTACAAAATAAGTAAATAAAAAGAGTATAGAGGGTTGGAGAAGCAAAATAATACAAATGAACAAGAGAGAATGAATTACCTTTAAAAGTGTAACTCCCTTTTGATTTGAGACTAAAGGCTTCCTTTGAAAGGATTATTCCCAAAGGGAATCCTCTAGGATTAGTAGAGGGATGTGGAGAGAGTAATTGGACAGGGGTTGGCCGAGCCAAAGGCTTGAGAAGTGTGTGTAAGGTGGTAGAGGTGGGGGCCTTTTATAAGAGGAGAGGAGGGTCAATTTTGGAATGTAAAGAAATATTACTTTATTTGAAAATGTGTTTCGGTTTTAAAAGGTCCCACATTGATATAATTCGTGGATAAGGTAATAGAGGTTCTAAATCCACCCATCCAATAAGTTTTGGACATGTGTAGTTCACAGGTTTTACATTATCGTTCCATTTTATTTAAATCGTCAAATAATGATGTCATTGCTGCATCATAATTATGTCATAAATAATTTAATTTATTTAATGTCTACAAATTATAAAAAAATTACTATGATGTAGGAATTCTTTTTTATCTTTCCAATTACTATTTATAATCAAAAATATGATCTTTATTACCCCATGTAAATTTTTTTTTCGTAAAACATATTATGTTTGTGTCATTTTTACTTTTACATTAAATAAAAAGTTATTTATGTCATTTCCCAACCAAAGTGTCTCCATGGGGTCCCCAAGTTGACCCATGGATTTTCTTGGTCGGCCATGACACAACCAATGAGGGTAGGACATGTGTCAAGTTCATTTCATATTATTAAAACATTATTTTTACCTTAAACTACACTAATTACCACTAATCGCGATTAAGAACTTAATAAGTTACTATTCACCAAAAAATTATTATAATCTCATTGAACCACATTTTACTTCTTAATGAAAACCATGTATGTCGGATTTTTGAAATTCACTACACATTTGTGGTAAACTTTCATTTAACTGAAAAATCAGTTTGCTTGATTACCACTTAGTGGTTTCACTATTCATCAAAAATTGGAGTTTTTCAGAAAATTACCAAAAATTCACCCTAAGCTATATTTGATATTAATAATTCAAAAATGAAGTCTATTTAAAAAAATTCAAAACATATAAGTCACATTAATTAATTTAATAATTAATTCCCGCTGTCATGACAAATAGCGTGTTTTTATAAAACAATAAGTATCAAAAGATTGACACCAATTTAAGTCTAATTTCAAAGTGAAATTGATTCCAACGACCACTATTGGATTTAATGGTAAAAATATTTTCTAATTTCACTTTAAAACCAATTCAAAAGATAATCTAATCATATAAATAAATTATATTAAAAAGAGGATTTGAATTAAAATACCACATTTGACACTATTCATTAAAAAAATGAACTTTATCAGAAAGGTACCAAAAATTTACACAAAGTAAATTTTGATGTCCCGATTCTAAAGAAGAGTTATATTTCGTCCAATAGAATTTATATGATCGATCAAAACTATATTTAATGACGTTTCTCCGTCAAAAGGTGATAAGTGAACCCTTAGTGAAAATTTGGGTATAAATGCCTAAAATTGAACTCTTTCCGCATTTTAAGCCTTTATCTTTTATTGGGTAAATTTAAAAACATTTAAAAACATATATAATAATATTTTACTTATTTCTATCCATTCACGCCAAAACAACGGCTACTTGTTAACTAACATTTAAAATAATATTATTTTATTACTTGTGTGCAACGTAAGTTTTCAAAGAAACTCATCATTGCGTACTGAGTACGCTATCGAACATAGAAACCCCTTTTAATTAAAATTAATATTTAATTCGTAAATATTAATAAATATGAAAATTCTTTATTCTTTATTTACCTGGGATGTTACATCCTTCCCCCCTTTTGGGAATTGCGTCCTTGCAATTTTATTCACTTATCAAAATAAGTGGGGGTATTTATCCTTCATAGCATTTTCAGATTCCCACGTTGCCTCTTCAATCACATGGTTTTTCCAAAAAACCTTTACCTGATGAATCACCTTATTCCGTAACACCTGCTCCCTGTGGTCAAGAATCTGGACCGGTTGTTCCTCATAAGATAGGTTCTCTTCCAGCTGAACTACCTCTGGACTCAAAACATGAGATGGATCTGGCATATAATTTCCCAACATTGAAACATGAAAAACATTGTGTACCTGAGATAAACTCGGAGGTAAAGCCACCCGGTATGCAACTGATCCAACTCTCTCCAGAATTTCATATGGTCCAATAAACCTTGGAATCAGCTTTCCTTTCTTACCAAATCTCATCACACTTTTCCAAGGAGAAACCTTGAGAAAAACATGATCACCTACCTCGAAAGATAGATCATACTCTGGTTATCCGCATAACTCTTCTACCTTCTCTGAGCTGTTCTCATGTGCTTCTGAATCAACTGAACTTTTTCTGCCATCTCTTCTACCAATTCTGGTCCCATAAGCTTCCTTTCACCCACTTTATCCCAAAATGCTGGAGTTCACACCGCTTCCCATATAATGCCTGAAATGGTTCCATATGTATACTGGAATGAAAACTGTTATTATATGAAAATTCAACCAAAGAAAGATGTTGGTCCCAACTTCCCTGATAATCCATCGAACAAGCTCGTAGCATATCCTCCAAGGTCTGAATTGTTCGTTCTGACTGCCCATCTGATTGAGGATGAAAAGCTGTACTAAAATTTAATTCAGTACCCAACGACTTCTGAAGGCCTTTCCAAAAGTTAGATGTAAACCTGGGATCACGATCAGATACAATGGAGAGGGGAACTCCATGTAACCTGACTATCTCTTTAAGATACAAACGGTAAAGTTGATCTAGGGAAAAAGTATCTCATATAGAAAGGAAATGATTAGATTTGGTCAAGCGATCAACAATAACCCATATTGAATTATTACCTCGAGATGTCCTCGGTAATCCCACAACAAAGTCCATGGATATGTTTTCCCATTTCCACTCTGGCACTGGTAAAGGCTGAAGCATCAATTTCGGTAACTGCCGCTCTGCTTTAACCTGTTGACATGTCAAACACTTCACAGTAAAATCAGCAATATCTCTTTTCATTCCATCCCACCAATAATACTCCCACAGATCTCTGTACATCTTAGTACTGCCAGGATGAACTGAAAACAGAGAACTATGAGCCTCACATAACAACTCATTCTTCAACTGTGAATCACAAGGCACACATAATCTCTTCCCAAACCTCAAAACACAAACACAAACTTATCCATGAACTCATGGAAAATTTTATTCATAAGGTCCATGAATACAGCAGGTGCATTGGATAACCCAAAAGGCATAACTAAAAATTCATAATGGACATATCTAGTACGGAACGCAGTCTTCGGAACGTCTGCTTCTTTTACTTTCAACTGATGGTACCCCGACCTCAAGTCAATCTTCGAAAAATACTGAGCTCCCTGGAGCTGATACCACTTCATTCGATGGCCCAACATCTGCTGAAGTTGTTGCAAAGGATTTCACCACCCCTTTCTGCTTGTAGTCTGGCTGCATTACCCCAGTTGAGTTCTTCATTGGACACTCGTTTGCATAATGACCCATTTCATTACACTTAAAACATCTTACCGTTGGATTTTCATTTCCTTCTTGATCATCTTCCTTACAGTTACGAGCAATATGACAAGACTTACCACACCAAAAGCACTTACCAGACTTGGATAAACATTCTCCAGGATGCATTTTACCACACTTCTCACAGGATAGATATTTGGTTTTCTTACCTCCTTTCTTCATTGATGAATTCTCCCCCTTTGCCTGCCAACTAGACCTCTTATTCTGTTGTTTGTCATAGAGCACCTGATCATTGGCAAACTCCATTTCCACCTTCTCCTCACATCGAACAAGCTTTTCATAACTTTTAAACTCATAAGAAGCTAATGCCCATCAATACTTTGGCTTTAACCCTGAGTAAAAACGGTTTATTTTACTATCAAGATCTCATATGAAGTTTGGAGCATACCTTCCCAATCGAGTGAACTTTTCTTCATAAGCAGCCACTGAATCATCCTCCTGCCTCAATTCTAGGAACTGTTTTTCCATCCTAAGACAAACTACCTTAGGAAAATATTTCTCAAGAAACATACCTTTGAATCCATCCCACTGAAGATCCTCAATCTCATCACTATCCCTTATATTTTTCACCATCGACCACCACTGATCAGCTTCACCTTCAAAACGGTAAATAGCAAGACTAACCATTTGATGTTCTGAACACCCCATGACATCAAAAATCTTCTCCAGTGCTTTAATCCACCCTTCATCTTTCACGGGGTCAGATGATCCTCTGAATGATGGGGGATGTTGCCTCATGAAATGTTCCACCACTGATATGTTCCTCTATGGTTGATCTGGCTGATCTCATGCATGGATACCACCACCATTTATAGCCTGAGTCAACTGTTCCATCACTGTAACAAACTGTTCAGTTCCGATTCCGACCATCTCAGGTTGCTGATTTGGAAGGTTATCTTCCTCCTAATGTCATCCCAACATAGCTGCTTTGTTTCCTCTGCGGAAAACCATTCTAAACACAGAAATATCTTAGGCGAAGCAACATGGTAATCCGTAAATGCTATATCATTTCAATCATATTATAATTTAACACTTTTCTAACTCCTAAAGTTTTCTAAACCGACCTCTGATACCAACTATAAGGCCTCAGACTTAAACCTTACTTAATATTTAATTAAATGAATAATTCACATTGAAGATCTTTTCAGGTTTAGAGTTTTAGTGAATTAGAACATAACCATTACATCTCAAAAGATTACAAAGTAGTCACTTCTACTAAGTTTTCATAATAAAAAAAACTCTTAAAAAGAAACGTGTCTAGTTCCATGTTTTATATAGTATGACATTCCCTTGATCCCATCCTTGACCTTATTCCACATTAAGTCCTGTGAAAACATTTCAAAAAAAACTTGGGGTGAGCATAAAAAGCTCAGTAAGGGATACAAAAAGAATGAAAACTGTTAGTTTTTCAAACATCAAGTAAACCATATATACTCTATCAAAGTAATACCTTCACCTTCATGAAGTCGTAAAAACTCTTCATTGAATAAAGTATCATTACTTACCTTTTTGTAACCAAAGGATTACCATAAAACCCATAAAAAGAACACATAACATATATAAAGGTAACTTGGGACATAAACATACTTAAGTGGAATAACCATATGATCTACTTCCACACATATCACTTAATGGAATAGCCATACGGCCAATTTCCATACATACTTAATGGAATAGCCATACGGCCGACTTCCATACCCAATGCATTGGAGGTTATAACGTATCCACCCGTCCTCGTATTCACAGCACCACCCGTCATATGGTTTATAACGTAACCGCCCGTCAAAATGTCCAAGTACCAATATAAAATCATAAAACAAAAAACCAATATAAAGGAATGATAACATTTCCACATTTCAATCACAATATATCATAAATATATTGACATAATATAATCCTTTTTCAAAACCATTTTGAATACCAAAAAAAATAGTATATGGTATTTATTTTATTCTAAAAACATTACGGCTTGTTGAGAAATCCAAAGACCAAATAATACTCGCGGTGGCGGAAAAGGTCGTTGTCGCCGCGTACGTTAAAAAAACATTCCTTTTTGTCGTTTAGTAAAACGCTTCATAGAAAAAGATTCCTTTTGTATAAAAGTAAAAGTCAAAGGGTTTTATACACCGTATAAAAGAAAGTTGTGTATAAAACTAAATATGCCTCAATGAAAGGAGATTGAGACGAAGTCCCTTATCTCGGGTCCGACATGACTCGATCATTCTTTAACGTCCGGAATAATAAACCTGAGTTAATTTATATTTGATTAAGAACCTTTTTAAAGTTCATTATTCCTTTTATATCACTTATTTCTATGTTATAAAAATTATGTAACCATTTAAGTTAATAATGTTTGTTTTCTCAATATTTGGTTCTTAAGTCGAAAGTGGACTTCTTAAAATTACATGTTGTTCGTGTCGTCAAAGGTTCTTTATATCCAGAATGAAATTCCCAATTTGGATATAATATGTATCATATATATCCATCATATACATGTATTTATAATATTACATAATCATTTAGGGGTAATAAATGAAATGCACCGTTCATGGAGACGGTAAGCCGTACGTACGCATGAACACTACTTTCATTTCTTTGTCATATTAAAGGAATTAAAACTAAATGAGAGGTATGTATATTTTAATTCCAGAATTATATTCATCATTTAGATATATCATTAATTATATATATCCATTATATACATGTACTTTTAATAGTACACTACATTTGGGGATAAGAAATGAAATGCACCGTTCATGGAGACGGTAAGCCGTACGTACGCATGAACGCTACTTTCATTTCTATCTCATAATTTATTGGAAAGAAATAATAATGATATAGAGGTATATTATAAATCCAGTATAAGATCATATATAATAACTTTAAATCCATCCTTTACACATCCCACATATGGCATTAACGAATCACATCACTTTGAGGGGGCGGTAGTCCGCACTTCCTTAAATGAAGATATCGTGTTTACCCATAATGGAAACCATAAAGGTATGCCCAAAATGAAAAATACAGAAGCTTAAAGAAAAAATAAACATATTATATATCATATATAAAAATAGTGACATCATAATGGCCACCTTTGAAGGTGTTAAATGAGTATTGAACAATCATCGTTTCGGGAGGCAGAATTTCTCCATCCACGGAAGCCATATGTTCTTTAACCATTTGATGTAGTTGTGTGAGAGTGTAGCTCGAATAAATATTATAACAACATCCTAGTATATTGTAGATACTGGTGTTGTTACAAAAGAAGTAAATAAAAAGAGTTTAGAGGGTTGGAGAAGCAAAATAATACAAATGAACAAGAGAGAATGAATTACCTTTAAACGTGTAACTCCCTTTTGATTTGAGCCTAAAGGCTTCCGTTGAAAAGAATTAGTCCCAAAGGGAATCCTCTAGGATGAGGAGAGGGATGTGGAGAGAGTAATTGGGCAGGGGTTGGCCGAGCCAAAGGCTTGAGTAGTGTGTGTAAGGTGGTAGAGGTGGGGGCCTTTTATAAGAGGAGAGGAGGGTCACTTTTGGAAAGTAAAGAAATATTACTTTATTTGAAAATGAGTTTCGGTTTTAAAATGTCCCATATTGATATAATTCGTGTATAAGGTGATAAGGGTTCGAAATCCACCCAACCAATAAGTTTTGGACAAGTGTAGTTCATAGATTTTACATTATCGTTCCATTTTATTTAAATCGTCAAATAATGATGTCATCGCTACATCATTATTATGTCATAAATAATTTAATTTATTTAATGTCTAAAAATTATAAAAAAAACACTATGATGTAGGAATTCGTTTTAGCTTTTCAATGAATATTTATAATAAAAAATCTTATCTTTATAACCCCATGTAAAAATTGTTTTCGTAAAACATATTATGTTTGTGTCATTTTTACTTTTACATTAAATAAAAAGGTATTTATGTCATTTCCCAACCAAAGTGTCTCCATGGGGTCCCCAAGTTGACCCATGGCTTGTCTTGGTCGGCCATGACACAACCAATGAGGGTAGGACATGTGTCAGGTTCATTTCATATTATTAAAACATTATTTTTACCTTAAACTACACTAATTACCACTAATCGCGATTAAGTACTTAATAAGTTACTATTCACCAAAAAATTATTATAATCTCATTGAACCACATTTTACTTCTTAATGACAACCATGTATGTCAGATTTTTAAAATTCACTACACATTAGTGGTAAACTTTCATTTAACTGAAAAATCAGTTTGCTTGATTACCACTTAGTGGTTTCACTATTCATCAAAAATTTGAGTTTTTCAGAAAATTACCAAAAATTCACCCTAAGCTATATTTGATATTACGAATTCAAAAATAAAGTCTAGTTTACAAAAATTCAAAGCATATAAGTCACAATAATTAATTTAATAATTAATTCCCATTGTCATGACAAATAGCGTGTTTTTATAAAACAATAAGTATCAAAAGATTGACACCAATTTAAGTCCAATTTCAAAGTGAAATTGATTCCAACGACCACTATTGGATTTAATGGTAAAAATATTTTTTAATTTCACTTTAAAACCAATTCAAAAGATAATCTAATAATATAAATAAATTATATTAAAAAGAGGTTTTGAATTAAAATACAGCATTTTACACTATTCATTAAAAAAATGAACTTTATCAGAAAGGTAACAAAAATTTTCACAAAGTAAATTTTGATGTCCCGATTCTAAAGAAGAGTTACATTTGGTCCAATAGAATTTATAAGATCGATCAAAACTATATTTAATGACGGTTCTCCGTCAAAAGGTGATAAGTGAACCCTTAGTGAAAATTAGGGTATAAATGCCTAAAATTGAACTCTTTCCGTATATTAAGCCTTTATCTTTTATTGGGTAAATGTAAAAACATTTAAAAACATATATAATCATATTTTAGTTATTTCTATCCATTCCTGCCAGTACAACGACTACTTGTTAACTAACATTTAAAATAATATTATTTTATTACTTGTGTGAAACGTAAGTTTTCAAAGAAACTCATCATTGCGTATCGAGTACGCTATCGAACGTAGAAACCCATTTTAATTAAAATTAATATTTAATTCGTAAATATTAATAAATATGAAAATTCTTTATTCTTTATTTACCTGGGATGTTACAGTCACACCCTCCGTCTTTGAAATAATTAATTTATTAATTTAGTTCACGTCAGGTAGTTTAGGTTGAAGGCTGCCAAACACTTTTGTGTTCTTATTTAAAAATGAATGTTTTGGCCTTGGCATCGTTCAGCACACGAGAATGGAATATTTGAAGCCGCGTGACTTCGCCCGGGTCACCGCATGACCTCGCCTGGTTCCCCGCATAACCTGACCTATGTGAAAAACAAATAAATGAAGTAATATGACATAAATGAGGATGAAAAAAGATAATAAATAAATAAATAAATAAAATAAGTTTAATGAATTATTTTAATAATAATAGAATTGGTAATTTTTTATCTTCCAATATATTATAACTTTTGTAATTGTTATTATTATTATTAATATTATTAATCTTATTATTATTATTATTATTATTCTATTTTTTTGGTTTATTTTTCTCGTTAGGGCTGGCTAGTGCCCCCTGTTTCCCGTCGTGCTGTGGGTCTCCCTATGGGATGCTTGCCACCGCCCATTTACTCTCCTTGTGTGTTGTGCCACAACACTCCCTTGAACCCTTCGCGCCATACCCATGTTCCCCGAACACCCTCTGTCTCACCGTTTTACCCCCTTTGTGCGACATGCCATATCGCACGAACCCCATCACCAGTGTTCCTCCCTTGGATAATGCGTTTCTCCTTTTGATGAAACCCAACCGGCTGGCCCCCGTCGGCAGTGCGACTCCCCACCTCACTGAGAAAAAAATCTCCAGTGTACATTACTCCCTCTGGGTACGTTTTCCATTTCTTTTTCTTAGGGTTTTTGTTTTTCAATAGGTATGATTTATATTATAGCAATTTTCTTATTTCTTAGTCTAAAATTTTGATGTATTATGCCGACCCTTGATTTTTTGTGGTGCGGTCGAGGAGTGAATTGTGTTTCACATCATTTTTCAGAATCATTCTATTTTTAGGTAGGTGGTTCCATGGCCATATATTTTAAAATGATTTAATTTTCTTATTTAATTAATTTTAGCATGCAGTATACTTTATTTTCATGGTGTGAATCCTATTTTGGATATAATTTATCATTGAAATCTATTGAAATTGATTTTATAACGGAAATTTCTTTGAGTTTTATATTCATCTTGTTGTGAAAAATTTTTGGAGGGGTTTAATTTATTTTTTAAGGTATGGAAAATCTTTTTTTTGTGGGTTCTTGAGGTGTGTGTGTGTTGAAGACGAATTTTGATGGTAAATGGACCACTTGGGGCATATTAGCTTTATTTTTCACTTTTGAGCATGACTTTTGAAGTGTTTAAAAAATGAGGAATATCTTTTAGAAATGAAATTGGGTTTTGCAAATGGTTTATTAAATGGTATGAATAATGTGAAATGTGTTCTTGAAGGGTTTGGTGTGATTATGTGTTGGGTCTGGATTTTGTAATGGAAATGGTTGTGTTGTCTGTGTGTGTCTTAGGGTGGTGTTTCATGGAATGGTTTTATGGGTTGTTTGAAAAGTGAAAACTTGTTTTCAAGGACATATAAAGTGTGTATTGGGTTGGAAGTATGTTTTTGAAAAAAAATGACATACTTTGGTATCTTAAACATGATTTTACACTCTAAATGTGAATATTTAATTATTTTAAAAGATAGAAATATTTCTTCAAAAATAGTTAAAAGTATGAGTGGTTTTATGAAGGGGTTTGGCCAGTGTTTTAGTCAGTATTAATTGTGTGTTTTCTTGTGTTATAAATAGGGAATTTGAGAAACTGTACAAGTGGTGGTAAATTTATTTGGGGTGATGTTTTCTTGTTTCTTTGTTCAATTTGGTTTTTTGGAGCCCTTGGTAATTTCTAGGATCCTTTTTATTATTGTAGCGGATTTGGTTCATCACTGTGTGGATTTTAGTCGTCAGCAACAAAGACATATATGTATATACATGGGTAATCATGTATATATATATATATATGCGCCTTTCGCATACTCCATCATGGACCAATAATATGTACTTGGTTCAAAGGGTATATATATATATATATATATTTATGAAGATGTATTTGCATGTAAGGTGAATCAGTCTCGGGCTGCCATCGTCAAAAGCTACATGTTTTGAGGTATGAACTTTTATGATACTGGTTGGTTTTGAACATGATTTATGTTGTTCTTTGGTTGTTATATGGTTTGTTAAAATTATTTTGTAGTGCGATGGATTGTTTAGTGCGGTTTCGAGTCTCCAAGTTAAGGGAGACTGGCCAGCGTATGCCAAGGTATGTATTTATATATATAGGTTACCCTATTACATATATATTCATGCATGGCAGTGTTTATATGTGAATTGGGAAAGGTGTGCCTATGTATATATATAAAACTTCATGCGTAGGTGAGTGGAGACGAGAATATGCATATAAGAGTATATGTAAGGATCCCCTTGCGATTTCCCATTTCCATAAAGGTCATTTCATAGGGGCTAGGTGTCCTAAAATATATGTGATAGTATGTATGTTTAGTGGGGGAGCCTCATCCTTGAGTTAGAAAAATCCAAGAGCCAATGTGGACGTCTTGATTCAACACTGATTTAGGTCCCCTATGCCTATGACTTTATTTTGAATTTCATAATTTCTTGCTTGTTTTAAAAATAGGTTTTACATGTATGCTTTATACACATGCTATGGAATCTATTTGTTGTTTCTATAAAATATTATACCTATTTTGGAAGTAGAAATGTATTTCTAAAGACCATTGGTGTTAAATGACTTTTCTTGAAAATTGATTTCCTAAGGGGTTTTGAATTGGTAATGATTATTTCAAAAGGCATTTGGCATTTCGTATAGTTAGTTATAAAATGTGTTCCCTATATGTAATTAATCCCATTTGGAACCTAAATAATGTTTTATGAAAAAGAAAAACCTCTCTTGAGGAACTCCCCCTTGTTTTAGAAAATGATTTTTGTGTTGAATGTGTAATTTTTGATCTGTTCCGAGTAAAGAGGATTGTGAATTATTGGTGATGTTAAAAAGGGGGAATCCTCTTAAAGAGGGAGAAAATTAGTGAGAGGTTGAATGGGTTTTGGATAAAGAAAGTGTTATGTACAAATATGTTTTATTGATAAAGAAAACACCCCACCATTTGAAATAGATAACAATAGGAAACATGGCTATCTAGGTGGGTGAACTAGGACTAGAACACTTGAAGAAATAGTAGGATTTCTTCCTAGTTTTTTCTAGAAGGACTGACGCAAAAACACTAACTAAATATATGAATAACTAAGGGGTATGATTTCTAAGACACAATTAATGAGTGTCATGGTTTATAAGCCACATTTTCAGAGGTTTGTGGTTTCTCTAAGACACTTTTCACTGAGGTATGAGGCATAGAGGGTCACTCTGTGCTAGTTACCTATAAGTATTTCCATTGTACTTGTTTGCGACATGATTCTTTTGATGTGATTTTCATTTCATTTTTTATACTTTATGTCTCATTTGTGAAAAACCATAATTTAATCTAAACTCTTTTTTCATTAATGTATTCATGGAAGATATTTTGAAAATATTATGCAATAGAAGAGTTTACCTTAAAAAAATTTAACTTGTGATGTTAAATTGAAAATAAGAAGAAACATTATTTTATTATATCTTATTTTCAAACTGGAATGATTGGATTTTTATTAAAGGAAGGGGCATAAGATGTTGTAATATTTTGGCATTCCAACTGAGCATCTCGGTGCTCACACCTACATTACTTTTAAGTTTTAGGTTTTAGTCTTGGATCGCTCTTGGATCGAGCATTGTTCTACGTTTGGTGGTGACCCATGGGGTCACATGGAGGTATGTCTAGGTGGTTATATTTATTATATTTTCTGTTGTAACTGTTTACCTATTCTTTCTATTTTATTTCAATTCATCTATCTTTTATTTTCTAGGCCAAATAATTTCCAACTACTTGTTTTTATGCATGGAAGTAGTTGCTATCCCGTGGGGATCGGGAATGCCCTTCGCGCCATGCCGCAGATCGGCTCATGTAACCAATTCAGGGTCGACCCGGGTTGACACGTGACATTCATGATCTTTCCTGCCTAATGCATCTTACACATTATTTTCCCTTCATATTTGGTAATGTAATGAACATTCATAATCTTTATGTAACACAAGCCACATTTTTTTTATTATTTTGAGTTATTTTTGTGTAAAAATGTATTTCAAACTCTAATTCTCTATAGATATCTCACATCTTTCACCATATAGATATTGTCTCCATATTTTGAGATAAAATATTACTATGAATAACTCAAGATAATGCGTTAGATAATTATGTTCATGTGTCATCAAATACATTGATTCATAAAAAATAACTTTTACATATTGTATAAGGACACAACCGAGACCATTCATTGAAGAGTCACTGTATATCACAAATCAATCATTTCCAGATGGAAGATTAAAAATTGAAGCACTCAAAAATATTCCTTTCAATTCCTCAAATCATTCTGTACATTATTTCATCCATACATACATATCCCCTTTATGTGTGATCTTTGTTAGAGGTTTAGCCAATCCGTAAATATTCTGAATGAAATGCCGATTGTAACCTACTAAGACAATAAAACTACGTACCTAGAATATGTTATTTTTGAAAAACCATTAATGGATTTCATTTTTCTTCATAGGATCAATTATGATTCCATACATAGAGAAAATGCGAGCCTGAAAAGAAACCAATTGAAGTCATAATTCACACTTGCTAAACTTCTCATATAATTCATTCCTTCTAAGAGTTTTCAGTATAATCCGCAAGTGATTCCCATTGTATTCATATATTTTTTATTATACGAGGACATCATTGATAAAAACCACAATAAAGTCATCAAGACATAAATTAAATCCCCTAATAATTAGATCCATGAAGATAGAGGGTGCATTTGTTAATCCAAAAGGCATTACTGTAAACTTGTAATGCCCATACATGGTTCGAAATGTTTTCTTAGGAATATCTACCTTCCTCACATATAGCTGATCATATCCTGATCGAAGATCAGTCTTAAAATAAATATTGGGCTCCATGAATTTGATCAAATAAATCATCCATGCAAGGAATATGATACTTATTCTTTATCGTAATAGAATTTATATCTCTAAATTCAATGCATAGCCTCATTGATCAATCTTTACTCTTGACAAAGATAACAGGGGATCCCCATAGAGAATAACTAGGGAGGATAAATCCTTTATCACTCAATTCCTCTAGTTATATCTTGAGCTCCACTAATTCCATTGTGTCCATTATATTTGGAGTCATTGATATTGGTCTTGCACCATGGATTAAATCGATATAGAACTTAACTTCCCACTCTAGAGGATGTCCAGGTAAATCCTTTAGAAGTAAATAAATATATTATTTCACAATAGGAATATATTCACTTTTAATATCCATATTTTTTTTATCTCCCTCCCCAAGAATTTCATTTAGAAGATCTACTGAAGGTGGATCCGGATAAGATCCAGATGATGATGTTTCTGCTATGATGATAAGGGATTATACATTATTCTAAAGAATTATAACTTCCTTCTTCTTGAAATTGTTTTTTGAATACTAATTTGAAAACCAATTCATACTAATAATTATTTCATATTCAATCATAGCATTATGTACTCTAAACTAAATTTCCTAAATCTTGTTTCCATGGTTGCCCCTAAACGTCCTTTGATACCAAATGTAATGCCCTGACCACAGAAACCAGGATCTAGTGAATTACTTTATTATATTTTCATGATCACAAGAAACGAAATCATGAATGACCGATTAGTATAGTATTTTTGGATGACCTTATTATATACATGATACCCATAGTACATTTGGAATGATATAAAATAACATGATACATAATAACCTGAAATAAACTGCGTCCTTGAAAGCTTATTCAAGGATATCATCTTCATAACATGGGGAAAGTAAACATAATAAGGGTGAGATAAAATTATCAGTAAAGCTTACATATAGTGTAATAATGAATCAATAATAAGTGGATTATAATAAGTTGGACATTGCTAATATGGCATGATGAATAAATAAAAAAACGTACCATCAAAAAGCTGATAATAAAAATTCATCCATAGATTTTGTCATAGTGAAAACCCCATGGATAGTAATAACTGAATAAATAATAAAGATAATGGATATTATTTAGATTTCATGTATCTGACACATGAACCATTATACCTTCGAGATGATTTAATTCTTTGGGTAGAATCATGTCTGATTTTTTGAAACAAACTCGATGGTTTTGTCTCCAATTGATTTGTCTCATTAGTATGTCAATTAATTGTGAGGCTATAGTGACCACCACCCATCACTTCCAGTTCAAATAATTATTTATTAAATGATTTATTACAAGATCAATATGAATTTTCAATATCCATATTGAATGGAGGATACAAATTCAGTTATATTTCCATAGTTTAACAAACATTCCACATAAGCGCTGTATGTTAAATGGTATAAAACTAAGAAAGTAATCATTACCATGTTACAAGAATATGGATATATAATTTAAATACCATTTAAAACGATAAATGATCTAAAATGGGTGGTATTTACACCACATAAGAATGATTAGGTGAACAATACCAAGTAAATCATAATGAAATGGAAATTGAAACAAAGTCCCATTCAAAATTATAATCAATCGTGTTCATAATCATTAATATAATTAGTGAATACAATGAATATACATAATAATAATGATGCTATATATCAAATTTCAGTAAACATACACCACATTTAAGAAATATGTGGAAAACAGTGGAAATCTCATTGAAATAGAAGTGAAATGAGAAACAACTTACCTTATGCCAGAATGTATTCTTTGATTGATCTTAATGATGTGAATAATAAAATGTATATTACATAATTAATATTTACATAACACCATATACATGTCATTTATTTATTTTATCCTTTTTATTTTTATTCATGTCCTTTTTCATGGGTTTAATAGTTTCAATTTTATTGTTTTGGAAGCATTTTCTTCCTTGATTTTCAGGATAAGATTACTTGTATTCATGAATGGAAGTTCATTTTAAATGTGGTTAAACATCCATAATTGTTAATATATATTTTTATTGAAATTATAGATATATAAACGATCTTATTATAATTTTTTTATAAACCATGACACTGACTCATTTGAAAAAAGTTAATGATAACCACTTAGATTATCTTCGAGGGTTTGTGCATAATGAAATTGTGTTGTGTAATTATTTTATATTATTAGTGTTTAAGGATTACAGAAAATTATATAAGATAAAATACATATATTATGATCTGATTAAAATATTAAAATGGTTTCATGACATGTTATGAGGATTTTAATGCAAATAAAAATCCAGTCTTCCTTGAACGTGATAATTAACACATCTGGGACGGTGTTTTAATTTATAGTATACAAGGAGGGAAAAGAACTGATGTTGATGGAATATTAAATTATTATACCAACATTATAGTACATATAAGGTACTGTATTAATCATAAAATTTGGTTTAGAAGAGGTTATATTAGAAAATATACATAAGGAACTTGAAAAGAAACAGAATAATTGAAAAGAAAAATTTACCTCTTGAATCTATCCTCCTTTGAGAGCCTCTTTGTAGGAGATTATTTGGTCTTTTTGGGAGAAAAAGTCTTCTAGTTTTTAGGGAGGATCATAGAGAGATATTTGAGAAGAATTTAGGAAATTATAGATGCTTAAGTGGGGTTAAAAAATGAGGGTGTGAGGGTTGGTATTTATACTGGAGGGGAGGATGGTTATCTTACTATTCTAATCATTATTTTATTGTTTTTCTAAAAAACTAGAAATAATGAACATTACATGACCCAAAATAGTAATATTTTCATTTGAATTTGAACTAATGGTCGCATACATCATCCATTATTCAAGAAATAGTGTATTTATCACATAATGTATTTATACCATAATTATTGTATTTTACTATTCACCAAATATTCAAGTATTTTAGAAAAATCCAAAAAATTATCTGTAACAATTTTAAAATATGTAGAATATAAAAATGAACTCCATTTTTGAAAAATAACTTTATAAATATGATATATTTAATTTTTAATTAAAATCATCATTTAATCAAAAAATACCAACACTTAAAATTTTCATCTTCAATTTTAAGGTGCCTAAATTTTATTTATAATTTCATGGGTAAGGTAACCATTAATAATGGTAATATTATTATTCATAAAGGTATTTTAATATTTATAATAATATGTTACTATTCATAAGTGTATGTTACTATTCATCTCAAATTATGTTAATTCTATTAGACAACAAAAATCAACTTGATCGCAACCGTGTATGTCTATTTTTTAAAATTCATAATAAAGAAGTGGAAAATTTAATTTTAATGGCTAGGTTATGACTATATCCTATAAATAACCACGTGTTGTTTCACATAGACTTAGTTTTTCATTAAATATATGAAGTCTAATGAATTAAAATTATTTAAGAGAAACATACCATAAAATATTTGTGGTGTTATACATAGCTAACCCAATATTAGAAATGACATTTCCCAAAATTTTAACCTCATGGATCTATAAATCAAATTTTTTGGGCTTACCATAAATATGGTGCTCTTAAAGCATGTCTAGGACCATCCATAACTATTTTTCATACTCCTCCTCTGACGTAGTGTATATATGTATGTCCTAAATGAAGAAAATAGAAAATCATTCGAAGTATGGTTGGGATTTTCAGTTCATAAAATACATAAATATAGTATGTCCATTCATCACACAAAAAGGCATAACAAGGAACTCATAGTGTCTATAGCAACATCAGAATTTTAGATTCAGAATGTCTACCTTGCAAACACTCAATTGATTGTAGCCAGACCAATGATCTATCTTCAAAACCATCTCATGCCTCACAACTAATCAAATAATTCAACAATAATCATCAAGGGGTACTTTTTATTTATCATGTACTGGTTCAAGAAATCATTATCCACATAAATCCATAAGATCCCATCCACTGTTTTAGTGAATAACACTAGAGCTACCCCGTTGGTCACACTGGTTCTGAAAAATTCAACCTCTAAAAGATTATCCAACTGCAACCACAAATCCCAATGATCAGTATGGGACATACGATATGCCATAGAAGATATAAGAGTGGTCCCATGATGAAATTTGATGCATAAATGAATCTTCCACCTCGTAGGCAGTCCCCAAGCATCCTCAAGTAATGATTCTCTATAATCCTCCATGAATGAAATAATCCTTAAATATAAAGAGATGACATCACCAATGGATAAAAATTCCAAAATATGAAGGATGTGTTGAAGCTTCCTCTTTGTACTACCCTCATGCTCCACCATGTTATCTCTCTCATCCAAAATGTAGAATCTTATTCCATATTTCTGAATTAATTTGGCTCATTTGCAGTGGAATTCAATTTAGGTTAGTATCATGTAAAACCTATACATACCCAGATGATTTTATAGGGTCTAATATTTAAAACCAAAAGAAATCATGTTAAACATTATTCCTGAAATAATTGGTCAAAAAACCAGTAGATAAAAGATAATGAAGAATCATTCCCTATATGAAACTCAAGGCCTAGATGATGGACTAAATCCTTAAAGAATATCTATAGGTCTAAAAAAGAAAAAGAGATGAAGGAATGACTTTAACTTTTGTCTAATAGTTTTTAATCAAGAGTATAATAAACATATATTGCATCTGTAATCAGCTCATGAGCTTTCAGATCATATGCCTCTCTCACCTGTAGCTACCAATGGCCTTGACTGGTAGATTCCATAGCCTAACATGGCCCCCTAGTGGTGGTTTTAGATATAGATCATAATATTATCCTCAACCCAAATATCATCATCATGGAGCCCCACATTCTTCTCTTCCATCTTCACCTCCCGATGGGAATCCCTTCCCTCACCTAGGAGATCCATGATCAATATGATCCCTCTACCATGGTGGATCATCATCTAAATGTCTTCTCACCTTACCACACCAAGTTAGGAAATAAAATTCCATGTGACCTCATCTATAAAATTTATACTATAGTCCCTTTTCAAGATAACATGTTCCTTTGTGTAGTCACTATACCTCAAGACCATGTGCATGAGTCTAGTCATGAGAAGATCTCCATGGAAGAGATCCTTCGAACTGGCAGTTTCTAGCTATTGTAGATGACTTAACAATATAACTGATACAATAAGATACATCTTCATTGAGTCTCTATGACATGAATATCTTCAACACTTGTGTTTTCTATAAAACATTGATATAAATGGTAATGAAATGGGGCAGCAAACTAGAACAAATATCCATATAGAGACCATGATCAAAATTACACACCCAAAAGAAGCCACCCCAAATACTGTTTATAGTGTATCATTTGAAAATAGTAATCCTATTAGAATACTCAAAAACTATCATCCCTCTCTAATACAGATAAAAATTCTTCTAAATCCCAATAGAGTGAAAATTTGTGGGGTAGTAATCCTCACAAGACAACTACTAGAATACAATCTATGAGAGTGTCTACTCATCATGCATCTGTATGAACAAAATCCACCTACTACTATATGATCAGTGAAAATGAAATGCTACCAACACATCAACCTGATTATTTGGTTTTTGGATAAGCCTAAAAACATAGATCAATGAATCTATCCAATCATCCACCACATGTGGATCTGGATTACAGTAGAACATTATCCTAATTTGGTGCTAGAGCTTTTGGAGTGTGCTAATCCAACGTGAATCTTGAGCCTTCTCTACTAGTAGAATCTTATAATTGATAGGTAGGAGTGGTTATACCCATCCATATAGAGTCAAGATCTTGTGTGATGGTCCCTAAACTTTAGACTCATCACTCATCAGATCATCTTCACGATCCTAAATTTGTAACCTAGATGGATATCTTTATGACAGAATCTTGAAAATTTAATCATGGTGTACCACTATCAGATGAGAATATATATATATATATATTAGGAGATGAATCAATAAGGATAGTCAAATACTCAATACTATATAATGCACACACCAATGTTCCCAACAACAAGTGTATTGATAATTTGAGATAAGAAGTAGGCTATTATAGTCCGAGTGTATGGATAAATCATCCACTACACCAAAATTGGATTTCTAGGTTTGAAAGTCACACTTGAGACACTCTGACACTATTTCTCTAAGTCCTAAACAAATCTGCATCATTGGAAGACACTCCAAGCACAATCTTAAGTAATAAACTGCTTTCATAACAATCTGTAACAACCTGACCCCTAAGGATTGTCTGGTCAACAGAGAGGCGAGTTACTGCTACCCCAATCCCACTTCTATAGTCCAAGGGATAGATAAAAGTGATGAAAGGTATAAATAATGTGGGAGGGATTTTCGTAATGTACCTCTATCCACACACTAGACCACATCGATGGAAAAGTGAAGAGGAATCAAATAAATAACTGTAACATCTAGATAAACAACCACACATGTAACAACCTCAGGGGAAAAATAGTATGAAGACATATTTTGAAATGTAATGGGATAAAATAAACTATCGACCAGAATTTTTTCCCAAAATTAAAATAACTATAAAATATAAATTTTTAGGGATCCCAGCACCAAATCTGCAAGACCAAAGAATTGTACATGGTCAAATGCACCAAATTTTCCCTATTATCCCCTAAAATCACCATAGAACTATTCTTCATTGATATAATAGATGAAATAGGTAAGTGATTACCATGCATGGATGAGTATTAACAAACCCAATAGGACACCCCAAAAGATGAAGTGGGAGAAATAAATGAAATGATAAAATTAGATATCTCAACCCATAAAAAGATAGAAATAAAAAAACAATAGATATAAATATATTCATATACCCAAAACCCAAACAAGAGTGAAAGGGGATCTCATCTCATATCCTTGCATAGGAATAAGAGATTTACAATAGTTCCAAAGAGGCCTATCATCAATTCCCAACATCTCACAGGTCTATTTAAAGAAGAATCTCTATGGCGCGATACCATACCACTATGAAACATAGTCGAGGGGACATAATATCTTATGTATAGACCCATGAACTGGTACAATTATAGGGTTCCACTCTATAGATTGATAGAGTTCCAATTCCATGACTCTATAGGAGGTTTAAACTAAGTAGGTTGAGAAAATGTGACCTTACACCATAGGAGGGTGCCACATAGTAGGCAGGGGACCCATTCCATGAATTTTTATTAGGGTTCCACTTAGTTAATAGAGGACCCATTCCTTGGCCCCATAGGAGGATGCCACCATAATGGTAGATATAATACCCATGACCTATCCCAATATGAAGGTGTCACTTTAATGGTAGAAGAATGATTCCCTGAAATTAAAGGAGGGTACCACTCAGTTGGTAGAAGACACATGCCCTAACACCATAAGAGGCTTTCACTATAATGGTATACTAAGGACCCCTAAACTATCACGGTAGGAGGTTTACACATCAATGTTAGAAGGCACATTCCCCAAGACCATTTGAGAATGTGACTCTAATGGTAGATAGATGACCCATGACAAATTCTACTAGGAGGGTGCCACCCAAATGGTAGAGGACCCATCCTCTAAAACATTAGGATGATAGTATAAAGAATACACATTTCCAATCCCAATAGTAGGGTTACTCTATTATGGTAGATAGAGGACCTGTTCCCTATAATAGGATGTGGTTTTTTCTCTAATTGTAGATAAAGGTCCCATGCCTTGTCCAAACAGGAGGTTGCCACCCAAATATCTCTGACGATCCTGCCCAATCACTATAATCATAGAGAATCACCAAATGAATAATCCTTGCCAAAAAATCTCACATAATATCCTAAAATAAACTAAAAATGATTCAATCATGTTTTTATTGATTGAAATTCAATATAGGCTACACACTAGCCAAAATTCGAGTCCAACAATAGACATACAACAGGAAAAATTTTCCTCAAAAGAAGAGAACACAACATCTGAGCTACCCACACTCTTATGGTCCTACTAAATGTCCTATAAATTTACTCTTCAACACACATATTACTATCCATGTAGTAATATATGGTGTTTAATATTACTGTATGACATATTTTTTTATCCTTGGGCCAAGCTACGATCTCTTGGTCATGCCTATTTCATTCGGGATATTTCTACGTACACTGGCTATGTGCCATTACATAGCATGTGACCCCTACACAATGTGTTCGTACATTGCGAATAATGAGGTTTTAACCTTGTTAATGGAAAATTCGGAACTTTAGGGGTCACACAAAGTGTGTGACCTCTAAACAGCTTGTGATATTTATCTCAATCACAAAATCATAACCTCTAAAAAAATCATAATAAACTGTATTTATTCATCCTAATACAATAAATGTAGTCAAGATTATAAAAAAACTCATATCTATTATGTTTATCTTATATCTAGTTTCTATACCACAAATCCAACCATTTTACTACCCGTAATCAGTGGTAATGACTTCCATCCATCATTTCCATTCCTTTAGTGGTTGGAAATCAGAGTTTTGATTCTTCATTCGATAGCTGTACATTCCATCACATCTATGACTATCTTCTATTATCTCATAATACTTCTAATCTATTATGGATTCACACACATCAACGAATCTTTCTGAATCCATCTTTTATTTGTGAATCAGTTAGGAAAATAAAAATCCACCATGAATCTGAGGGTTTGATCATGCTCAAAATGGCTTGATAATACCATTAAGTTAATTTTTAGGCCTATGATAAATAAAATGAAGAAAAATCTGGGAAAAATCATATGATAATGGTTAAAAAATCATTATAGAAGAGTTCTTGTCAATAAATTAATATTTGGGATAACCGGGGTGAGAAATATGTTACAATGAGAATAAAAGATATATTCCATTGCATGGGATCACGCAATGGATAAATCAGAATGCAGATAAAAAAAAACAATATGATCATGATATATAATTTAATAAAATTTTTAGAAACCAAAAATTATGATTCCTACCCAAATATCGGATTTATTTATGGTGAAGAAAGAACTCACTAATAATGGGGAAGATCCATTTCATTCGTTGTACCTTAATTCACTTGGATATACAAGCTCACCATCATGTGATCTCAATATGACAATGATGATTGTTATAACCTATACTCAATTATCCCAGGGTTATTTTGATAACCCTGAAAATTCGAAAAAATAGGCTACAAATAGATTATATTAGGCTTTAAATGAATTAATTAAAATAAGTAATTAATTCACTTAACAAACCAGCCAATAGTCACCTTAACTGGAAAACATGTGAGCACCAATTTAAGATCACGCATAGGGTAAAACATATGATTATTGATTCATATGTGGTATCATATTTTTAATTTGACTCTTTTTAAGAGATATTAAATTATTTATAAAAATATATGCACATGTGATATAAAATATATTTAATATTATTATAAAAGTAATTCTGGGAACCATGGGCCTCAGAATCACACACCGTCTCAACAAATGGATTTGATAACATTACATTATATACTTGAATAAAATACTTTTAAAAAATAGGGTCTCTAAATTTTATCATTATTACGGACTTTTTAGGATTGGTGCTTCATTATTTTATAACTAATATTGTTATGGTTGGGGTGATTTTTCAAGTAGGAACAATGTGGTTAGAATGTGGTGTTTATGTGTCATTTATCATTATGTATCTATAAAATCATTGATAAAAAGATTTGAGATATAACACATATTATGGGAAAGTGGGTGAAATTGGATGTTCATTATGGTATTGTTAAACATAATAATTTAACTATATATTAAATCAATAATAATGAGAAGGTTGAGGGAGTTATTGTATAGCCATTGTGATTCTATTTTCCAGTTGATCTTGGTTGTGTGTTTGTAGGGTAATAATTTATCTACTAGTTCTCAAAGAGATACCATTATTTAAAATTATTTCATCCATTATTTATATGGAATAGATGTTTGGGTTGGGGAGTATTATGAAAATTTGAATAATTGACAAGGGATGTGTTGGTGTGGTTTTTTTAATGGGAATGGGATGGTGAAATGTAAGAGTAATGGGTAGAATTAAGAGATGGAAAAAATTCACTTGTTATTAATTTATTGATTCATGGTTTTTAAAAACAAAAGAAAAATTAAAAGAAATAGGTTATCCAAAAATGAAGATTGAATGAATATTTGTGGTTAATAATGAATGAGTGGATTGATAGAAGGAGTGGGTTGATGGATTAGTTTACATGGGTAAATACACGGAATAATAAACATATTGAAGTTGGTAAATGGTAAATTTTCTGGGGGGGGAATATGAGAAAAATGTTATCTTTTTGATAGTTTGACCTTATTTTAATATATATATATATAATGTTATAGTATTAATGATAATTATTTTGGATGGTGGTGTTTTGGGGTGTTGTTATTGGGTTGTCACCATGACATTATAAAAGTTTTTTTTGGTTAAATGATGTGATAAATATATATGATGAATGGAATATAACGGACTATAATAGCTCAATTGTCTTATTCATGGGCAGAAATAGATAATGGTCTTGTTCAAAAGATATAATATATCAATGAATGACACACATTTTGTAATGGAATTACTTTAGAGTTCAAAAAAATTGATGCAGTGGTGAATTTGTAATGATTGGATGATGATGCGATAAAAGATCTTATGCATCATAAATTTTGTGAATGGTAGGAGGGGGGACAATTTTCATAGTAAATTATTTTCATGATAACCAAATATGATAAAGAGGATGTGGATATATAGATATTTTTGTAAAATTTACATATAAGGATAATGAAATGAATTTTATTTCCAATATATATTTGTTATCCCACTGTCGTGTGACTAGGGAAGGTTGATGTATAGTTATGATATATAGATATGTATTGATGTAGTTTGTGTTTTTGGATTTATGGTTTTGGGTGGAATGTTGTGTTGTGTATATGTGGGTGTCGAGGTTGCATTGGGATGTGAGGATATCATTTTGATGTGATAATTTTTTGTCTCATTCTCACGTTCATGATCAGATAAATAGAGGTCATCCTATTGGATCACTACTAGTTATAGGTGCATTGTGTCTGGTGATATGATTCAGATACTGTGAATTATTAGGACATTTTATTTGATTAATATTCAAAATTAAAATGGAGAAGACAATATTTCACATTGATTGGTTATTATTGTTTCACTTTGTTAGATTAAGAGTTTATTTGGAATAATAACTGAGAAATTTTTTAGGATTCTTCTGGGAATGGTGTAATGTTTGGAAAATGAGATGTAATGCTGAGTTTTGTGGATTATATTCAAATGTTAATAATGGATATAATAATGGTGGTTTTTTACCTTATTGCAATCACTCTTTGTTTACTTGAACATACTTGTTACAAAATGATGGAAATTTTATTAGATGGATGATCCTAGTAATTACTAAAAATTTCTCACCCCTTTATAGTTTGATAAGGGATTGTTAGGATAGTATGAGGGTTTATTGGGGATACTATTTAGGTATGTCATATAAATTTTGGATGATGATATGGAGATGAGGAGCCTACTATTCTATTATTTCTTAATTATTTTATATGTAACATATAACATGGCTTGGTGTTTTGGGAATTAATTTGTGGAGTGAAAAATGTGAAAAATATTTGTTGATTTTTATCATTATTATGTGTTTTTAATTAGGGAAACTAATCAAATTAATTAGTCTTATTCCCCAACTAATATCCCCAGTCCCATGAACTATTGAAGGTAGTATTTTGGGATCACATTCTCTTTCACTTCCAGAACATGTGGGTTTAGGATGAGTGTTGTTTATGAAAATATCCTAATTGTAATTCATTTGTGTTACTAAATAGATGTTATAAAATTTACAAAGTAAAAGTGTAAATTTAAATAAAATATTTTACAATAATTATATAAGTTAAGAACATAAGAGTAATTCTATAACTTATTAGAGTAGAAGATCATAAGTGATTTCAATCATAAATTAGAAAAAGAATATTTAATTTATAATATGAACAATAATCCAAAATCTATTTGGTGATTATAAAATACATGAAGATATATGTTACATCCAAAGAATAAATGATGTTTCAAACATATTTTAAATGTTCTAAAAATGGGAAAAACATTTAATACACATATTAAATGAAATAAATGAATTCAAAAAAGTTCTTTAAATTCTATTTGCTTGATGTTTAAGTGATAATATCAAGAAATGGTATTAATGAAAATAGGTATAATATTACCTCTATTAATTTATGTTGTTATATGGAATTTTTTATAGTTATATGTCATAAATATAATTTTTTTAATATAATTTCATGATTTTAGATGTTTTCGATGATTATTATGGGATAAATGATTTAGAAACATCAGAATTATAATGAAATATAATTTATAAATATCAAGGAGACAAATTATATAAAAAATATTCGATAATTTAAAAAATTTCTAATATGATAACTATTCAACAAAACAAAAAAGCATATTGGAGAGACCAAATAATTAATAAGATGTCTTCGACGATTATAATTGATAGAGACATATAATCTATGGATGCAGTGTTGAAATTGTTCTAAATTACCAATTGGGATTTATTATGTAAAGGAGAAGAGAAAATAAAATATGATATGTTGAATGGTAATATACCTATTATAATATAAATTTTTATTTTAGTAGTAAATACATTATTTTTTTAAAGGACAAAATATGTATAGGTTTGAATATAAAATGGATTAATTAATTCTTTTTAGATAACCATAATTTAAAAAAGAATATAATAACTTTATTAAACCTCTTATAAAAATATTTTAATATCATGTTTTCATTTTTCAAGAGTGTGAGTTTTTTTTCATCAATGGAGTGAATAAATTCAAGATTACAGAGTTTTGTGTTGAAAATTCATAGGGAAAACAAGAGATTGATTATATGAAAATGAATTCACTAAAAATTATAATTTTATATAAATACTATGAATGATATATAAAAAAATATATAGGTAAGAAATTGTTGGAAAAAATATTTTATCTTGGTTGGAAATCCCCAATACAAGAAGGGTATAAAATAATCAATACAAATTTAATATTTTATCTCAGGTGGAACATAAATTAATTCTTGATTCTAGTAAGAAATAGGGTATCATAAAATAAATTAATTTTAAAAATTATCAAGTTAATAAGAATAAAACATGTTTGATAGATTAAATGAAAAAATTAAATAGTTATGTAAATACATTTGTTTTTCAGAAAAAAAATTTAATGAAGAAGGTATAGTGATTCAGATCAAGGAATAAATTATTTTGAATGATTCTTTTAAATTGAAGGAATTTATATTTATGAGATATTTACTCTTATTAATAGACTTTAAATGATTATATTATTTAATTCATTGTTGTCTAAAGCATGTTCAAGGTATTTTTAATAGATGACAAATAAAGTTTTTTGAATTAATTTTATGAAGATAAAGTATATATGAAATTGATGAATGGTTTTCCGTTACATGATAAAGTGGAAAATTTGGGATAATTTAGTAAGTTAGTAAATGGGATAAATATAATTCTAAGAGAATAGTATTCTAGTATTGATCATTATATAGAAAATTAATATTTTATATTTGATCGAAATATATATATTAGAAATATTTTGATCAGTAGATGGATTTGTTAATTAATATGGGCGATATAGTTTTTAATGTCATGAATACATATTAATTCAAGTATTTTTTTAGAATTTTTAGAGAGTGAATTTAAAATAAATATTATTGTTGAATTTATATTTTTTCCTTGTCTTGTAGGTGATTCAAGGAAAAAATAGTACATTTCTTTCAAAATCAAGATATGCTAATGAGGTTTTGAAAATATTTTTTATTGGTGAATGTAAGGATACAAAAACACTTGTTACAAAGGGATGACACATTCCAAGGATATTAATAGTAAAATGATTAATATTATGGTGTGTATGAAAACAATTGAAAGCTTAGTTCACCGAACATTATCACGATAAAATATTAGGTTTATTATGTTTCATGTGTAAAATTAATAATGTTACCAAATGAAGTCCATACAGTCGTAGAGAGGAAATTAATTTCAATATCAATGTAATATTTAATTTGGGGGAAGACTATAGTGAATCTTTTAACAAATTCAATATGTTGAATAAATGTGAATTGGGATACATCACCAAATGATAAAAATATTACTTCACACCGCTATAAATTCAACCAATAGCAACGCTTTATAACTTTGTCTATAGTCTATAAAACCATGACGCCTATTGGATTGTAAATTGGGCCATGAATATAGACATGGATTCCACCATGGAAGTACAACTATAGCCTCTATTTCCACTATGTAAGTACACCTATGTTCACAATTAAAAATTATGGATATAGGAAATTCTATTAAAATTTATCTCCATAGTTTGAAACAGTGGATATAGATCAATATCCATGGTTTCCATCCATGGTAGTGGAGCTAAATCCATGGTTTTAAACTGTGTTAGTAAGTAAATTTAAATCTATCTCCATAGTTTGAAATTGTGAAAATATGCTAATATTCATGGTTCAAACCATTGTAATGGGGATAATTTAATGGGTTTAAACTATGGCTGTACACTTCACTATCTAGAAACAAATGGAACTGTACTACAATAGTTCTAAACAAGGTCTACAACATAGTTTTCATAAACAACAGTGCTACTATACCCCAAACCCCACACCCCACACTAAATGTACTTTAGATTACCCATTTCAGGCTTGATAATGACACATTATATAAGAAACGACAAATTTTTCTAAATATATGAGAAATATTCAAGAATCCACTTATGAACAATGTACACATTTAATGTAAATAAAAATAAACAAAAACATAATTAGTAATAGTGGAATGAAATTTTATTCTACATATCATAATTTACCATAAATTAAAACTCCCTATACTAGAAAGTTCCAAACTTATTATACCTATATTGAACTTTGTATCAATATTATAAATAAGTATTATTGGTAAATATTTGAACCATTTATAATAGATAAGAATAAATCAATACATGTGTAATACTAATTCCATAAAGGATATAAATTTTTTATAATAAGTAAAATGAAATCATACAACCTATCCCATCTATGCTCAGGGAATGATAATAATTGTGTAAAAAAAATATTTCATCCCTTCAAATGTGTTTAATCATAAAACCATAAAGTGGGAAGCTATATACATTTCATATAACTATGATACCAATAAAATCTGTACCTAATAACCTTTTTATACAATTATATACCACCTAATAGTTGTAAAATTTAAATACAAGATATCACAAAAAATATAATCTTAAATTAAATCCTTATTTATCTAAATTAATATACTAAGTAGAAAAAGTATAAATCATGCTAAATATAACAAGGTAATAATCATCATATTGTGAAACTTATATCATGATTAATCTAATGCTCTACATTTAAAAAGAAACACATACTACCATAAGATACCCTTGATATCATATCATTAAAATGTGATTCCATATCACATATTATTGTAATCATAAAATAGGAAACCCATAAATAACACATATTGGGATTCAAATAGATACAGAACACCAACCCAAATGTGAAACAATTTGACAGTTTGAATTATTTCTTATTATTCTTATTTTCATATCAAAACAGCTTCAAGACATGAAGTTGGTACAATTTTAGAGTTCATTAACATCATATGAAAATAAGAAATATTTAGTCATACATGTGTAGTAACCAATTTATTCTATAATATTACCATGTGATGGACCATGTGTAGTATTATTCATGTTCATTATATATACTAGAATAATAAAAATTTTATATGTTAAATAATGTGTAAGTACTGATTTTTTTTAAAAACATACATTACTTCCCAAAATTAGTATTTGTAATTATAAATTACATGTATCCACTCATATTCCTCTCTTCACTAGCTACATGAAAAAATACTCATAGACTATAGTTTAAACAACACTCATACCCTATAAGAAAATAGAACATAAAAAACAATAATAATGAAGGTATCCTATTTAATACATAGGTGAGTCACAAACCATAAAAAAAATGTTATATACCTATTAGAAACCCATGTCCGATCACACCAGTGTAGTCTAAAACAATATTATCCCAGGAATTTATATTGAAGTTCCAACATTACATGATAATAATTTTAAAATAAATCACATATATCATTATGTATCAAGTGAAATTAAATGATAATTTCATAATATATCCAAAATATTTCTAGAATAACTATTATATGATAATTATCCTTTCACAACCCACTACACATAAATTCCTACCCTTTAAATAGAACTCAAAACAGAAGTCAAAAAATTATACCCTACTATAATTAAATTAATACCCTTATAAAAACCAAATTAAAATATATTAATATAACCAAAATAAATAAATCCCTATAAAGGAAACAATGTATAAAATCTTTCAAACACCTAAATCCCTAACATGAATACAATGTATAAACCAACCTGATTTACATAAATCTCTACCCTTCTAATAACACTGAATGGTTTTATTGGAAACACAACAAAATTCTGACCTAAAATAAAAAAACATGAATTTAAAATACATACACAAAATAGAATACACTATAAGAACTAAACCAACCCCATAAAACTCATAGAACAATTCCATTATTGTGGTGGGGATTTTTTTGGCCCTGAGTGTCTTTGTTATTGTATATTTGTAGTTTCTTAGTAGTGATTGATTATTCCAGTCCATGAATTTTAGATAAAAAAATAATGGGTATTTTTTTAGAAAATATAGTTTATTTCATATGTTATTTCCTAGTTTTTTAGGCGTTATTCTATAGTTGTGTTGTTTTTTATCCTCAATGTATATATTTTTTGCACAACTTTGGGATTTTGTTCATTTTTTTCAGAAGGTGTTTCACTTAGTGGATGCATCATTTTGTTTTTGTATTAATGACCTCTAATGAAGGTTAACATTATGATGGTTACATAGTTAGTGTTTAAGGATAGTGAGCTAGTCTTGTGGCTTGATGTTTCTTTTCTAGCTCACCGACTAAAAATTAACTTTTTATTATTATAATCTGTTTAAATGGAAAATTGGGAAACTATTATAGTTCAAGACAAGAAATCAACCGATATCAATTGAGATTACTAAATTATTAAAATCAATTTTTAGTCTATTAGTGACCATAACTCTATAAATAATCCAATGAAAAGAAGGGTACTTTATATCCGGATCATCCATGGTAAGGTATTTAAATAATATTTCATATTTTCTGATGCTTGTATAAATTATTCCACACCAATATTTCTCTCGTTGAAGCCACATGACAAAATGAATTTTTGACTATCGATCAAAACACAATGTTCCATGTTGAGGTTTACCCTAATCATTCTCTCAACCATCCTTTCATAATCATTCGGAGTAGTTTTGAACTGAAATTCCTCCTCTAACATCTCATCATTGGAATGATGGATGATCTTCCATGTTTCCCTCCCTTTTCATATCTCATCTTGTGATGCTCTAAATAGAGAGTTATCTCCCTCCTGATCCTAAATCTGCTCATCCATTATATTGTATGTTTTTTTGAATAGATAAAATCAGCACACAACGCAATTTTTTAACATTTTGAGAAGTTTAACTCTCTTTTACTTCCTGAATATGGGACATGAAATCATTGTCCACCTCATTATTCTTTTTGGAAAACTTAGTTTCTATTGGATTTGGTAAATGAGAATAGTCTTTATGACCTTTTCTCTTCTTTATTTTTAGATCAATAATTTTACCTATATCCTATTTTTTGTTTTCCTTTTCTCCATCCTTCATTTATGACTACCTCTTCCAAGACCTTCAATAACACCTTCCACTAAGACGTGGATATAGGCCTCAACCTCCAATCCTTCCCCATTGAATATATGATCATTGAAGGTGTTATATGATGTCATTATGGTTTTATTATTTATTGATATCACATACCATTGATTTTGGTCCAAATTTTTAACCTCCTGGTTCTAAAACTGATTGCAAACCTTAATGTTTAGATTGACCCCTCTTGACCTCACCATTCTTGTAGCATTCACCATGTCCCCACTACTCCCACTAGAAGCATTAAATGTTGACTCTCCCTTCTATTCTTCCTAAGACACCTTTTAATCCTTTTCACCATTATGATATTCCACTATCTGCATATTGAAAATAGTTGGAGATGTGATCTTTTGGGTAACGACATAACATATTGTAGATCCAACCTTTAAGTCACATATTAATATTCCAAATAAACTACTACCCATGGATTTGGGGGAAAACCCTATGATCATTTTAGATGAAAATAGTGTTTACTACCTCACTATAATTGAACTATTTTCCTAAAATACACACAAGAAATTACTTCCCCACCGACTCCCCATCAATGAGTAATTCCCTCACATAGCCTCCAAAATCGTGAATCGATCACTTGAATCATAAAAAAAACTATGTCTTTTGAAACAACGCCAGGAAATGAAAAACCTCTTCATAGTTTAAAATCCAGCTTTTGAAACTCATACCTACCCCTATGCCTATAAAATATCTTTGAATGTATCATTTTATTGCATAATGAACTGAAAGCCACCCACATTTCGATGAAGAAGGGATGTTTTTTACAAGAACTCAACTCCAACAGAATCCAAAATAAAGTCAGGAAGAAATCATGACATATCTATTATGACACAAATTCATTGAGCTATTGGATGGATAATAGAACAATTTATACTATCAGATAAAATGTATCTACATGAAATTTTCATTAACATACAAATAACTAATGGGTTTCGAAAAGGTGGTAGATGTTGAGTAAATCTAGGAGAAATATTTATAAGACTATAATATTGTCCCGTTTTTAAATCCTAAATCCACCTGAAAAAGTAAAATTTGGATCTCTTGTCGATGCGAGGAGTGTAAAACCACACTTGAATTAGGACTTACTTTGATGAAAATTTGATCATGATGCACATATTATCGAAAAGTACCACCTCAGATCTCTCATGTTACCCCTAAGAAAAAAAATGAGTTTTTTAAAGGAATTCAATGAAGGGACATGTTTCTTGAATAATTCGATCAATATCCATTTCACAAGAGATGAAGCCTCATTTTACTTTGATAATGAAAGAAAAAGTTATGGGAGACCATCAAGAATATCTGGAACATTTTGAAAAAATGAGATCAGAGAGAAGGGAAGAAGGAGATCGGGGTAAAAGAAGTTGCGGAAGTGGTAAAATCTTATCCCTCTCATAGAAGGATATAGGGCCCTCCCCCAATAATGGGGGAGTAACTAGTGTACCAGCCATCACTATAGGGTAGCGGAGGGGAGCACCTCAAGATGGTCCAAGGTTCTCATACATCTTCTTTAGTTATGTTTTTATATTATTAGATTATCATGGCCAAATGATAGGGTTCGTACAACAATGAAAAGTTCATTTTAGGTTGAGGTCAATAGTGGTGGTTAGTGAGTTGGTGTGTTTATGGTACATATAATAGGCTTTTGGTGACTATGTTGCTTGAGTCTGATATGAGAATTTCATGGCTTAAGGTAGGGTGGGTTCTCTTATCTGATATCCCATGACAAAAAATATCTACAACTAATTTAAATTATAATCACTAAAACATGAATAACTAAATAGAAATATAATATTAAAGACATTTCATTGAATGAGTTTTTAATATAGATATAAAAGATTGGTGAAATAAATTACTTCAAACTGTTAGGAACAATTTCACTCTTTCAAGAAGATCCTCATTCCTACACTTATCAATGGAAGCCATTCATCCTTAATAATATACTTAAATCAATAAAAAATGCATATAAAACTAAATAGTAATATTTTATATGAATTAACAATATTATAATGAAATGTAGACCAACATAAGGTTTAAAATGTAATGTTAATAGGACGAATGATCCCCCAGTTCCACCTTACCGCACCTCTAAAATAGAAAAATACAAGAGATGCAGATGCAAATATTTTATAAAGAAGAATTGAAAAAAAAAATCTGGTCAACAAACCTCAATTTGTTCTTTAGTTTTATAAATTGCCTCAAAATTCACTTGCATCAATTATTCCAAAAAGATAAAATGAGAAATAAACATAAAGAGCATGAAACATTATACATAATTATATAAAAGTGGCATGATGGGAGGAACCAATATCTTTATCTATTTGAAGAGTTTATTTTTGGATAAATTTATTCTTCTGATGAACATTAATTTTTTTTGTAGCTACAGATAAAAAAACAAAACAAAAATTGAAAATATCACTACTGATATTATTATAGATTGAAATCAATAATATATGTTTGACAAAAAACTAAAAATCATAGCCATTTACTTGATAAAAGAGAAACAAAAAAAATTTACGTGCTTGATACTTGAGGATCAACCAATAAATAAACAACAATATGAAAAAACACAAACACATGAAAATAAAATAGAACATTCAATTAGTCCTAGGATCATTGAAAAAAATGAGTATGTTGCAACAAAATATGGTGGATGAAAGAAGAATAATGACTATGAGCGTGAGGAATATGGATCGTAGAAAGGGTAGGGGTCGGATTTCATGGGTCCTGCTCATGGATGGGATTGACTGCATCACTCATGCATAGTCCAGTTGTAGAATTAAAAGGAGAAATAGTTTAGAGGGAAAATTTTTAACCAATTAATCATATAAAAAGAAGAAATAAATGGTTCAAAATTTTATTAACATATATCATGAGAGGTGTGCTATAGGGGGAGGTAGAGAGACATGCTCGGAGAAACATCGACGAGGAGGTACGGTGTCCAACTCATATGAGGAGGATACAATTGAATATAATAATAGTAAAACCTATCTACTAAATAAAAATCAAACACCATAATACAATAATCAATTTTATGTAGAAAAATGTAGAGTCACCAGAATAAAATTCAATAAAATAACAATGAGACTTATATACATAATAAAATTCAACCTATAAAAAACAAAAAATACAGTTTACATTAAAAGTAAGACTCAATATTAGTATCTTCAGATCCATGATAACCCTCATCTAAAATTCCTACAAAAATTGGATCACCACCTCTCACACCACCATCATCATCATTAGCATTGACATTGACATCAACATCACCATCATCATCGAAATCAATATCAGCATTATTGTCGACATTGGAATCTACATCAGCATCAACACTTACACCGTCACCGGTATAAGAAAATAAATTTATATAAATAGAAGGCGTAAAAATAAGACAACAATAAAATGATCCAATAGATTATAGTGTATGTATTTATAATAGAGAATAAATTACATTCATTATATGTTTAGTTATAATATTTTTATGTTGAGTCTCTAATTATAATTTTTGAGATTATTTTTTAGGTACATTTGATTTTCTTGATTGACTAAATAAATAATTTATTCCACTATAACCATACCATAAATAGTAATAAAAGAATCAATGTTGAATGTCAAGTATCTATATAGTACAGTCTTATCTCTAGGTGGATAATACAATATTCCAAGATGCTCATCTCCCAATACATGATGGATATGATCATTAAGGCCTAAACTATCTGGTTATTTTTTTTCAATGATTCCTCCAATGAATTCTGTGGAGAGATACATAACAATAATTAAAATGATTTAAAAAAAATAATATAAATAATTCAATACAATAAAAATAAAATAAAAAAAATTATACTTACAATCATCTCTTTTTGTTTCTTTTTACCATAGTACCATCTATTTTTCATGATTTTACAAAACATTGTAGAGAAAGGAATGTAGCCCTTGATATTTCGTACCTTTTTCTGGGAAATAATGAAATAAAAAACATTATAAGTAAATTAATTTACACTAAATCATACTAAATAGAATTAGATTGATCTTAGTATATAGTTAAAATACATACATTTTATTGAAAATTAAGGACCAAGAAAACTAATTCAAAGTAAAAATAATTTTATATTTTGAGATAAAATAAAAATATCATGTTACTAACAATCAGATTATCCTAGAATGCGAAACAGGATTGGAGAAGAAAAAAAATCATAGAGAAGAAGTGAATTAATCTTGGATCACAATGAGGATAATTTCATAATGTTAATAGACAAAAACAATGAATGATCAACTAATGATTTCTTAATGAACACAAATCTTAAACTGGTTTTTGGTGGAAGTAAATGAAATAAGTAATAAATCTAGAAATATAGTCATTTTATAATCACTATAGAAATGTAAATAATGATAAAATGATAGATTTACTAATGAAACAATTCAACCTTGATCTACAATTCATTGTGACATATTTATATATATTTGAATAACATTGGTTATGATGTGTATAAAGTGATCATGTATTAAAGAATTAATATTCAAGTATCATAGGTAAATTATTTTATTTCTCATATAAAAAATAATAAATCTAATGTAGGATAAAAACATATTGAAATGAATCACAACATAATTATATATTGTTGTGATCATTAGGGTATGTCTATATTAATGTAAATAATTTTTTCTTTATTATTAGATTATTAGATAAAAAATTCTATGCATTCAATGTAGGTAATAATCAGGTCCAGGTTTGGATTTTTATTTCTAGGATTAGATATATTCTATGACGTATTCTATTTAATATTGATTTATTAGTTAGTGTTCCAATTTAAATTGATATGGATACTAAATATTTTCACAATGATCGTTATGATAGGGTTCTAGTTGAAATTTATCATTTCTCATATACTATTGATATATGGGTTCTTCCAACCATATAGGATGACATGTAACTGAAAATATTTAAGGATTACTATTAAAAGACACCATTAACAGAGGTTAGAATAATATAGATACACTATTTAGCTGAAACAAATAAAAATTAAAGAAGAAGCCTCTCGAGTGATATTTTCACACTATCCTTATAGCCAAAAAATGATCCTCACATAGAATTGAACTATTAATATAGCACATAGAGACCATATTCTACAGAGGTGACCTTAATTGAAAATTATTACCTTGGAAGTAATGTAGATCTTTTTCTATAACAAGATAACTAACCTTTTGAGTAGTCTAATATGGTGGGATGATTTATGTGATGGGTATTCTAACATGGTTGTAGAGTGGAAGGGGATGCCAGAGAAGATGAAGAAAAACCACCACCATCAAAGGATTATGTACCTTATGAATATTCATCAACCAATTAAACATGATAACTATATATAAACTGTAATCATGAATCTCTAGAAGCCAATAATCTATGAAATCCGCGCTTTAGAGGGGAAGTATTTAGGAGGAGTGATGATTTATCATCTAAATTAATGTTGATGACGTGATATCCAATAATGTAATAAAATTTCAAAATAAAATGATGTTGGGTTGAACACTTTTTAACATCTCTAATAGTGATCACCCATTATAATATGTTATATATGAGAGTTTAAAAATTGAAATAGAAAACAACCAAATAAATTTATCGAGGTCCAAAAACTTATTATCTCACAAGATCTCAATAAATATAAGCATGACATCCAAATGATATAGATTTTGAGTGATAGAAAAAACCTACTTCAAGGAAGGTGGAACCATACAATAAACAACGACCTATGAAATTATTTTGAATTTAAATAATTATTAATTATGTAAAATGTTAGGTTATTTTTTTTGTATGAACAATTTAATTAACAATTTCAAAATTTAAATACCCCACACCCACACATAAAACATAATATTACCCTTGATATTTATCTTTAAATGTGATAGAATCATGTAAAGAAATATGGTTAAAGATGGTTTTGTAATTATGTATTCAAAATAATATTGAATTCATTAAGATATGTTCAAAGAATGTATTTTAAAAAAATAATAAATCATTAGATAGAATAAGAGAAAAAAATTCTTCTTGTTATACACTACATAACATAATTAACACAAAAGAAGAAAAATAGAAAGATGCAAGGTAAAAAATTATAGGTTCGAAATTATATTCAATAACCTCTAAAATAATTATGTAATGAATTGTATTAAGTTAAAAAAATCATTAAATATAGTATAAAAAATTAATAAAATTTCCAAGATGATTTTAATGTACATTTTGACACATTTTATATCAATTCATCTTTAAATTATACAAAATTAATAATGAAATAAAAAAGGGAGGAGAATTAAAAGTAAAGAATTTAAAACCAAAATTCCCTTAATATAGAAAAAATAAGAATTTGAGTTTATCCAAGGCACCATCCTTCTGTGAATAAGGGTAGGATTAATTTTCCTAAAATAGAATGGATAATAAGTGGAAAATCGAAACACATAAAAGATACTTTGTGTTATTTTCAATTTATAATATAAGAAAAAGAACCATGAGTTTAATTTCCATAATGTATATATTTATTCAATTAAATTTAGATACTAATCAGTTCAAAAATGGACATTAATATAAATTTGATGATGATAGATTCATGATTCTTTTTAAAAAATAGAGATTACTGGTTGAAATATTTTAAATGGAATAGAGGATTATTTCAAAAAAATATTGGTCCATGTGGATAAAATACAATGATAAAAATATAGGTTTATTAAAAAACTAATTAATGATTTGAATTTTTTGGGCCCTTTAATATAAATATTTAAGATGATTGATATATCAATGATTTTGAGGTCACCATTACTTTTTTTGTCTCTTATATCTCCAGTATTCTATTCTATTTAATGGTGGATTGGTTAATATATATTAGAGGATTTAGATGTCTCATTTTACAATAATTTATATTTTTCAATTGGATACTAAATAAGTAATATAATTGATGGCATTACTATGGAGGAAGTGATCAAGTTCACTATTAACTATCTAAATCATAATATTCCTCGAAGGATCAATGACTCTCATGGATTCTTTTATATTGTTTTTTGGTGGGTCAACAAAAATATGGTCATATATGAAATCGAGGATAAAATTGAAGAGTATAATTGTTTATTTAAGTGGTAGGATAACCCACATTTATATCCTCTATACATCCTTTCTTATAAATGTACATTCTATTATCATATATCATAATGAAAATTCCAAAAATCCAGTTGGCATCATCAATGGATTCCTATGTTACAATAAATAATAAAAAAACAATTTTCTAGTGAGTATTTATTTTAATTATTGAATTAATCATATCAATTTTGACAGATAAAATCATTACTGAAAATAAAAGGAAACAAATAATGGTAAGGGTAGAATAAAATAGATTAACCTTGACTCACCTCACGCCCCTTAAGATATTGAACTTGTTCGAGGATAATACGTGGTATCAGAAAGAGATTTATTTCTAGTTACCCAAATAAGGCCCAACCTACATAAGTGAATAAAAAATAATATAATTCTCTCCAATTAAGAAAATACTGAAATAGTAAAATAAAAAGGGATTGGTTTTTATGGAATTATTGGTTTTAAAAAATATTTATCCTTAATAGATTGTATTTTTTGTGTAATCCATAAATCATAAATTCATAATGGAAGCCCATTTGTAAACATTAAATGTTAAATTACCCATGGTTTCTCATGATCTAGGATTGATGTGTGTCCAAGAGTATGGAATAATTTCATTACACTCTTATTTATTTTAATTTTGTCTAATTTCTCCTAAAAACAAAAAATTATAAAATTCTATTAACATAAATAAAATATGGAATTTATACTTTATAAATAATTTTTCAAATCAATAAATGATTATATATATATATTTAACTAATACGTAACACTATGGATTCATCTAATAGATTATCATATATTTGTATTGTGATATTTCGTAATCATGATTTATTAGTATTTATTTAAGCACTATATCAATTCTCACTTTCCAACCAACAAAAAATTCATTATTTTACGCTCACCACATATCACATAATTCCATTAGCCTTAAGGAATTAGAAATTTTTCCATTAGAAAAATTATATTGAAGATGTATTGGAAAAAATATTCACTAGGAAAATATTATAAATTAATATATATAAAATCTGATTAACATTTAAAACACAAATCTATAACCATGCATTTTTATTTATTTTTTTTTTCCAACTTCCCTCCAGAATATTTTGTGAACCAAAATGAAAATT
The DNA here is from genome assembly GCA_963277665.1 of Viscum album. Classification (NCBI taxonomy): domain Eukaryota; kingdom Viridiplantae; phylum Streptophyta; class Magnoliopsida; order Santalales; family Viscaceae; genus Viscum; species Viscum album. The sequence goes on along the minus strand of OY728132.1, from coordinate 1,677,897,893 downwards.
TTATTTTCAGAATGTATTTCCATAAATCATTTACATTTCATAATATTTTTTCAAATTATATCCATGTCCTCACTGTATTTAACCATTATATATATGTGTCAATTATGAACATCCCTCATTTTCTTACGACCATGTCATCTGGTATAGCTTGTATCTAATCATGAGAAATAACTATTAAAGGGAAAATATATATGAGTTTATCATTATTCACTATCTGTAATGTTTAAACACATCCCATTAGATGTGGGATTTTCTAACCCCAAAAGTTATTTTTTAGAGTAGGTAGAGTGGAATATGTGGTAGGTGGGAAATCTATATTAAGAGTACTCTATATAGTCAATGCTGATAACTATATTGAGGGGGGAAGTAAACCTTGTGGATATCTCAATACAGATGAGGTGGAATAATGATATGTATATAGAGGTGAGATATATGGAGGATCACTATCATGTAGAGTGGATGGTGGGAATGGGTAATAAGGATGGATGAGAGGAAGATAATTACCCTCAAATTTGGGTGAGAGTGGAAAGGGATAAACAATAGGTGGGTATGGAATATATGTGGATGGAGGAATTAGAGGATGACATCTTGGTGAATAAATCAGGATGATTGGAGGCTGAACTAAATGACATATAGTGATTTAAGTGACATAGTGGTATGATGAGCTACTGAATCAGACATATCTGTAGCCCCCCCACAATAAAAATGGCCTCCAAAACCTAATAAAACCATCTCCTCGATTATATAACCTAAAATCACATGGATGATTAAATAAAATGAATGATAACAAGATAAATAATGTGAAAGAAAATAATATTCCAACATAAATTGTACTAATAGTGGTATCCATCGGATATATTCTTAAATATATAATACATTATTCATTTTTCTATATTATTAATCTTCTAATATCATTATAATCATAAATTTTAACCTATAAATATAAAATAATACTCTAAGATAAATAGAAACAATTAAAATGTAAAATTTTATATTTATAACATAAAAAATGAGATACATTTTGAACCAATTTGATATTCCTCCGATGGATATAAATTTACACTAAAAAAATTGCATGTTTAATTATTTTATTCACTACATCAAGAAATGGAATATTTAACTCAATTTTCTCCAAAAATTATGTATCTAGGTTCAGGTTCTATTGGATTTTTAGCCTTGTCTAATGCATTAGGAAAAAGAACTTCAGGGGATAGAACAATGGTCAGAACAACATAAATCTTGAATGGTTCAAAACATTAATTAGTGGGGAATGATTCAATGAAATGATATTTATTTCAACTTACAATATCTGGTTATTCAATAAGAACAAAAATATTTTTTAAAAAAATAGCAGGGTTCCCATGTTTTTTAAATGTAGATTCACAGTTTTCCACTCAATAATTTTTACAGGATTGGTGGAAAAATATTTTTCTTTAGTTTTAATTTTTATAACTCAAATTTTTACAATTTAATAATTTTAACAAATATTTATGGTTTAATTGATAAAATTTCATACCAATTTTCTATTTAATTCACATTACCTTTAGGAATTATAAGTGGTTGGGTAGGTGATTGTTGATTTTGGTTGTGAATGATGGTATCTTTTTCGAATTTATTGATAATTCATTTGTTCTAATTGGTTCTCTATGTTTTTCTTATTAGAAAACATATTTTTAATGAAATAATATTTTATTGTTAATAACATTTTATGATAGGTTTCTAGATGATAATTCCCCATTTGAATTATTAGAAATCTCTTGGTTAATTTATCATGTATTTTTGTTGTTTTGGATAAATTTGTTTTGGTTAATGTTAATAGGTGGTTGGTAGTTATAAAATGTTGTTTTATTACTGTTTTGGATTATGTAAGGTTTGTTATTAGAAAATTTACTCTCTATTGGTTGATTAAAATGATTTGGATCTGTAAGTATCGAAATAAAATAGGATCACACATCAAGGACAATAGAAATAAAGTGGAAAGACAAATACAATTTTCAACAACAAATAAAATAATATTCCGCACTTCAGTAAGAAAAGGAACAAAAGGGGTAGGAATAAAGGATAGATTAGGGGATGGTTTAGAAGGTTTATAACATGATTTAGTAGAGGAATATTCAAAAAAATGAGTAGTTTTTTCACTCATAACATCTTGTTTTCAATAGGAACGACCATATTTTCAACCATAATTGCATACATTACTTGTGAATTATGAGCTAAATAACTATTGACCACTAAATAATTCTGAAGGGATAGAAGAATACACAAATAGTTATATAAGTTCTGTCTAAAGGAATAAAATTAGGTTGTAATATCCAACATCATTTATTGAGAAATCTATATGATAATGCCATATTCTAGTGTTTTTTATTTGGATGTTTTGGTTGAATAATAAAAGGGGAACTATTCAATGTTAGTATTTTAGATGTTTGAAACTAAATAATTTTTTATCCTATTTAAATTCATATGTTAAATAGTCTATATTTATCAATAACCACCCATATCAGAAGAAGTTATATTGAAAATTGTGTACACGTCGTCTATATTTTTAGTAATATATCCTGACTCTACATTTCATCAAAAAATATTATAGGAACATAAAAAAATCAACATTTCATTTTAAAAACTATTATGAATAGTTTAATATTTGTTTTTTTAATTTATTAAAAAACATTATTAAAAACCATCATATCTCATAAAATTTCATTGGGGAAATAATTGTTAATTTTATATCATCTATGAAAGTTAAGAAAACATACAGTTTTTTAATAACATCAGGTAAATACTTACATAATTACAAAAACTATGTGTGCTCTGTGATAATATATGGTTCAAACTATTTTTTTAACAATTGAATCATTTATTTGATCAATGGAAAGATTCAAATAAATAACAACAGGTTCATCCAAACCACCATTATCATCAATTACATCATCAAAAATATGTCAATGAATAACATCAACAATAATGACAAATTAATGTTTTAATAGGTCAGTTACATAAGACACCTGTCTGTCTTGTGATGTAAGAATATGAGGTTTATCGGTATAAATTTGGTAGTTCATATCAATCACTCTAAATCCATAGTTATCTATATGCATTCCATTACATGTTATTGAATCAATCCACTTGAACATAATCATTACAACATTACCACATTCATAGTAATATAATAAAATGATTATTTCAAAATCCCCATAATATGATTTATTTTATGATCGAGGTTTCTTATATGATACACTCACATAACAATCTATTGTGGCACTTATCGTGAAACTTTTTTTGGATGTTTCCATTTATTTCATTTATATTTATAATGAATTTAAATCCATTTATAACCATTTACTTACAACCTCATAACACATTTTTTTTGATCAAAGAGAAATTCTTTTATTTCATCAGATACATAATTCATTATTAAAGTAAAAACCTAAATCATACAAACTTCAAATATTAAACAAATACCATTGATTATGTTATACGAAAAAAGGAAATCAATTAACTTTTAATTTTTTCATGAAGTAATGTATTTTATATTCAATTGTTATATATCTTAATATATAGAGGACTATGTCTCCTTTTTATAATTTCTAAATTTACTCTATAAATATGAAATCATTAAATGGCCAGAACTTATGATGAAATCAAACAATGAAAAAATTCCTTTATATTAGTATATTAACTTGATGTAATAATCTAGAAAACCGCAGTTTAATAATAATATACAATGATCCATTTGAAACTCTTCCCTTCTTTGTGTACACAATGAATAAGATCCAAATATATCACTTATTTGGGGAAGTGAAAAAAATACTGGCTCAATGGGATCATACTTATCATCTTCAATTCTCAATAGTTGATTTGGCCTCTTAGTGATTTATCCAAATATAAGGAATACAAATCTATGTATTCATGTTCTAAATCTCCTTTAATAATAGTTCCTTCAAGATTATATTTACTTCTCATAGAATATTTCAATTTAAACATAATAATTTTTATCAAATCATCAAGTCACTCCAAATAGGACAACATAAATAAAGTATTGTGGGAAGATTCACAGTCATATGTAACATTAATGAGAAAATTGATGGTGGTAAAAAATGTCCAAGTCAAAATGAATAATCGGTGCCTCTTTCTAAATTTTTTGAAATACACTTCTTCTTAGCCTTTTGGAATAAAGGTTTCAATAAAAATGATACAACTTACTCACAACAATGTTGAATGTATGTGAAAGTAAATTTAATATTGAAATGATAATCAACTCAGGTAAAAAGACATGGTAATCTGGGATTTTAAGAGATTTTAGTTTCACATATTTATTATTCACCTTTTTCAAAATGTTACATGAAAAACCATCTAAAACCATCAAATATTCCAATACCTGAAGAAATACTTTTTCTATAGATGTGATATTTAACAATTGGAAAATGAGACATTCCACTTATTCTGAAAAATTAAATCAGGATAGAGTTTCACTCTTAATCCCCAGTCCATCAAATCATGATGTGACCACAAATCATCTTTTGTTTTTTCTTTTAAATTTAAAATAGTAGAAGGTAACATCTCACTAATTTTTTTCTTGAAATTTTTTACCTTTAATAAATGAAATAAAAAATTGGATTACCCATATAGAAACCAAATAATATTATTTTTTTCTCTAATTTCTATTGGAATTTAAATTAACATGATTTAACTTTCTAATACCTGATTTAATTTTTGCAAGAAGATAATTAAAACCATAAAGTTATTTGAAAACATCATTCCCCAACATTCGTTGAGGTGTTTCATCAATATCAATAGCATTATAAAATTGCCTTTTATTTTTACAATATAGACAATCCATTGAATGAAATCATTGATTTCCCTATAAATATAAAAGTTAAACAATGATATAATCTATAGGAAGGTGTATTTTTAATAAAAACAGGGACGAATAATTTCCACTATGTACTCTGACTAGAAATCATTCTGTAGGTAGGGAAATTATTTATCATCCATAGTGAAGCTTTAAAAAACATAAAATAATCTATCTTGAATTCATCACATGCTTGTGCACCAATAATAAAAATACCATTTAACTCATCTTTTAATGTGTGTAAGTATATTTCAATATCATTTCTAGGATCATTGGGTCCATATATCAATATAATTATTATATTAAATGGATTTTTCATACACATCCATGAAGGAATGTTATAAATGTGAATTAAAAAAGGACAAGTACTTCATATAGTTTGAATTTTGAAAATTGTGTTGAAACCATCACAACATAATCCCAATATTACATTTCATGGGGTAGATATAAAAGTATTATTTAACCTATCAAAATTTCATTCAAGAAAAATCATTTATAGGATTTACTATTTCATCATTATGCTTACTTATTTCATCTTTATTCTATATCATATTCTTTTCCATTTGTTATAACATAAACAATTTTTGAATAATTGGAATTAAAGTGAAGATCCACATCACTCTATTTGATATGTGGGATTTAGTTCCATATTTATTAGTATACCACCTTGATGTAGCACACTTTTTATCATTGAATAAACTCTATATTTATTTCCACAACAGATCATAATATTTAGGGTAAGAATGAATATTACTAGATGAAAATACAGAATTTTTAACCAAAATTAATTCCAATTAATAATTTTACCGAATACATGAATCACTAGGTAGTTAATTGTTAATAAATATTAGGATATAATCAACTATAGTAATACAAAATCCTTATGAATTTTTCCCATGATATCATCTCATTAATAATCAACTTTACTCATTTTTACGCATGCCTAGTATGATGGGTTATTCAAATATTCTATAATATTTCTGACCATATCAATGTTCTTATTATGATCAATAGAATAAAATTTTGTTCCGAAATTTATTTCATCGTAAAATGTCCTACATGAATAGATGGCTTCAGAAATAAATAGAAATGGTTCAAAAATCAAATATTACATACCAATCCTTTCGACCGAAAAAATGTCACTCTCTACATGAGATTTATCTCCATTTTGATAGCAAACATGATATTGTTTTTGGAAACCATGATTAGTGACATGGTAACTCACTACATCATGTGTTTCCCACGATATTCTAGAATAAGAATAAGGGCATCAAATCAAATTTCCATAGTAATCATTAATGAATGAAAATTCCAAAAAATATCGTAAATTCTTTTGAAACTCATCGGTGATATAATCTGAGTTGCACATCAATATTCTATCCATCACAAGACTAATAAAATACACTAAAAATAATCTAGAAAATGAGTTATCTTGATATTAATTGTTACATAATATAAAAATAAATCATTAATAATATCATTATAAAAAAATCATAAAAATTATGTTAAATTGAATGTAAAATATTATATGTATACCCTCATAGGTGATACAATATGTTTTTGTGTTAAACCTAATTTTTATATACATTATAGAATTTATATATTTCAGTAATGAAGTAATTATGTTCATTTAATTATGAGATCCCTATTGAAAAAGTTATTTACAATGTATGGAATACAATGAAGAAAACATCCTCCAATGAAAAAGTGATTGCACGACAAACGGTGCATGTCTATATTAAGCTAATGCACATAAAGATAATCCTATCAAATTAAATTAATATAAAATAACAAGTTCTTTGTTAAATTTTTTGAGTAATAATATAAATAAATAAATATAAAAAATATTTGTAAAATTTAATGATTTTTCTTAAAAATAATCTATTTTTAATAATTGAAAATTACTCATTAAAATAAGAACTTCTTAAAATTAGATCATGGTAATGATAATGAGAAAGTGAAGGACTTTCTAGTTATTCTTGGTTTGGGTATCTGATTATTGCATCCCATAGTGTTGGCTGAGGAAGGATGGGTGTGAATTGACATACAATAGGGTTTTTAAAAAAGTATTTTTAATAGAGGAGGGATAACAAGTTAAAAAAGTAAGAAAAAAATAAAAAAGTTTATGATGGTGAAATAGAATGAACACCATCAAAACACACCATAGAATAACATAGATCACACCATTATGTGTCACCTCAACTGGGAAATTGTGCAAGAGTTTCATGGGGAAATGGTCCCTGGTGCTAGACACAACATAATGGCGTGCCACAGTACACACCATTAATAAATATGTATATTTGGGATATTTATATTTCCATTAGAATATATTTTTGATTATTTGTTTCATTGATTAATTTATATTTTTCAATGGATCATGTGGTAGTAAAACATAAAGGCTTCTCAAGGATGTGGCATGACGAAGAGGATGATTACTGAGAGGTAGTGTGGCCAACTCAAGGGAATTCTAGAGGAAGAGGTGGGGAGGAATCCTAGATGCAGCATAATTGGGGAGGTGGGGAGGCCACATTAGGTGGCAGCATTTGGCGAGGATATTCAGGGATATGAGATATTGGGGAGGGGTGATAGAATTGGGTGGATGTGAGGGGAGGCATTGTGAGGGGCAACGTTGGGGAAGGAGGGTCGTAGAGAGGGGATTTTATAAGGGCTAGCATCAAGGGAGGATGATAATAGAGAGGAGTGTATAAAAAGGGTAATTGGAGGGGTTTTTATGAGGTAGCATGATTCAATAAACCATATTTACTTTATTTTACTAAAAACATGGCATTAAATACCTAGATATCTACTATTTAAGTCAACCCATGGTAATCAATTAATCTATATCCACAGACCAATAAAACCATGGCCATAGGTTTGTGGATATAGATCATTTTTATAGTATTATAGGCTTCTTCTAGACTCACATAGATTTTCAATATTCATATAATTTGTTATATAGTGTGTGTAAATTTCCATGAAATCATATACAGGTTTTTTACTTATAAATAAGCAATATATATTCATATTATATTGGTTTTTTTCTAAAATATTAAAAATAAATCATGTTCATCCCATATATAAAAGATATTATATTTAATATAAGTCATTGAGCATTTTAATTTAACATAATCTAAGACTTTATTCATATCTATAATACTTTTTCCTCAATGATAAATACATAGCCACTATGTTATAATATTGTGGCATTATATGACTTTAAGGGAATTACATAAGGCTTCCTCATAGTAAATTACATGGTAAATTCATAGAATCTGAATAAGGGGTGTTTAGAATCCCAAATCGATGTAATAAAAAATGGTTGACCTAATATCAATGTATAATTTCTGTAGTTCAACCACAGTAGAAAAATCACCTCAAATTGATCCTCACAAAATTCTTCCATATGATGTAGGATACATAATATTTTAATTTAATTATGATCCACAAAGGTAATTTTATAGATTATCATCTTAATAAATTTTAACTATTAATACTTTGAAAAAAGTTGATTCAATCGAGAAGAAGTTAATCATATAATATATGAAAATCTAAGAATGGTAATATGATTACATGGCACAAATTTTAAATAATTTTCCAAACATGTTTTGCAGTGGTCGATCATATTTTATGCATTTTACTTTAGTATTGGCAAGATGTATTTCAGAATTATATAATATTATTTTATTTTAATATATTCATATTAACGTATGTAAATTTTTCATCATTTCCATTTCCTTTTGATCTATATTTTAGTGACACACAATATCACATCCATGATGGGAGTCTCACTCAAGGATCTCCCATAAGATTTAAAACATTGACTCTAGAGATCAAATACCAATCCCTGTGTTTTCTGTTTTATTCTATAGATCTATATGTTTGAGTGTTTGAGGAAAATTATAGTACATTGAGCATCATATTTCTCCATTTTGATTCAAATTATTTAAATCAATCAATCTATTAGAGTTTTGTCACTGGTTTATGATGGAAGAAGTAGTTTAATGGGTGGATTTATTTATGATTTTGATTTATTGAGAGGCGAAATAGGATGATAACATAGAAGTTTTCTTGAGTTTGATGAATACAGATAGAATATTTTCACTAATGATGTGTCTAATAAATTATGGATAGAAATTTTTTAATATAAGGGAATAAATACTATGATATAATGATATATCACTAATATTAAATCCATGGATGTCTCATTAAAAAATTTAAGTATGCATATTCTTTAATTTTTATTATTTATTAATTATTCAAATCAATTTCTTATATTCCCAATCATTTAAAAAATGTCAATAAAATTAAGTGTCTGGATATTGATTGTCTTGGAGAAACTCCATGAGCTAAAATCCTATACTCAACACTCTACTATACAGAAAAAATTTAAAATTTATATTGAAATCCATTAAAAAAATTAACGCTAAAATGTGGAGCCATTTCCATGGAGTTATGACGATAATTTACAATGTATTCTACAATTTAATTAGTTTTTTCATACATTTATTTTTCTTTGATGTCTAATTTTATTTTTATTTTAATTTTTTACTAATTTTTTCAATATGTTCATTAAGCATGAAAGTGAATTTTTTTATTAGATCGTAACATTATTCAAATTTAAAATAGATTTATATAAATAGTATTGAGTCTTTGGAACCAGAAATTACATAATCCTTTAACACTAATAAATATTTCTTCCCCTAAGAGCCTGAGAAGAAATTAACTCACAAGTAGTAGCCTGAGATGCTATTTGAAAACCACAATTGGTGGGATGATGAATTGTAAAATAGAAATGATATTAATTAACAGAAAATAAATATTACATTAAACCATATGTGTGAGGAATATCATACACTATAGGAGATTCAATAATATATAGCTTGCTAATAGTTTTACCAAAAATAACATAATGACCAATGGAGTGAGATAGGTGAGTTAAATTATATGTTTTCTAGGATATCCACTGACATTTGAGAACTTATAGAGTATGAAAAACAACTAGTAGAATATTAATAGTAAGAAGTGGTCTTAAACTTTTACAAAAATGATATACAAGAGTTGAAATATATAATTAACAAAACTTCCCTCAGACACATGTCTATAATTTTATCAGTGAAACTCTTGTATTAACCTGTTTTACAATTTAATTATTACAATAGGATGATCAAACCATATACCACACATTTCTAACTTATTTGGGAAATTAAATTAAAATTGAACAAAATTTTGTTAACGATATTGATTTATAATTACATGATTATAACTTGTTAGAAGATAAATAAAATTATATTTTGATATTTGATGTAAAACATATGGATAAATTTACCCCTCCAGTAAAACCTAGAATATAAGTATTTATTCATGACTAACTCCTCACAAATGAGTCTCATAATGGAGTAAACCAATATCTAAATTAATATGATTTTGATTATTCATACTTGTAGAATTTTTCAAAATCCTTATATACTAAAATTTCTTTTTTAGTTTAGAAAAATTTATATCTTGATAATGATAAAGAATATAAGGTACACAACATAGAAGAGAAACTCATGCTAGAATTTGATGGAGTTCTTTAACATTATGAAGAATATGAGATGAGTTAAGCATTTATTATAACATTAATAAAAATACTCTATATGAATTTAAGGATGATGAATTAAGAAATGTGGACAACACTACACTCTATCCACATCCAATAGACCACAACATGTTTGAAAAAAAAACCTCTAATAGAGATTTCAATTTATATTTTGCTATAAAAGAACTAAATAATTTATGTTTCCCTATTTCTGTTTTGGGATTGATGCAATTTATCAGAATGATTCATCTTGAACAATTTCCTCTTATAGAAATTGGTGAAAAAAATCATGGTGGATTCTTTCAATTAAACCAAACACCCTTTTAGATTGGGGATGAACACTGAAATTTTCCATTGGGGGTAGTCAAAACTATGTACCTACAAGGGGTAAAACGATGTATTCATTATTTTTACTAATTATTAATATAAAAAATTAGGAATAATTATATTTTATAATTTCGTGTAAAAATCATTGAGGATGTGAGCCCATGGTTAGTGATTAATAACCAAGGAAAGATCTAAACTAAATCCTATTTGAAAAATATCAAATTTGTTTCTATAGTTTCATTTTTATAAAATAATTATATTTTTTATAATTGTTTCCAAAAAAATTTCATGAATGTTCTAATTTATAGTTAATGAGGACCTACATTGAATTAGTAGAAAGTCACTTATATTTTTCTGGTGAAATCTAATAAAACACAATGGTAGAGAAGATGGGAGTGGGATTCCTCATGCCCTTTTGGGTGGAATTATTTCTTACTTTGGGTCCCTATTAAATATTTATTAAATATTCTTTAATCTTTACCAAATACCAGTATGAGAGTAGTATGGGACTAGAGTCAAATGATTCATGAAGGTTAATTACTGTCTGATAAATTATCAATTGTATCCTATGGTAGATAATTTGATTAAATAATAATTATATTAAAATTATAATGGGTGGTTTTTTAAAAGCACTATCACATGGGGTTTCTGGGATTATTCAAGTAGTTTAATTTCAACTATTATAGGTAATGTAATATTGACTTAACAAAAAATTTTTATGGAAAAAATTATAATTATTTATTAGAGTCTAATGGTGATTAATAAAATTATTACATCAAGATATATGATTGTTATATTATTTATATATTTGAATTATTATAAAGGATAGAATTTTCTATAACTAGATATATTAATGTAAAAACAACATGAATTAATTAGTGATCTTTTAGAGACTGATACTCATGTTTTAATTGAAGGGAATTTATTTTTATTTTATCAATAATTATAATCCAAATCTCTAAGAAGTGTGAGGAAGCATAGTTCATTAAGAAACATATAATTTATGGAAGAGTTGAAAGATACATTATTTAGACATTACTGTGATATATTTCCAAGAAAAATATCATTCTAAATATAGTTGGAGGGGTTTAAGATACCCAAAAAAAATTCTAACACTGAAATGACAAATCGGAATGAGAATAATTATAGAAGAATTGGAAAAATAGTTGAAATAGTTTAGAGGGAAAATATTAATATAGTCAGGGTAGAAAATTCAGAATAAAAGCTGTTAAAAAATTAACGTAAGAGGGTTTGTTAAAAGTGTACCATACCATATAAAATTGATGCAATTCACCCACACTGATCAAGCCAAAATTGAATCCTAGTTTTATACATAGGAGACCCATCAAAATGAATAAGAGTAATAACAAATTTATTTTACCCGACACTGGAAAAGACTAAATACTATAGATGTGTAAGATAACTTAAGAGATGTGATCGTTTGAGATTCATGAGGATGAGGATGATCATCAAGAGGTGGGGTTCACGCATTGGAGGCTCTCCAAAGGAGGAGGTGGGGATTCTACATTGGAGGTGGGGATGTGGGGTGGCCACATAGAGTGGTAGAAAGGGGAAGGAGGGTTGTAGAGAGGAGTGAATGCAGTGGGGTGGCCACATTTTGTTTATGCGAATGGAAATGTTGAGGGGGTAGCTTTGGGGAGGAGGGTCATAGAGAGGAGGTAATGTGATGGGAAACATCTGGGGAGTAGGGTCACGAAGTAGAGGGTCTCATAAGGATAATAGTACGGGGTCTCAAGAGTCTGATTGATTAAAAAACTCTTTATCCATGTTTTATTAAAGTCAATGGATTTGAATACCCTATAACCATATTTTTAATTAATATATGGCTATAAATTAACATATATAAAATAATACTATAAATCTGTGGCTATTGGTTTATGAATATAGATTATTTTTCTATTAATTTCAGGTTGTTCATTTCCTCATGGGAACTTATGTTTTTATTCTAAAATAATGAATCAATTTTTAATTTCATTTCGTAAAATCAAACATTAATATATATATACTATGAAAGGTTTTACAGAACATATATGGATGAAAGAAAAAAATTAAGATATTGGTATTAAGGAATGTTATCATATTGATATTAAATGATAACATGAGTATAATAATTACTGAAATAATTAAAGTTCGTAAATCTATTATGAATCTCATTATATTAATTGTCACATTATCATTGATAAAACTATACAATTGTCAGTCAAATTTCTATGCATTATTATCGAGGTGAAAGATTCATATATTGTTGTAGTGGATCTATCCAAGGAGATTTTTTAGTGGCAATGGTTGGCTATTGCTGTTTAAAAGTCTCTATAAAAAGTTTTCCTCCAAGGGGGTAATTCGACACCATTAAAGGTGAATTTAATTCTATATTTTTTACAAGATATACCTATAACCAAAAAATCACAGAAATATTTATGTAAATGAAATATCATTTAGGGTATGGTTTTCTTCTACCATGTTTAAAAATATTAATATTTTATATAATTATCTTAATAATAAAAAAATTATCTCTAGGATTTTACAAAATTTTAGAGACATAATCATGTCTTCAAGGAGGAGATACTGAATTATTACCTTAGGAATTCAATGGGGGATATGTTTTTCAACATTATTCTTAATGGTTAAATACTCTTTAAAGAATAAAAACTATCAGGGGAGAGTATATAAAACTTTACATGGTGTAAAATCTATATTTCATGTAATAGGTGGTATCAAATCATGATGTTAAGTTTTTTTCATTTATAATAATTTCATTAAAATCGTATTTCTCAAGATAATAATGAATATTTTTGAAAAATAGTAAATTATTTTTGAATAATTATCTATACATTAACATGAATATTATTAATATAAAATAAATTGTTCCTAAATAATTGTTTTCTATTCTTAATAAATCAAATGGTTTATATTTTTAGAAAAAATAAGCATGTGAATTTTGGGTATTTTTATTAAAAATTTATGGTTGTATATAATTCAAAATTAATTAAAATATCATTGATTAATGTTTATAGGATTGAAATTATATGAAGGAATGATGATAGATATTTTCCTTAGAGTGTTAAAAACTGTACTGAAATAACCTACTTGTCACATTAATTATATATAATGTTGGTATATTTTTTGATATTTTATATTTCATTATGATTATTATATAGAAAAACGTTATTATATGATTGGATTTTTATTAAGTAGTAAAGATAATATCACACGTTAATGAAGATTTCTTTTCTTTCTATTCATTAGAGATTTGGAGAATGGTTTGGTTCAATGGATTATGGAACAATGGTTACATCACAATGGGCCCAATAATTTATTAATTACTATTTTTTTAAAAGTGTGAAAAATGATTATTATTATGAATTTTGAATAACGAAATGAATGAATTACATGATTCGGTGAAATTTTTCATGATAATTTAGATTGCATGGTAATAAGGTTCACTAATATATTTTATGATTTTGGTCACACAAAAAAATATTATAAGGGAGAATATGTATTTGGTTGTGATTATAATTGGAATATAAATTTTGAATTCATTATGTCATAATGTTTATAGTCAAAAAAAAATAGAACCGGGTTTAAAAAATAACAAATCATTAGAATGTGTATGGTTTGAGATTAGATATTATAATATGATATGGCTTTATTGGATTTATATTTATAACTAATAAAGGCGTGGGTAATATTTTATAATAATAGAAGAAATGAGAAATGAGTAGATCTTATAACATGACAAAATACCATGGGAAGAAGAAATAAAAAAATTTATAGTTACAATAAAGGATAAATTTATAATTAATAAATAATTATAGATAGATTAGTATAAAATATAGGAAAATTCAGTTACCTTAGATATGTCAAGAAAAACATAATAATTGGAACATGTTATAATCAATATTGATAAATAAAGACTATATTAACTCATTAAGAAGGTATATTCCTTTAGTTTTTTTATTTTTGGGATAAATATTTTACTCGAGAAGGGTAGTGATACTTTAATTTTTTAGAGAGTAGTAGGATTTATATAACTTGAGTGGTTGTTAAACAAGTGTGATAGTGATTGTAAATAAATAATTGAACATTAATAATTACTAGTGGAGGTTTGAATTATATAAAAACACTATATGAATGTTCTATGGATGTAGCCTACTAGAGAAAAACTAAATAATTATTTTTCTTTCCCACGTAAATAATAGATAAGGAAGATATTATTTTTCTAAAAAATAAATTAACTTGATAAATGGATAGATATGACATTTAATTAATAATTCATGATTCTAGTCCCCCATCCTAGTGTATGATTTCTGGATGGGACAAGTTTAAATAAGAACTAAAATCTATTAGATGTATTTCATAGTTATCATGAGTTGTTATAGAAGGAAATATATAAATGGGTTTAAACATTATAAAAAATTAAAACAGTTAATTATATTCTATAATAAGTAATTCTTTTTACTAATTTTGTAATAAATGATATTTATTTGCAGATTCTCTATCATGGATATATTTTTTCTTAATATAAACCCCACATACAGTTTATAGATCTCACCTATTAGGGGTATGAACCTATTTCACACATGGTTAATATACATGAAATCCATTTTTATCACATGGTCTCTAACTATTTCATAGAAATAAAAATGTGTATGAATTTTTTATCAGTGTTAAGGCCATCATATGTTAATACAACTTCTTCATAAATTTTTACAAAAAATCTATATCTTTTAGGTTCTTAAGTAGCCATCATTGAAAATTAATATTCTTATGTAATATGAATTAGTTTAGTTTCAATAATATTTCATGGATCTTAATCACATTCAGATGGATGAACTCTATAATTTTCTAGTAATTAATCTATCTATATTCAATTTTCCTCTCATTGATCCACTAATTGATGTGTTATTTCTCCATAAATTAACTATAGTGACATTTAATGTCTTTATAATATATTGAAATACAAAAATTAATCATTGGTTACTTTGAATAACCAATATAATGTCATTTTTATGACTTTCTTTGAATAATATATTTACAATTTCACATTATGTGATAAATGAATAACAAAATATGAATTAATATTAAATATAATTATTCTCAATATAAACATACTATGGTGTCTTAATTTTAACATTAGATGGATCATAATTTTACAAAAATATTTCTTATTCTATTGAACATCTCTATAATTATATAATAAATTCAAACAAGAACATTAATAATCAAACCACATCTAACATGGTATAATTCAATCTCCCACACAAACCATTCCATTATGGTTTTTAGGTGGGGTGTGTTTTCATTCTATTCCAAAATATCATATATTTCTTGTAAAATCATTTCATATGTATACTTCAACTTGATCTCATTAAAGTGTAATAACTCTATGATAATATTAATATTTCACATAAATTTTTTATCATATATATTATTTTAAATTATTCAATCATGGGTCCCATAATAAACATATAAAGAAATCACCAAATAAAATAAATAAAAGATTCAAATACATGTAAGAAAAACATGAATGGTTATTATTTGGACAATTATAACTTAAAAAGGAACCTACATACATGGTTTGGAATGGTGGTTTTATGAAAAAAACCACTGAATTAGGGTATAGTCATACTTTTCTAAATTGTGGTCATTAAAGATGTTCCAAAAAACATTTTCAACTATAATAGTTTATGTTTTATCAGTTTACCATGTATAAATGTAGTTTAATTAGTGGAGTTATTTTTTATAGCTAGTGTTTAATGATATAAGTTTTCCTATATAACTATGGTGTAATCCATAGAAATTATGATCTATAGCCATAATTTAACCATGGGAATTATCCACCAATACCAAAGTTAAAAATATATTAATTGGTTTTTATAACCATGCATAAAGTGGTAGAAATATTATTCTTCATCCGTTTAATAAATTTGGAAATTAGTGTCTATATCCATATTTTTAATCATGTTAAAATATAAACCAAGAGCAAAAACATTAACCACAATTTAGTATAACATTTTCACCAAAATCAAAGGAAATAGATATAGACCAAACTAATACAAACACATTAAAAAAATTCATTTTATAATCAATAAAACAAAAAAAATGATATACATGTAAATATATGAAATATCAACAATTTCACTAAACAATTTTATCAAAATCCTCGTCATCATCAGTACTGATATTAACTACATCAACTATAATGACATATGTGCCACAAACACCCCTGTCATCAACAAAATCATCAACATAATCACCACCAACACCATCTCCATAATCATTAGCCTCTCTACTAGAATTATTAAAAACATATGTAAAATCATATCAATACTCATAAATCAAGAGTAGACTTGATAATGGTCTATCCATGATTTCTTCATCCTATGGTAGATGTTAATAACATATAACTGATATCACTTTGAATAATTTTACATTTTGATTTTTTTTCTTGTGTATGGAGTATGTCCAAATTTTTTGTTTTGATGTATCGATGATAGAAATTAACATGTCATAGGTTACTATTCCTATAGTGTTTCCTAAATATTCAACACTCAAAGACCCATATTTACATATAATGATCTTATTTCTCAGTTTATACCATTTGACACCACTACGCTTGTCACCTAGTACCTGATGTAAATAATTGTATTTTCCCAATGTGATTGGTTTTTTCTCAGGTAGAGATTTTATAGAACCATATAAAGTGTTTACTCCATTTTTGTAGATAAAATGTATAAAACATGAATGTAATTTATAAATAATAATAAATAATAAATAGTTGGATATATTAATATAATGAGAGATCCCATTATGTTTTTTACTCCCTAGAGTAGTGAAATTTCACAAAGAATATATGAATAGTAATATAATTAGATTTCAAAAATGTTACATAAATAAGGAAAATAAATACACCACATCATAGAATAAATTATAGTTAAAATAATATCACTAAAATCAAGGAGAAACAAGAGCTGTCAACTATGGTGGAAGGATATTTTCATCTTAATGATGAACTATTTAATGGGGTTTGGTGTCATATTCCATGATCAATTTTAAGTAAAACCCAACATATGTTTTTTGAGACTGTACCATGCATTAATGTTTGTGAATATGGATGTATGATATTTTTATTTGATTTTTCGACCATAAAATTTCTTGAAATTTATGGATCAAAATAATTATATATCGAGGGTCTTTTATGGACAAAATTTCGTAGAAGTAAATATTAGGGATTAATGAAAATAAAAATCAATTGGATGTTAATAAGACATTAAAATTTTTAACATGAAATTTAAAATTTACAGGATATATTGGTGTTTTACTGTAATGTAAGAAAACACAAGAGACGAGGGGATATATAAAAAGTAGAATGTATAAGGGAATAATATATTCCAAGTATAAAATGAGAGTCAAAAAAATTGATGTCAATACATACCTAAATTGTGGAGGGGGTAATTATTATTATACTTGGCCATGCTAATGATTATCCATTAATTAGAAAGTTTGTTGTGTGAACATCATTAAAGATAAAATTTTAATGAACTATGATTTTATGTGTATTAGGGTTGATAAATAGAAGGGAAATAATATAAGAGTATCTATGTGTTCATAGGAAGAAGGTGACAATAACAACATACTAATTACTTATATTTCTTATAAGATAATTTAGTTAGTGGTGGAATGAAACATATTGAAGACTAGTTTTGAAAGAGATAATGTTGAGTGTACAGTATAGAACATCTAGTTTCATATAAAGTAACATTCATGATTATGAGGAAGATGATGAAACTATTAGAATTATCTTATATAATGTATTGTATTAGCATATAGTCATAATTAATATTAGATATACAACAGTCATAACTATGAGTTATTGGAATTTGGAATTTAAATTTGGGGACGCCCATAAAATTCACTGAAGCATCAGTATATAGACCCTAGGAAGTATAATAAATAAAAATTTAAAGACATTATTACAATTTTCTCTTATGTTTCATAATTCACAGTTCTTGAATCATTCTATTTTATACTAGAAGAGAACAATGTTTATCAGGGAACATGTACATTAATATTCAATGCATGTCCCTACATGAAAATTAAAAAATAAATCAATGAAAAAATACATTAATATTAAATGTTAAATGATATATCACATATTAAATTTGATGATATATCATTGAAGTGAGCCCTAAAATATGAATATACTTCATGGAACTATTATTTTTTTGGTTTCCTTTCATATTATTCTTATTAGTAAAAAAATATAATAGTATTAAAAATGTCAGTATAGATAAAACATCACTGTTTCAACTTAATAATTCAATGGTTTCAAGATATAACTCAAATATCCATGTTTTTCGAATCTCATAAAACAAAACACACACAAAAGAACCAACATTATAATCATTTAAAAAACCATGTAATTTATTTTAATATACTATAAAATTATCATCATAGAAACTAATCAATTAATGAAGTCAACACCAACCAATCCTTAAAAGAGAATGAAGAATATATTTCGTATACCATTATTAAAAATTAATTTCATATTTATATGAAATATCATTTAAATGGAAAAGTAAACAACAAAACTATATCTAGGTATATTTGAGATGTTTCCATTAAGATCAATATAGTTCTATTAGTTTGGTATTTGTTTATTACATATTATTTATGAGTACGTAGTATTGAATTTCATTCATCAACATATGTATTGTTTATTATTATAATTTTTAAAAAATATTTTTATTATTTAATGATTCATAGAAATGTTTTAATTTATTTTTAATTATGTTTACATGACATGTTTAAAACATCATAACATATTTAAAAAAAATTCTCAAATAAATGAAAAAAATTTCATTTTTATAAAAAAAATGTGGTTTAAAAATAACAATGTAGGCATATAAATATTTTTGATATATTGTTTAATTAATTTTTATTATTACATTTTTTTAAATAAATAATTCATATTCTTTAATTTGTTTGAGAAAATTGGAATGTTTTGAGGAAAACATGTCGTTTATTTTTAGTTTTTTTTAATTTCATAGTTTTAAGAGTGATATTTTCATTCATTAACTAATTATTTGTTTTATGGTTATTTTTTTCATGGACTTATGTGATTAAAATGGTATAAGGTGATTTTTTATTTCTTTGAGTGGTGGATTTGAATTATTTTTAATGATTTTCATTATTGGTATTATTTGTTGTACATATGATTTGTGGGGATTGGAAAGGATTATTTAATGATTGATGTTATATGTGAGTGATAGGAAATGTATTATTTCAAGATGGAAGGATTTTAGTTGGGAATTATGGTGTAATTATTATATTTAAGAATAATTGATTAATCATTAATTATGCTTATGTGGGAAGTATCTACTTTCCAAGGAGAAGAATATACTGAGCACATTAATGGGGGATATCCTAGTCATCTATATGGTTATCATTGTTTTATTAATTCTTGTATAGAAATTTTATATAGGAATTAAGGGGATTTATTAGATCATATGTTTCGTATTATTTTTTAACTATATATATGATTGTCTATATTTATTCACAAAATCTTTTAACCTTTTTTTAAAAAAATTAATTGATGAGAGGGTGAGGGAGGTGTAGTGATAGAGGAAAATAAAAACCAAAACCAAATCATGATAACTACGTCTTAAGGAATTATAATTTAATGATTTAATTTGAAACATAATAAAAAACATTTATATAACCAATGTATTTAAGGGTCAAGATAAATCTAATTGGGAATAGTGACTTTATGATGAAGTCCATAGATATCATGAGAGTGGATATTAGGGAAAGGAATATATTTATATATTGTTTATTTGGTAATTAATTTGTCATGAATCAAAAGTTTTATCACAAACCTAAATCACCCACTCAAAAAACATTTAATAAATAAAAAGTTGTAATTGTTTCTAATATACTATTCCATTTCATAATACATACAAATATTAAACACAAAAACATCAAAAAGAATAAATTAATTTCATGAAAAAAAACAAGAACCTTAAATATGAGTTTTTCATTCATTATATAAAAGTTTATTATCCAATATCCCATCCCTGTTGAGATTACTTGGTAACTCCCTAATAGTAGCAATGAGACTACCCTGAAAGGTAGTTGGAGGAAATAGATTGAAATAGTGACTGATCAAATATGAGTGCATATTATATGGTGAAGGTGTACTGGGTGGAAGTGTTATATTTTCCTATAGATCCATGGGATGTGATTAATTTAATGTTGGATTACTACATGTATGGAAAAAACATGTAGGGGTGATCTTATCTTCATGACAGTGTGACCAATCCTTAATAAATGGAAGTTTCCACCTTGTTGGTTCTTGTTAATGTTATATATAATTCATTTAATGTTCATACATAGTGAATAAATAAATATTATACTCACTAATATAATCATATTATTTATTCAAAATTATCTAAAATAGTGATGTTTTTGCTCTATTTTTTTCTACAAACCTCCCCATAAGTCATAATAACCTGAAAATTCCATAAGTGATTCAAATATATTAAATATATAAGAAAAAATTAATTGACTATATATATTCCATGAAATTAATATTATTTTTAAGAATATAACATCTTACATTAATTTTATTTTCATTAAGTTGTTAAATCACAAAATTAATACACTATAAAATAACTAAACATGATACTTTAAAGTATAAAATGATATGAATAAATTTTTTTATTTTTTGGCAAGGATTATATTCTTAGTTAACCATAAAAAACATGATATCATATTTCCAATTATTACTAGTAACATCATATTTATCATAAATTTTGAGAATATAGTAGGAATTTGAAAATTAAAAACAATTCCATATGTCGGTAAAGATAATTTCATCTTTTATTAAGTTAATTTTTCTAATATATTATTATAAATATTAAAAAAATTAACTATATTAAAGTGCATATGAGTAAAGAATCAATAATTTTTTGAATACACTTGGTGTTTATGAAACTATAATAAACATATTCAAACACATAGTTTGAGATTTAAAATATTTCTCATCCATGTATAAAACATTCAAACAATATTCATTGAGAAATTGATTACAATATACATAAAAAATTAATTATGTACCTTGTTTAAATGTTTAAGAAACACACATACATTTTCACAATAATATAAACTAAATAGTTCTAAAACTTCAACACTACATATGATTTTTCACAAATTGTGGATCATAATATATTATAATAATTGAATCATGTGTTTCATTGAATGAAATATTTGACTGAATATCGATGGTTTAATCCCAAAAAAACTATGATTAATTCATTAATAAAAATATTTATTGTAATAACATAAAAAATAAAACTCATTTTAGGTTTTAAATAGTCATTTACATAAAAAATTTATATCTTTTAATGTGAAAATTTAAAACTCATCTGTACGAAGCTTATTTTACATATTAGTAAATATAAATATAAAATGATCAATATACGAATGTTTATATTTCATTGAATAAAAGATATTTAATTTAATAATAATTACATGACCAAGGGTGTATTAATCTAATAAAAGAGTCTCTCAACAAACCCATAATATGACATTTTTTTGATTGAGCCAATCCATATGATGCATAAGAAAGAAAATACAATATTGGGATTCTCATGACACTATCACACTGTGATCTAATGTTTTTTGAAAAGTAATTTATAAATAATATATATTTGTTTAAAACCATTTCTTTAAAATCCCTAGCCACATGGATTATACCAAATGAGAATTTACTTATTTTATTAGGTACAACATGAACATGTATACTATGGACAAAAAATATATCAACATATATTATTAAAAACTACTAAGGATTTAATCATATATAAAAATAATGTTTATACCTTTGATATCAACCATGTATGAAATTATTTAGGGTGTAATTACTCCCTCCTATTAATTGATAAATAATGATGTATTCTTTTCATATTTTCACTATATTATTTGAAAATTTCAAAAAATTATATTTTTAGAAACAATAAAAATATTCAAAATATATTTTTATAATTTTAGTTGATATAATCATCAAACATGCCATAGTTTAATTATAATAAATGATGATCCTTTTATCACTCATAATTATTCAAATTTTATGGCTTGTGTGCTCCATGTATGACACCCATTTGGGGAAATTATGGGAACTTTTTCTCAATGGTATCATAATACTGACCTTGAGTTCGTACTATTCGATTATATCTCATGGTGACATTATCCAATCACTATGAACAAAAATACATGTATTCTTATGATATATAAAATTTCATCATAGATCCTTCAATATGTTTAATAATTATAACATAATATTTCAATGTAACCATAATTCTATTTGATGGAAACATTTTTGGACTAGAAATGGGACACCAAAAAGAATATTTTTTGGAAAATGCATTCCCAGATAAAACATACATGTGAAAAACTATGGAAGGAAAATTTTATTCATGATTAAAAAAATTATTGATGTATCATCCTGTAATTTTTTCACAATAATTTTTTTTCAGTATTATAATATAATAGTCTAAATATATGTATCATATCTTATTAAACCAACCTTAACATTATGTGATATTAATTTTAAACCGAAATAGAAATAATATCATGAAATATTACATGGTTGGAATAGGTATTAATTAATTTTAGTATCAAATACCTTTTATTCACCAATTTTGAAATGTTAATTGAAGAAAGATCTGGAACCATTAGTCATTTGAATACATAAAGAAATTTGTTTCTATATATTTGTTATTAAAAAATGGGAAAATTACTTTCAATTTATTTGGACTTATAAACATTGATGAAGTCTTGGTTTAATATACCCACTCCATTAAATCATGACATGAACACAAATCAACATTTGATTTTTTTTAATTTAAAAGAGTTAGATGTAACATTTCAAAAAATATTTTCTCAGTATTAGTTACATTCAAGAGTGGACGTAGTAAATTTTATGAACAATAAGGTAACCAAAAATGTATAACTTTCTTTCTCTAATTATTATTGGAATTATATAGAACATTTTCCCACCTTTTAGAATCTTTTAATGTTTACAAAGAAAAAATTCAAGTAATCAAATTCATTTCGGATATCACCCCTACCATTCATTGAGTTACATCATCTTTATGTATGGAATTTTCAGACAATATTCAATTTTCTTGTATGGGTAATCTATTTATAGACATCACTGATTCCCTATAAAACTATTTATTTTTTAGAACATTACCCTCCAAGAGTGTATATTTTTTTATGAAAATATGGAAAGATAATCTTCCCTTTGCACCCCAACACATCATCGTTCTATATATATGGATTTAATTTATTATCGTTAATAATGTTTCATGACATATAAAGAAATTACTTATAAATGCATCATATTTCTACACCTAATGGTTAAAAACTTCATCAAGTCATCTATTAATGGTTTAAAATACATTTCAATTTCATTTCAAGGCTATTTGGGTCCAAGTAATCATTTATATCATGATAGAAGCTAGTTTTTTCTTACAAATCTATGATGGAAAATTATAAAAAAGAATTAAAATTTGATAAGTACAATGTGTATTATGTATATGGTGAAATTGGATGAAACTATCACATGAAAATATATATCTAAAATTATATGTGTCGGTTAAAAAATAATTATATAACCTATCTGATTTATGCCACACTAAATCATATATAAGATAAAATATATCATCATTGTAATTATTTTATTTATCTTCATGAAATATCATATTAATTTCTATTTGTTCCAACATAAAAAGATTATGAATTAAAAGAATAAAATTAATATGAAACAATACTTTATACTTCACATGAGTCATTTTAAATATTTATTAGTATTTTATATCTATGTACAACATTATTTTCCCTCATTCAACTAGGTATTTTTCTTCAATAATTGTATATTATTTTTATGGAATGAATGATTTTTTCTATATGAAAATAAAAAATTTTGAACCAAAATTGATGATATATAATCATTTTCAATAATAAATACATCATTAGGTAGTATTTTTATAAAAATGTAAGATGATAGTCAATCACAATATTAAAAAATCAGTAACTTGTTTTCCAATGATACAGTCAAATTAAAAACTCATATTTGGTCATTTTTTACACATTACTGGTATACTAGGGTAATCAAATCATCAATAAACTTTCTAAAATTCTTAATTTCATCACTCAAAATATTATATGAAAAAATATTCCCTTATTCATTTCCTATTCCATTTTTTTACATAATGTTATGGGTGAAGATACAAATGTAAGTTGATCTAATATCAAATTTTCCATTCCAACCATTTTGGCTAAAAAAATTTCATTATTTGATTGGATTTTTTTTCCATTTTGATACCAATCATGATATAATTTTCGAAAACCCATTTTAGTGATATTTTAACTCATTCCTCATGTGTTTATTAAGGTCATTCAGTGTAATCAAAACAAGGAAATCAATTTGACCTAACATCTAAACCATTATTCAATGAAAAATATTAAAAAAATATTCCAAATTTTTCAGAAACTCATTTGTGATCTGATAAAAACTATACATCCAACATCTATCCATTATAATATTATTAAACAAACTATTTGTATAACATTTAATTGTAAAAAACAGTATTTAAAATCATTTATGTTTAAGATAAGTACTATAATGACTCATTGATTTATTATCCAAATTATTAATGAACTCATAAGTATGACACATACATTCTAGAATAGATAAAATTGTTTTAGTTTTCATATCAATAAATTTTAAAGACTATTAATTGATTAAAAGTTTTTAATAACAAAAATAAAGACATATATATGTTCATGTATGTTCATTAAATAAATCTACTCTTTTCTAAAAGATACAATTTAAATCATCTCATATAAATGGAATCAATATCTCAGGTTTTTTAGTACCTTCAACATCATATTTATGTTTATAAAGGAAATATCATTAAAATAAAATGTTAAAATTTACCTATTGTAATAAATTCAATTTCTCAAAAAAATTAAAAAATAAATTAAACCCAACAGAATTAAATTTTATTTAAAAAAATTATATAAAAGAACCATTAAGAAAATTATTATAAAAACAATGTTAATGGAATTTTTACAAAGGGAACACATTATAATAAACACATGATATATAATGTGGATTAAAAATTAATAAATAAGGAAATGGGAATACATCCTACATAAGAAAAAATAGTGGAATTCTACACCATGCACTGGTTATTCACGAGATAACAATTTATGGTTTAGTAATATGTATGAAAAAAGTCATTTATAATCACAAGGATATTAAAAAGTGTTCATTGGAGTATAGTTTTTACGGATTATATATTTTATTGGCCATAAAAAAAATACATCTCATAGTCGAAATAGAGACTAATATGTGGTATAATGATTAATTGAAATAGAAATTTAAAACTAATTCATATATATAAATAAGGTTCTCATATTTATAATTTTAATAATGTAAAACACCCATTTAAGAAAAAATTTTCATTATTACAGAATGTTATTACTTTATCTACATTAACATATAAAAATAATTATCATGGGATTATATTGAAAAAGGTACATTGCCTAAAAGTTGTAAATGTTAGCAGGATTTCTCATAATGGCATTAATATCATCAAACATTCTATAAACATGTCCTCATTTTTTAAATATGTTAACTATTAGAGGATGTGGGGTCATTTTTCTAAAGTAACCTACAGTACCTTATCTCCCACTTATGTACTGATATCGAGAATTAAATTAATTTACAAATAACACAAACTATAATAAAACAACATCTTATAAAATAACATTTTTGTTGATCTAATACAAATATTGAATATATGATAATATTAAAATTTTTGATAACATCCACAAAAAAATATTACAATAACAAGAATTATTGAATAATATATGAAAACTAGGTTTTTATACCCTACCCAACAATACATTAAAAATTAAATTAGTTAATGATAATGTAGTTCAAATTATGGATTTCAGTAAAATAATTTTCATTACTGGTAAGAAATAGTGAATAAATAACCTGATTTTAGTTTTGAAGAACTCTTCAGATATGGGAGGTATTATAATGGATTTTTGCTGGGGCTTGGTAAAGTAGATTTGTGTAGCCACTAATCATTACTAAAGAAGAAGAAAGGGGAAAAAATAAAGAGTATTCATGCTTGGTAGATCAAGAGTTAAATGACATTACAATACCTCTTCTTGAGACATTGAGTTCATCAATTGAAATTTTTTTGGAACTATTGGGGATTTAATTTGATGAAGTCCTTGGTCAATCATGTGATGTTTGAACCAGGAGGGAGGATGTGGGTTGATCTCACAAAGATGGATAGAGTTATCCATGGTGTATATTTATAGAGACTGAGGGTCAATTGTGTAGAGTTGAAGCACTATTAGGGGAGAAGATTTATTGTTGCTATGCTCGATCTGGAAATGAATTGGGTGAAATCGAGGAACTGTATTTCCATCATTTTAAAAAACCTAGGAATTATGTGAACTACTTTCATATTTTTAATAAATAGGGGAAATAAGTGTGTGTAAATAGATATTTTTTATATTTGTTCATATATATAAATATTTATTTAATATAATATCGCACCATCCATATACCATTTACATGTATGTCAAAATTTTCCCATTTTTACTAATTAATAAGATTCCCATTATTATATTGATTCATACTCAAATGAATGAAAAATTCCATATCTCTGGAGACCTTGAATATATTTCAATATTAATTTACTTGGGTGAAAATTCAAAATATAATTGCTTCTAGAAAAAATAATATTTACATTGTTATCATTAATGTTATAGATATTATTATACATGTATATAATGTATAAACCATTCACTATATTTACAACACATAATCATCAATTATGGTGACTAAAAATTTCATTCTATTGAAATGTTAGTAAAATCATTATTTTTTATATTTTGTAGAAAAAATTTCTAATTGGACATGAACAATATTTTTTTGACATACCATTTTCAAATAATCATATAATGAATTTTTGAAATTTTCCACAGAGGTTATTTTTTTTAATATTAAAAAATATAATATTTATTAACATTTTAATATATATTATTTTTTGGAAAAATTTATAATTAAGAATATACTGATTATCAATTTTCTATAAATAGTGATAATATCATTTGAACATAAAAGTGATATTTTTATAGAAAACTATTTTTTAGTTCATGATGTATTATTAAATTAAAAAAATCTCTATTAATGATTTATTTTAATTAAATGTATAGATTCTTTATTCAATGAAAAAAATTTATATTCATATAATGGTGGTTACTAGTAATATATTTAGAATAAATTCATCTAATATTTTAAAACTTTATTCTCCTAAAAATTATTCTCATAACATTTCATGAGCTTATTTTGTAATTATTTTAATTAGTAATAGGAATTGAATATTTTAAAATTATTTTGATATTTGAAATCATCATGTAGACGTTTTGGTTAAAATTCTAATTCCAATTTTCGGTATAATGAGTATTAATGTAGGTAAAAATTCATTTCTTGGGTAATTATTAAATGTATTAAACGATATTTAAACTAAAAATAAAAACTTTAAAATGATCTAAAAACATGAATAAATTGTCTTGGTTGATCTTATTTAAAATTTTTCCATCGAATATTTGATGGTGTAGAAAATTTTAGCAATATGAAAAAATTAAGACATAATATAAAATAGTACATTAAGTATTTATAATACTTCCACCCACTTTACTTGTAAATGGGAACCACCTATTTATACTTATTAACACCTTTTGATCCACATAGAATGACCATGACCATCCAAAATCACTCCTAAAATATACCACCAAAATAATATAGGTTATTTTGTCACCAAAATACCATCCTAAAAAAAGGATTAATGTTTTGCACAAAAGATGACTTCCAAATAAGAGGTGTAATAATTAACCCATTTCGTTTTTAATTATTTCTTATTCTACTTCCTTAAAACCTGTCATTACCATGCTGATATAAAAACATAAGTATCCAAAATATATTTATTTTTTATTATTTTTTTTGAATTTACCTTTTTATCTTCTTTTCTTTCATATGGGAAATAAAAACATTTCTTATGTGTACGTGTAGACTACCACTACTATGAAGTGATTTATATCATTTTCCATTATTGACATACCAAAGAATTTATAAAAATATAATTTTATAATATATTTTTTAATGATTAAATTATTATAATTTTGGAAATATAATATAATTTCTACATTTTTACCCATCTATATGTTTGAAAATGTTAATGTTTCACATTAATATATGTATAACACCACCTCTAAAAAGATATATGATTCATTTTTCATTTCTAATTTATGTATTTATCAGTAATTATTGATTTAAGGAGTCAATACGATATTTATAATAATATAATGATTTTCTATAATTTAAAATTTATCAAATTCATATATTTTCATCCATTAGAAACAATGAAAAACTTATTCATGCATACGTATAGACTACATTTACATAAAGTGACATGTTTCTTTTTTCATGAAGGAATTTATTTTTTTGTTATGAAATTGTATTTAATGTATATAAATGATAAATATATCATGATTAATATTCTTTATATTATGGTGAAATTACCCATTTTACCATCATCAACCCACTGAAGATGTTTTATGATTATGAATCGAACATCATTATAACATATAATGTGAACTTATAAGAAATAGTAATAATATAAATCATTTTGATAAATGAAATAAATTGGATTATGATAAGAAAATAAATATGAAATATTTTACTAAGAATTTGAATAATTAATTCTATTTTATTATACAATAAGTTGGAGCTCGTTCAACCAAGAAGAAACTCAAGGTAAGGCTTTTTTCGAAAATATTATTTTAATTTGGTGTTGTTATTGTTCAACCCTCTATTAAAGGTAATTAGAAGTTAATTATATTTTTAATTCATTTTAATTTAATATCCTATATTTAATAATAGTATTTTTAGGATTTCGATAAATTATATATATATTATGATTGGGAAAAAAATTTTAAGGTAAAATGACATTATTTATCATTTTGGTTAGGAATCTTCCACCTTTATATACATGTTTGGTAAAATGTTTTGATGAATAATTTTTACAATGAAAATATTGTTTTTTAAATCCATTTTCATAAATATTTTATAGTATGAAAAATATTTTAAAAAGAATCACCTTTTAATTTTTTAATGTGTTAATTATTACTTTTTAATAAAAGTGAGTAAGGAATCTGTAAGTTAAAATTTTCTAGTATAATGAATTTTATAGGCATTTGAAATATTCATTTCTTTAAATATTATTTAAAATGCTTCCAAATTTCTTTTTCAATAATAAAATTTTCTCTATATTCATGAAATTTCATTTTTTTAAATTTTTTGAAAGGATAATTATATTTACATAGTTCTCAATTTTTATTTCTAATTTCATTTTAGAAGTGATTGTTTATCTATGAAAACATCCTTTAAGTATTTTTTACTTTACTGGAGATTTGACCAACTGAAACCATTGAAGTTATTTTTTTAAAAGGAATATTATAATGTTATTTTAGTTATTGAATGGATAAAATATTGAAATTTTTTATAGTGTTTTAATATGAATGTATACGTTGAATTTGTTGTTTTTTTGTTATTAATTTTTATATAACGAATAAATTTGAATTAGAAATTCATAGGTAGGGCCAGTTATGGCCCCTATATGTTTTGTAGATATCATAAGACAAATAAACTATGGTGTTTTCCATATGTCTTACCTATTTTCAAATTATGGTATGAGATAAGGATTTGATGAAAATATCATGATATATGGAATAATTAATTGTATAATTATGAAATAAAATATTATTATCCATGTGATTATTTATATTTTTACGTCATCCATGGATATATTCACCCATCCTAATATTACTTTTTTTGATTATTTTATTATTATTTATCTTTTCCATATTATTCCTCTTATGAATACTATACGATATCTTGTAATGTATTCTTTTCATTACTATGCATCTAAGGTCGCCCATTTTAATATTTTTTTCTTCACAAGGTACTAATAAGTGATCTCTGAAATTTTTTTAGAATATAATAGAAGTATTATATATATTTTATTTTTTATATGAAATATTGTACCATGTTTTTCATTTATATTTCTAAATCATGTATCTATTTAGTATTTGAATATGACTAATAAATTAAATACAGTGGTATTTGATCTCCTGTATCATTTTCCAATGTAGTAATGTATCAAATGGACCCGTGGTACTAGATTGTGGGTTGTTATTGTTGGTATAATAGAACTATTAGTGAGAATGTTGGTATATAGATCAAGTATAACATAGTATAATGTTATATGAACATTATTAGGAGCACTAAATATATTCAAAATACACTTATATGATTATTAATTAAACATGAATTGAATTTTATGATCCATTATCCATAATGTTATGAACTAATCCATTATATGACAATATTTAAAAATGGATCCTAGTGGGAAAAGGAATAAACACCTAAAACCTATTTACATATATCCCTCATGATTATGTCAATGAAGTTAGTGAGGCTCAGGTTAGAGATAATAATATTAATACTACATTAGGTAAGTTACCTCAGATCATAATAAAAAATAATTCATGTTTAGAGAAACTTACTAATCCCAAAAATGGAGAATAAATGTTGTACCACATCATCTAGAACTAACCTCTTTCATTCAACGGGATTTTTAATCCATTAGTATTTGAAAAATTGATCAAGTCACTAGACATTGTTTTTCTTTTTTTGGAAGTAGTGAATGTTATAAATATATTAATGTATTTTATCAAATAAATTTATATATTGATTAATATTGGTCATTTATCCATGAAACAAATTATGTGTATGGAATATTTATTGTCAAATAAAATAATTTAAGGAGATATTATTTTAAAAATAATCTCTTTATGAGCACTGAGCTGATATAGAAAGATAAATTCTCAGTATTTGAAAAAATGAAGCGTAAAATGTTACCAAATATAGTCAAACCATTACAAAGTTAGTAAATAATGTTATGTATTATCTATATAATATAATACCTATGATTTCTAAATTATTTTATGTGATAAAACCAATCCTACAAAGGGTATTAGTCTCTAAAATATTTTTGGTTTATGAGGCTATATTGTCATGTACAATAATAATATAGAAATAATTCTCTCAGTCATATGATTTTTAGAAAAAACAAGTTATTGGATAATCGCTCAAAACAAATAAATTTATCAAAAGGGACTAATGGAAGGGTAAAATTTCAGACTTTTAGTAGTTATGAAATGAAACATGATGGAATAAACAAGAATGGTGTAAGATTTTATTTATTTTTGTAGATAAATCCCTTCAGGATCATGATTTTAAGGGAAATAAAGAAGACAAAAATCTATGATTATTAAACTATATGGATATGGGGATCTATTAAAATAAATTTCCTAAGTGTTGTGGGAATTTATCTCAAATAGGGTCACTTTGGAAGGGTTATACTTAGGCGATCACTACTAGAGTGGTTGTTGTTTCTAATGCTTTCATGGATGGTCCTTTGATAGTTATCTAAAATTTAGCTAAAACTATATTTGATTTATGACCATACCAATCTTTTATATATTCCATTTTTTTTATAAAAGAACTAAATATCTCCTTAGAAATTGAGGACGGGAGTTTTCAATCAAGAGTCCAATTGAAAATAATATTGTAACAATGATATATAGTTAAATCCCCATTATAAAGAATATGCATACATTTTCATCAAATTTTTTTATTATAACTATAGATGATTTGGAAATAATCCTTTTAATAGATTATTTTAGAATTTTAATGAAAACATTTGTTATCATGACAAGGAGATAATGATAAATGAATGAGATGAGTAATACCTTATCTTTATAGGAGAAACATAATCATCCAAATTTGTTTGGAACCTCCACTAGAAGGACTATTTATCGAAATTATTATAGAATAAGAGAATATGAAAATTTTCAATATAAAAAACAATAATTTCAAAATAGATATTTTAATTTTTTATGAATATTCCTTATTTAACATAATGATCCACAACAGAATCGTATAGAAATGGTTCCTTTCAAAACATGGGTATATAAACAATTGGTTTATAATAGTATCTCATTATGTCCTTAAAACTACCACCCTTCATAGAAATATTATCCCTATAACCATTTTTAATAACCTATCGAAGGGAAACACAACAAATGGTGATCTAAGATCCTCAGTAAGGGTAAACAATGGTGGTATCAATTCCACATAAGTATAATACGAGCATAAGGTAATGATATAATGAGATAAAAAATTTTAAATTCATACCTCATATATAATAGATCACAATCATGAGTCATGGAATAAAGAATGGAAGTTACTAAGGTATTAATAATAAAGGAATAAAAAAACATGATCCATGAGAGCATATAATTGGTATAAGACATGAGTTTTTTGAATGCATAGAAACATAGAATATCATTTCCTTATTAGTCAAGGATTACATCCCATACTTTCAAATTTGATTAGGTTCACTCCCCAAACTGTCACTGTAGTCATGGTTCACTCATAATAGTATCTATATGGATTTTTTTACTCCCTACCCCATCATAGTAGTAAGAGATCTCTCCAAAGACTGTCATAGTTAATAGAGACCCATACAGAAAAGGGTTCACACCCCATTATAGTCATATTTATATCATGAGATATATATCATTACCTAATTTTTCAGAGAGAGATATAGGTCCGACCAGTCACATAATAAAAATAATACATATGTATTCCACAACATCATAAAACTTGCAACATATGAGAGCCCATGAAAATAAAGGGGTTTCATGTAAATTTAATTATTGTATAACCCATGGAAAATAAGTTAGTTTTCTAAACATTTCAACATTTCATCATATCATAATCCTATGTAAAATAAATGTGTTTAATAAAATCTTCATTTTATCAAAGCATAACCCACCAAAAATTAATAAATTTCAAAAGAATCGATCATTCCATCATAGAATAACCTATGAAAATGGAATGAGTTTCATAAAAAACTTATCATTATAGAAATAAATAATATAGAGAAAAAATTAGGGTGGTATCATTATATCATATCCCTAGTAAACTGTAATTAAAATCAAATGATGTCATATTATATGGAAAATTGTATATAAAGGCCACTTATAAAATTAATTGAGAAAAATAGCCTTTCCAATTTGAAATCACTTATTTAAAAAAAATACAAAATATTAAGGGATACATTTTAATTGAAAATACCCTTGAAATCATGTATGATATTAATCAAAACCATAATTTTTCATGACAATAAAGACTTTTTATTCATTTCATATAAGATAAATGATATCATTCCATTCAGGTTTTTGTAAAAAAGTTCAAAAAGTTCCTTGTTTTTAAAACAAAAAAAATGTCCAATGTAAACATTTTTTAAAAAGTAACATATGGGTAAAAATGTTTTTAAATAATCATAGAGTAATAGTGAAGAACTTTTATAAATCATTTTTAAAAACATTATTATGGAAGAAAAAGGAGTTTTGACCAACCATATTAATAAATAAGATTTATATTTAAAACATATTATCCGCCTATTGAGTTCTTATGGGGTGAAAAATAAAAGGAAACATTTATTTTCCTGAAATAACAAGAGGATAAAAAATTAGTTTCTTAAGAGATAAATAATATGAGTTCATAATTAGAAATTTAATAATAATCCATCATAAAAAACAATGATAATGTGGCATAAAATCCATGCCTTTTAGGTATGAATTAGATTGTATTAAAAATGAAGGAAATAAAATTAGATGGATAAATACAACCCAGTAAATTTTCATAAGAAGAATCATAAAAGTCATTCATGGTCAGTATATACTTAATAATGAAGGTAATGATAGAATACATATTTTTCAGATTTATTAACATTTATGAATTATATTATCATTAAAAGAGACAATATGTTAGATAAAGTATATGATAAATGTAGTTTTATTGTTGAAACATTATTTTTTCTAAAAATCAGTTCTATCAACTTTTAATGGTGAAATTTTTTAAAAATAAATTTTTTTCTCTATAAATTATATTTGAAAAAATAAAATACTTTTTGGAAATATTAATAAATTTTTTTACATTGGTTGAATTTTTGATATTTTCAGATATGTTCCCTATTTTGATTAATAGTTAAAAAATAATTTGTTTTAGTTGAGGCCATTTTCATCTGAATAATTAATATTTTTTAATTATATTTTTATTTTCTTTTAAAATATATTAAATTCAACATTTTATCTGTTGATCTATTAGAGGTCATTTGAATCAATTTTACATTGAATTTGGATATAATAAAATATCAATTTTCTGAGAGTATTTAATTTAAAAAATCCACTTTTTCATTCTGTCAACGAGATTAATTATGAATTCACTTTTTTCAATAATTTGTTTTAAATTTTAAATAGTGGATCGCATATTTGGAATTGAAAGGTTAAAATTATTTAAACTTTCCCCTAATAATTTTGGACAATATGAATAGTAATTTAGTAATTATTATTATTTTTATTAACTTGTTTAATGTTATATCATGTAATTAATGTAAATTATAATAGTATAAATATTATAGAATTATAATAAATATTTTCCTTATAATTAACTAGATTTCCCTAAAAAATTCATTTGTGAAAATTTATTCTTTTTGGGGTTATTGGGGATTGTAGTGGTTTGATTCGAGAGTTTCTAAAAAATAATGTTTCACCAAAACGGTGGCATCGTGAAGGTGGCACAAATAGATGGTGGCACCGTATTGGTGGCACACCGAAATGGTGGTACTGTGATGATGGAACACCGAAACAGTGGCACACCAAAATAGAGGTGCACTGAAATGGTGGTATCGTGATGGTGAAAAAAAAAATAGTGGAACTATAATGATGGAATTGTGGAAGTGGCACACTGAAACGGTGGATCACAATTTTAAAAATTTACTGTTTTTTCAGTTTCTCTAAGTTTTTCTAGATTCACCCCTCTTATGTTTTATTTAACATAAACTGCGTTTAAATACTTTTTTGAGTATTTTTAAGGTTGTTTGAAAGGATATTAATAATATCATTAATAAACTAATTCTCTAGGGACATTGCGTTATTCAAACATCATGATATTGACCATGATCACACGTTAATGACTTTTTGAACCGTTTCCTCCTATTGATATAGTATATTCTTTTTTATAAAATTGGAGGTCTTATCTTCTATTTTCTCTTGGTGTGCCTAGATCCATCCTCTCTAGATGAGTTTTTCTTCTATTAGAGATCCCTTTCTTGTCCAGTTTTCATGGATTTGTCTACAGCTCACACAACCCCCTTTTTTGGTGCAAATAGGAATTTTGGTTGCTTGTGTTTTAGGGTGGGATTTTTCTTCCACTATTTTTGTTTCATGTGATGTGGGTGTAGTAATATTTCATCATGGAAAATGGTTGAATCCTTTTTCGTTAACAATTAATAAATTAGTTGAATGGAATATGTTGATCAACAGATAACATGGGTTAATGAAATAATAGCCGGGAAGTTATGATGTTACATATGTTGTTTTAATGTTTATTCATGAACCATGTTTTTAATTTTATGGGTGATAAGGCCTTATGAAAATGATGGTTGGTAGTGGTGTTTGATTAAAAACATGTTTTTTGTGTTTTTTATTTGATAATTGGATATAAGATGAAATCTTCTTAATCATGTATACTTGGATATATAAATGGATTCCCCAAGAACAAATTGGTTCTGTGATCACCCATGTATTTTAAAGTGGAAATAATAAACCCCTATTACTAAATATGAAAATGAATGGATTAGTGGATTGGGTTTATGCAATTATTTTTTGGGTTTTCTACTTTGTGGGGGTTTTATGAGGTTTATGTTAGTAACCTTGTTATAGGTACATGGGTGGATATATGATATGACCATGTATTAGTTGGATGTCTAGTTTGTGTAGTGTGGATTCATTTTGGTAGTGTTTTGTGCTGCGATTTGTGTATGGGGTGGTACATGAGGTGTGCTAGAATCTTAGGTTGAGATATTACTTAATTTTGGAATAGATGGACTTATTGTGCAGTGGGACTATTTTTAGGAGTGGTTGGGCAGTGAGGCTGCAATCCTTGGTTGTGTCATGACTTCATGTTTGTGGGTGTGATGGGTGTGGTTTTTTTGTGAAATAGAGAAGCTGGTTCTAGTTGAGAGAGGATGATTGAGTGGGATAACACTGAAGAATGATAGTTGTCAGTGTTTGAACGTTTTTCTAAGAAAAATGGGGATGTGAAGTTGGGATATAGGTTGGTTTTTCTCTATTGTTTTTATGAATGTGTGTTAAAATGGATTTCCTAACCTTGGTCCCTACTTCATTGTTTTCCTTGATAGTGTTTAGTTGTATTTAGCCTTCTATAAATGGTTACAGATGATGTGATTCGTATTTTCCCTCAGGTGGTGATGAAATCAATAAAATTTAACCCCTTAATTAGTGAATGAAAAGTGGATAAATGAAAAAGGGTTAGGCTTGTGTTATATTGTGGTTGTTTGTGTGGTTGTGCATATTATCGTAGCAGCATACATGGTTCTATGAGGGATGGTTATTTATTTAAAACCCATAGGTTGGGTTTAGTGTTTTCTTACCTATATGTATAAATTATAGTTCCTTATGATTACTATATGCACCACACCCTATTTGAGGACCATGTGCCGAACACCCCCATTTCACATGGGAGGGTGTATTTCCTAACATCCCTGTGGGAGAATGTATGGATGATTAATAAATTTATTTCTCACACCATCTTCTGAGTTCTAACCATTCAATAATATCTGAGAAGGCTATAATGGTTTGAGGTTTTCCAGGTCCAAGATCATTCAGGCAGGTTTTGTAGTGGATGAGGGACCCAGGTGTTTGCGGTCATGGATATTTTTCCCAAGTGTCTTCGTGATATATACCAGGTGTCTTCGGGCGAGAGGCATGGTTGTTGTGGCCCAGGTGTATGCGGGTGGGATTTGTGTGTTGTTTGAGGCCCAGGTGTGTGTGGGAAGGTTGTGGTAGGGGGAATGAATTTTGTATGAGTGGTAGCATCAAGACATTAGCTATGAGGAAGGAGATGCAATGCAGTGTGAAGGTGGGGCGGGCTACCCAAATATTGATGTGCTTCTATTACTACATTACATGACTGGCGTTATACGGTGAGTGTTCCATGATGAAGGTTGGATGGTCAGTACTCCATGTTAGGTGTTTTCGGTTCTAATATTCTATCATAGGGGAATTACTATATTTCCCCACATGTGTAATGGTGGCTTTAGTTTTCCTACTGGGCATACTTGTATACAAAACCTGCATTTGTAAAACTATTTTTAGGTTTCTTGGAGGTCATTGAGGTCCATGTTGGACTTTACTAACTAGGACATTAGGATAGTTGTGGTGATTCTTCTTAGTATCTTTCTTTTGGTACTTTATTTGGTTATTTTCTTGTACTTTTTGTTCTGTTTACATTTAATTCATTCATGGGTTGGATTTTCATTTCCATTATATAACTGCAAGTATTTTTTGGGATTTTTCCATCTAATATCTCAATCCTATTTTGATTAAAAAGTTTAATGCCTTCAATTTTTTTGAGATTCTATAAACTTGGTTCTAGTCACCACTCTAGGGCCTATTGAAGGAAATACACGGGGGTTATTATCTCTCCTTCATCATGAAGATGGAAGGGCATGACACTTTTTTGTCCCTTCCCTCATCTTCAAGAAGGAGGGTCAGGATAGAATTGAATGAGAGGCACTGGTTGAGAGATAGGATGCAGTTTAGAGTTAGTAATAGGGATGATTTCATTGGATGGTAGGTCAATTGTATTAGGTAATCTTGGTGCATGAAAGAGTCTAGGGAAGACCGACTAGGACACCTGATTTTAGGCCCCCCTGTGATCTGATGCATGGACACTGAGACTACTAAATGACCAAGTGAGGCTACACTAATTTCAGGGTAGAGACCCTAAGAAAGGTACATTCATCTTAATGACATGAGTTCTTGAGTTTCTTTGGTTTTTTGGGTATTTTAAATTAATTATGTGATAAAATTAATATGAAAAAAATCCATACAACATGGGATTCAGATTTCCTTGTTTACCATTCTCACTTATGTCACCCTAATGTGGCCCACGTGAGGTATGAGTAGTTATGGACCAGTAACCTGACCTATTTGATCAGCGGAGGGCTGATCGAGAGGAATAATAAGACTTGTGAAAAAAAACCCTTAGTGATTTCCAGTGGCAGACCCCAGGAAAAAACTAATGCATTATTTTAGATTAGAGATGGAGGGAAGGCTTAAGGAGAAGACAATAACCTTTTACTTGATTCAGGTTCCAAGGGAGTAATGTGTTCTGCTATAAGTTATCCAGATGTGAGGAGTGGAACATCATTGGTGGATGATTATTCCCAGGGAGAGGAAGGATACTGATGTCTCATGGGATTTCTTTGAGAAGGAATTTTGAGCAGAGTTTCTTTCCTCAGCAATGAAGGCTGAGAAGCAGCATGAGCTTATATCCCTCATGAAGGATAGTATGTCGGTGAGGGAACTAGGGATCAAGTTCCAGGATCCCCTATCATTTTCCCATGATCTCTTTTCGTATGAGGAGTCATGAGTGATAAGCTCGAAGGAGGCATTCCGACCATCTCTTCAGTATACCATCATTCCCTTTACCCTACCTAAATACATAGAATGTCAAAATAAGGCCAAATTCGTGGATATGAAGAAATATTAGGGAGGTGTATTGTGAAAGGGTAGCCATCTGAGTTCATCTAAGGGGAATACAATAAACATTAAAACTCTGATGTTAGGGATTTTCTTGATTCATCCACTGGGAAGTAGGTCTCAACAGTTTCAATTCTAATCTCATGGCCTTCACCCTTTACCCATAGGACTAGGACTAAGGTTCTCTATTCATTAGATTTCTGTATATATTTTGTTCTAGTGCCCATTTTGAGCTCATTATGGCGGGGGAAGGTAAGCTCAGTGCCCACCTTAGTAGCAGTAGTTGCTGGTCTGACCATTCTAGTAGTAGGGGCAGTAGGATCCCGCTCCACTATGGGTAGATGGCTTGGGAGGAGGCTAACCATAGGTTTCTTCTTAGAGACCTTGAACACGGTGTGGTCGGGGAGTTAGACGATAGAAGAGGGGTAGAGGATATGGGTGTGGGTAGATTCACTCCACCAAGGCAACAATTTCATTGGGCCCAAAGGTTGTTCAACTTAAAATTAGTCTATTTATTACCCTTGCATGTTCTTTGTTTGATTCAATAGATTCACACTAACCTTTTTGCACCCAATATATACCATTCCTTGGGAATAAATTTAGAGATACATTATGTTACCCTAGTGTTGATCAGACTTGTTGGAGGACAGACCATTCTATTTTGTGTTTGATGGGGATGTAGACTATTGTTGGGATCACATCGCTCTAATGGGGATATTATTCAACTGCAGATGAAGCCATAAACTTTCATAATGGGAATAGATGGGTTGTTCTATGTGCATGATATTATCTACTAATTCAATAGGTGTGTTGTTTTTTCATATATGGATGGCTAGACTGTATCTTTTTCTGGAGAGCACAATCATTAGGAGGGTCATCCTCTTGTGGAACCTCTTTTTTCTGTATTAGCCATACTGTCAGAGGGGTCGACGGGTGTAGATATAGTGGAGGTTCCATGAGTTTTTGGGAAGTTTCTGGATGATTTCCTCAATGAGGGTGTGAATCTACCCCATTTACATGACATTGAATTTGGAATTGACTTGAAACCTGGTTCCCATATGATTTTGATGGATCCTGATTGGATGAAAACATTTGAGTTGTGGGAGTTTCAGATTCAGGTTGATAAACTGATTAAAAAGGCGTTTATTTGTCCAAGTGTGTCATTGTGGGGTGCTCTAGTCATGTTCGCGAAGAAGGGATATAGTGGCATGAGGCTATAAATATACTAATAGGGACTGAATCAGGTAATGATCAGGAACCGTAACCATATACCATGAATAGATGATCGTTTCTAATAGTTAAGGGCAGAAGGTTGTTTCTCTAAGATCGATATTTGTTCTAGATATCACCAGTTGAGGGTGAAGGAGGGTGACATCCTAAAGAATGATTTCAGGTGATGTTATGGGAACTTTGATTTTGTTGTCATTCTATTTTGTGTTATGAATTCACTATCCATGTTCTTAGGTATCATGAAATTTATCTTCTGTAAGATATGGGACTGGATCATTTTCCTGTTCATCGATGATATTCTGATTTACTCAATTTCATTGGAGGATCATGCTATGAAACTCAGGACAAACATAGAGGTCCTCCGACAACACCATCTCTATGAGAAGTAGTCCAAGTTAAAGTTATGGATGTGAGAGGTGCACTTACTTGGACATGTTGGGTCTCAGCAATGGATAGATGCGGATCCATCAAAGGATGGGTAGTTTTTTCTTGGGAATCACCCAATACCATGGAAGTGGTTCATAGTTTATTTGGTCTAGAAATATATTTCCGAAGGTTAGTAAAATCACAACCCATCTCCTGGGGCCTATAACATGACTACCCCAAGCCCACCTTCCATAGGCCAGGGGCTGGAGACTAACATCAGAAAGGCATATCCCTAAAATAGGAAGGCATTTCTTTTTTAACTTGTATAGACATAAAGTCCAAGAACACAACAAGAAGAAACCGCGATGTAATCTGCTATAGTAAAAGTGTTCTGAAAGTAAAGGGGTTGGAATACAAGCCCAACTGAAAAGTACAAGTACAACTGAAAAGTACAAATACAACTGAAAAGGGGGAAATAACTCCTTGATCAACCACTGAGTATCCTACCCGAAGGGTAGGTATAGATCACGATCAGTAGTCCCTATGTCACATCATGCTAAATGGAACACCTCCGAGCACTATCCAGTCCTAGCTCCCTCATCTTTGAACAATGTTATCCATCTTCTTCACAAGAAACAACAAGGTGCGGGTGTACCCCTTTCATTGGTGAGAATAACGATACTTAGTACGGACCACGAGACCCCCATAGGTCTCCTAGTGTTCCAAAAAGGAAAAAACCACAATGAAAGAACTCTATCTCAAGAACAAAGTGATAGACATCAAATCTACTTAGGTATATTACCATACATATACCTATGTTTTCAAGATATACTCATCTCAGATATGAGGGAAGAATATCACAAAGGTAACACCACAAAAGTAGAAGTAGAAAATGGATAATACCATGAAGATATAAGTACCACACATATAACACCATGATGATAACACCATTATGGAAACACCACGAAGGTAACACCGTGGAGTTAGAATTACCACATAGGTAACACCGAAAATATAGAAGTACCACATAGGTAACACCAGGAAGATACTAGTACAACACAGGTAACACCACGAAGATAGAAGTACCACATAGGTAGCACCACGAAGAAAAATGTAACACACATGTAACACCATGTAGATGACACCACGAAGGTAAATACTTACCTGACACCACGTATAACTCAAGTACAGAAGTACAAATGATTATTCATAGGGACAGATCATCTAATTCTGTTAATAATCACTCTTTCTGTCCCACATAGGATTGATAGGTACTGACCCCCACTGACCCACTTAGGATCTATGACACATAGGATCCGTATGCACTGACCCATATAGGATCTCTAAGTGAAAACCCTAACATGATCTGATATAATCTTACCCATAGTGAATCGATAGATGATGAACCATAGAGGATCGATGTTCTTTCTTTACATTATATCCTGCTACAGGATTCCTCGTTCCCAGTGTGCTTGAGTTCTATAGAATCCACACATTGAGATTTCGATCATTCCTCTACATCCACTAATTTTCACATAGTAGTAACAAAAAGGACCTACATGTCGTAAGGGTTCCAATGCAACAGACGGTCCGTCAAACAGACACCCGATCTGTGAGTTATAAGCATTTTAGTTCTGAGTTCTTGGTTGGATTCAGGTTTAATCCAACCCATACATACTCTATAGTTCTCCAAAAATAAAGTGGAGTATACCAAAATTAACATCTCAATCCAAACAATCCTAGAATCACAGATGGTTCATCAAATGGAAGTCTGATTATCATGATATGACCTTTTAAGTGTTTCTGGGTCCAGCTGGGCCCGGGTCCGGTCCGACCATACCCGACCCGCAAGGGGGGCCTAGCCCACAAGGGGGCGCGACCTACCGTTCCGGCACTCGATAGGGTACTCCCTAGTTGGAACGGGGGGTGGGGGGGGTGGGTGGGTGGGGGGTGAGACCCCCTGTCTTCCAAATGGCCTGGAGGCTGTTCTGCTTGTGAAGGGGTGGCACCATGTGGGCGTCGCCCGGTCACCATGGAACCCTCCGGAGGCACGAGTTCCTCCTCTTCTATGGCCCCTTGCTCACCGATAGCACACTGGTTGTGCTACCCTCATCTTCCATGGTCAACCATTATGCCGTATTCTCCTTCACCCCCACGGCTTCGGCCGCGGCCCCTTGCTCACCGGCAGCATGCGACTGTGTGCTGCACCTCCTTCACAGCTGGCCAGTGCCAGCCACTCTGCTAACTACCATGACATAGTGCGGCGGCCAACTCTTATGGAATGTGATGGTGAACCTCCTCTATTGTATCTAGTTGGTTCTTCCATGTCGGCTGTATTCCATGGAGAATGCTAGGGTAGAAAGGCAGTAGAGACTTTGGGCTATGTTCGTTAGGCCCACACCCTCCACGTTAGCTTGTAATAATGAGGGAGGATTAAAAGATTTGATAATCATTTGGATTAATCAAAAATAAAATCCCTAACTCAGGAAAGATGGAGGACACCTACGATCGAGGAAGTGTTAGCATTAATCTTTCCCGCAACAAGCTTCCAATGACACTGCTCGTACGTCGTCCTTTGGTTCGTGGTATAGTGACACCTATTAGCTCCCACTAGAAGAGGCTCTGTCCTCCATGGGATTAATGTCTCAGCACTTTCTCAACACTTCGTTTCTTGGTGATGTCGGGATGATACCTCTCTCTATGAAAAATATAAATAAGAGATCAGGAGGGTGTCTAACGCTTGTGGGATTTATGAGGGTTATTCAAAGAAATTATCCCTAAATGTTTCCCA
This sequence comes from Viscum album, assembly GCA_963277665.1. Classification (NCBI taxonomy): domain Eukaryota; kingdom Viridiplantae; phylum Streptophyta; class Magnoliopsida; order Santalales; family Viscaceae; genus Viscum; species Viscum album. The sequence goes on along the minus strand of OY728132.1, from coordinate 1,677,853,874 downwards.
TTCTATGGAATCAATAACATCTTCGTATAAAGTATTCTTAACAAAAAACTTGTATCGATCAGCTTCACCTTCAAAACTATTGATAGGAAGAGTGGAATTTTGTAATTCTAAACGTGCCATGACTTCAAATATATTATCCAGGGCATTAATCCATCCGTCTAATACCACTAGGTTAGGTGATCTATTGAATTATCCTGTATTTTCTTCGCATAATTCTTAAATATCATCAAGATCTTTAATAGTAGGACGAATTCCTCTTTATCATGGATTCTACATCCATTTATAACTTTTTTCAATTGATATTCCACTGGAAAGAACTAATCCATTGAAATTCCATCCATCTCATTATGCCGATTTTTAAGGATTTTTTCCACTTGACACAATCCCACTAAAAATTTATTGTTTCTTATATAGAGAACAAATTTGAAAAACCATACTTTATATTAACAAACATGGAAATCCTTATTTCTATATCATTTTCACAAAACCATAAAATAATATATTATAAGGGAATTCAAGTAACACTATCTTAACCTATTATATTTTATAGACCTTTCCTTTAATACGAAATATAAGTAACAAACATTAAATATTAGATAATCATGAGTTATGTAATTAATTGTACCTTCTATCACATCAAGGATCTTTTTTGGATTAGTGTTTTTGGGGATTAGGACAAAAATCGTACAGAAAAACTATAAAGTACAAAGTGCACACATCCGAAAAGTATTAATTATGTCAATAATACAATTTTTTCTAAAATAAATCTCATTTGTGAGCTATGATTGGGATCAACCCTTTTTATAAGCTATACTAGGCTCACCCATTTCTCATGAGTTATAAACGGTCTCAAACTCTCGTAAAAGATATATTGGGCTCACCCATGAGCTATAATGTGGCTCAACCCATTATATGAGTTCTATCAAGCTCACTTGTTTCATATAGTTCTACCATAACATATCAATAGTAATAAACACTCATTAAAAAACACATTAAAAACTATTTTTAAATTTATATGAAAACACATTATAATAAAAAAAAAATTTATTTTGAGAACCCATTTTCAATACCCAAATAAATTATTATTTAAAAAATTATTTTCAATAAAAAAATAACCAAATAAAATGAAATAGTTGTTTTCATTTAGTAAAAAATGTAATATTTCAAAGGAAGCTATAAATCAATTAAAATTCATGACCACAAGAAAGGCAATTATTGAAATTATTTAAAAATTGGACATTTCATTTTTTATTTTTGAAAATATTCGTTTTGAGATACAAAAAAGTATTAATTTAAAAAAAAATTATAAGAATCTAAAAATAAAAAAAAATCCTTTATAATCCTATTATATCCATATAAATAAATATGTAAAATAATATAAATATTATCAACATGGTTAAAATGATTTGATAATAAAATCATTAAAAATAAATTGGGTCCCATACCACTTTGAAAATTTAAATAAAATTATCAATGAAATATTAAAACAAGAAAACATTAAATAAAATTATAATAGAGAAAATAGGGATATCGAATGTCAATTGTGATTTATACACTTATTATAAAAGAATAAAGGTGAATATCATCATGAAATTCCTCAATGAATGGAGATTGAGATTAAATCTACTACAATTGTGGTAACAATTGATTATTTTTTTCATATTATAATGTTGTGAACATCTTTTTAATAAATGAAGTTTATTCTAGGTGTTCTGACCATATTCGGTTTATATGTCAAAAACAACATGGTAGGCCTAAAATGGAAATTGATGTAATTATTTAAACATATATAATTTAAAAAACATGAAATATTTATCATATTTATAAATTAATTATATTTTTAAAACTAATCATGAAATATGGTTATTAAAAATGAATCAACATTACAATCATTGAGATCGTAGGTCGTACATATGAATAAGTAATGTTCCAATTTTTCAATGATTATCATGGATAGTAGGTATGTAAAATTTATATTTATTGAATGATAATTATTTCATAAATAACATGTTATTTAATCATATATACTTATATATAATAATATTTTGACACGAAATGAATTACATCATATTGAGGAGGTTGTAGTCTACATGTCCATAAACGATATTATCACATTTTTATTGCATGAAATGGTAAGAAATAAAATGATATATTATATTTAACGAAATGAATTTATGTCATGAATATCATATATGTTATATATATGTCACATATTATTAATTACACCCATCCATAATAAATTCCACAAAATGTGTGAACGTATCACACAACTATGGGTAGGGGTAGTCCACACGTCCAAAAAAGATTTTATCGAACATAAAAAATTTAAATCATGAATGTATGTTCTTTATATCAATTAGATAAGTATTGATAAAATATAAATATAATATATATCATATAAAAATACTATTTTAAACATAATTCCCAACCATGAGAGGTGCTAAAGGACAAATTAACGACGTATTTTTGTGAGGTGGCAGTTCACCGTACAGGAACGATAATTTCATTAACCATTTATTTGAATTGTTGTAGGTGTTGGTATAACCCTTAACATAAACAAATTTAAGTATATTTAGGATACCTATTTTAGTATATCATTATTTATTAATAACAATTTATGTGGTATAGAATGAAAAGGAAAAAATTCATATCGAAGAATGTTACCTCTATTTTAAATAACTATCTTTGGTTGACACCAAAGGGAATAATTTGTTGAATTTTATCCCAATGTGAGGAACGTAAGGTTAAGAAAATAACTTTTGGATAATAGTATTTCTAGTTTTGTATGAGATAAATGTATTTAAATGTTTCAAAAATGGGGAGGGGTAATGACATTTTATAGTGGATGAGGTGTGTCATTCTTATAAATATAAAATTATAAAGACTATTTAGAGGACTCCATTACATCATATTCCTCCAATAGTGATCCCAATTTGAGAAAAGAGGATATATTATCAAATAATGTGTATTAAATGTTAGTTTGACATGTTTTTAGGTTATTTATTGTCTTAATATTATTGATTAACCACTAAGTAACCAAATGTTTACCTCAACCACAATAATTAATTTTACTTACATTCACTAATAGTTGTTATAATAATTTTTTTACCATATTATACATTATAAATTATACTTATTAAAAATATTGTATCTATTTCTCTAAATTATGATCATATAAGTTGCATATATTAATTAATAAATACTCTCACAGATGGGATGACCAAGTGGATTTTTAATTTAAAAATTGTTCAAATGTATGCTATTTTTTTAAATATAAATTCAATGTGAAGTTATTTAAAATTACATAACATGGTTTAAATGATATAATATTTATGTATTTATACTTTAAAACCAATTTAGAACATAATTTACTTTGAAAAAAATTGGATGAAAAATAAATTTTGAGCTAAAATTCATTATTATTCAGTATTCATCAACGTATGAAAGTTCTTAAGAAAATTTTGAAAACTCACAGAAAATAATTTTTTATTATTATTTAATTAAGGATTATTATTGTTTCATATAAAAATTTTAAAAGTGTCAATTTTTGTAAATCAATTCATCCCTTAAATGGTGGAAATATAATTATATAAAATAATAATACTAATAGTATAAAACTCCTCTCTATAAGACAATTTTCATGCAATAAATTATTTTGATGAAAATCATGTTGAATATATAATATGATAATGAACCTAAACTACTTTAAAAATTAAAATACAATATATAAATATTAATAGTTATAAAAAAGACGTATTCTATCATTAGATGGGATATTACGTCACTTATATTCAGCTGGTCTTCATTTACATTTATAATTAATTTTCTACCGATGAATTCATATTATAAACATGCATAAACTATAATTTCATAATTTTGATAATCTATTTCATTCCCCGTATTCCAACAACTATCTAATAAGCACAATAATAATATTAAAATTATATTGTTTTCTAGTAAGACTCAGGCTTATGAGTAATATAAGTCATCAAAAGATGTTGATGTTGCATGTAATGAAAGATAAACATGGTATTATGTGTGATGTGAGCTAATTAACTTATTGGGTTTACCACAATACATTAAATAGTGTGAATTAATTTTAATGAATATATTTCATAATATCTTGGTATGTTAGACTTACATATTTAAATAATTACCTAAACTCATCCCAAATTATGTTTCATGTTAAATAAATTTATAAACCAATGGTTTTCACATAACTCAACCTAATGAAAAATCTTCCAAATATCAATATTCACTACGATAAATCACTATATAATGTTATAATATACCTATCCTCACTAAAATATCATGAATACAATTTATCACTTCCAGAAAAGTATGTCCTAAACTCAACCATAAATATCATTAAAAATATAATCATATAAATGAATCACCTTTCCTCCATTAATATTATTTATAAAAAATAATACAGTATTTCATAATTAACATAACACCAACTCACATTAAATCACCAATGTTTTATTTAAAAATTAGTAGAGTATTATTTTTAACACATGGTAAAACCATAAAATCACATTAAAATACCATAAGTTAAACAACTGAAAAGGTGGTGTTGATATCTTTGAAATTATTATCAACCTTATACTTATAATACCATGATGGTATCCATAAATTTAAATTTAACCCCATAGAAAAACTTATATGATTCCCAAAAAATTACACATTCATAATTCTTAAAGTATATTCAGTAACTTGTGAATATATTTCCTAATTGAAAAAATAAAATAAAAATAATCAAGGAGGAACTAATTAACTTTTTCATCAAATAATCAATTTCAAGGTCACAAATATTATCATACCAATGTTTATCATTTTTATCCCTATGAAACTTTAGTATTAAAATTATACTTTGTAATAACCCTTAGATGTTTCATGATCCTTATTTCCGAAATATTGTTGTTGTATCACTTCCAAAAAATAATTCTAAAAAAATGATACATAAAAACATAAATCCTTTCACATAATAGGTTTATCTTTTTCTTATAATCTAACCCTGAGATTAGGGTATTGGATCAGATAATTACTGTAATCCTCACATGTAAGAAATTAAACTTTAATCTGTACCTTAGAACATTATTAATTTCTATCTACTAAACTCTTCATTATTACACTACAATTACATTCTTTATTTCCTTTATTTTCTTATAGAAAACATCTTCTTGATCATCATATAAATTTAATTGAGTGATTATTTCATCATTACCAAATAATTTGAAGCTTAATATTATTTTCGTTATATTATCCATCACGTGAGATCTCTGTGAAATATATCTTTTTCTTCATTAATTATTCAAGTATTTTGTAAAGGTGTAGGTTTTAAATCATATATTACGAAAATTGATTTGGAATAATCACAAGTTTTCATATTTTAGATCATATTTCATTTTATTACCCATAAAAAATTATTCTATTATTTACTAGCATTGACATGAATAATTTTAGTTTCATACACTATCTAAAATAATCATAGTGTGATAAATAAAAGTCATAATGAGGAATCCTAAAAAATAATTTATAGGATGTATAAATAATGAAACTTCATTTTAAATCTATGAATCATTAGGTTTAACCAAGGTTATCTTGGATCAATATAGATACATTAATATGTTATTGTACACATAAAATTAACTCAATTGTTCTCACTAATTTTGTCTTATTTTAGTTTTCAAATGTTATATAAATATCATTCTAGTACCAAATATAGTGTTCTATAATTTTCATAAAAATATATTTCATATTATTAAAATAATATTCATTCTATTATATAATGATCAATGTCATATTATTAAAGGTCTAGTTACTTTTGGATTTTTTATACATAAAAAATGGATTATAAGAGTCTCCAATTTATTTCTTCATGACTATTACCATTCATACACAAATCATTCCAAAAAAATTCGTCCAAACATGGTGAGAGGAAACATAAGAAAGAGTGATCTCAGATGCTAAGTAAGCTTAATGAAGAGAGATATTAATGAACACATAAACATAAAATGAGCATAAGGATATGATAACACGAGGTTAACATTAAATACAAACCATTTATCTCATAGATCAGAATCCTGAGTCAGGTAATGTGGCTTCACAATTTATAAGGCATTAATCATAATGTAATCCAATAACATGATCTATGAGAGTATATTATTGGAAAAATAGTTGAGGTTGCAGAATACATATAACCATGTAAAAAAAATTTCCTCATTAGTCAAGGATAACTTCCAATACTATCATATTATATTGGGTTTAATCCTAAAAACATCATAGCAGTGATGTTTCACTCTCAAAATTTTCATAGTGGATTTGGTTCACATGCAAACCATCAATGTTTACAATATTCACTCCAATGAATATCATAGTGTAAATATTCCATTACTAAGAAGGGTTCACTCCCCATTATAGTAAAATTTATTGCATGAGATATCTATGTTTAAAAAATGCATTGGGGGGAGATATAGGTCACATCCATCACATATTGAAAATCAGACCTATGTGTGACATAAGATCATAATAAATTCATCATATGAAAACCCATGAAAATAAACTGGTTTCATTAACATTTAATCATTTATTAACCTATGGAAAAAATCATTTTCATAACAATTTCATCATATAATAATCTACTAGAATTGAAATAGGTTTCATGAACAATTTATCATTTCAACAATTCATAAAAAAAGAAAAATGAATGAGTTTCAAAGTAATTTCACCATTTCATCTTAGCATTACCCATGGAAAAGGAATGAGTTACATTAGAATATATTAATTATAGACAAAAACAATAAAGAGAAATTAAAAGGATGATATCATTAGATAATATCCTTATTAAATATTATATAAAATAAAAGGATGTCATCATAGATGGATAATGATTATGAAACTATAGGAAATTCGGGCTATAGCCACAATTTTAAACAGTGGCCATAGGTCCTCAAACCTTGGCTATAGGAAATAGCCATGGTTTGAGGAACTGTGGCTATGTTTATAGTGGCTATAGGCCTAGATCTATATCCATAGTTTCAGCAGTGTCTATATGTCTATTTCTAGAGTTTAGAACCGTGGATATAGGTCTAAGCCACGATTTGAACAATGGCATTAGGTATCCAGCCACAGCTAAAACCATGGAAATATCACTATACCCATGGTTAAGAATAGTGGCTATACCAAAGGATGAACACACTTTATTTCCAAAATGTATAACTGTGGCATTAGAACTATATCGATAGTTAAAAACTATGGCAATATGTCTATAGCTATGGTTAGAAACCGCCTATATAGGGTCTGAAAATCAAGAAAAAATAGCCCCCACCCTCCCCATGTAGTAGCCAACCACCCCTTCAGACCCCTCCTCCTGAAAATCCCATAGATAATCCACACCCTCTCCTCTGGACAATCCCCCCTTCCTAGACACCACCTCACCCAAAAAAAACATCCCACCATCATCTCCCATGCATATCCCCCCTGCAGTAGCCCCCCCAATAACCCTTGAAGTAGCCCACCCCCACTCCCCTTGCAATTGCCAACCCCCCTGCAGCCCCCGTCCCCCTGCAAATCCCCCCTCATAGACCCCCCCTCCTAGACACCCCACCCCTCCCCTAGACAACCCCTCCCCCCTGGACAACCCCATCACCGGGACAACCCCACTCCCCCTGGACAGCCCCCTCCCCCCTTGGAAGCCCCCTTCCCCCTATAATGCCACCCTTCTAGAAAACCCCCCTCTTGCAGACCCCTACCTCCTGGACATCTCCCACACTACATTAACCCCCTCCCATACCTTGGGCAACCCCCCTCCCAACATTCAAATCCCCCTAGATAGCCTCCATCCCTCCTGGAACCCCCCTCTTGCAAACTCCTCCATCATGGACACCTCCTTCCCCATCTTGGACAACCCCCTGGCAGACAAATCCCTCCTAGACACTAGAAACACCCACCCTACATACACCCCCCACTTCCCCTAGACACCCCCCTACAATGCTCCCCTGGACAACCCCCCTACAGCCCCCTATAAATCCCCCTCCTAAACAAACCCCACCCATCAAAAACACCTCCCCCTCCCGCTAACCTAGACATCCTTCTCTTGTGGACCCCTACCTCCTGGACAACACCCACCCTACATAACCCCCTACCCTACCTTGGACAACCCCCTCATCCATACCCCTCCCCTGGATAGCCCCACCTCCTTCAGACCCCTCTCCCCGGGACATCCCCCACATTACATAAACCCACTCCCCCCCCACCTGGACAACCCCCCCCCCTCCTATAGACTCCTCCTTCCTGGACACCCAGTTTATGTAGACCCCTCACTCATGGACACCCCCTACATACCCCTCCCTACCTAGACACCCCTTCAAGCGGACCCCTCCATCCTCATACCCCCTCTGCAGACCCCTACCCTCAGGGACATCCACCCTCTTAGACACCCCACCCTCTCTCCTGGACACCCCACCTACACCCTCCCCTCCCTCCTGGACACCCCCTTGCAGACCCCTACCATCTTGGACACCCCCACCCTATATAACACCCCCTCATGAAAACCCCCACCCTACATAACCCCCTCCCTCCCGGACACCCCACCCTGATCACCTTCCCCCTCCCCCTTGAACACCCCCTTTCCTCCCCCCTCGCACTCTCATCCCTCCGAGACACCCCCTGCAGTAGCATACGTATCCCAGAAAAAAAGGTTTCCTGCATATTCAAATCCTCTCCAGCCAAAAAAAAACAATGTTCCTATAGAAACGAGAGTAATTATTATGGTAAAACACCCAAATCACCCCCTTCCCCCAATACACCCATGTCCCCCTGCACAAGACTATGCATTCCAGAAAAAACCAAGTTTCCTGGATATTCAAATCCTTAAAAAAATGATGTTCTAGTAGAAATGAGAGGAATTATCTAGGTAGAACACACAAATCATCCCCTTCCCCCTGCACACCCCCCTGCAACAGCCTATGTATTCCAGAAAAAAAATATCTTGTTCGCATATTCAAATCCTCTCCATAAAAAAGAATACAATGTTCCTATAGAAATGAGAGGAATTCTCTGGGTGGAACACCAACTCATCCCCCTCCCCCCAGCACACCCTCCCTGCCCCATGCCCCTTCGCCCCACTATCCCACCACATAATCCTTAAAAGAGTTCAACATGAATAACAATTATTGAGACAACTAATCTTATTCTTGAAAAAGTAATGCCAATTGTGACTTGGTTAGTGTTAAAACTATATATAGAAGAGCTAAACCAAAGATAGATCATTATTCAAAGGATATAATTATCCTGGGATCACTTGATGATGGAGATCATACTAATTATGTGGTTATGGAAACTGTTGAACACTCTCATACACCACATATACATTCACCACCTCTTATTGTGCATGAATAATTACCCTTTATTAGTAAGATACCATAACGTTATAAAATATAATCATTTCCCTCTAATATTATAAATGAGTTTATAATATTTTAGGAGATTATAATGATCTAAAACATGAGTTATAATATACTAATGATGAGATTATAGAACTTAAGAAGTCATCTACTCCCAAGGTTTATTTTTACATGTTTTTTGGGTTAATTACTCGCCAAAAAAGTTGATTAGGAATCTCTAATCCTTCCCTCCTAGTCAAAACGTTGTTTCTAAAGTATGTTTAGTAGAGCTTAAGGATTTGAATGGACTATTTAAATATTTTAAGGAATCTTATAATAACAAGTCTGAGTTCAATGATCTTTGTGTTAGGGTTGTATCTTAAAGGTACATTTTCTAGAATATTTCAATGGTTCAATTAGACATGTCAAAAGAAGTTCTTGATGAGGTTAAGCCATTCAAGACTAAAATTAAGGGAATACTACACACTTTATAATGTGTTGTATAAATCTAGTTTGAGTTCATTAAAAGGTTTGAACGCATTATAACTTCCACCTCAGAACCTTCAGTTGTTCCATTTTTTTAGAGTGGAGTTGATAAATTTCTCTCAAAATTGAATTATGTAACCTTTTAGATTCAGTCCTTATAGTGTGATATGTTCAAACCATTACTCATGAAATATTTCAAGAAGAATACTATGGGCGAGTTCCATGATAACAGAGAAACTGTCAGGACGCTTGGTATTGTAACTAATAGATCTGTAAAATTATATAATGGTCTTTTATGATGAATTTGATGGGAAGTTGAATGAGATCATGAATGCCTCTAAGGATGATCAATGTATGGTTTTTATATCTGTTGTTCTAGTATCTAGATACTACTAGCATTTATTAACCTATTTGAATAACATCTATAAATAAGATCAAGGGATATATTAATATTATTTCTTGACAAAGCTAATGGTAATTTTAAAAACATTTTCTAAAATAATAAATAAATTATGGAAACATTTTTTTTAAAACAATCATGATATTATAGAATTCAATTTAAGGGTTTGGGCAGAGGGAACTTACCTCAAACTCAAGGCGCGTTTCTTTTTATGATGACAACTCGGATCTGACTTTTTTTTCTACTATCACACATATAAAACTCCACATATATATAAGGACACCTAGCCCCTATATATATATATTCATCTCTAAATATGCACAAGTGGGTCCTTATATATATGTTTATACTTTGATATACCCCTTTACACTTACAATTGTATGGATGTTTAATATATATATATATAAGAACTCCTAGCCCCAATATATATATATATATTCATACTTTCATGAGTGAATATATATAAAGGGGGAACTTATATATGTATATTCCTACCTATGAATACACATGCATGTATTCATCAACGGTGGCTCGAATCCACCTCAACAAAATCCAAAACGCACTGCAAAAATATATGGAACCCAAAAACTACAAATGATCTCTTTAAAATTGTTCCAAAGAATAAAAAATTAATAAACCTTACCCAAATACAATGTAGAACTCACTATCGTTGATGGTGGTGGATAGAACCAACCTCATCATAAGAAATCACCTATAGGAAAATAGTGGGGAAAAATGAGATATAACGATTTCTTATATATATGTGATAAGTGTGTGAATTATAAATGATAAATGATGCATAAATCCATAACCAACAATGAACAAATATTATTGAGATTGATATGTACATCCCAATACTAAATAACATGATCATTAAAAAACCACTTTATTTTTCAAACATCGCCTTCAATTGCCTATTCAAAATAAAAAATCACCAAAATATGGGAATAAATTAAACTCCCATTAGTACATAAATGAGACAAATAGGGATTACAAATTGTTATTAACCTAGAAAATCCATTCCTTGAATGTATAAAATCAATATCCTTCTTGGTTTTCTAGATTGATACCTCATTTTTGAGCATGTTCTTCTGGATTTCACCTATATTCCTAGTTTACATAGGTTTATCAATTTTATAAAGTAGATAATTTCCCTTGTTTTATTCTTAATCAATCCTCTTGGATTTTTCAAACTAGTTTGATAATATGATTAGACAATATTTTGGTTCCTGATATTTCTTCATCTTTATTTTTTATTCCTTCTTTATAGAAACTAGTTTTGGTACGATGATATTACATATAGTTAGGGTTATATTGTATTTCACCAAATGCATCATATAGAACTACTTTACTTTGTTTCATATTTAGTAGGTTATTCTCATCTATAGAAAAATAATCCTCCAATTATCTAGTATTCCTATTGAACATATTTATAGACTTTGATGTTCTAGGGATTCCTCCTATGGTTAATAACACCTCTTACCATTCCCAATCCAATTGGTAAGGGGTAGGATTTTACACCGGTTGGAAGAAACATTATTGCACATATGGAAGATAACCTCATCATCATTGAAGCCTCAATACCACTATCATCTTTGTTACAATAATATTTGATTGACATTCATCTTCTACTTATGTTGTGAATATTTATATTTTTCAAGAAATAGTATGATTGGGCACCCGAGTAAACTGTTATTGAGAGTAAGGAACTATCTCCAGGAACTTCACGATATATGAACATCCAAAAAAGACTAAAAGGGGGTATCTATTTCCGATTCCTAACCATATTATCCCACTATCACTTTGGAGGTGTGGTTTCACTACGTTGATGCCTCTATCTAGTTCCATATCAATCAACTTCATATTCTATTATAGGGTAGTGGGTTATTGTTCACTGAGCCAATAGTCCACCCATTTTAACTCCATAAGACATCACTCGCCTTGTAGCCTTCCTCTTCCATTGACTTATCAACCCCTTTCCCTATTCAGACTGAAATTAGTTGCCTGAAAGGCCAACGCAACATTCAAATTCTTTTTGATATCAGCATCCCGACTGCCCAACATGAGTATTTGATAGCTTACCAAAGTATGGGTAAGGGACAAGCCACCAACTAAAGTGAAGATAACTCAATTTTTTACCCATAATACCCAAACCAAAACATATTTTTAGATTATAAAGGTACTGAATGAGTGGCCCTCAACATGAACTACAACACACACAAAGAAAATAATGTAGAGTTCTTTAATAGTATTTGAGAAGGCTGCACCCAGTACCCCAGATTAGACTCCTCTAGTTTTAGACCAACCCATTATAGAAGGGTACCTAGTATCCACCTTGGTTTCAAATGATCTGTAATGGGTAACTGTTCAATTTATTCATAATACCAACCATCTTAAGCAGCTCATTTTTGATGATAAGGACAATCATATTGAAGACACTAGGTGAGATCCTGTTGAGGTGAACCAAGTTTTTTAGGATCTTAATACTCCCTAAATTTTATCTATTTTGATCATAACTTGTGTTGGAAATGAATTTATTTACACTTTTGTTTATTCTTTGTCTATTTGATATGCATATAATAATCATATAAGATAATTTTTTAACAACATATTCTTTGTATGAATCAGTATTTACCTTTGTGTACCTCACTACATTAATGTAAAAGAATTTAATGTGTGTGGACTCGCATTCCCTTTCCCATAACTGAAAAGAGGTTTCCAACAACACCATATTCATTTTCTATTCACCACAAGCCCTACATATCACAAGATTACATACATGAAAATATTAACATAATGGAGTGAGAATCTCTGGAAAACTAAACCAAATTATGTGAAACCTAATGAACACCTAACGGGTCATACCAATTGGAAGCTAACTCAAGGATACAAGGATCTATAATCAGGAACTACTCCCAAAAACTGGCAAACACCTACAAACATAAGGAGATTGATCATCACTAGAACGGTTCACAAACATTATGTTCAATCATCTGAAAATGGTCAACAATTTACTCTCTGCTATGAAAATTAGCAAGGTACATAAATAAAGAAATGACTACCCTTGAATATAAACACTCACATTTTAACCCAATACATTTCTGGGAGGCATGGTTTAATCAAATAAAAACTTATACCACACTTTTCTGTGATTATAAAATAACTTCAAATGGTCCCAACCTACAGGATGGGACAAAAACCATAAAGCACAAGAAAACAAGAAAACCCATATTACAAAAATCTTATTTATTTAAAAAACACTACATTCCAAAAAAAATCCATTTTCTGATAACTCCAATGTTTTTAGAAGTACAAAAACATTTGGAAAATTTTCTATTTCATTTAAAAATCAACTTTTAGTTGAGAGTTATTAAAAATTATATTGTGATTTTAAAAACAACTTTTAACTTACAAAATAATAAATCAAATTTAATGCTGAAATACAAATCTCAAAAACGTTTTATAAAAAATTCACCCATAATTAATTTTTGTTTTAAATTTTAATGACATAATCATCATCCAATGAAAAAAATATTTTTTGGAACACATCTCAAGGGATCTAAAGTTATCATACAATTGTTTAGAAAATGATTTTTATAACTAATACATTTTCAAGATTCTATAACAATATCAACCAATATAAACAAAATTTGGAAAATAAATTCTATTTTATAAAAAATTAAAATTAAGTAACCCCCAAACAAAAAATATTTCTCTAAATTAAAATCTATTTTGTAGAAAAGATTAAATTAAAATTTTCAAACCGAAACACCATTCAATAAAAAGCTAACATTTTACTAAAAATGGTTTGAAAAATCATATGAAAATGGGGGAACAAAACAAATCCATTTAAAAACAAATTTAAATCATCAACATATAATAATACCCAACTTGACTGAACTACTAGTTCATTAAATTTATGAAGGGTAATATAAACATATAGTGAAATTGTATACAGAACCATGATTTACTGAGCCATGTTGTTAAATAGGTTATGGGCCATTTTTCTAAAATTCTCTATAACATCGTTAAGGTTGAGTGTTTGTTCACTGACATATTTATTCAACTATGTGATGTAACAGAATTCCACTAAACAAATATTATTATTGTCACAAAATTTAATCTGAGCCTAAGGTAACTCACAAAATACAAATGAATATTTTTAGATTATCAAAAAAAATAATATGAAATTAAAAATTCATATGTCAAACCTCACTAACCATGGAAACTCGTGGGTCATTATAATGGGTGGTGACTAAGAACCCACTCAGGACCACCCACCGAAGTCCTGATGACAATCCCATCTAAATCATACCCAATATCTCCAAATAACAAGAGATGGATTGGAGAACCAAGGTCCATATAATAAATCATAGGATCTAATACCATTTACAGTGAACTGTCTTTGAGATATCATCTTATTAGACACATAACATAACACCGAACTAGCCAAAAGGGTGTTTCTGATACCCCCAATCTAGAAACTAGTACATGGGTATTGATAAAACCCTTTTTGGAATGATTTATCTCATGAATATTAATGTAAAAATAAACAATGGAAAATTGAATTAAAAATCCTTACAAACATAGTATAAGAAAATATTCATAAAAGAATATAGATTCACCTCAAATAAAAAAATGTGGAAGAAGATACATAAATATAATTGGATAAAAAGTCTGATACAGTAATCCAAAATAAAAATAGATAGAGAAACATAACCAAAAGAGATCTGAAAACATAACCTGTGAAATATGGCCACTCATCACTTACCACTCATCTATTAATAAATAAACCCAATACAATGAACTGGAATAGGCCACCAATTTCACCCAAAATTTCTATAATCGCTAAAAGTAAATACTAAAACATACCTCATGTGAAACAACGCATGCTAGAAGAAGGGAGATCAATCACGGAGAGGGGAAGTTTGATCATGCAGAGGATGGGGATATCAATCGCGAAGGGGGGAAGCACTGGCCAATGCACCGAAATAAGGAGGAATTCCAGAAGAAGGGTATGGAGGAGGGAAGGAATGTGAGAGGGATGGAGGAACCAATAATGTAGAAGTCGATGAGGGACAGAGTAACCACAAAGGAGTATATGATGAGGATATTACAAGGGGGAATCGATTGGCGGAATATCTACTAAGGATAAGGGTTTGGGAGAGGAAATATCAAGCGTGAGGGTGGGAGAGGAAACCCATGCGTGAGGGTGGGACATGAAACCTCAAGGGGAATCCTGAGCGCTAGGCTGGGGGAGGAAATCGCAAGGGGAAACCCAAGATCAAGGGTGGGAGCGGAGCCTGAGAGGAAAATTATGATTTGTTGCCATAGGGGAGAATCTCCTCATGTATTTACCTTACCTATAGACACAGAAAAATTAAATTGTGGCTGTTGATGTATGGATATGTGTCATTTTTTCAATAGTGTGAAATATCACATGGAACATTTATCAAGGAATATATCATTTCCAAATTAAAACTAATTATTTAAAGAATTTAAAATTACAAAATATTAAGGAAATTATATTCATTGAAGTGAATCTTGAAAAACTATAAGGGGAGTATGAATTCTTTTTGTGTTCAAGAGAGCTGTAAATATCATTTCATTATGTATAAGTTCAAATAAAACATTCCACTCACATTTTTTGTATAAAAATAAAAAAAAGTACATTTTCTCAAGAATAACAATAATATCCCATTTATTTTTTCTTGGAAAAATAAATAAATGGGATAAAATAAATTTTTAAAATCATATGATAATAGAAATTAAATCTATAAAATATTTAAAAAAAAAATTATATGGAAGAAAAAGGATTTTCAACAAAAGAGAGTAATAAAATAAATTTTCTATAATTTTTTTATTGTTTCATGAGTAAATAAGGTGATAAAATGGAAGTGAAAAATTTATTTTCATTAAATAAATAATGTATAACAAGATTGTTGAGTTTCTATAGAGATATATCATAATACTTCATGATTAGAAATTAATTCATAATCAATACTTATAAACAATGAGACCGTGACCTAAAACACTTTCCTCATTGGTATCATTTGAATTACTAGTCCCATTAAAGAATTACATTTATATTGATATTTAAATAACCATAAATTTTATAATAACAATCAAATAAATCATACATGGGTATTATATACACCACATAAAAGAAACAATTGATGAATATGCAATTTTTCCCGTGAAAATAAAAGTATGGAAAATATACCTTACTACTTTGGAATCTTTTAAATAATCTTCCCTATGAAAGAATAAAATTAGAATAAAATTTAAATATCATGGAAATAAAATAATTCATGATATAAAAATTCAAATGATTTTTATGTACACATCATAAAATATGATAGGTGGATAACATAATTTATTTCTTAAAGAAGACAATTTGGGAGGAATACCCCTTACCGCATTGGTATCATTTGAATCATTAGCCCCAATGAAGAATAAAATATAAAGAAAACATAAATATATTTAGAATAAGTAAAATCATTATATTACATGTTAATGTGTTTTTATAAACAAATCATAAAATTAGATAGGTTTATAATATAATTTACATCCCAAATAAGATAATTTTGAGATGAAAATCCCTTAACTTAGGTGTAACTTCGTTGTTATACAATAGAACCTCAATTATAATAAATATATAATTATTATAAAGATATTATATAACCATAATAACATATTTAATTCCTCATATGATTTAATTTTAAACTTTTATAACCCATTTCTTTAGAATTCATTATTAAAATCATTGTTCCAGGTGATATCTACTTCTTCTTTCAAGGATTTTGTGGTTCAGTTGTTTTGGTCCTTGTACATCTATCATGGTTCTATAAAATATATAATTATAATCATGATATAAATATCATATATATTAATTAAATCCATCCTTATTACCATCCATTTAAAATAATAAATAAAAACAAATCACATCGCTTTGTGGTGGAGGTAGTCCATGTGTACGTACTAGCGATATTATCATTTTAAAATAGTTTGGAAGGTAAGAAGGTTGATATGATATTATCATTAAATTGGTATAATTAATTAATAATTAATATGAATAAATATTAAATTCATCAAAATACATATCCATAAAATATGGTTTTGAGAAATGAATTGTATCGTTATGTGGAAATAACAAGTCGTACGTACGCACAAGTGATAAAATCACATCCAATTTAATAGAATAAGGGTGATAAAATGTGGTCTCATAGTCATAAATACAATTAGTTATATATCCAGTAACTAATTTTTTATAATATAAATAATATAATATATTTAGATAAGGTCAAAGAAGAATAAAAAATGATCAGTTATGGTTATTACTTATTCTATGAAAATACTATTTTTGATCTCCTCTAAAGGATCATAAGGTTAGATTTTTTGGAAGTACATAACCTCGAAAATGATCTAATGAATTTGACAACGTTTTTTGTAGGGAAAGACAGATATAAAAGGTAGAAATGGTTTAGGGGAGTGAAGGGAGGATGTTCCATTCTATAATTGGTGTGAGGAACCATTTTAGAACTTCATAAAGGAATAAAATATAATAAGAAAATTATCTATCCCAAAATACTCTAGAAGGAAAAATATAGGAATAAAAAAATATTACAAGGTTTAAATTCCAGAATATAATAAAATTTAAATATTTTTAATTTGTTTCTTAATTCTTTGGTTTTGGTTTTACCTGATAGTTAACCTATTTTAAAACTAATAATGTTAATAAAATTATCACTATTAAAAGGTTATAAGTTGACATATTATAAAATTATTGAATAATAAATGGAAAGGATATGAAATATTATTACATAAAATATATTAATATTCCTCTTTCATTTTTTTTATATTTTCCAAATAATTGTTATAAAATATTATTTTGATAAAATATCAATAATGTCAACTTTGACACAATTAATTTAGTTTGACAAAACATTCATAAAAAATACTTATAAATAAAATATTACCATTTAACACACCAATGTAACTACGTATTATTTTATAAAATTTTTTGAACACTATATATCACTACAATTATATTACTATTAGTATTTTTAAAACCATTTATTTAATTTTTCTTGTAATTGTATAAATACTAAATTTGTGTTGCATAAGAATTTCACATAATAATTTTTTCTTCTAAAAATTAGAAAGAAAAATATACTATAAAAACATTATTAATGTCAATATATACATTTATATTCATTCATATCTTTCTTTTTTCCAGATTTGAAAAAATAAAAGTTATTAAAAATTAAGAGAGTGACAATTTTAACTTTCCTTACATTAAAAATTATATATGTCATTTTCAAGGGAAAACCACCATTATAAAAACGAAATTTATATTATATGTTTATAAAAGTCAAATTAATGTCATAGAATAATTATTAATATGATAAATTAATTCCATATCACTTTTTACAATGATTTACCAAATTAAACCAGTATAATGCAGATATATTTAACCACAATTACTATTAATTTTATCCAAAAATAATAGCTCTATATTTTTCAAATTTGAACCAATTAAATTTATATGATTAATCCATTTTGAAAGAATCATGTTAAAAAAATTTAATAAAAAAATTTAAAAAAATTGTAGAACCCGCGATGAAAACCAATTTTTAGAAAAATAAATTTTTAATAAAAATTTCTTATCTATTATTATCCCTTAACGAGAAATAATAATAAATGAATGTGAAAAAATTTAATGAAATAATACATATATATATATTGTTAATGTAATTAAAAAATATGGGGTTATTTAATTTATTGAGAAAAAAATATATTATGTGTGTAAAAACTATTTTTCAAAAAACTAACATTTGCATATAAATATCATTTCACAAAAAATTCAAACATAATTAGTTTTTCATCTGAATATAATTGAATTATTTTAAAAATAAATATATCTTATTTTAATTTTAACATATTTTTTAAGAAAAATCAAATTATTTCATTATTTAAATGAAAATATATTTTTTAAGAAAAATCATATTTTTTTAATATTCCTTGAAAATTCATAATTTTCAGAAAATTTTATAAAATTCATAATAAGATAATTTTGACATTCTGAATTAAAAAAAATTATTAATTTTTATCAAATATGATATCTTTAATTTCCATCAATTAATTAGAATATTTTTAGAAAAAATTATATTAAAACCATTTTTTGAAGGAATCATTTTATATAGAATGAAATGATTTTACTTAAATTTTAGTCACAATTTCATAAGAATTAATTGATAAATTTATATTTATTAGGTATTTTATAAATAGTTTATAAGACGTTTGATCCTATTTATACCATCCAATTTACTTTTTTAGTTACAATGGTTATATTTAACAAATTATTTTCCAATGTTCATTTATGATTAACAATATGTGTTTTTTGTATATCGCACACAACCTTATATCAAAATCCCAGGCTGTAATAGTTAATGAAAAATTTATACTTATAATTGAGTAAATTTATATTAAATATGAATTCATTAATGTCATTCTTGAGTATCTACCTGCACTTCTACAGGGACATGAAGTTTATTTTTCAATTGATCTTATCCTTGATGAAAAATCAATATTTACGACTCTGTATAGGGTTGCCGTAGTTAAATTGGTAAAATTGAAGAAACAATTATACGAGTTGTATGATAATTGATTTATATACCCTATTGTTCATCGTATGGTGTCCCAATTATTTTTGTTAAGAATATAGAGGTGTTTATGATTTTATGCATCGACTTCAAGGAAATAAATGTTATTATTATAAATAAAAAGTATATATTGCCTTGTATTAAAGACATATTCTATTAAATTTATGATGAATATTATTTTTCAAAAATTTATATTCATTTTTTGTATCATAATAAATTAGTAAATAAGGACTATATTCTATGAAAATTATGTCATACAAGCTATGAAAATTATGAATTTATAGTAATGTCATTTTGATTGACTAAAAAACCCTATTTTTTTATGGATATAACCAATAGCGTTTTAAGTATTATCTCAATAATTTTATAATTGAATTTATTTATGATGTCACGATATAATATAAAATAAATTATGAGTATAAGATTCATTTTTGAATAATTATTTAATCTCTTATATAAGATGAGATATATGGATAATATAGAAAATGAAACTTCTAGTTGTAGGTAACTTTTTTGGCCATATTGGCTACAATGAAATAATATTTTTAGATCCTTCAAAGAAAAAAATTTATGGAATGACCAATGACAATGAATAACACTTATA
Source organism: Viscum album (assembly GCA_963277665.1). Lineage (NCBI taxonomy): Eukaryota > Viridiplantae > Streptophyta > Magnoliopsida > Santalales > Viscaceae > Viscum > Viscum album. Next base: position 1,677,833,333 of record OY728132.1, on the reverse strand, counting down.
TATGAAGCTTCCACTAATTAGCAGGTTAATATTGATTATTTTCTAAAAACAAAATACTCTATTAGTTAAGAATTTAAATATGTTTACTCATAAATGTTTTAATACAGAAACACCAACCCTAGTAGTCCAGAGCCGATGTCTTCTTTATGAAATTTTCATAAGATAAAATTAATCACTTCATGCATGACCAAATTGTCAGGTAGTCTTGGTAATATAGATATATACTTGAGTCTTGCACTACATTTAAAAACAGGAAATTACAATTTTTTTTCAATAATAATATTTTTACAAATTGTATAATATTTCATATATTTTATAGTACACTTTGTAGACTCTTATGAAAAGAAAAATAATAACGGTGATCTCAAATTCTTTATAAGGGTTACGTCTAGTTGAATCTATAAAGAATAAATTAGAAAAATCAACATTAAAGGGTAAATAGACGAACACACATTCTATTTAAATAATTTGACTAGAAAAATTAATATGTAAATTTATATTACTAAAATATTTGAATATAATAAACAATATGACTATAATAACTAGATAAGGAATAATAAACATGGAAATGGAAATAACTGAAAATACCTCACTTTTAATAAATAAACTAAGAATGAAATGAATATAGAGATAATATTCAAGAGGAAATATCATGGATAATAATAAATTTTTTTCCAATGAACGTAATTCTTAATTATTTGACATAAGTTTTCCCAGAAAAATGAAACCTCTTATGTTAATATCAATCCCTAGGAATGTTTAAAACTAATGGGTAGAGACCCATTTAATTAAGGATATCCAAATGATTTATTGTATTGGACTACTGATGCATAAGGGGTTTATCTATTACCAAGCCATACCCTTGTATTAAATGTCCAAAAAATTCCTCAAATATCGAATAACAGATTTAATTCATAAATAATGTTCCTTATTATCAAATTTCATTATTGAGTGAAGAATACAGATTTATGACTATTTCCACAGATTTACAAATGATTTTTTAATATAGAACACCACATGTATAAATGATATATCATTAAAATAATTATATATCCATGATAAATAATATTCATATTTATGGGAAATTTAATGCTAATTATAACTAAAAAGTGATCATTTTATGGGAATATTATTGACTATAATATTAATAATGTTAGTGAATGTGAATACTATCCTCAGTCAAAATAATCACAAACCATATAGAAGAAGAATAAGTATGCTACGAATAAAATATATAATTAATGATGTATATGTAAAATTAATATAAATTCTTATTTCATTAATTTATGATCATAAAAATAATCATAAAATATCATTGAATAAAATTTTATTTTCATTTTGAAAATAAATTTTTAATGAAAAATCCTTTTTGGAAATAATATTCATTAAAATAAATTCATTTAAACAAAGAATTTATATAATTTTAGGGAAAACCCTTTTCATTAATAATATCCTTATAATCATTCAGGGGAAGATTCAATGAAATTAAATTCATGATATAGGCTAATTTATAAATGCATACAAGTTGAAAACATATATAGAAAACATAGGTTTTAAAAAAGGATTTCTGAATTAAGAGAAACATATAGTTGAATTTTCTTAATAACATTTTCTCAATGATTTTAAGTACTAAATAGTATAAAAAACGAAACTTTTACCTAAAATTATTATTGAAAACCCAATTAAATAAACAAAAGGGTTTATTAAACATTGACAAAATTACATTAAAATTAAATTTAATAATAAATAATCACAATTAAAAATTATATTATGAAATAAACCATTTTAAATATCATAACATTGATGTGAGAATTAATCATTTAATCGATTAAGTATATCAACTGAAATTCCAATTAAAATAATTTTCAATAAAAAATAAGATAATCATAATTAATTATACACATAATCTTAGAATATTAATGACAACAAGGAAGATATATAACTAGATGAAATGAAATTGAGTTATAAAATTATTTACCACTTTGTAACTATTATGTCAAATATCCATATATGAATTAATTCCATTTAATACATAAAACACCATTAATATTGAATTATCAATTATATTTAATGTATAAGGTTAAGTATAGACATCATATAAAATAATCTAGGTGCATAAAATTTCAATGTGACTCAATGAAATAAAATTTAAATAAAATCCCTTACCTCACCCTTTCTTTTCATTGAATGTTATTTAACCTCTCTATTGTGGTTTCCAAATTTATATTAACTTATAGTATTACCATATTAATATCTATAATATCAGAAATGATTGTTTTATAACATCTTATAACCTATTTTTTTAATAATAATTCATTAATTTCATTTATTTGTGTGTTAATTTACTTGTTTTCTCATTCATGATTTGCCATGAATGTTCTGATTCATGTGGTTGTTATATAGATTAATAATTTATAGATTAATAATCATGATATAATTATAATAATTATAAGTCAATTAATATTTTTTGAAAAATCATGATTGTTTGTTTCGAAAAATGAAGTATGTTATTATGATGGAGATGACATGTCATACATTCACAAGAGTAACGATTCTATTTTCCAATGATCATTAGGGAGAGAGGGTAAGTAATAATTTATATTAAAAAAATGATACTAACATATTATATAGCATATTATTTATTGAAAAATTCTTATATATCTCATCCATGTTGTGTGGTGATGAAACGAGAGTTACATTTTTTCTTGAAGGTAGAAGTGCGCATATAAACCAATGCCATTATCATCAATCATTGAGAAAAAGGTAGAAACGAAAAAAAATATTATATTTTCAAAATGATAAATATTTCATTATATAATTATTTTTTATTTTATATCACATAGAATACTGAAATTTTTCCTTAGGACCTTCTATATAATGTTTTAGTGAATGGTGAATCACATCTCTTCACAAGGCAGTATTCAGCCGAACACACAAGCGATGTTATTGTATCCCCTATAGAATGGTATGTAAAATTTTATAAAGGTTATAATGATATAAATTCATAATTATGATCAAAATATAATATATATATATATATGTACTATATATATATCATCATACCCAATAATGAGGGGTGGTAATGAAAAAATGAATGACATCGGTCCATGAGGTGGTAGTCCACCTACACACGAATGATGATTTCATAAGGGGTGGGTTCAGGTCATGAAAATAGAATTAAAAGATATAGTTTTATGTAATATAATAAATTTATTATATCATCATGGTTTAATAATAAATTACATAGGTGGATGAATAAACAAAATATTAATGCTAATTTAAAAATGTTACCACTTCTTCGGGTATCCTCATTAGGCTTGAAAAACAATACTTCCTAGGATTTCTTTTTTGACTAAAATAATGATTATAAGATGATATGGGGGATTTTTGGAATTGATATGGTAATGTATTGTCCAATTTAAATATATTTTAATTTGTGAAGAATGTAAAAGAGGTGTTGGACTTTTATATGTGAGGTGAATGACAAACTAGTATTTTTTATAAATATTAAATTATAACCACGTATTTATCATGCCCAAAGCTTCCAAAAAAGTCATTTATCTAAAATATAATATTATATTACAAAAAATTCCATGAAAATATATTTTATAATATTTTTAGGTCATTTATCCCTTATATTTTTAGTTTAACCTCTGGAAAATCCATTTTACCCTTAAACGGTGTAATTATTGTATTTACTGTCATCACTATTAATTTTGGAAAAATATAAACGTCAAATAATAATAAATTATAAATAATTATAATTAAAAATATTAAATCAATGTTCCAAATAAAATTCATATAATTGGAATATTTTAATTTTAAAAATAATTTCACATATACGATAAGAAAGTGGGGTTTTAAAAATAAAATGTTCAAATGTTTTCTATGTTTATATATTAGAATTAATTATAAAAATGATTCAAATGAACTAAATTGTATTAATTTATATATAATTGAACTAATTTTGACTTGAAAATAATTCATAATATAATTTTACATTATATATTATTTTAAAAAATGTTTTTTTAAAGAATCATTATTCTACAGTAATCCTCAAAAAATGAACTAAAAAAAGGTAAAATTCCACCAAAATATATTTTTGATATAAAGATTTAAAAAATTATTTTAATAATTTAAAATTAATTTTCTACAAATTCGATCAAAAATAATTTTACATTCTGTGTGAAAAGAATGATTAGACCGTCTTTTAGAAAAATACAGCTTTCAGACATATTTTATATTTCTTTTAAATAAATCTCATTTATTTATAATAAATTTATAACCAAAACATTCACAATATAGTTAGTACTATTAATAAATTCCATTCCAATATCTAGTTGATCAATATAATATTAAATAATAATATTTTTATAATATTTCACATTTTTTAAAACATGCTGTTTTATGTTATATGTGATAAACTTAGTTTTTTATGTGACTCAAGGTTAAAATAGTGTTATTTGTAATGAAATTTATTAATATGATTAAATTTATTTTAAAAAATATATATCATAATGTTTTATTATGTTATATTTCCTCCTATGATTTCTATTGCATTTCATATATTTTATTAAATATAATGGTCTTACTTTATAAATTCGAGGTGTTACATTCTCCCCACCTTAAATAAATTCCATCATTGTAATTTAAACATGATAATTGAAATAATGGGTTTTAAATTTAATTTTTTTTTACTGAATAACCCAAATTATAAAAAGTATTAACAAAATATCATCTTAATAGGATAGAAGTTAAGTACAAAGACTATATGTAAAAACAATTACATGGTTTCTACAAATAAGAAAATTATTGGAATGTGAAGATATCAATATGTAATAAAATTATAAAACTTTATAGAGAGTGATATATGTCATTTATCACAAGAGAGTGAATTATCAATGGAATGTTAAGGGAATTCAAACCATAACTCCTTGATGATTTAAAATACCATTCGTTTAATATAAATGGAGGTATTAAGATAAATTTTCATTTCAATGACCTTCTCCTAGAGCTGATGAATTATTTTACTATCTATGAATACAAGTAAATATAATTACCAAATAAATTTCTATTTCATAATAAAAAATTCAACATATTGTTTTTCATTGATATATTTTAAATTCATTATTTAATCAAATAAATAAATGTCCAAAAAAAATTTATGCTTGAAGAACTAAAATTCCCAACTAATGGATTATAAGATCAACAAAAGAGTGAAAAAAATTTATGTCTCTAACTATTATCAAAATACAACTTGGTTAACACAAGTTATTAAATATAATATAGTAATTTATAAATATAAATAGTATAATGACTAGTTCATCATTAATAATAATTTTTAAAATCATTTAACAAAAAATACTGACATATTAACTAGGAAATTGCATAGGCCAGTGGTAGATTATAAACCATTATCATCTTTCATTCATGGATTACGGTCCTACAAACTTATGGGATGCGATATGTTATCACCCCGAACATGAGTTGTATTTTTATAAAAAATATGAATATAATTCTTATAACATTTCCAAAAAAGTTGGATGGATATCTTTAAAATAAAATTAATCATATAAGAAACATTTTACTGCAGCTTTCAATACAACTTAATTTTTTTTTCAAAGTCTAATAATATTATTTGACTATTATTACAGTTCCATCAATGTTTATATAAACCCTAATGTTTATCAGTACATTTAAACTTATCTCTATGAAATTTAAATAAAATATTTCTCATATAATAAACCAATGGGTTTTACTGCATAAATTTATCAAAAAATATCCTTAATCATAGTAGAATTTAATCACATAAAACCCAAAAATACGTGTTAAAGGATTTGAAATTTTTGTAAATCATAAAATCACTAATCAATGATTGTATCCATAAATATTTTTTTAATGAGGGTATATGTTTATATTAAATTTAATACAGTCCTTAGATTTGTCATGATGTTTTCTAGAAAAATACCATTTCTAAAAATACTTCGGCCATTTAATTCATGAATTACAATATATAAATACTTCATCTATTCTATTTCAACATATGTCCTTCATTAGTTTATGGGTTAACCATTAGAGGATGGAATTTAATTAGATAATTCCAATATTCTACATATTTAAGACAAAAATCAATTATTGTAACCGTAAGATGATATTTGCATTATTCTATCATGATATTCATTTTTCCTTAGTAATTATTTACTTTATACACTTATTTTCCACACAAATATAATTTTCCCATCCCATTGATAGACTTTATGAGGGTTTTCATCCTATATTTATGAAATAATAAAAATATACCCTTGTTTCTTCCATGTTATTGCTCACTCGATCTATTGAAAAAAAATACTTCCTTAAAATTTTTAGTGAGCTCTATTGGAAACAGTATATATTGTCAATAATACATTGGGAAAACTAATTTTTAATTGTCATGATATCATTGAATCCGATCATAATACAATTTCCTCATAGTCTCATAACTTTCCATCACATTTAAATTTACCACAATTTTTATGGGTTATATCCAAAGAAAAAAACCCAAAAATCATTGTGTGAGAAACAATTACCACAGTTGGAATACCATAAAATTATTTATAGGTTGAAAAAATCATGAAAAATTATTTTCAATATAAGAATCCTTATGATTAAAATAGGTCATTAATTTTAATCTTATTTACATATACTTCATAATAGTTTGAAAATAAAATGTGAATTACCAAAAGAATTTCTGCCACGATTTTCAAATCAGGTTGAAATAAGGCCTATTTTTATGCACCAGGTGATGATCAGGTAAAGACCAACACACCATTTCTAGTATTATTACACCTAATAAAATATATGGTAAAACCATGTACACTTATAGCATTCATACATGGATATATTTCTAGGATGAGCCACATAAAACCATATTTACCAAAACATTATTACATTATTCTATACTTATCCTCAAATTCAATCATATAGTTATGATCCATTATCTATGTTTTCATAAATATTGTTTCCAAGGATTAAAATTATCTTCTTCTCTTCTGAAATATTGTGAACCTGACCCTAGAATCTCAGAGATAGTGTCATATGTATTCCATTTTTATAAGATAGATGGAATCATATTCTAAGTGGATGAATAGTTTAGTAGTCTTGGTAAACTAGAAACAAACTTGAGTCTTAAAATTCATTTTAAAACACAAATTACAACATTTTTTGAGAAGATCATTATTCCAGATATCATACTCTTTCATATATTTTATAGTACAATACATGTATTTTTGGGAAAGGAAAAAAATTAGGTTGATCTCAATTGATGATTAAGGTTTATGTGTAATGTAATCTATAACGAATCAATGAGCATAATAATCATGGAAAGGTAAAAGACTGATCACACATTCTTGTTAAATAATTTCATTTTAATAACCCGAAAATAAAGGTATATAAATAATAACACATTCCATTTAATCAATAATAAGACTCTTATAAATGGATAATAAATAATGAATATTGAAATATATATAACATAGAACACAGTCCAGTTAAAAAATAAACTAGGTATGAAATGCATTTGAGATAATTTCACAAATAAAATATCATGGATAATTATAACTGAATTCATAATAAATTAATTCAAAATAAAAAAATTGTAATTATTGGATGTCATGTTTCCTAGGAACATGATACCATTACTATTAAGATCCATCATCAAGATTAAAATTGAATGGAAAACCCATATTTTACTAAGGCTATCCATCTAGTTTGTCCCATGAGACTACTGACACACCGAGGGGATATCTATAATGGTTCCTTACCCATGTATTTCAAGTATAAATAATTCCTCATATATCAATTAATTGTTTTAATTCATAAAAAATGTTCCTTATCAACAGATATCCATTTTGTGTAATGAATAATGATTTATCAAAATTTCCCTAGATAAATAGATGGAACTCAATGTAGAACAGAATATGTAGAAATGATATACTATTAAAACAATAAAAATTTAAATGATAAAAAATATAGGTATTTAAGGGGAATTTAATGTATAATGATATCAAGAAACTAAACATTTCATGGGAAAGATATTGACTACAAAAATTATCAAAGAAGTGAATGTCAATACTATCCTACATCAAAATAATCATATACGATTTAGAGAAACAATTAATATGGTACCAATAAAAAATACACAATGTGTATTATAAATAAATAAACGGTTGATCTCATTGATGACTAGAAATAGTGAAAAAATGGTATTCAAATAAATCTAAAGGAAAATATAATTTTCATTTTAAAAATAAAATTTTAAAGCATAAAACATTTTGATAATAATTTTCATTGATAAAAAAATTTTTAGCAGATAATAATTTTAATATGATTATGTAAAAAAATTTCTTTTAAATACCATTTATACATTCATGTTATTCTTCAAATAAATGAAGGAATTGATGGCAGGTAATCTGTATATCTTGTAAAAGATAAATACAAAATTCTTTTTACAATGATAAACTGTTATTAACGTTTAGTATTTGGAAATAACAAGAATTTTAATTTAAAAAGATTTTTAAATTGTAAAATGGGGTATATATGTATTTAATTAATCATCTAGAAGAGGTGAAAAATATTTTTTGAAAACATGGGTTTTGAAAATTGATTTGGCATTGAAGTAAAATTAAAGTCATATTTTCTAAATAACCCTTTATCCACACTTTTAAGTACCAAATAGTGAAAAAAAATTAATCTTACATTAAAAAAATAATGAATAACTATATAGAAAGAAAATAAAGGTTTTTTAAATAATTATCATATAGATTCCTTTTGTGTAATACGTGTATAAATAATTCCAATAACAATAGGATTATGAAATAAATAATTCTAAAGATCATAACATTGATGTGAGAGTTAATTAATGAATAAATTATGTGAATAAAAATAAAATCCAAATAAAAAAGTGTAAATAATTCATTTAATAATGATAAACCATTTTTGAAAAAAAGATTTTAATATCAAATACAATGTAGAACTTATACAACCCAATGAATAAAAACTGAGTTATGAAATTATTTACCACATAGTAAATTTTAAGTCAAGTCTCCTTTTATTATTAATTATAATTAAAAAATAACATATCATTATTAATGAATTATTCATGATATTAAATTTCATAGTGGATGTTTATACAACATACATCATAAATTAAGCATATAACATTACAATGTTCCCCCAATGAAATTATATTGAAATGAAATCCCTTACAACACACTTCCTTTTGGTTGAATGTTATGTAACCCACTATAGAATGGTCTTAAACATGAAATTAACATATTAAGAAACAAATTATTATTTATAATATCTTATAATAGAATTTTATTATTTATTATCACCTTTCCATTAATAATCATTCATTATTTTAATCGATCTAGGTGTTAATTGTATTTTTTTATCATTTATTCTTTGTCTTGAATGTTCAAGTTAGTGTATATATTATAAAGATTCATCATTTAGATAATAATTACAGTGAAATAATTATCATAATTATATATCAGTTATACTTTTAATAAAAATTATGAAATATGATTTTGAGAAATGAAGTATGTTATTACCTTGGAAATGGTAGGTCGTACACACACATGATTAATTTTTCCGTTTTCCAATTATCATTATGTAAAAAATTTAAGTAGTATATTAAAATAAAAAATTAAATTATTATCATATATATTATAATATTTTTTAAATAAAATTATATATATCATCCATGTGGCAGGGTGATGAAAATATTATCACATCATTTCGTGAAGGAAGTAGTCCACAAAAACATGAAGGATGTTTCCATCTTTCAATGAGTGAAAAGATAAGAAACAAAATGATATATATTATATTTTTGGAATGCTAAATATATAATTATTATCATAATTATTTCATATATATCACAAATAGTCATTAAAATTACTCTTATCACATTCCATTTAAGCATTAGTGAAAGACGAATCACATTGCTTCTTGAGGATCTAGTTCATCGTACACATACGAGAAATTATCACATCCCCTACTAAAATGAGATTAAAAATATTTATATGATATGATTACAAAAGCGTTATAATTAAATTATAAATACCATATATTTAATATAGATACATTATCATACCCAACCAATAGTGGTGGTAATGTAAATACAATTTATATCAGCTCATGAGGTTGTACTCCACTGTATACATGAATAATGATTTCATAACCCATTTTATGGTAGTGGGGGTGGTTTTAGGTCCTTAAAATATCATAAAAAATCTCGATATATGGAATACTATTATTTTATTATGTGATCATGATTTAATAAGAATTTTGGTATATGGGTGAATATATAAAATAAACATACTTATTGAAAAATGATACTTATTTTTCAGTTATCCTCATTATGTTTGCACTAAAATCCTTTCTAGGTCATAATTATTTCCAAAATTATGCTTCTAGGATGATAATAGGGAATTTTTTATGTGATTTATGTAGTTATTGTCTTAAGAAAATATGTTTTAAGGATTCAGGAAATTATGGGAGGGGGTGTCCTTTTATAAGTGATGTGAGTTACACAATTATAATTTTTTGAAATGATTCAATCCTACCCACGTTTGTATCCTAAAACAATCCTCCAAGATGGACCACAATAAAAAATAGTATATTTATGGTATAATTAATACAATAAAATATATTTTGGACAATTTTTTAGGTATATTTAATGATAAAATTTTTAGATTAACCCTCAATAAATCCATATTTACCTTAACTATAGTAATCAATTTCTATAGTTTTCAAAATTCATTTTGGTTAAAAATTTAGTTCAAATTATTAGTAATTATAAGTTATCATGACAAAAAATATTGGATCTATTTTTTTAAATTCAATTATTGTAAGGCTAAAATTTTAATTTAAATTTAATCCCTCAAATTCAAAGAAAAAGTATATTTATAATGTGAAAATTTTCAAAATATTAAAATGTTATTATATATAAATTAAAAAAATTATGATTAAAATGAAAAAAATTATATAATTTGATATATAATTCAATAATATTTCATAATAAACTAAAACTATAATTTTAAATTATTAATTATTTAAATGAAAATGTTGTTTTTAATTTAAATTTAGTATCTTTCACTCTATATCAAAAAAATTTAGAAAATACCAAATATTAACCCTATTATAATTTCAATAAGATGATTTTAAAAAATAAATTTTTATTGAATAATATTTTTCATTAAATTTGTAAAAACTAATTTTAAATTATTTTTCAAAAGAAATAGTAAATTTTCTTATTTTAAAATTCATTTTTTCTTTTAATCAAATATTATTTTATTTCAAATCAATCGATAACCATAATTTTCAAAATTTAGTTAGCACTCTTCATACCCTTCATTATAATGGGTTGGTGATCACTGTAATAATAAATAATAATATAATAATAATATTTAAGTTTTCATTTAAAATCAGTATCAAACATGATACATGATAAACACAGTGTTACCTACAATGAAACCATAAATCAATGCTTCTACTAAAGAAATATATTGATGAGATTAAATTTATTTGAAAATAAATATATCATAAATTTTCAAGGAGTTTTATTTTCTTATTATATTGGTGGTTTATGTAATATAAACTATTGAATAAAATATTCTTTTTTGTAATTTTGGGTTGTTACAGTGATGTTCATATGGACAGAAGAGTCCAATGATGGTTTTGAATAATTAAAGAATGAATTTTTAATTGGAATTAACATTACCATTATGAAGGGATGTATTTTATTTATTTATAGTGACGCATCAAATAAGGGACCTGGATGTATCCTTATTCCAAATGATATATCTATTTCCTATTCATCAAAAGGTATAAATATCCAGGAATAGAATTATCAAACCCATGATCATTAGGTGGAATATGTAATATTTTTACTCAGGATGTGAAAGAGTTACCTTTTATATTTTAATATATAAAATTGATATTGATGGAAAAGGTTTTAAAAACACACTCTCAAATAAATATCACAACATAATGTAACAAAAATGACTGGATAAACAAAAGGATTATTATTTTTCAATACACAACCATCCTGTTAAGAAAAATAAGGTGGCTGATGCATTGAGTAATAAATATCATGGAGTTATGAATAAAATAATGAAAGAAAAATATATTATATTCATGAATTCAATAAATATGGATATATTATTCATTATTTTATGTGAAGAAACAAATCTATTCTAAATGGTTTCTAAAAAATACTTATTGGAAAAATTAAAAATATTTTAACTTGATGTGAATAATTTTTAAATGAAATTTTATTCCATTAATGAAGATATATTAGTAGACTAAATATATTATTTTGGAATCTTGATATTTTAATGGAGGCCATAAATTTCAAGCATGAATGAGAAAACAACATAATTATTATTTTAATCTTATAGATAAAATTTATATACATACCATTGAAGAAAAAAAATGTTTTAGGGTTTGAATGATAATTTTTTGTTGAAAAATGTCAAATGAGATATTGTAGAATTTGATACAAGATGCACGTTTTTCAATCTGTAAGTTCTAAGAGACAACATCCTAATTTAAGCATAAAACCTTCACCTATTTCTATATGTAAATGAAAATGAAAAGGGATAGAAAAGAGTCTAATAATTAATTAATCTATAAGATATATTAATGATCCACTACAATATCCACACATTTACATACTATAGTGGATGATGCATCTCTTGAGAACCTCACATGGATCTATATTAATTTTTTAGAGACATCATGTTTAATTTTTTTGTATTATTTCAATTCAGGATATATGATATACATAAATATTTTGGAGGATTCTTCAGAAGACTTTTGACACTAAGTTACATTTGATCATTACTAATCATCCTTAGAATGATGGGATTCCTGAGAGGACTATTCATACACTTGATGGTATATTGTGTTTCTTATCAATTGAAATTCAAGGTAACTAAGAACTGTATTTAACTTTGATAAATTTTTTATATTATAATTTATATAAATCAATGATTCAAAATAATCGATATAATGCATTGTACAGAAATTTGTGTCATTCTCTATCTTTTTTGGAAAAAAATTGGTGAAATGAATCAGGTTGTCCCAAATAAAATGGAATGGAAAATTCTTAAATTTAATAGTATTAAAAATCTTATTAAGCAATCTCAAAGTAAAAACAATATTTTGTCTATAAATATAGGATGGATTAATAATTTTAGGTTGAAGATAATGTTTTCCTAATGGTATCATTGTGAAAGGGTTTTGAAATGTTCAGAAGAAAGGTAAACATTGTCCAATGAATATTAAAAATTTTAAATTCCTTAAAGAATTAGAGTTGTGGATTAATATTTTTGAAATTTCACCATAACTCTCTAAATTTCATCATGTGTTCCATATAACATTATTTAGAAATAATATCTAGTACCCATTATATATGTTCACCTATGAGGAACTAGAATTAGAACAAGATCTATAATACTTTGGAGATCCTATATTGATTCATGACATTATATAAAATATTTTTCTGACTCAAATGTCATAAATAGTGAAGTTACACTAGATAAATCAAAAAATAAAACAAGAAATGTTAAAAACTAAGGAGTAAATGAAGAAAAAATAATCACATTTGATTATTGAGTTATATCTATAAAAATTTCAGAGATGAAATTTTAAGGGTGGGATGAGTGTGACAGTCAATCATCAACTATGTTAAGTTATTTTTTCTCTCTAAATAAAATAGTCTACAATATTTTTTTTTACATTTCATATTAATTTTTTTTGATTTATATCAAATGAATGTCACTTTTCAATATTTATTTTGTTTATTTAGAGAAATTCAATAACATATGAATGATTCAAAATATCACTTTTGAACATAAAATGTCAAAATAAGATTAAAATATATTTTTTATATTTTCCATGTAATTTATTTTTTATGAATAATTTATAATATTGAATTTTATTAATTTCCATTTATTTATAATAAATATTTTATACAATATATAATTATTAATTTAGTGATTATGAATTGGAATAAATAAATATAAATTCATTTCAAAATAAAACGTGTTATCTTAAAAAACAATTTTTTAGAGCATAATGTATTTAAAAAATAAATTAATATTTAATGATAAATGAAATTAATGAAATTCATAATTTTTATACTCAAAGAATTAAATTTAAAATTATTTAATGGTGTCTAATAGGAATGGAGTTAGAATAAAGTAATCTTAATCCAAAAAATTCATTTTAGAGAAATTTATTTTTTTTCTGTTTTAATGGTTTTTTTTTCAAATAATAATTTGACACATAATGAGATAGTATTTGATAAAATCGTTTTCAAATTTTAAAGAAATTTTCCGAAATTTGGAAAACCGGTTAATTTTTCTTCATAATGAATAGTTAATAAGGTAAAAAAATCATCACTTTAGTGAAGTTTAACAATGGAGTAAAAAGTGGGTTAATCTAAAATGATATACGATAAAATGACCAAAAACATGTATAAAGTATATTGGTTGGTAATATTTTTCCTTTAACCCTCTAATTATATTGAATTTCACAATTTTGAGCCAATTTACTTGTGTTAGTGATATAATATATAATAATATTTCAATTATTTACATGATTTCCACCGAAATCAATTAAATTTTAATTATATAATAGGATGGAACATGTTCGACAATTTATAAATATATGTTATGGTTTTCTTATATAATCTCATTTTAATTTAATTTTCTTCCTATTTATGTTTCTAATAAATGAAATTATAATACATTTCACGTTTTGAAATCCATATATTTTCCTATTCGATGGTTATATTAATAGTTTAAATTTTATTCCTTTAATTTACCAAAATTTCGTATGTAATATGGTTGAGAAAACATTTTTAATGAAAAATAAAAATACTTATACTATTCATTGGGAATATTTCCCCTTCATAACTATGTTCTATAAAATGATTTCAATATTTTTTTTAATATTTTACAATTATTATTTAAATTCATTTTCAACAAAATTTTTCCTTATTTTAAAAAATACAAAATAAATATTCAAATCATTTTGTGAATTAGGTACTTCTGAATATTTATAAAATATATAAATAGAATTGTTGTTTAATTTTTATTAAATCATCATATTTTACTACCATAATAAAAATTCACCCATAAATCATCCCTGGAAATTTTACATGGTTATTTTCAAAGAAAGTCATTTTATCAATATTCAAGTAAATATATATTTTAAAATGTTTTCAAATGAAAATGACATTTATAGTGTTATCAATATGTGTATCTAAAGTCTGTATAAAAGTTACTTTTCATCTATGACATCATCTTTTTTTATTGATGTGTTTAATTGGTCATATTCTATACTAAAACCATCCACCATATTTCTCTGGATATCTTATGGTAATATTATCTTATTTTTTTCTAGGGAAACAGTTAAATTTTAAATTATAGTTTTTCAACATGAATTTATATGTTAATTTCATATTGTGTTTTAATTTATTTTATTCATATAATGATTAAATTAGACTTAGTGAGTGATTAAAATTTCCCATTATAGCTTCTTGAGGTATCAGAAGGTCTCATTATAAAATATAGATTTGTTACATGGAATATGCCTCACATATTTATGTATTATTTCTTGAAAGAAGGCCTAGAAAAGAATAGGAATCATATAAAAAATTATACAGTATATCCTTATAAAATTGGTTATTTCATCCATGTTATTATTTATGTTGTTATGTACTCTATGGATAGATTTTACTTTTATGATATTTTTCTATGGATTGTTTTATTAGTATTTTTCTGTACGATATTATTCATCTTATGTTTATTTTATGAAATATTTATTTTTATTATTTCCCTTACTGAGAACCTAAACTCATCCTTTATATTGATTTATTCTCCCCAAGGTAGTTAGAAGATAGATATGGATGAACTTAGGGATACAATAAATGAAATTGAAATGTTATCAGTTTATTTTATGTTTATTTACATGTTTTTGTTTATAATATCATATCCATGTTTGTATCATGTCTCTAAAGATATTCAAACTATTCTATTGTATGGTATGCAATATCTTGTATACTATTCTTATATAAAAATGTAACCACAAAATATGAGGTACTATATTTAGGGTTTTTGTAAAATTTTCATTTAATTATGATAATTAATTAATGTGTATAGAATAAATATTGTTCATAATCATCAATGAAATTTTTTTACTTATAAAAAAAATATAAATAAAATTGTAATTATTTCAGAACATATTGAAATATATCCAATTCTATATTTAATTCACCTGGAATATGTTGATCATATGATCTTACTCTTTACATAATAATTCATTCCCTATAACTAATATAAAGATTTATTTATCTCATTCTCAATTATATCTTATTATTGAGTTAGTGTAATCTAATTCATGTTTATGATTCACAACTAATATCCTATAATTGTGTATATAATTAATGAAATTGATATATATATATATATAACATTCACATCTGAATGCTCAAAATTATTTCCCATGAGCACACCTTTAAAGCTTCTATACCAAATATATTACACAATAAGTGCATCATTTTATAAATCAAAATATCATAATCATGATGTATTATGTCATTTTTAATAAAAGATATTTATTCAATTAGTGACACTTTTTAAGTAATTTTAATATTATTATTTATTAAAAATACTCAAATAAATACAATGAAAAAATAATTAATATCTTTGAGTGCTCTATGATCTATATTTCACTAAGATTTCACTTAACTTTAGTGTTTCCCTCTATTATAAGCTATTTTGGTAGAAACCCTTGTCAATCATGATATATAATACTCTTGAATATTTACATGAACAAATACTTTGACAAATTTATCATATGAATTTTCCTAATCCTCATTCATTAGGTTACCTAAATTTTAAATTTCTCTAGCTAACTATAACATAAAATACACAATAAGAGCTATTAACATTAACATCAATGTTAGTCTGACATATTTTATATTTTAGTAAGAAACATTTCGTCCATAATAAATAGGTTTCTCATTTTGGTAATAATGTATCACTTAAATCACATGCAACAAAAAAATATAAAAAATTATTATTTTAATTTATGAATTTATAATATTTCATGTAAAAGATAAATTCATCCCATTATATTTAAAAGGTAACATTGCGTGATAGAAAAATAAATTACATGATCTGAATTTTAAAATCTATAGGTTCATGATCTCCGATAATTATCATTTCTTATATCAATAAAAAAAGTAAAAAATATTATAAATTATATTGGAGTTATATATACATCATTGAGTGAAATCTATATAAATAATTAATGAGAAAAATAAAATGTTTTTATATAATTTATAAAGGTAATGTGTTGGTTGGACATTTGATTTGATTTTTAGAATAGTAACTAAATTATTAATATTAAAAAATGAATATTTACCAATATTTACAATGAATAAAAAAAATATTTAATATTAGAATAATATAAAATATATTGTAAAATTATTTGACACAAAAAATAAAAAGTATATATCTTTAATTAGGTATCTTTTATTTTATTTCATATAAAAAAAATATTATATAAATAATTTAATATTCAAATTACATCTATCTGTAAATTATTTAAACAAAATGAATTTATTTTTTTAATCATCATATCAAAACTTCCATATTTTTCTATTTATAATTTTTAATGAAAATACATGAATTTTATTTTGAAATGTAAAAATATATTTTTGAAAATATTGTATGCTTTATGACATTAAATTTTTATATTAATGACTTAAAAAATTATGTAACGGCATTAATAACCCAAAATTTGGTTAATATTAAAAATAAATTATTTTTAAATAATGATATCATTTTCCATAAAAAAATTAATATCCAGATTCTAAAAAGTTAATTTGTTCCATTACTTTTTAAGTATTTTGTATAAATAATTAAATTTGGTTATATAAGGGTTAAAATGTAATAAAAACTAAAAAAATTAAATTTAATTCATTTTCTCAAATATTTTTTTCACTGCTTATCATTTTCATGAAATAAAATTTTATTAACTATTATACACCAAAATATCTCACCTATCTATGTATAAAACCCCCCTCACCACGACATTGAATATCTTCCAAAACTCATCCCATTACAAAAAATTTCTCAATTTCCATCTACAAACATTCCAAGATATATTTGAGAAAATTTAATCTCCTATTATAATAATACTTCATTCCCTTATTACCTTAATATAGAAATAAAAGACAATGAAGTGGTAACTTTAAGGTTCCCTTCATTGTATTTTCTTATTCAACTCTCATATTACTATTTCATTATGAACCTCCCTAAAACCAATTCATTTTTAAATATTTCCATGATTAATGTTGTTATTAAATAATATAATTATTATATAATATTTTAATATATAAATATATTCTCTCCCTATCTCATGAAAAGTTATATTAAGAGTATATTTTTCTACATATGAGGTTATTTTCAATTCTTGCTTTTGAACAACATTTATATATTTTTGATTTATGTTATAGATGTATATAATAAGGTTATTATGATACATTATAGTTGTCATAAAAAATTTATAAAATATATATTCTCTTTTTTATCTTTTATTACACCTCATTAATGGTCATTTTTTCCATTTTCATTGAAATTAAAAATTATATATTTTCCACCACATTAGAGATTTGTTAATATAGAATATATAATGACCAACATTTTTTAGCCTATGTTTTTATGATTATTTCTATATATATACATATGTATGGATATATATATATTTGAAATTATATTTATTTTTATTATTATTAGCCATCTAGTAGTAATTAATGAAATAGAAAAACATCTATGATCAATAATAAATTCTTGACAAAAAATTAAAAAAACAACGGGTCCCTATAATTTGTTTCAACAGTTAATGGTTGAAAATAATTCCAAACGATAAAAATGATACTTTTTTATATTAATGGATTAAATATACTTCTATATTAATGTTTTAATTTTCATAATTGGTTTATATATGTGGTGTAAAAGAAATAGATCCATCCAAGAACACAGATAAAGGGATTCAATAACTCTTTCATTTAATTATGTATTTATTCTCTCTCACTATGTCACTTTATTTCTTTTTTATACTTATAAATTTACATTGAATCTATTCTATGGAATTTTTATTTCAATTCTATTTCACTCTTTTATAGGAAAGTACATAATAAATCCTTGGTATAAACTCTTAGAAAACACCAATGATTACGAAGAAGGTTATTTTTTTCAAAACCATTCATTAATTGTTCTTATGTTTTTTACTTCTATACTCATAGCATAAAATTTTATATTTACAATTTTTCATTTAAAATTTAAAAATGTAGTAAATTTTTTTGGTAATTAAATTTTTATATGTTGAAATATTATTTATGATATTTAATATAATAACCATTCTATATTTTTATCTTTAATTTCGTATTTATGCTCAATTTTTGTGTAATTTCTATATGTAATATATGATTATAAACCTATTATCATGTGATGGGTGGGCCTGATAATTTATATATCATTAATACATTAAAAAAATATTTTTATCTTATAATATATTAAAAATGTAAATGAGGAAATTAGTTTTCCTTATAATGCTATTATTGGACATGTTTCCTCTAGAATTTTTGATTATGTAAAGATGTATTGGTAATGTGTCATGACTAATGATATATCATTAAAATACATTATGTACATTCCATGTATACATTATTTAATTCATATGATTATCGTATTATTGTTATCATATTATGATGATTATTTATTTTCAGTTACATACTCACAGTATTGGTATTTAGCTCACCATTTTTGTGATTCACGTTCCCAGGTGATCACATGTAGTATGAAGATTATAAAATCTTATAGAATATTTATAATGATTAATTTAATTTAATTTTAATTTTTTTAATTTATATATTATTATTAAATCATAACCTTCTTTGAAACTAAATATATCGACCACAATATTTATATATTTATGTTAATAATAAAATATTAATATGTAATGTATGGTCCAATGTAGTTATTATTATATAATGTTTTAGTTAATTTTAAAATTATGATAGATTTCAAAATAAAAATTAGGCTAAAATTGGGTGTATGTAATTTAAAAAAATATTTTGGATTTTATATTATTACTAAGATGAATTTTCAAAAGTTATTTACTAATATTTTGTTATCCATTTATTTTTTTAAATAGAGTGAGAATATAACAAAACAAAATAAAAAACCACTATGATAGAAAATGAAATTCCTATAGAAATTATATTTTTACTATATACAGAGATTGAGTTATAGATGTAATGGTGGTACATAAAAAAAATCCCATGTTATGAATATTAACCCTTATTAAATGGAATTTCCTCTTTCACTCAATGTGGAGAAATTATACCATATGTATTTGGTTTGAAATTGATAAAAATAATTTAGTGGGCCTTGTAATCCATTTTTTAAAGATAATAGATCAAATACATTAAGTTTTTAAGCATCATTGGTGTTAATAAGGGAAGGTTTATTTAGTCTTATAATATTTAAACAGAAAAATACAAAATAGTGGAATATTAATAACAAAAACATTTTAAGGTTATAATTGAATTACTAATGTAGGAAAACCTCATGATTTATTTGTAACGTTATTTTCATCGAAAAATTTATAGCATTATAGATATAGAATTTATAAATCTCAAGGAATAGTAAAACTATTCAGCTGTTATTTATTATTCTAATTTCAAATGGAATGAAATGTTCACAAATATATTTATCACTAGCTATGATAGAAAAATAGATATATTTTTTAGTACCTCAAAACATTCCTATGATATAACTATATATTTTTCACATTGAAAGTTATGAATTATTATTTTAATATGATTTCAGTGTAGATATGTATTATGGATAATGTGACACCTTTAAATTTTATAAACTATTTTACTTTAAATATATTTTATTTCATTGATATATTTCTATACACACAAACTTGAGTCTACATGAATAGTATTATAATATATCTTTATAAACAAGATGATAAATTGTTAGTGGAAATATGAATAACTATATTTAAAATAATATTTATAGTGTATCTAGAAAAATTAAATTTATTAATAAATAATTAAACAATCTTTATTGAAGAAATTATATTATTCCAAAATACATTTTTACTAAAAAATGGTTTTTCTTTCTTTTTATGAGATAATAATATCCTTAATTCATTCCACATTAACTAATATTTACCAAAAACCACTCTATTTCCAAAATTATCATTTACAAATAAGAAAAGAGAAAAATTTTAAGATTCACTTTAACTGGTAGGTTTTTTATGAATGGTGAAAAATATAAATTTTTTATAAAAAACTATTATCTCATTTGAAGAATTTATAAAGTTTAATTTTTTTTCAGAATGGATTATATATTAAATTAGTTAAATTATATTTTTAATAACCCAATTATGTGGATTGAAATAATTTTCATATTGTATTTTCAATTAGAAACATTTTATTCTAAAGAAAACCAATTCATGAAAACAAATGTTTTTTCATAATTATGGATTGGTTTTAAAATATATTTTTTCATTAATTTTTATAAAATTTGATAAAATATATTGATTATTTTGAATCATAATAATTGTTATTATATAATATTTTCTATGTATTTTATTTTGGAAAATTAATACAAATAAATTTGAAAATTTTCTACCACAGTTAATGTTAAAATGGGTGGACCAATGCGTAAACCAAATGAAATGGTGAATATTTACAATTAAAATTTTATTAATACAATTTTATACCCATATTTTAATAGTTATATTATCTCAAATTGGATCAATGGTCTATTTGGAAGCATTTGGGTTAATAAAACATTAGTATATTTAAATCTTTTATAATATAGCATGTGTGTCCTCTCCCACCCTTATAAAATGAAATCCCGCCCCTCTTTATATACTCAACATTTATCCACCTAGCTCAACCAGACCCAAACTAATTCTATTATAAAAATCACTATGAATTAATTGTAGGTTCTAATCTTCTTAAAAACCATTATAAGGGTTATTAACAAATGGATCTAAAGGATTCCTACTGAACAAGTGGTAATCATCCTACCTAAAATCTCTCAATTTATATATTCATATACATCATATAAATATGTGATACTCAGAATAAAATAATAACTCATATATCCTAAATAAAAGTAAATATTATTATTATTTTGTTAACACCGTTATCTACCATCTATTCAATTAAGAGCGAAGTAAATGTAGCTCTCACGCAAAAGTGTGGATTTCTCCCTCCACATAGTGATACAATTAATTTTCCATCAAATAATTTTAGGGAAATTAATTATGAATTCATTAATGTTTATATATTTACTTTTTTATATTATTATTATTCTTTAATTATAATATCATATCTTCCTTTATGTATTCCTAACCGTTGAAAAATAATAATGATGCTCAAGTTTAAGTGTATACTACCACCTCAATCGAGTGATGTGATTCATTTATTATTTCCCAATTTCATTTATAGAAATAAATATATATTTTATATATATAAATATATATTTAATAATTTATATAATTTTTTTAATTGAATTATAAAATAATATTTATCTTTATTCTATTTTTAAAAAATGTAAACAACATTCCAGTAGAAGTATGACCTTCCATATATATGAATGATGTAAATCCCATTTAAATCTCTACAATTTTGTATGATTTTAAATATAAATTTATAATAAATAAATATTATATTAATTTCATGAAAATAATAGTTTTCATTATTATACCAAGATAAATAATTATGGACAAGAACTGTCAAACTAAATCATCCATTAAAAATGAAGTAGTTATGGTCTAGAAACATTGATTTTAATAATAAATTTTTAATAAATTTGGTTTGAAATGTTTTTAGTAGAAAATATAAGATATTTTATGAATTTAGAAGACAATATTTTATAATTTAAAATAAATTTAATTTTATTATTGATGAGTTTAGAGAACATTCAATGTAAGTCTAACAGGAGGTAATGGTTTCCCATCTCACATTTATTTCTAAGAGATATAACACATATTCAACAATTTTTAATTTAGTGTTGTATATAAACAACCCATGAATATATTTTATGATACTTATCATTAATATTATTGGGAATTTCAAATCCATATAATGTTATCACTTCCTTGATGTTTTGATATAGAGATTACCAATGCGATAAAGGATTCAAGTTTCAATATCATTTTAATTGAAATTTCTTATGCTTGAATTTCCATTGAGGGATATTATATTATCTTTTTCTAATAATGAAATTTTACTTTCCTCTCCCATTTTTATTCAATTAATTTTTAATTAATAGGGCGAATTACCCCTCTCTTTCTATAACAACCAGATCATTTATGAATAAAATTAAATTTTTGTTGACTCAATTAGATTTATTATGGATATAAAAATCCCGAACTCCTTTTTATTTTTTTACCATTAGGTATTTTTACAATAGATAATATATTTATTGTACAATTTCCACATGACAAGTAAAAATATAGTGTTTTAACAAATCCATTTCGCACAAACAATGTAAGTGATAGCGTCAACCAGTAGGATTGTACATTATGAATCCTATATATTGAGGCTTTCAAGGGTGATATAATTTTTTGGATTTTACCTATACCCATACCATGTCATGATCCAACAACTTATGCATTTGTGAATCCCTTTATGGAATAATTTCAAGATCATCAAGATCATGAAGAAAATTGTAATCACCAAATGACCCAATATAATCCACACCATCGCACACCATACTTTTAATGAATATACTGGTGTAATAAAGAGATATGTATCAAGACATAGTGAATAATCTTATGTAAATTATTGTTTATATAATAATTAATATATTTTCCCCCTATTACTGTATCTTTTGAAATGATTTTTAAAGCATTTATATTACTTTTGGTTAATATTAAAATTCAATTAAGAAATCTATTTGAATAATTAATATTTGTTAAATAAAAAATGTTAAAATAAAATATTATTATTAAATAATATTATTAAATATAAATTATCATATAATTTTTATGAAGCCAAAAGTAATTTTTATTATTATAAGAAAAATATTTTTTACCTGATTTTTATTATAATTCCATAGTGAATCTTCCAAGACTTATAATATATTTTATGATTTTATAATCACATCCTTGAAAGTGTGGCTCACCTCCCCATAATCAAGGGATTTATTTTAATATTTTTGGACCTCGTCCTTATAAAATAATGTAATTCACTGCCTATTATAGAAACCATGGGAAAACGTGGGATAGTTTGTTGTTTTGAATATTTTTTTTTCAAGTATCCAAAAACAAAATAATATTTAAATCAAACAATATTCCTATATAAACCCACCAAATATCCCAATAATATTATCTATATCCTTTGGAGTCACACATCGATGAATTGGATTTCTCTCCCCTCATTATAATTTTAGCAATTTCTTTGAGTGTAGTAATTTTAATTTCAAATTAAATGTATTTACATTAATTTATAATTATTACCTTACTATCAAATTGATGATATTTGTATGATGGATAATTTATTCCACCCCATTGGGACCCTTACCTAAGTCGTTACTATGATAAAATTCTACAAGGGATTCTCTATCTTCTATTTTAATCAAGACCTTATTTTATAATATTCTTTTTTTATTCCCATTTTATTTTTTTGGGATACATTCTTACCTATACCACTTACTTTACACTTATTGTATAAGTGATGATATCCCATCTTACTCTTATTTAACCCACCTAAGAACCTTTATGTACACCCGTTAGCATGCTAGAATTTTTTATGAGTTTTTTTCTTCCTCCTCTTTCTTCAAGATTCATTATTATGTTACATTTTCTCTTTAAAATTCCTTATTTTATGACATGTTCTTCCATATCCTTCTTACTATACATTTCATATATAAATGATGTCATACACCTTTCTCTCTCATCATACCATTTTATGAATATCTATATGAAGTCCTTATGGTACCAAAATGACACCAGAAGTTACAATTAAAAAATAATTGTATAGTGAATACCATTCCCATTTCTCTTTGAAGGGTATTCAAAATTATACATGTACTTTTATTTATTGAGGGTTACATGTACATATTCCATATTTCTAGATCGTGGAATAAAATTAATTTGGTTGAATGAGTCCATGTTATATGATCTCGCTGGCACAATTAACCAGTTATTTAAATGTTTAGAAAGGATGAACCCTGATAGTTATTCAATGAATTTTTTAATGTTTAGTATCCTAATACATAATGATGGGAAATTGGTTTACCTAATCCATTTTTGCGAAGTTTTACCACCATTATGTCTTGGAGGTTTACCTTTGAATTATGTTTATGATGCAGTTTTTAAGCTATTTCCACATTTCCATTATATGATTATCATGATATATCATTACTTATTATTCATGTTCATTTATTCCATGTTGATATTCCTTATACAACATGTATTTCTTTCCTCATACAATTCCTTTTTTAATAACTTATTTTGATTTATAGTTTATTGATTCCTTATTTATGTCCTTGGGTTATCCCATGTAGTGATAAGTATGATATAATATTGTCATCATGTAAAAGAAGTTTTTAGTAGAGATGTTGTTTTATTTCATGTTTGATGTTATTATATAATGTTTCTAATTCCTAAAATCCCTATTACCCTAGATCTTTACTGTTTTATTAAGTGAAATTTTATGTAATGAATCATGATTAAATATGATATAATTACCAGGGTTGTTATCATTGGTATCAATTGTTATGTTTAGTTATTTTTTGGATTTGGATTAGAAAACCCTAATGAAAAACATTATTGATAAGATTAATTTTAAGAGAAAATACTAATATTTTGTGAGTATTGATAGAGTGTTTTATCAAGAAAATACATCCATGTCAAGATACTAAAAGTGGACCTGGTTTTAGAACATATTTACCAAGGAGTAACATATCCAGTAAGTTATTCCTGGCATGAATCGAGGTAACCTGGTACGTGAAAATTTTCCTTTCTTCACACCTGGTTTGTCACTCTTGGGGAATATTCTTTGGTAAAATCATAAAATTACTATAAACCATTATTAATGGAAAAATTAAATAAGTTCATAGGAATATATGATAGGAATTATATCATGGATAACATATACTGAGGCTTAGAAACTCATAAGACAAAGATATAAATGTAATTAACAAGTTATCCCATTAATTTCATTAGATACCCTTTATGTGTTTAATTCATAAGTTACACATCTCTAATTTTCCTTTTATTTTATACATTGTCAAGAAATTTAAGGAATCATGCTAAACATCGTTGTGAAAGGATGTGTATGGTTTTCCCCAATGATATTCCCAACCCAATGGGAGAAAGAATTGAAAACCTTTTTCACAATATTTTCTCTGTTAACTCAATTTTTGATTATAATCCTAGACCAAGTGGAGCGTCTCCCCCCCCATGAGAGAACAACCAATAGTCAAGAGCTTCATGCAACAAAGGTATCCTTATTTCAGTGAATCATTTGATCCCTCAATTGTAGAGAAATGGATCAACTGTATCTAAAATATATTTTCTATCCATAAATTTTATGAATAGTTTAATGTTCTTTGGGATGTTTATTGTATGGAAGGTGAGGATGATCAGTGGTTTACATTGATCATGAATAATAAGCGTGAGGAAGAGATCAAAGAAATGGAGTATAAGGACTTCTCGAAAATGTTTCTGATAAATATTTTCCCCACAAACACCTTCTTAATATGGAAAGATGTTCCCTTATTCTCAAGGAAAATGATGAATAATATATTGGGGATTATGAGTAAAACATTATAAGACATTAACGATACTCCTATGGTTTTGTCATTTCCCCTAAATGAAAGGTTGAAAGCTTATTTAGTTGGATAAAACCAATTCTACAAAAAGACATAGAAATCTGTGACTTTGATAACTATGAAGAAATTGGATTATGTTCCCTCATAGAAGAGGTAGGTATCGTTGAATCTTAGGTGTATCATATGGATAATAAAATGAAAGTTGAATTTATTTTTGGTGGTGTGATTGATAAATCCAGTTGTACTAAGAAATTATAGCACCCCACTTTACAAAGGTGTGGAGTGAAGCACAGTAGAAATTGCCTAATGGAAAAATGGAAATTATTTAAGTTTGTAAGGGAAGAGAACTTGGCCAATTTTTTCTAAAAAGAGAGACCCAACAATGCGAATGTGGAATGGAATTCCCTGATCAACCCTCAATGCATTGTTCATTGCTAAATCTGTGCTAGTAATTCATTCAATAATAGAGAATGTACTTTATGATTTTCATTTTATGCATTCTTTTATACCATGAATGTTTAGTAGAAATATTCCAAAACTAATATAAATAATGGAAGTAGAGATATCGATTAAGATGATTGATTTGTAAATTTTTACATCCCATGAATATAACTCCTCCCCTATCAGAATTTGTGGATTGAACTTCCCTATTATCTTTTTCATACTTTTCATAGTAAAATTTCCTGCAATTATAGGCATGGATTGGATTTACCTATATAGAACGAACATAATTTTCCATGATAGGGAAATCAATCTCCGTATGATGAATTGAACATCTATTCTATACAAGTTCAATAAGAAGGATGAATCTTTTTTAGCCCCATCATCTCAAACAAGGATATTAACCCCATAAGATAATGTGTATCTAGGTTAAATGATTGATTATAATGAATGTACCATTATCAAATACATTATTATTTTGAGGGAATTTGATGATGTATTTACCAAATAATTTCATGGTCTTCCTCCCAGCTGATAGGTCAAATTCCTGATTGAGATTATACCTAGGTCATTTCCAATATCCAAAAATACATAAAGTATGGATGTTGTGGATCTTGAATAATTGGAGAAAAAATATTAGAAAATATATATAAAGTTATTATATGGCGAAGTGCTTTACCAATGGGTGAAATAGTCCATTTTTTCAAGAAAAAGGATGGGTCAATGCACCTTTGAATTGATTATTCTGAAATCAAAAGAGTCATGATAAAGAACAAGTAATCTTTTCCCGAAATTGATGATTTGTTCGATAAGCTATGTGGATCATAATACTTCTCCAAGGTGGATATATAGTTTGGATATTACCATGTATGGGGGAAGAAAGAGGATATCCCCACCACCGCATTTCATATAATTTATGAGAACCATGAGATCATAGTGATTTCTTTTAGACTCACTAATACTCTAATAGTTTTCATGGGCTTCATGAATAGAGTCTTTAAATATTATCTCGACAAATTTGTGGTATCCTTCATAGAGGATATTCTGATAGACTCCAAAACAATGGAGGAGTATGAGGATTATTAGGGAAACATTCTTGAGACCTTGAGAAAGGATATGATCTATGAAAATTACTGAAATAGTTATTTTTGGTTGAAGGAAGTCTCATTTTGGGGGAATACCTTAACAAGAAATGGATATATGTGGATCCATCAAGGAAGAAAATAATTAAGTGGTTGTTGAGGGAAACATCTGTGACAAATATAAAAATCTTCCTTGGATTAGATAGATATTATCACCAATTTGTGAGAAATCTCTCACAATTTTCAATAACTCTTACCAACATAACTCAGAAGGGAGTAAAATTCTCCTTGAATGACAAATGTGGAAAAAAGATTCATGGAATTTAAAATGAGGCGTGTCACTGACCATGTTTTCAAACTACCCACAAGTGGGGTAATTTTTTTAATTTTCAGTGATTCTTCCATGAAGTGATATGGATGTTTGTTTATGAAAAATGAATAATTCATTTCCTATATCTCATGGAAGTTGAACATTCATGATAACAACAATCAAAGACATGATATATAGTTAGTAGCTGTGATAATTGTGTTAAAAATTTATAGGAATTATATCTTTGGGGAGAAGTGTAAAATATATACGGATAAGAAAAGACTCAAATAAATATTCACACATAATGAGATAAATATGATCCAACAATGATGGTTAGATCTCATCATGGATTATGAATACTCTATCCACTAGTATACTAGGAAAGAGAACAGGGTAGAAAATTCTATAAGTAGAAAAGAACCATAAAGTTTATCATTAATGACAATTGAGTAGGATACACACTTCTTATAATCAATGAATATGGACACATTAATCATAAATAAAGGAACATTATCAATCCATTCACAATTTATTTCTCAATAATCAATTTTGTAATGGTTAAAGGATGCTCAAAAAATTATGTAGGAATTCAGAAGAAAGTGGAATATATCAGTAAAGGGAAATCCTTAGAGGTCATTGATAATAAATATTGAACTATGATATTTGGGTCAATACTATTTGTTCCATCAAATCCTATGTTAAAGAAAGAAAATTTGGATGATGCACATATTTTTACTTTCTCCATTCACCCAAGAAGCACAAAGATGTATCGAGATCTCTCAGATTATAGTTTGTGGGAAAAAATGTAGAAGGACATCACTGAATATACATCAAAGCACCTGGTATGTCAGCATGTGAAGTCTAAATGGAATAATTATTAGGGGATGAGTAATCCATTACCCGTACAAACATGAAAATTGGAAAACATCAACATGGACTTTGTTAGTAGACTTTATAAGACATCTATGGGAAATAATGCTATCTGGGTTGTTGTGTATCATCTGAAAATGAATGCAAACCTCATTGATATTCAATAGTATTTCTAACTCAATCAACTAGCATAAATAAACATTAGAGTATTGGTAAAAATTTATGGAGTACCACAATCGATTGTGTATGATCAAGGTCCAGGATTTACCTATATGTTTCATAAAATCCCCTATCATGCTCTAAACATTGAGCTGAATTTCAGTTTGAATTACATAGAGAAAAAAATTCACATTGGCTCTAGAACCCAAAAAATAATTACTTGTCCATAAGTGACATACCTGATAAAAAAATCGGGAAATAAATACCAAATGGTTTCAAATGAATGCAGGGGATGATCTACCATTTAATAAATAAAACACTAACCAAAATACCATAAATAAAACCACTATATGATGCATGATAAAAAAAAGAAAACCGAACCATCATCTTTATAAAAAGTCCACAGCAATGTATGATAATGAATAAGAAAGAATAAGGACTACATGATGAGAAAAAGACTCTATACTCCATATCTATATGCCCCAACATCACCAAATATACCATGTATCACGAGGTGGTCCTAAATACTTGTGATACTTTAACTATGCCCATTTTCTGGAAGATACCATCTGAAAAGAACCAATGTTCCATAGAAGGTGTGAGAATAAAAATTTGTAGGAATTTCCCCATGAATTCCTTATGAAACCCACTGGGATATTATATTTATAAGCATTTATATAAAATAGTTTATATAATACAATTATGAAAAGAGAGTTTATAAAAAAATATAAAAAAGTTCTGAAAACCATATATAACTAAGAGTAAACAAGTTCTATCTCTACTAAATTTCTTAGAAAGTCACATTTCTAAAAAAACACCCAAAAATATCTTTAAAACCATTTCTCAATATCATTCTAGAATAAAAATTTCATTCCAATTCACCACAAAACCAACCATGCATGAAACATGAAATTCCCAATACTCACGAGCGGTGAGTTATCCTTCCACTAAGCCTTTACTTAGTGGACCGATTTGATGGGGGTACTTCACTCACATATCTATCACAACACATTGATATGGTTCCTTCACACCCTTATCCACACCAATGCATATGAACACACACCAAAACCCATTCCAACCCCATTCCAAATCCATGTGTGTTCAACCAATTCAATAAACTTGTTCTTTCATTGAAAATCATAAATAAATCCAATTCAAAAAACCTTTCAATTTAATAATTAACATTTCTTTTATTGAAAAAATATTCATGGAACCCAAGTTCCACAATTCTAGAAAACACTCATTTTAAAATCCACATTTTAATATCATAAATCAAGGACTTTATTCACAAACATCAATTTTCAAGATTTCCAAAACCTATCATTCAAGATGGTTTCTGAAAATTAAAAAACATACAATTAACCATAATTTAATTACAAAGAAATAAAGTTGAATGCATTCCAATAATTTATACTAATAATAGTTGACAGTGAAGCCACCTACCTCAACCGTTTTCGAATAAATTGAAAACAAGCAAAGAATCCTCATGAAACTGGGTTGATTCTCTAGAAAACCACTATAGATCTCGTCCCCCTAACAATAAAGTGAAAAAATATAAACATATTTTAAATCCAAAGTATTAGAAATAACATATGATAATCTTATAATAAAGGATATGTAGATCTATGTATATATAAGGAAACATGGAAAGAATGATGAAGAACGATGGCATACCTCAAAACGTTCATGTTTGAATCAGAAAGGGAAGCCTTTATATTGCCTCGGGATCGATGGAAAAATTTTATTTTTCCTTAGGGGAAGAAAAAACAAGCTTTAGATCATGTTTTGGGAAAATAATTTTGTAATAAAGGAAAAAGTTGGCATAGATCCACTTTTTAATTAGGTATTTTTTAATCTGTACATTGTTTAGTAAGATGATTAGAGAAACTTTGTTTTTACTATGCATTAGATACTACCTCATGAATAACATCACCTGGCCTCCTCACAATGTCTTCCTAATAGTTCGGAAAACTTTTTGAAGCTACTCCCTCAAACTTGGTACTACGCACCACTTTTCTAAGGACTTGAGCATGGTTTGGACTACCCATATGAAGCTAGTGCACCACTCCTTTACCCCCCCAAATATTGAATGTTCATAAAAACCTCCCAAACCTCAACCATAAAAATTATATACAAGATAATCACAATTAATGGGAAACATACCAAAAACCAATGGTAAAACATTATCCCCACCATTGGTCCTTCTATCCTCAGAATGTAGAAATCCATCATTTCCCTAAAAGAGTTTCAGCCATTTCTCTTTCATTTCCTTCTAACATTCCCATGTCTCTTCCTGAATCTGACCATGTTTCTATAAAAAAACACTATACTAATTATTTTTCCACATCAGCTTTTATCTTGCTTATCCATAAGTCAAACCGAGATATATAGCAATGAAGCATCTGACTCTAGGTAAATGCGATTCCATCAGATCACATGACCAAGATCATGATGAAACTATTTCAGCTGAGACATTTAGAACACATTATGTACCAAAATAAAACATGGTGGCAGCACCAACCAATATTCCACCTATCCAACTCATTCTAGTATCTCAATATGGAATTTTTTTTGTTGAGATAACATTGTTTTGTTCCTAAAATTACAATGTCCATGCCTTGGAGAAATCTATACGAACACATGATCACTCACTATGATCAAAAAACGGTATCCAAAAATGATCAATATATGATTTTTGGTGACTCTGATCTATCTCCATCATTTTCCAAATCAACTAAATCTTCACTATTATTCTTGGACAAGGCTCGACTCAACTAGTAATGTCTCACCTATTTCCACGAAAATAAGTGGAGTACAACAAGGATGCCCATAAAACACTTCAAACAGAGCCATATATATTGATACATATTAGCTGTTTTTATATGAGAACTTTACAAATGGTATATGGTCCTCCCCCGAGCTACCAAAATCAATTAAAAATTCCAAATAAATGTCTTCCACCTTCATTATCATCTTTTTAGATTAGCTATTTATATGGGGTTGATACATTGTAGTCATAAACAACTGGGTCCCAAGGGATTTATGTATGTATTTCCAGAAAATATACGTGAACCTCAAATATATATTTGAGATGAACAGAACTATTTTTTCATGTATCTTTATCACTTTTCAGATATATATTTGGGAAAAATCAACCAAAGTATGAGTTTTAAAAATAGGATTGAAATGGGCCGACTTGGTGAGCCGATCTACTATCATCCTTATGGAATTGTGTTTCTGCAATGTTATTGGGAGGTTTGAAACAAAATCTATTCCTATCTGATCCCATTTTCATACTAGAATAGGTATTGAAAACAACGTACTTGATGGTTATTAATGTTCTGACTTAACATGTAGAGAAGTTATGAACCATAAAAAAACTCATCCACTTTCCATTTCATACAAATCCACAAAAACACCACATTAATCACCCTATACAACATATGTTTTCCTAGATGTAAAACCAATTTGGAATGATAGTAAGAATGAAGAATCTGTTCCTGAAAAATCTTAGCTATTACCATCAGATCTCTAATCCAAAAAACTGAACTCCCATAAAGTTTCCATTACTCAATGATGTTCCCTCCATTGAGTTTTTAACTCATAATGCATCAAATATTTGTTCTTATTTGATTAACTTCACCAAAACTGGAATCAAGGAAACTGAAAAAACCACAATATCACCTTGGTCTTCACATTCCATATGCTTGTCAGATATGACCAACATTAACATCCACTCATTTGATTATTATTTCACCAATAATGTGTATGAATTTCTACTTAATGAATCAGCCACCGAATTACCTTTTCCCAGTGTATATATCAAGTCGAAGTGAAACATATAAAGATATTCTTTTCATCTACTTTTCCTCACATCCAAAACCTATGTTGATAAAATGTGTTTCAAGTTATTATGATCTATAAAAAAAACATTTCTCACTAAATAGATAATGATTCCAATCCTCCTAGGCTTAGACAAACACAAAATACTCTAAATCCTGTGTTGGGTAATTCTTTACATGCACTCTCAACTACCTTGAACCATAAGCAACCACATCATCTCTTTACAAGATAACACATCCCAACCGAGATAATGAATCATCATAGTACACCACATACAAATATCCTCATTCTGGAAAAATCATTATTGGTACTGATGTAAGACAAACATTCTACACTTGAAATGACTTCTAGCATTCCACAGTCCCTCGAAACTGGATGTTCTTCTTCTTCAAAGATTTCAGAAGTGATGTTAGTGGTTAGAAGTCACTCAAAAAGAATTGATAATAACATGGCAGACCAAGAAAAATTGATATCTCAAATTCAATCTGCATTGTATTCTAAGAGACAAAAACTTATATCTTCTTGGATCCAAAAAACAACTTTTTCCAAAAGTATATGGTTGATAAAGTGTACCACTTATATGAAAAAATCATACTTAAAAATTTGGTATAAAATTTATGATCTCTCAAGATTTATAACACTATATCTAATTGTTCCACATGCTCATAATTTATCATTCAATACAACAATATGTAATCCACAAACACCAGAACAAAATAATTGAGATATATTTGAAATATATGATTCATCAATTCCATAACAACCACTGGTGCATTCGTAAGACCGAATGACATGACTACATATTCGTAGCATCCATATAATCTTCTAAATTATTTCATCTAAATCCTCCTTTTGAACTTGAAATTGGTGATATCCTGACCACAAGTCAATTTTATAGAAACATTGGGCTCCCCTCAATTGATTATAATGATTATCAATGTGTGGAAGTGGATACTAATTCTTGATCAAAGCTTGGTTAAGCTTATAATAATACATATACAACCTTAGAGTTCTTTATTATTTCTATGTGAAAATGACCGGTGCTTCCCAAAAATACATACTTAGATAAATGAAACCATTGATTTCCATCTCTTCCAATTGAACTTTTAATTCCCTTAATTCTATTGGGACCTTCATATAAGACATAAGGGAAATAAGACCGGTCCCCAAAAGGAGACCAATCATAAACACCACCTCTTATCTAGGTGGTTATACTAAGATGTTTATAGGAAATAAATCTCAAAATTTATCCACTACTGTTGTAAAACGTCTATCCAAGTTATATTCAATCTACGAAAATGTCAACTCTGCCAACTGGTAAGAGATCATTCCCACAATTTGTGTGAATATTCCCTTTTCACCTATTGTTACAACCCTTTTTCCTCTGAAGTGATGCTCAATTCCCTCCCCAATATTTAAAAATATCAGTTCCTCAATAATAGTTGATGTGGGCCTTGAACATTCTCAACCAATCCATACCCAAGATTACATCATAGACATTCATCTCTAAAACTGAGAAGTCCCATTTCATCTTACCTCCATCAACGGTTATAGAACTTGCTCCACAAAAAAATGTTCGACATTCATTTTCACAGAGAGGGTATTGAAGTTTTAACATATAAGAAATCATATCATGTTTTAAAAATATCAAATAAATAGTATGAGATGAAATGAAGGAATGAGATGCACCAATATCAACCAATACTTACATAAGGGTGTACATTAAAATAACTGCACCTCTCACCACAGATGGTCAAATCTGATCATATATAATCACATGATGATCACCATATAATTTATTCAATGATGAAATCTTCTCCTAGTTTCTTCATTGATATTTATCTTATTTACGAGTCATGGTATTCATAGAATCAGAATGACTATTATATTCTTGTATCAATTTTTATTATTCTTCCCTTGTCCAGTCAAAGCATAAGATGCTTGAGACACATGAGAAGTGTCTCAAGCACCTGACCTCAGAGAACTGTGAAAATAGCATTGAAGGTGGTACATATTCATTCAGTTATAGAATTCTCTAGGATGTACGGTACACCCTCTCTTCATGTAGTCATGTGAACCACATTATAAATAGCCTTTTCTCTTTGGTTGTGGATAAAGGTTCACTGCTCTAACCATAAGATTTTGATTCATGCTTCCACATTACAAAAAGGTGTCCCTCTTCCACATGTTCCTAGTGTTCCATTTCCCACCATTTCCCATAGGTATCATCATACTTTCTCCTCCCATAGATCTTGAGATATCACATTAAACCACTATAAAAAAATCATTATATCTATATAATTTGTAATAGAGAGTATCGCAATATTCAATTGAATTGCATACATTATCCATGATTCTAAGATGCGTGCCTTCAAGGAAACAATAGCCACAAAATCTGGTGAAATGTTCATATAATTCAAAAAATTACTAGCATACTCTAGGAAAGAGAGATTCTCTTGCTTCAGGATAAAGAAATATGTTGTTCTATGGATCCTGAATGTGTGAGGATACAATTTTTTATTAAACGATTGATAAAATCCTCCCAACAAAGGCCTTGATATAGTTTATCCTACACCACTAGATTCCTAAAATATCATGAATTATCCTTGAGAATATATGTTTCCATGTTAACATAGAAATCCACTAGTGTCCCAATGAAATCGAAGACACAATTCAACCAATTCAGCCACACCTCTACCTTTTTAGGATCAGAATCAACCCAAAAGATGGGTGGATTCTTCTTCATGAGCTTGATTGAATGATCCACATGCTTAGGATCACACTTTCTATTTTATATGTCCACAGATTGAAATTATTTTACGATACCTTATCCAGTTCATGGTTTTCCTGTGGTTTAGGTGCAACTACAATCTCTGTAGATTTTTCAGGATGGTTCCTTTAACATTTACCCAGTACCATTTTCTATACCAAAAAAACTCTATAAATCTCACTCACTAGAAACTGATGGAATTTCATTTAAAATTCTATCACATCAACTATCACAACATATTTTTTTTCTTCAAAATACTAGTTTTCCCCCTTTCAACCAATTTTAAAATATTATCTACTAACATTTGATAACAAAACCGTTTTCAAAATATATCAACCATGATCTTTTCAAAATCTTTAGTTTGAAAACAACTGCAATTTTTTTAAAAAAGATACGCCTTTTCAAAAAATCTTTAATCATTACTCAAAAAGAAATATGCAATCCTAGTGGGAATTCATTCCTCTACAATGCATTTCATGATCATTTCATTAGATAAACCCATGATAATGAGATTGTAATATCCTATTTGTGTATCCAAAACACTTATGTACCCAACTCACTAGTAACTTGATGTTCAACATAAAAATGTTAACTACATATTTTTATGCGCACCATTTCAGATCTTAAAAAATCCTTCTTCATTCTAAGATCACAACCCAAGGAATAGCCATGAATGATTTTCAACTCAAAGACTATGAAAACTGATGACTTCCTATTCAACAAGTAATGGAACAAGTTGATACCACTAATCTCATACATTTTTTTGGTCATAAAAAACTCATAAATTTTTTAATTACCCACCTATTATCATTTTCTTGAGAACACAATAAATCATTTCTAGGCCTTAAGCAAAATCCACAAGAATCCAAAGTCTGGAAATAAATTTCGAAGGGTTTCAAATTAATGTGGGGGTTGATTTACCATTTAATAATTAAACCACTAAATAAACCATAACAATAAAAAATAATATATGATGAATGATAAAAACAAGATAGAACCATCATTATCTTTATAAAAAATACAGTAATGTATGATATAATAGAAGAACAACTAATGATTCTAGGAATACGACATGAATAAATGCTCCACAGCACCATGCTCTAACATCACAAAACAACCGAAGTCTCATGAGGTGGTGCTAAATACATGTGATACTTTACCTTTTCCCATGTACCATAAGATAGAATATACAAAATCATCAAGTATCTATAAAATGATGAATATAAAACATAGTAGGTAAAGACACCTACCTCAACCGTTTTGACAAAAACTGAAAATAGACAAAGAACGCTCTAGAAACCAAGTAGATTTTCCCAGATACCACCTTAGGGATCTTCCCCTAACAACCAAGAGACAAAATATCATCATATTTGACATCCATAGTCACAGATCTACCCATTAAGGGTGTAGATCTAAGAATCCAAGAAGTGAGGAGAAGTATATCTATGTATATGTAAGTAAACATGAGAAAAATATTTAAGAACGATGAAATAACTAAATAATATGGCTTTGAATCACAAAGGAAAACCTTATTTTTCCTTAGGAAAAGACAAATTTTGAGCTAGATCTAGTTTGGGGGAAAACATGTGGATTAAAGGCAAGAAAGACCTAGATCCACTTTTCATGGAGGTGGTTCTTATCATGCGCATGGTTTGGTCCGCCAGTTAGAAAAACTGTATGCTAACCATGAATTAGATTACTGCCTCAAGAACAACCTTGCATGGCCTCTACACATGATATTCCTAATCGTAGACCAAATGCGCTGAAGCTAATACCTCAATCCTTCTATTGCACATGGTTTCACCTAGGATTTCTGCACAGTTTAGGCAGCTCATTCATAGCTCATGTTTTTCCCGTTTATTCCCAAAAAACATATTCATGGTTTGAAAAACTCTCCAAACCTTCTCCCATAAAAATTATATAAAAGAAAAAATATAAATCAATTGATTCACAATAGAAACTAGGGGTACTATAGCATATCACCCTCAAAATGATGGACAATCTGAGAGGACTATCCAAATAATTGAGGAAATGCTGAGTGCTTGATCAATAAACATCAAAGATGAATTGGACCAACATCTTTATTCAGTGTAGTTCTGTTACCACAAAAATTTCTAGTCAAGAATCCAAATGGATAATTATGAAT
This sequence comes from Viscum album, assembly GCA_963277665.1. Classification (NCBI taxonomy): domain Eukaryota; kingdom Viridiplantae; phylum Streptophyta; class Magnoliopsida; order Santalales; family Viscaceae; genus Viscum; species Viscum album. The sequence continues at coordinate 1,677,794,785 of OY728132.1, read as the reverse complement.
CCTTTTATGGGAATAGGTGAAGAACAATTGCATTCTGGGGTGATGTTGGGGAACAAAAATATCTATGTCTTGAAATGGTCAAAGAAATAGTGGAGAAGGTTATGACCATCCAAAATCACATCAAAACAGATCAGAGTTGACAAAATAGTTATGCTAATAATCATCAACAGGACCTGAATTTTGTTTCCAGAGACATGGTTTTCCTCCGTATATCTCTGTGGAATGGAGTTAAGGGATTTGGGAAGATGGGAAAACATAGTCCTAGGTACATATTCCCTTTTGAGATCCTTGATCACATCAGAGTAGGGGCCTTTAGAATAAATTTCAACCAAACCTATCTCATGTAAATGATACATTCCTTGTATCCTTATGAAGTAAGTATATACTAGACCCTTTACTTTTACCCTATCCAGAGGTGGTACCATTGGAGAATGACCTTTCTTATGTGGAGCAGCCGGTGAAGATCTTAGATCATAGAGAAAAAGTTATATGAAATAAGTGAACACCCCTGGTCAAAGTGATGTGGAAAAACCACAATATTGATGAAGAAACATGGGAATAAGAAATGGTGAAAATGATGAGTTACCCTCATATATTTTAGTGTGGGAAAAGAAAATTTTTGGCATGAAATTTTATTAGGGGGGATGTTTGTAACAACACAATCATTTATGAATAAAATTACATTTATTTTCACATGATTAAATGTATTTTGGATATAGAGAACTCTTACAATCATTTTTATTTTTTACAGTTATATATCTTTACCATTTATAATATATCAACATAACAATGATCACATAAATAGTATAAATATGGGGTTTTAAAATATACTATTGGCATAAACAAAGGAAGTGACGACCTCAACATGTAGGATATTACCCTATGAATCCCACTTATCAGTGCTTCAAATGGAGATAGAATTTCTGGGATTTTCCCTAGACCAAGCCCAAGATGATAACAAATAACATAAGCATGAGTGACAACATTTACAAGAGAAGTTAAAGCTCAAAAAGATCATGACCCAAACCATGTTCACTGAACAACACCATGAAATCCCCACCATCACACACCTTAATCCTAGGGAATATGATGGTGTAATAAAGGGATATGACAAAAGAAATTATCAATGACATTATGTACATTTTTTAAAGAATAATGATTGTATTTTTCTCTATATTATTGTTACATTATTAGTGATTTTTAAAGAACACTCTGTATTTTTGGTTAATAATAAAATTCCATTAAGAAATAATTTTTTATGAATTAATATATTTTTGAAATAAATAATATTTTAACAAAATTTTATTATTAAATAACTTTTATTAAATATAAATGATTACATAATTTTTATGAAGTCAAAAGTAATTTTTATTATGATTTCAAATCTATTTTTATCAAAAACCAAAAATCTTCAATAAATGTCGCTTTTTTATTTTAAAAGTGAAAATTTAAATATTTATAAAATCTTTTAGTTAAAAAAATATTATTTTGGGGATCAGGACGTCGAATGTTTTGAAGAGTTAACTTTTCATAATTTTGTGAGATAGTCAAGTTTATGTTTAAAAATTAAATACCATATAACTAAATAGTGTTTTAGGATATAATAATGGACCACTAATGGTGTAATAAATACTAAAATGTGATTCCACTTCCAAATATATGTTTTTTCCTTTCAAATAATAAAATTTTGAATTTATAGGATTTATTTTAAAATGCTTTAGTGAATCCTCCAACACTTATAATATATTTTAATATTTTAAAATCATTTCCTTTCGACTGTGAATCAACTCCACATAAGTATGGGAATTATTTTAATCTATTTTTCTCTTGTCCTTATAATATAATATAATCCACTACCCTTTTCTAGAATCCATTGGAAAAACCCATGGGACGGTTAGTGGGTTTGAATATTTTGTTAAGATTTTTCTAAAAACGAAATTATAAATAAATACCACTCCATTCCAATATAAACCCACCCAAGCTACCAACAATCCTCTAACAATCCATTGAAGTAAGACATCCATGTAATGGATTTCTCTCCTCTCCTTTGAATTCAAGAACCTTCTTTGAGTGTAGTTATTTTTAGTTCAAATTAATTTCATTTCCATTTATTTATAATCATTTACTCACTATCCAATTGATTTTATTTGTACGAGGGATCATTTATTCCCCCACATTTGGTCCATTACATAAGCCTTACTATGTTTGATTTCCATAAGGGATTTTCTCTCTACACTTTTAATCAAGAACTTCATTTATAATATTCCTTTTTAATTCAATTTTTATTTTTTTGGTATAAATTATTATCTATACCACTTACTGTCCACATGTTTTATAAATTTCAATATCCCCTTTCACTCTCATTTAACCCCTATTGACCATTACATTCACTCGTTACCATGTCAAAATTCTGTAAGTGTTCTTTTTATTCATCTTCCTTCTTCAAGATTCATTATTTTGTTACATCTTCTATTTCCAATTCATTAGGTTTGAATATGTCCTAACAGGACCCTATTATTTTAAATTACATTTCTAATTGATGAGATAATATTTTCTCTCTTAACAACCCATTATATAAATTTCTATACGAGGACTTTATGATAATAAAATCGTACCGCGATTTACCATGCCAATATTAATTTTTTGTGAGTACCATATCCATTTATCTATAAATGTTATTCACCTTTATGGATATACATTTTTTGATTTTAGACATACATGTATTTATTCTACATTTATAGACCATGGAATAAAATTAAGATGATGAATGGATTCATTTTATATGATCTAGGTGGCACACTAAAGTATTAGATTGAAATTTTTATGAAGGCGGAAACCTGATAGTGCTCAAATGCATTGGGTAATGTTTAGTATCCTGATAAGTCATGTTGGGATATGTTTTTTTCCTAATTAAATTATGGGAAATGTAACCACCATGAAGTCTAATGGATTTATCTTTAACTTATTTTTGTGATGTAGTGTTTTATGTTGTTGCCACATTTCCTTGTTTTGACTATCAATCTATTTCATGCATTATTATTCATGTACCTTTATGAATTTTTGATATGACATGTCTAAAAAGTATTTTTATCCTCTTTTTATGACATATTAACTCCCTTAATGGGCTTCATATCTGACCCCATTCTTATGTATGTCCTCAGGTTATCCCATGCAGTGTCAAGTATGAAGAAATGTTATGTTATTGTAAAATGTGTTTGTGATAAATATATTATATTATTTCATGCCTTAAGATCTTATGTAATGTTCTTGAACACCAAATACACTAGACCTCTTTATAATATGTGTTTTATTATGTGAAATTTTATTTAATAAGTGATGTTTAAATATGATATAATTATTAGTGTTGTCATATTGTTCATTAAAATGGCATGAATTTTATTTTATAAAAAATCGACTTTATTTCGACTTCTTTTGGAATTTTTTTCTTCAATGTACATGTTATAATTAAATGTTCGAATTAAATGATTAAATATTATACATGGTTCCTTAATATTATTTTTACTCATGGTTTAATTTATAAAAAAGTTTTAAATTTTTATTATAGTTTTACCTAAATGATGCACTTTTTATATTTTTATTAAAAATGTAAATTGAATTATTAATTTAACACACTTTGCATGGATGTAATTTACTTTCATCATAAATTCGCAATTAATTGATTATAACATTAAAATTTTAATTTTTTTCTATTAAAGAATATTATTTAATTAATATTTTACAATATTTTGAATTAAAAAAAAACAGATTTCAATGTGAAATGGTTATTTTACACTATAAATATTATACTAATATTTTAAAGTTTATTTTCATCTATGATACTATTTTTTAATGACATATTTTATTTACTTGAGATATTATCTACTAATACCATTCCATTTCACCTTTAAAATGGTTTATGATGATAAGTATATGAATTTTGTGAAATATATTTATTTTTAAAATGGTTTTCTATTAAAAATCAATTAAATGTTTATAAAATATAATTCCATTATATTGGTTAAGATATTTGGTGACTATTTTTTGATATTGGGTTACACATATAAATGAATAATGATTATGTCATGTGTGGTCTGAGAAATATATATATCCCTTCAATGAGTTGGGAAGTTATGGTTATCTTATGAGTTAATAAGAACTAGAATGGGTAGAGAACCATGTCCAGTAAGGGACTCAGTCTACTAATATATTATTGGTTTTAATCCATGAATAATTATAAGTTTTCTTTGGGAGTGCACCTCGACAAATGATATGATGGAATATAAAGTGAAAAATATCTACTATGAGAGTCTTATTTGTGATATATGAAAGAGGAAATGACTTTCAAGAATCAAGTGTGTCCCACAGACACATGTGTTATGATAAAATTGTTATCTCTTGTCCCATGTTATTTTATTCCCCTATGATTCATGTTTATGAAAAACTGGTCAGAGTGTGTATCTGAAGAGGGGAGAATTGAGTATCCAATTAAATTTCTATGTATAATGGATTTATTTTCAATCCCATAACTAATTTAAAACATCCATGTTAATCAATATAAGATATAATAATAATTTTTAGTATTTAAAAATGTTTCTTAAAGATTGATTATTTCTCAGGTAAGTATTTTGAAATATTACTTTGTCCTTTGATGTTAATTTATTTAATTAAAATCTATAAAAACACAAATAAAGATTAAATATTAAAATATCAGAATTAGTTTTGTTAAAATAGTTTCGTTTTAAATGAGGAATCAAATTTGAAAAATTACACAATGAAAATTTGGAACAAGAGGTTTAGTCTCAATAGGAGACATAGACCTATCCGCTTTGTGATGACCCACCACGAAGCAATTAATTTGGAATAAACAAGTTGATCCAAAACATGGATGATGTTTTAAAATAGTTTACAAGATGTCAGGTTCACACATTACCGCTTGAACTATTATCCAAGGGAGTATAAAGAAACAAGTCTCACATGTACCTCTACTACAATTATATGATGAAGTACAAGAGTAAGAAGAGTAAAAAGGATATATCATGTATCTTCCAGTTCATCATAAGAAACAATGTGCATGTGATAAAATAGAGTATGCACACACACAACTCAACATGTAAAAGAAAATAAATAAGAATGATAAATCCTAAAAGTGTAAGGATATAAATTCTAGGTCTTCATTTGTTATTATCTTTAATATTGAAAACTATATGGAAGTGCATCTTGATTTAGGTTCTATTGAAAAATTGTAGTGGAACAGAGTGTTGTAGACTCTTGTTCTTGAATAGAGGATAGATGTAGATGTGTTTGATCTTCAGCCTCCTCAATAGAGTGGTTCTAGAATGTATAAATTCATATCCTTATCTCTATGTGTGTGTTTATTAAGAGGTAACTTTCAGCTTTCTATCGGTATACTTCACATCATCTCACATGATGGAGTATGTTTCTCTTTTCACATTAGCAATCAGAAGAATATATAAATCAAATTATCTTCCTCATACAGTACGTTTAACATACATTACTATGTGTCCTATAAATAATTTCATATAAAATAATTAAAATAAAAATCAACAATAACTTCAATAATATATTCATTTAGAAATATTTAAATGAAAATGTTATGTTTAGATATAGTTGTAGTGATTCCTGGAATAGTGACTCAATAATGGAAGTGTCTTAGGGTATGGACGAATCTCATTCTAGTAGTGTATCAGGCTGATGGTTTATCATCTTGGTGGTATGAAACATTTGACGTCCTGTATATAGCCAGAATGTATTTTCTGGCTAGAGGCGTCCCGTAATTTTCCAAAAATTCACTACTCTTTCATTGTCTAGTACGACAATAGGTATGTCTGGTGGTGTCTTACACATTGCCAAATTGATATCCTGGAAGCATGACATCCTGGCTATGAGATATCAAGATCTGTGTCAGATAGAGATCTTTTGAATGATTATGGCTAGTCATAGACAATGATGACTCTTAAGCAATGGTGTCTATGTTTTTTTCAATCTTATAATTCAGTGGTAAGACATCCTAACCGTGATAAATTTTCTAGTGATGAGTTTTCCTTGGTAGTGTGAAACGATGATGGTGTCCTAACATCAATGGTGATTCATACACAGTAAAATTCATCACCTATCTCATATTAAGAAATACATATAACGAACATGAAATTCATTAGTATCATTAGTATGATGATTTTATGATCATTAAAACAAGGAGTTCAATGATGCCCTTCTTTTTATGAGAAAAATTCATGGAATCAATGGTATAACAAATAAAAAATATGAAATATCATTCACAATATGTGAATATGGTATCAAAGATAAATAAAGATAAAATAAATTTAATTTTTAAGTATCAAATGGAAAAAGAGTAAGAAAAAAATATCAATGCTAATATAGAAATATAAAAGTAATAAATTTAATGTGATCAGAAAAATATACTATATAGGTATTTTTTGTCCCATTTGGGATTATCAGAAAGGTAAGCAGAAGTATAAGAAAATAGTATATGTAGTAGAAAATAAATATAAGAGAGAAAAATTCATGGATAATGGTGATGAACGCTAATATAGACAGTGTCAACCAAAAAGTTATTATAAAAGTGTATTCCCATACAAATATAAGGATTTCTAAATTGCTATAAATAATGGGTAAAAGAATCTAGAGGTGTTTTTACCATGTCATTGCCTCTCTCTAGATCTCATGAAGTAGGATCTGAAGAAGACACATGAAAATTAATAGGAAAACAATTTTTAATTTTAGTGATAACACTAGAGAATGATGTTCTAGAATAATTACTGGAACGATATTCCATATAGCATTGGTAGGAGTCACATTAAATGTATAAATTATGGACGACAATGGTGAATGATGATCATGGGTATCTTGTTGTCTAAAAGATAGTTTTGGAGTGATAGGAAGGGATTCATGAGAAAAAAATTTAGTGATGTGAACTTCAAGAGATTGATTTATTGGATAAATAAAATCCATAACGGTGTATCCACCTCTTCCATTTCAGTAATCAAGTGTAATTTTTCATTTATAAAACGATTGAGAAAAGGTTTAATTTCTTTAAACTATTTTAATTTCTCTTATAAGGACTGAGTAAAAGGTGAAATTACCAAAAAAAATTCAAGTAACATAAATTTTTTCATCCATTGAATTTTTTGTATAAATATGGTAGAGATAATATTTTAAGGCCTTGGTTATTCTATTTATGTCAAATTTAATATGAATAAAATATGAGGTAATTAACATAATACCATGGTCATTGTTATATCTTATTCTAATCACGATTTCTTTGTTCTGATCATACCTAACACTTGATGTTTCACTGAGGCAGCTCTTAATTATTATTTTATAGTAGATTTGATCACATCGACATAAAAAACAAGTGGATGAGGGGAACATGAACAAGAGGCCACTGAGGTGATATTATAAGATCTTCCAATTAGAGAATCCATAGTAGCTATAAATTTATATTTCATTTTATCATGAGAATACTTCATGGATTCCAACTCACCATGTATTCCCTTATATTAAATTTCAACCACTTGGATGTGATGCATCATCTTTACTTGAATGTGTTTAACTAGAAATTGAATGTGATATATGGAATCAATCACACTAATATTGGTTAGGATAAGATATTTATTCTTCAAACAATTATCAAAATATGAATGTTACTATTGAATGAAGTCATCTATGTCACTCTTTGTGACTATATTAGCTTTTATAATAGGTGGAGATAGAGTATGAGGTTCTGGTTCATGATCTCTAACTCTTTATTTTTTTTCTAAAAACCCATATTAGTAAACATGATCTATCAGAGATACATTAAGTTATCCTTTTTCTAAAACCTTATGCCCAACATCCTTTCTTGGAAACCTTAGTGAACTTTAGAATTTATCCCACTCTTCAAACATGGGATCAACCCACTAGTATGATGCTTAATCATCATTAGGTGTAGTGGAACGAGGTACCAAAATCGTAGGTGTGTCATATGATATCTACGAATATGAGCTTGGTACGACTATATTGGAAGGATCAGAATCTTACTGTTTACCAAGAAGATTATGCATATAGCATCTGGACATATTTTTTTTGAATAACAACAACAACAATAAAAGACTCACCTTCCACAATTCTGTCCACAAGAATCTTATGACTATATGTTTCAAATAACTCATCAATACCATATTAATATCCAATAATCTCATTTTTAAATTGTTTATCTACATGTTATTACATATTAGCAATAACTCTAATCTACTCAACCATAGTAGAATTAGAAACAATATGATCATCACCAACCAAACTCATTTCATCTCCATCAGTAGTTTATCAAAATATTTTTACAGATTGGGATTGGTCCCACATAATAAATTCATATTAACTTATAATATTTGTGTCTAATTAATTGTTCATGTCCAGTTTCTCAGCAGATTTACTTGGTGAAGTAGGAATCATTGGAGACATCTCAACATAACCCTTCTAATTCTTCTATCTAAGCCATCATGTTAAAATATCTCATCATCAATACGTCCCTTATTATCATCTCAATTGAAATGTTCAAATTCTTGTTCCTAATCCTCATCATCATACTCTTAACCATCATATTTTCATCTACTTTAAAATTAGTCTTCACAGGATAATTCTATTTCTTGTTCGTAACTTTTAACAAAAATTTCTTTTATTTGATGTCTCATAGGTGGAGTAGGAGCTTTATATGTAATCGGTGGAGTTTTTGGGGACAAGTCTGGATCAGTAATGTTATAAATATATGGATGTGTATAAAATTATTATTTATAAATTTTCTCTTCTTCATCATCTTAATATTCCACAACATCCTCAGGCTCTAGTCCTAGATCAACAACATCCCTTGGTCTAGTTGTATGATTTATTGGGTTAAATTATTTATAAAAATTCTCAATGTCTCGAACCTGTTGTCATTCCTAGGTGTTCTAGTTAATGATAATATTTTAATATATTTATTTTTAAATACACTTCCTCCTTATTCAACAATAATTTCTTTATCATATTTTTTTTTTCTTTTAGTAGGGATGTAATAATCTTTTAATAAATCAAGGAGTTTGGACTTGAAGTGGGTTTTATCATCAATGAAAGATGAACCATAAGGAATCTAAATTCATTTATTTTGAGACATTTATTCAAAATACAAATAAATTATAAATATTGGAAATGAGGGGTTGAAAAGTCACATTTTTAGGGGGAAGTGAACATGTTGGAAAAATTTGAACAACCAACACTCCTAATCCAACTCTGAGGCAACTGGTATTCTAATTATCTCATAATCAATCAGATAATCATGGGATTTTTCATAAATGAAGAAGCCAATGTCCTTAGTAATAGTTCGTTGGTATTCATCACAAAAACCTTCATAAGGGACTCCTAAACATTTAGCCCACTATTTTGAAGAAAAGAGTAATATGATACAATTAAATCATTTTCTCATCCCATATTCTGTATAATAATAAAATCCAACAACTACATAATGAAAAAAATTATAGAGAAGATTATGATAAAATGGTCTATAAATCAAGGAAAATCAAATAAACCAACCCTAGACCTGAATAAATTTTATCACTAGATACTTTATAGACTAAAACTGATTTGATACAATATTCGTTTCAGATAAAAAAATTCTTTTTCCACGTTAAAGGTTAACTATTTAAACTAGAATAAGAACACATGATTCACATATTCAATTTTTAGAATGTCACAAAATATATGTTTAATAATTTTAAGGATACCTTATCCTTGGAATATAGATCATTTCTATTTACTCAGTCAAAGGTAAAGATAAGAGATGGTTTGGAGAAGAGAGGTCACATAGGGATAGAGAGTATTCAAATGGTCTTGAGGTGTGTTCAAAATAGACATAGACTTGTTTTCATATAATTTTGGATTTAGTATTATTGAAAAAAAATAAAATTAAAATAATAATGAAAAAATATAATTTTAATTTCGTATCAGGAAAAATAAATATCGGGTAATTGAAGTAACATAAATTACAAAATTAAATCATCGCATAAAAAATTTTATGTAGATAAATTTGTAATTTCATGAAAAAATAGCTATCATACAACCAATATCATTCCACCAAATTGTGTTTCAACAAATGGTGTGTCACCAAATGGTGTGTCACCCAATGGTGTGTCACACAACGGTGTGTCACCCAACAATGTGTCAACCAAATGTGTGTCACCCAATGGATTGTAACCCAAAAAATTAGTTGTAACCAAAATTAATTATTCCTAAATAATTTTTTATAAAGTACATTCTCTCATAATTCAAAGGCATTGTAAATATATCATCTAACTAATGTTTCATGCCAATAAACTCTAGTGTGATATCCACTTTCTAAAAATTATCCCTCAAAACGTGATATCATATATCAATGTGATTTGTAATAGAATGAGAAACTGGATTCTTATAAATTTTAATAGTCTTTTTAGGACATAATGGGGAAATTTTTCAATTGATATCCATAGTGTAGTAAAGAGTGTTTATTCTATAATATTTTTCCACATTAACTACCAACATCTACGTATTCAACTTCAGTAGTACAAAATGAAACGTAATTTTTTTCTTACAACACCATGAAAAAAGAGAGTTTCCTAAAAAGGTACAGGTTATAGATGTACTTTTTCTATATATATTTTAGCATCCAAAATCAAAATTATAACAACTCAATATATGAAATTCTATTCTTATAAGTTAAACCAATCATAAATTGGTTGTATATATGAGGTATTTGAAAATTATTTTATCTGAATATATATGTGACTCTTTTGGATTATCTTGAAAGAGAGAAAACATATACACACTAAATATAATATCCAGTTAGATAGCATTCAAGTAGTGAAGATTGACAATCACACCTCTGTAAGTGGTTGGATCTACCTGTTTTCTAGCTCTACAAAGAAACAACTCATAGGTGGTTCTCATAAGATTATTACTACTATTTGTGCAATCCATGTTAAATTATTTTAAAAGGTATTTTTCATATATATTATCATTTAGAATAATTCCCTCTTTGTTTTGAAAAACATTAAATTTAACAAATAATTTGAGTTTATCCATTAAACAACTTTTAAATTCATTTTTCCTAATTATGGAAAAATAAATACATAGATAATATCTTAATGATCTATTAATAATATCATTAAAATAGATTTATACTACTAAAACATTTTCTCAAATCCATTTTATTAAAATGATAGGTTCATATGTACCTTGTAAAAATCCTTTTTAAATAAGGAAATTTCAAATCCTATCATACCATGATCTTGGAGCTAGTGTTAAATCATATAATGCTTTAGTCAATTTGAAAACATGAAATCGAAAATCTTGATTTCAAAAACCAAGGGGTTTTTATTTAAAAAATACTCAACTATATAACCATTCAGAAATAAATTCTTAACATCCATTTTATAGATAATTAAATCTAGGTTTTTTGAATTGGTAAGAGGGATTATAACAGACTCATGTATTGTAATTGGTGAAAATGTTTCTTCGTTGTCTATCGCTTACTCTTGACTAAATCATTTTGAAACAAGTATATAACATGTTTATTACTATCGTTCTTAATTCCTAAACATTTTTTTAAACACCAATTTTGTTCTAATAGTTATTGTTTTATTGGGTATATATACAAATTCCCATAATTTTTTTCTTTCATACTAATTATTTTTTTATTTGAGGTCTATAACTAATAATTCATCATTATTATCTTCATTGATGTTCTTAGGTTAAAGATGAGACAATATTTCATTATTTTCAACCTAATTTTTCATATATACTATATTTTTTGTTTCCCTTTCAAGATCTCCTACAATAGAAACAAAGTTGTTGACCTCACCTATTTTGATAATCCCAATTATGATTTTATATACCTTTGATAATCCCAATTAATGTTTATCTATATTCTACGTTCGCTTAATCTATGATATTCCATTATCAAGATAATAATCATATTAAAATAATCCTTGAGATATGTTAATCAATGTATATCTATGTTAATATGAGTTATGAAGTTCTTCTAACCCATTCAGATATTTTTTGCATAAAACAGAAAAGTGTTAAGTCACTTATCTGTGTGTAGCTACTGATAAAGAGAAACCTGTACTCAGTCTACCAATAGACTTAGTCTACAGATAGAAAGGGTCACCGATACACTAAGGCTACCGATATGCACATAGCTACTGACAGAAAAAGAGCTACTGATAGAACAAGTCTACCGGTATGCTTAAGTCTAGTATACACTTGATCATCGATATGTACAGAGCTATCGGTAGAACCAGCTCACAGACAGTTACTGATAGAAATCTGCCGATAGAGTAAGTCCACCGATACATGTGAAAATAGCTACCAATGTAAGGAACTACTGATCCACCAGTACAAGTACAGAGTCACCAATACATTGAGCTACCGGTATCAAGAAGGTACTAATAAACCAAGAGCAACTGATATAGACACTCACAAAATTGAGCTACTGATAGAAGTCTACCAAGATACCGATAGAGTATGTCTACCGACAGAAGAAGTTACTGATACCTAGAGCTACTGATTAAAGTTCAAAGAGAAACCTATGAAAATACTGCTACACAAAATCCACCATAAACATCTATCAACAAAATGATAATAATGATTGACCATCCAGTCAAACTCTATACACTCAATACTATTTATTTATTAAGCTAACAGATACATTTGATGCTTTTAATGAAGTTAATGTTATTTAATGAACTATATTTCCATGTCAGGGAACCGTACCTAGTACCCATGCAAAAGGTAATAATTCCCATTTTCCGGAGCTGAAAGCAATTAAAGGGAATTTGAAGACCTAGCTGAAAAGGTAGATACAGATATAGAACTAAGTGTAGAAAATTAAGGTGCATGGGTGACAAAGAAAAGGGCTGAACATCATTCAAACATGGTGCATTAGTGCAAGGCTGAATCCATACTCCAAAAACACTGGACATACCCAAAGATACTCATTCTAGAGGAGAACACAAGCTGCATCTTGAGTGAAGAACTACTACAGAAAATTCATGCACTCAGACTGACAAGCTGAATCTGAAACCAAGGAAGAAAACGACAATCTGTTTTTCAAAGAAAAAACAGATAAGGACTCAGAAGATTTTATAATCAATCAAACGAGTCCAGAGCAACACTACGAATCACTAAAGCTTTTCTAAACTCTTTCTCACTTTTTTTAGTGATTCATTATTTACATTTAGAGTAGTGTGTGTACCCTGTTTATTTTATACACACACCGTCTCCTGAGCTAAACTGGAGGATTCTTAAATCCTCACTCAAACTCCATAACTCTTTGTTTCCCACTATGGAGAGTGGTAGAGGTCGAGTAAGACCTGGACAACTGTGAGCTTTTGTTTTTTTACCACGTAGAACTGTGGTAGAGGTCATTGTACCTGAATAGTGTGTTCACTATTGTTTACCCACGATCTAGGGTGTGGATCAATTTATATAAATTGTTGAGAGGACTATGTCTCGGCTTTAGACTGAACCTCTTGGTTACCTATGATGTGCCTTTTGGTTTATGTTATTAAGTATACTATATAGAGATTTCATATTACACTGCTACTACTTTGAAATACAAAACTATTTTAAAGCTACTTTGATAGTTAAATTAGCAAGTGTGTATACCTATTGTAAACCAGTAAGTTAGTTTCAAAAGATAATTTAATCTTCAAATTAAGATAACTGAGACCTAATCAATCTTTGAGAAAATGATTGAACATTTACACTCTACACAGATTCACTACATTTTAACATTGTTTTTAATTTGGGGGATTTAATGAGAAACATTTTAACAGAAATTTTAATTAGAACTCAATTCACACCCCCTCTTGAGTATCCACTCCGACCAACATTTGGTATCAAAGGCTGTTGATGTTAAATGATTTTTGAAATACTATGTTTTTCAACTGTGATTTTAGTTGTGTCATTAAAGATCTTAAATTTTTGATAGTTCTAAATTTTATCTCATTAAATTTACTTTCTAAAATCTAGCTATGGATAATATAATAGATGGTGCTACTACTATCAGGCCGCCTTTCATTAATGGTAAAAACTATGCCTATTGGAAACATAAGATGAAAATACATTTGGAAAGTATGGGTTCTGATATCTGGACTACTATAGAATCACAATATAATATTCCAGACACTGAAAGAACAACTTTGGATAAACCTACAAAGACTGCTTACAATAATAATTGTAAGGTTATGAATGCCCTGTACTGTGATTTAGGAGATGAATAATTTAATATAATTTCTGCTTGCAAAATTGCTTATGAAATTTGGGATACTTTGGTTGTTTATCATGAAGGAACAACCAATGTCAAAGAAATGATATTGAATACTTATACTATTAAATATGATAATTTTAAGATGAAGACTGATGAACCTATTTCTGACATGTATCTCAGGTTCAATGAGATAGTCAATACAGTGAGATCGCTTGGGAAGGTTGTTCCAGCAAAGGAACAATCATGAGAATCTGAAGATTTCTACCAAAATGATGGAGGGGAACTTATGTTTCGATTATAGAATCATGTTACATCCGCACAATCCCTATTAAGGAATTAATATATAAACTTATTATATATGAGTAAGAACTTAAGGTAAAAAAAGAGGATGATGATGGACCCAAGAGAAAATCTATGGCATTCACGTCTACTGCTTCTAAGAGGAAGGACAAGGAGAAAATACATGCACCTACTAAAATGTCAACTAGTGAAGATTTTGATTCAAACAGTGATGCTGAAATAGCTCAAATAGCCAGGATATTCAAGAAGTTTTATAGGAAAAATAAATTCGTTCAAAAAACAAATTAAAAAGGAAAGTAAGAAAACAAGGGAAATTGGAAAAAGGATTCAAAAAAGCCTGACAAGGATGATGATATAGTCTTCTATGAATGCAAGAGGAAAGGACATATCAAGTATGACTGTCCAAAACTGAAATTCAAAAAGAAGTATGATTACAAGGACAATAAGTACAAGAAAACTATGAATGAAACTTGGATTACTTCAGAAGATAGCACAAGTGAATCTGATGTTTCTGATTCTGAAAAGAATCATGCCAACATGTCATTCATGACCAACACATCTGAGGTACCTATTTCCCCTGTTCTAAATGATTATTATACTGAAATTAACAGTGGTTCAGACAATGATGAAAATATTTATAAGGTTGTCTTGTTGGAATACTGTAATATTCTGGAAGAAACATGTAATGAACTCAAGGACAAGAATAAGTCACTAAAGAAACAATATTCTCTCACTATCGCTGTTAAATCTTCCTTTGATGTAGAAAAAGAAAATAATGCTCAACTGTTAAAGGAAAATACTAAACTGAAAATGTCTAATAAGAAATATAGAAAGGACTTATAGAAGTTCACAAAGGGAAAAGATACACTTACTCAAATTTTATGTAAGAAAGTTGCTCCTAAATACACTACTGGTTTGGGATACCAACCTGGAAAAAGAAAGTTTACTATAACTAAATTTATTCCTAAGTCTGGACAAAATTATTCTTATTCCAATTCTAGAAATTCGTATGCTTGAACAAGTTATTCATATTGTTATAGATCAAATAAAGTTTATCTTTTGAAATATATTGATTCTATATATTATATGAGACCTATAAGAAAAATTTGGATACCTAAATCTTTGATTTCTAACCTTTCTGGACCCAAGAAGATCTGGGTACCAAAATCATTTTCTATGTAAATCTGTTTTGTAGGAAACCTTCTTGAAGAGTTCCCACAAGAAGGTATGGTACTTGGATAGTGTATTTTCAAGACATATGTTTGGAGATTACTCTTGTTTCAAAAGCTTAATAAATGTTTATGGAGGCCATATCACCTTTGGTGATAATTCTAAAGGACAAATCATAGGCCTATGCCAGATTGGTAACACTGATTCAGTCTTAATTCCTAAAGATTTATTTGTTGATGGAATTAAGTATAACCTGTTATGTATTTCTCAATTATGTGATGATGGATTTAATTTTATGTTTGAAAATGTTTCTTGTAATGTTATTAACTATAAAAATGTTTTATTATTTTCTGCTTTAAGAAATGAAAATTTTTATGCGGTTGATTTGAATTCCTTAGCTAAGCAGAATGTTACTTGTTTAAATGCATTTCATAAAGAGTCCTGGCTTTGGCATAGAAGATTAAGACACTGAAACATCTATTCACTTAGAAAGCTAACTGCGATGAACATAGTTAGAGACCTACCTAAACTCAAATTTCCAAATGACAAAGTTTGAAATCCCTGTAAAAAGGGAATGAAACATAAAGTTTCCTTCAAATCAAAGAAATAAGTTTATACTTCTCAGCCTCTCGAGTTGGTTCACATGGACTTGTTTGGACCTTATAGAGTTTCTCTCTTAAATGGTAATAACTATACTTATGTCCTAGTATATGATTTTTCTAGATATACTTGGGTATACTTCTTAGCTCAAAAAAGTGAATCTTGTTCTTACTTGGTTAAATACTTCAAATCCATAGAAAATCTTAGTGGACATAAGATTAAAACCCTGAGAAGTGATCATGGATGTGAGTTTGAAAATAAAGAGTTTGAATCTTATTGCTTACATAATGTCTATAGTCACAAATTTTTTGCTCCTAGGACACCTCAGCAAAATGGTGTAGTAGAAAGAAGAAATAGAACCCTTTAAAAAATAGATAGAACGATGCTTAATGAATATGACCTGCCTATTTATTTTTGGAATGATACTGTGAATACAGCTTGTTATATTTTTAATAGAGTCCTGATTAGACCTACCATCAAGAAGACCCCATATGAACTATGGAATAATAGAAAACCCAAAGTGAGTTACTTTAGAGTCTTTGGATGTAATGTTTTTATTCTCAATAAAAAGGATAATTTGGACAAGTTTTCCTCTTAGAGTGATGAAGGAATTTTTCTTGGTTATTCTTTAACTAGAAAATCATATAGAGTCTTTAACAAGAGAACAAAATGTGTGGAAGAATATTTTCACATCAAGTTTGATGAAACTGATCCACATGATCCTAAAATCTCTCTTGAAAATCTTAAAGAAGATTTGAGTATTCTGGACCTTAATGATAAATCTAAAGAACCTGCTGTAAAAACATACAGTTCTAGACATATTCTAGAATTTTCTTCTATAGAACCCAAACCTGTTAATGATCCTGAAATTTCTAGTCCTACCTTTACTAGATCAACATGGATTCTAAAGAATCACTCTTTGAATGCTGTTGTTGGTAATCTTGATAGAGGGACACAGACTAAATATTCTCTATGAAACTATGTTGAACATCAAGCCTTTCATTCATAGCTGGAACCGAAAAATATCAATGATGCTATCAATGATGAGTTTTGGGTAATGGCTATGCAATAAGAGTTAAAACAATTTGAATGAAAAAAAGTCTGGGATTTAGTTGACAGACCTAAGGACACTTTAACAATAGGCACTAAATGGGTTTTTAGAAAAAAAAATTAATGAGTCAGGAAACATAGTTAGAAACAAAGCTAAACTAGTTGTTTAAGGATATAGTCAAGAGGAAGGTATAGACTATGAGGAAACCATTGCACCTGTAGCTAGATTAGAATCCATTAGTATCTTACATGCCTATGCTACTCATCTGAATTGCAAGTTAAATCAAATGGATGTTAAAAGTGCTTTTCTAAATATTTTTATAATTGAAGATTTTTTGTTGAAAAACCACTTGGATTTACAAATCCTCATTTTCAAAATCATGTTTTTAAACATTCTAAAGCTTTATATGGTTTCAAAAAATCTCCAAGAGCTTGTTATGATAGACATAGTAATATTCTTGTTTCAAAAAGTTTTTCTAAAGGAATTGCTAATCCATCTCTTTTTATTAAG
Source organism: Viscum album (assembly GCA_963277665.1). Classification (NCBI taxonomy): domain Eukaryota; kingdom Viridiplantae; phylum Streptophyta; class Magnoliopsida; order Santalales; family Viscaceae; genus Viscum; species Viscum album. Next base: position 1,677,776,858 of record OY728132.1, on the reverse strand, counting down.
AGAATTTCTAATGATGTTTTAATAGTTCCAATCTATGTTGATGATATTATTTTTGGATATCTTAAACACTCTTTGTGCACTATTTTTCAATGAGTATGAAAAATGAATTTGAAATGAGCTTAATGGGAGAACTTAAATATGTTCCTTTGTTTCATGTTTTTCAAAATGATAATGGTATTATTTTGAATCAAAGTAAATATACAAAGGATCTTCTAAAAAATTTTGTTTTGGATTGTATTAAGGAAAGTGATACTCCTAAGAGTATAGTCTGTAAATTAGATGCAGATGAAATTGGGAAACCAGTGGATCAAACCAATTATAGAGGTATGATTGGAAGATTACTTTACCTTACTGCTAGTTGACCAGATATTATGTTTAGTGTATGCATGTGTTTAAGATTTCAAGCTAACCCAAAAGAATGTCATTTAATTGCTATTAAAAAAATTTTTCAGTATCTTAAACATACTGTAAACTTAGGTTTGTTGTACCCAAAAGGAAAAGCCATTGAATTGATGAGTTATTCAGATGCTGGCTTTGCTGGTTGCAAGTTAGATAGAAAAACCACATAAGGAACATGTCATTTATTGGGAAAATCCTTAGTATCTTGGTGTAGTAAAAAGAAAAATTCTGTAGCATTGTCCACTACTGAAGTAGAGTATATAGCTGCTGGTAGTTTTTATGCACAAATTTTGTGGATGAAACACACTCTTCTGGATTATGGATATGGCTTTAAGCATGTTTCTATCAACTATGACAACACTAGTGCAATAAATATCTCGAATAATCCTGTGTCTCACTCTAGGACCAAACACATTGATGTAAGTCACCATTTCTTGAGAGATCATTTTCAAAAGGGTGACATTACTCTTGAGTTTATTGGTACTGAACATAAATTAGCCAACATTTTCACTAATCCTTTCAGTTCAGATAGTTTAAGTTACATCAGACATGGGTTAGGTATGTTTAACCTTGATCAGTAGCTAACCTCACTAATGTAAAATTCTCACCGATGTAAAATTCTCACCGATGTAAAATTATCACCGATGTAAAATTCTAATCGATGTGAAATTCTCACCGAGGTAAAATTCTCAACGATGTAACCTCACTGATAGGAATTCTCACTCATGAGTGCGCTATTTTAAAACGTCTTTCTACCGCCAGAATCTGAATCATCTTGTTTCTAATTTCATTTTTTTATTTTATGATTCCTAAATGATAAAAAAAATTCATAGATACTTCTCAATCCACTGAGCCTCAAACCACTACCCTAAAACATTAGCTCCAGAATCTCTTGAAAACCCTAAATCCCATGAACCAGTGATGGAAAAAACCAAACTTACTACCGTCAGAGATGGAACTGCTAAGCCTAACGAAATGAAACATAGGTCCGAGCAAGAAGGAAGTGGTAGTGCTGCTAGAACTAGGTCAGGAAGGCGATCAGTGAATCCTCATCTCTAGAATAGAACCACTGTGATTGAAAAAGAGATGTGTGTAGAATGGTTGATGCCTAGAAAGTCTTTAGTGCTCGATGTTCTTGAAGATCAAAAATGGGTAGATTTTTTTTCGAACAACAATGGTCCCTACTTTTCAAAATTAGTGTAACAATTTTAAAATTATGTGAGATTTCAGAAATTTGACAATGAAAATCGAGTAACCTCTTTTGTGAATAGAAATGAGGTGTCGTTTTCATCTGTTGAGTGGGCTCAGTGCTTGAAAGTTCCAAATGAAGGTGTATCTGGATATGTCTCGAGAGCTATGCCACCTACCAGTGATATTTTTGACTATGATACATCTTTGGAAGAGATGAATGGTGATGGAAATCAAAGACAAGTAGTTTCTACAGAAATAGATGGAGAGAACAGATTTTTGTTCAAGTTTGTTTTGCATGTATTGATACCAAGGAGAGGAGAATTTTCCAATTTGAGATATCAGGATATCTATCTCCTGCATCTCTTAAGACATTGTGTAAAAGTTAATCTGTGCAAATTTTTTATGATCCAAATGGAAGACATGACAAGGCTGAAATCAAAGACAAATTCTCTATTCTTTTCTAAGTTGATCTATGTGATGATTAAAGTAAAAGGGGTAGCTTAGTCTAAAGATGATACAGTGGTAGTGAAGAATAAATTTTGTATTACATCCATAGTGTGCAAATACATGAGGATAAATTGGAACCCTTGGAGAGGAGAATGGGTCAATGATGACTAGAAGGTATATGACAAATTTAATCCTGTGAATCATCCTTCAAGACCTAAGGATATGAGGGATCCAGGTCTAGAACCTATTGAAGAAGAACCAGAATATAGTGATGATTCAGAAGAAGAAGATTCCTCTGGTGATGAAGGAGGAGACCCTGACATACCTCCTAGCCCATCCCCTGTAAATCAAGGTCAAAGTAAATCAGACAAGGGAGAAGATGCTTTAGTGGATGTTGAAATGGCTGCTGTGGAGAATGAAGAAGATGCTCATGAGAGTGAAGCATCTCTGTCAGCTGATTTGAGCCTTAGTCTAGTGATTGGACAATCACTAGTTCCTGATAAGGATGCAAATGAAGTTGACAGACCATTTCCTACTTTGGAAGACCCTCCTTCTACTGTAGAGATGGAATTTATAGTACAAGATTCTCTTGAGAAAAGAAGACCTACTGAGGATGATTTTGTGAATGCTATTGTTTTACTTGAGGATGCACCAGTTGAGGGGGGATCATCAAACCAAGTTCGGAAGTGTTACAGTGGCCGTTAATTTTGAGGACTGGGCAGAAGAACCTAGTTTTGTAGTCTTTGGTTTAGACTATCCTAATTCTGACAATGAAGCATCTCTCAATAGACCTAATATTACTTATGTTGTTGAGACAGAGTTGCTACCTGAAGATGTGGTCAAAATGCATGATCTAGATACTTTAATGAAAAATCATAAGGTTAGTTTTGTGGAAGTGGTAAAAAAGTTGGATGTTTCTCTGGTCTCTTCATTTCAATCGATCATGACTGACTCAGTGGTCAGTTTAGCATCTGAAAGAGTACCCACTACAGTTGCACCTGCTGATATGATCACCAGGACTGATCTGGAATCCTTGAAGGATGAGCTGAAAGAATCTTTTAATTGCTCAATTGCTGAGATGAAGCTTTGTTTTCCTGAAGAGATGAAAAATGTTGGAAATATATTTTGAACTCTTGCTAGGTTTTAATTTGTCAAACCTCATGGTATAAATAGTGGAATAAGTTAAGGACTTCCACACTCAAGTTTCTAGGATGGAAGAAGATCGTGAAGCTTTAAAGAAATTGATTATATCTTTGGAATATTACATGAGCTCAAAATCCCAAGAAAACAAGGACTTAGCCTATGTCAATAGTGTGTTAGGTCAGATGGTTTCAATGTTTGAAGGTTTTAAAACCCCCATGAAATATCATGTTAAAACCCAGGATTCCCAGGTTCAACACCTTATCAGTGGGTTGACCATGAACTTCAAGGAAACAGTAACCTTCTCTATGGGTTCTATTGAATCTAAGTCCTCTGTGTACTTGAATCAAAATCGAGGTGTGATGAAGGAGGAGCTTGATCAATCTTCAACCAGTGGCTCTTTCGACTCATACAAACTGAGTAAAGTTTTGCTTGCTACTCGAGATTCATCTAGTGAAATAATAAAGATAGTCCAAGACTATATGAGAGAATCATCTGCCTCTCAGAAAGAAGTGAAAGATAAGGTGGACTCCTATTTCTCTAAGATTTTCACCAAGCATCAACACAAAAATCATTTCAAACTTATGTTGGAAAATATGAAGATGCCACATGTCAATCAAGCCTTTCGAGAAGAACTTAGAAAACTAAGATAATTGACTCCAACATTGGAAAAATTTATCGAGAAAAAGGATGAATTCATCTCTGTTATGGAGAGAGTAGGAGGCATAATTATAGATTTCAGAAATCTGTTGCTCCCTTTTCTGCATGTGGATGCTAGACCGGTAATTGTACCTACAACTTTGCCTACCTCTGCCTCTGCTGCTTCTCTGGTTCAGATGACTCCTGCACAAGCTATTCGAAGCCTCACACCTATGATCACACAAAGGACTCCATAGTACAGACCATGAATAGTGTCTGTGGCTCAGTGTCCAATGATCATTTCCGGCATTCCTAAGCCTTCACCTGCATCCACCTCACCTGAATCCTCTTCTGCTCACAAGGGAAAATCTCACACTGAGGATGTGGATTGAACCAGTGGGTAGACTGTTTGATAGGAATTCATTGTATTTTGTTTTATTTCCTTATACCTTATTTGCAATATGAAATGCAACTGGCTTTTACTTCATTTCATATTTTTGTTCCTCTTCTCTTTGTTGTTTCCCACTTTTTGATTATCACAAAGGGGGAGAAATATTTTTCCAATCCTTTACAAAGGGGGAGATGTTTTAAAGGAATAATAAATAATGAGGATAAATTTTCTCTAAGAGCTATCATGTCTCTGATACTATCCATTTAATTCTACCTATGATAAATTATTTTCTATAACATACTTTTTTCTATGAGAAAATTTAATTTAATTATATATCCTCTGATACAATTATTCACTATTTTAAAAAGCTAATATCATAGGTTGTGATTATCAAAAAGGCGGATATTGTTGACCTCAACTATTTTGATAATCCCAATTATGCTTTTACATACCTTTGATAATCCCAATTAATGTTTATCAATATTATACATTCTCTTAATCTATGATATTCCATTATCAAGATGATAACAATATTAAAATAATCCTTGAGATATGTTAATCAATGTCTATATGTGTTTATATGAGTTCTGATGTTCTTCTAACCCATTCAGATATCTTTTCATAAAATAGCAAAGTGTTAAGTCACTAATCTGCGTGTTGCTACTGATAAAGAGAAACTGGTACTCAGTCTACCAATAGACAGAGTCACCGAAACACTAAGGCTACTGATATGCACAGAGCTACCGCTAGAAATAGAGATATCGATAGAGCAGTTCTACTGGTACGCTTAAGTCTAGTATGCGATTTGTCACCGATATGTACAGAGCTACCGATATGAAGAATTCTACCGATAGAACCAGCTCACAGACAGTTACCGATAAAAATCTTCCGATAGAGTAAATCCACCGACACATGTGCAAATAGCTACCGATGTAAGGAACTACTGATCCACCAGTAAAAGTAAAGAGTCACTGATACATTGAGCTACTGGTTCGAAGAAACTACTGATAAAACAAGATTGACTGATACAGAAACCAAAAAAATTGAGATACCGATAGAAGTATACCGAGCTACATATAGAGTAAGTCTTCTGATAGAAGAAGTTACTGATACTTGGAGATACCGAAGCAAGTTCAAAGAGATACTGATGGAAGGACTGCTACAAAAAATCAACCGTACATGTCTAGCAACATAAGGCTACTAATAATTGACCATCTATTCAAACTTTATAATCTAAATACTATTTATTTATTAAGCAAACAGCTACATTTGATGTCTTTATTGCAGTTGATGTTATTTAATGATCTTTGTTGCCATGTTAGGGAACCATACCTAGTACCCATGCAAAAGGTAATCATTCCCATTTTCTGGAGCTAATAGCTATAAAAGGGAAGATAAATACCTAGCTGAAAAGGTAGATACAGATATAGGACAATGAGTAGAAAAAGATGGTGCACCAGTGAAAAAGAAAAGGGCTGAACATCAATCAAACGTGGTGCATTCGTGAAAGGATAAATCCATACTCCAAGAAAAATGGACATACACGAAGCTACACATTAGAGAGGAGAACAAAAGCTGCTTATTGAGTGAAGAACTACAAGAAACAATTCATGCACTCAGACTGACAAGCTAAATCTGAAACCAAGGAAGAAAACGACACTCTGTTTTTCAGAGAAAAACTAGAGAAAGACTCAGAAGATTTTATGATCAACCAAACGAGTCCAGAGCTACACTGACAATCACTAAATCTTTTCTAAACTCTTTCCCTCATTCTTTAGTGATTCTTTCTTTACATTTAGAGCAGTGTGTGTACCCTATTTATTTTATACACACACTGTCTCCTAAGCTAAACTGGAGGATACTTAAATCCTAAATCAAACTCCATAACTCTTTGTTTTCCACTATGGAGAGTGGTAGAGGTCAAGTAAGACCTGGACAGCTATGATCTATTGTTTGTTTTCCCACGTAGAACTGTGGTAGAGGTCATTGTACCTGAACAGTGTGTTCACTATTGTTTACCCACGATCCAGGGTGTGGATCAATTTATATAAATTTTTGAGAGGACTAAGTCTCATCTTAAGACTGAACCTCTTGGTTACCTCTGCTATTCCTTTTAGTTTATGTCTTTAAGTATACTATATATAGATTTCATATTCTGCTGATACTACTTTAAAATACAAAACTATTTTAAATCTACTTTGATAGTTAAATTAGCGAGTGTTTATACTAATTGTAAACCAGTAAGTTAGTTTCAAAAGCTATGTTAATATTCAGATTATGTTAACTGAGACCTAGTCAATCTTTGAGAAACTGATTGAACATTTACACTCTGTATAGATTCACTACACTTTAACTTTGTTTTTAATTTGGGGGATTTTAAGAGAAATATTTTAACTGAAATTTCAATTGGAAATCAATTCACCCCCACCCCTCTTGAGTATCCACTCCGACCAACAAAAGGTGTTCCACATAATAGTTCTAATAGTTATAGAAAAATATTTACATGTTACATCTAGTCCTAGAGGTTCAGTTTCAATTTGTTTTGAAAATTATTCAAAACTGGATGATTTTAATAACTATCTGACAATAGAATCTAGTGGTTTATAATTTATGTTAATAGAAGAAATATTATCCTTATATCCTTATAGGGATATCTTAGGTTTATGTGGAAAAGTCTCCTAAAAATTTACAAGAAATGATTCAACCACAATTTTTATTCTATATTGAATATTTCTATAGGGTTTTCTATAGAATGAATAATCATGGAAAATTCCTTCATTACTTTTGGAGTAAATTCTTTCTTAATTATCCTTAGTGTTATGAATAATGTCTTTGGAAACGAAAAGTATAATGTAATTAACCTTATGTTTCCCATTTTTTAGAGATCATAAAGGTTCTTCTTTAAGATCGGTCTGGTCAAGAATCCATGGATAATATAGAAGTTTTTATTGATATCTTATAGAAAAAAATAAAGAGGTAGGTCATACTGATTTAACATGGTCCAACCAATCTCTCGTAATGGGATATTTATCCTCTCTAAAACTCAATTCTACCAAGTGGTCCTAGGAGGAAATATTTTATCATTGTAACCATTATGTGTGTAAAAAGATTCAAATTCTTTATTTTCAAAATCATGGCATTGATCACTTATTGAAGTGCCCAGATCAGTGTGAATCACTGAGAGGGGGAGGGGGTGAATCATTGATCCTTTAAAACTTTTTACTAATTGATTCTTAATCAATTAAACCTCTATGGCTTGTTAAGGCCTCGATCCACTCTTCTTATGTCTCTCAACCTTTCCCGAATAATGCAGTAATGAAAAGGCACATGACACAAGGATTTACAAGGTTCGGCACCAAAGGCCTACATCCTTTCCATGTTCTCCCAGCATGGATTCTCCCATTATAATCTGTTAGTATTATAATGGTCGATACAGCTTCCCACCGTATCTCTCCTGAGTCCCACAGGAGGGTCTTTATACTGCTTCACACAGTGTTACCAGAGTCCCACTGGCCTGCTCCAGAATCCCACTGAAGACTTCTTCTCCCTGAGTCCCACAGGGTCTTCTCTTGGCTCCTCGAGTCACACGAGTAGCTCTTCTTCACTTTAACTTCTTCATGTAACTTCAGCAGTCTGGGATAAAGACTGCTGGCCTTGCTGTGTACCTCTGATCACTTGTGATGATTAGGTCTTCTCGTCTTGCTCAGGATCTATCTCCTTCTTCTGAGGATGACCTGGCTTCTCTCTTTAACTACTGAATACTCAGTCAACTGATATCTTTAACTTCAGTATGGTCCAGTCTCACTTCACTTCAACATCATGCACTGAGTGCATGGAAACTCTTCATCTTCATGCACTGATAGCATGGCCTTCTCAATTTCTTCACGATCCTCTGGTCTTGGTCAACTCAAATGCACACTCACTGATTTGAACTTTGATTACGTGCGCATGTGCATGCATACATGCATGCACTTCCTTTTTCTATTTGGTGTGATAAACCCACAATAGGTGTAAATACTTTTAGCACACACACATTCTTCCTTCTTCACACTTTGTTCCTTTTGATTACACACTCACAAGTGTGTTGTACTTTAGTGTGAGGGTCTCCTCTTTCTTCCTTCTTCTAAGTGTGTTCACTTCACTTAGTGCACACACACTAGGTTCAACCTTTTAGTTCTTTTGCACACACAAATGCCTATGGCCTTCTTCCCTTCTTGTACTCTTCCACTTTGCACACACACTTTGTTTTTCTCTTTTAATCTTCAAGTGTGCACAACCACAAGGCTACGGGCTTCACTAATTTGCACACAAAGGCACTAAGCCTTGGGTTCTCCCTCTTTGCACAAGCTACTGCCCGTAGGGCCTTCTCCACTTATGCACACACACTGCCACGGCCCTTTTCTTCTTTTGTTAAGCACACACGGCCTCGGGACTTCACTTCCTCTTCAAGGCGTGCAAGGTGTGAGTTCACCTAGGGTGTAGCTGGCCGCGCAAGTGCACAAGGCCTCTAGGCCGCACAAGCCACGGGTGCAAGGCACCGCGGGCGCGCAAGTGCTACCGTGCAGGGGGCACGGTGCATAGAGGGGGTGCGCAAGGTTCTATCGCACAGCCCAACCTCTTCTTCTTGTCATGCAAAGGAGTTGCGCGCAAGGGACTCCTTCGGGCCAAGGATGGAACCGAGGACATCAGCCGCGCAAGTAATTTTCACAGGGCTTCTTTCTTCGTGAGGCAGAGAGTACTCATGGGACATCAAAAGTTCAGCGTATCAGAAAAATTCTAAGAGGACTCGGGCTCTCTTTTTATAGGCAAAGGAATTCCTCAAAACATCCGCGTGGGATAAATCTCAAATCCCCGAAGTATTCGGATCTTCAAGATTTTTTCAAATCTTGAACTTGCTCCTCGGTTCTCCGCGGGTTCTCCTTCTTTATTTTCCTCTTTATGCATGTGCATGGAAACGTACGCATGCCTCTGTTTATCCCGATTCATGCAAAGCATAAACTCCACGTGGCCTCGCACCTTCGGTTTGCTTCGGCCTCATGCAAATTTCTTCCAAACATTGCATTCATGCCTACTTTTATGCATGGTCGTGTTCGTACGGGCGAGACGAGCTCAATGGAGCCTTCGGTTTTTTCGGAGGTGGCCGGAATCTCAAAAACAGGTGCTCGGGTTGCTCCTGGTTCGACAGGCACATGCGGGAAGCTTTGGCATGGCTCGAGGTTGAGGACGAACGCTGGGCCGTTGGATGCGGTGATCAAATGAGAATCAATGGCCAGGATTGGAACAGGGCTCCGCGGATGCATCGGGCAGCTGAGATCTGCCGCGAGATCGCCTGGACGGCTGAGATTTGCTCCCGGGTGAAAATTCCGCATCCCACATCGAAACGGGCCACGATTTTTCTGCGGTTTATCACCCTCGCGCTGCCGGCTTCCCTTCAGTTGCACTTCTCCCCTCCCGGTGCCGCCCCGCACCGGGTTCTCTCTGCGGGTGCGCTCTTGCGCCCACTCACGCCTGCGTGCGCGCACCTAGCGCCCATTCTGCACTGCTTGACACTCGCGGGTGCGCTCATGCCCCCCTACCGCGCTCCTCCGGGCGTGCCCCAGACACCTAGGTGGTGTCTTGGGTGCATCCTGCCGCCCTGGGCTCGCCCCACGGGTTCCCCCATGTGTGTGGTGCCTAGCGCCCATGCCTTGGGGTTGAACCCTCAAGGTGTCCATGGCTGGCCAATTTTTTGGCAAAGGCATGAATAAGACTTTGTCAAATACAAAGTTCTCCTATGAGTATAAGCCAAATGCCAATTCTTCCAAGCCATTCTTCTTCTTCATTTCTTCTCATCTTCTTCTTAAGAATTCCATTACTTCTCCTCAAATGATCTTCACATAGGATATGGAATTCAAAAGGTTCATCTTCATCAACCGAACTCCTGAATCACTTATAATCTTCAATGTTCTTTATTGATCTAATCAGAGATCAATTGGAACTTCAAATTCACATGCACTAAGTGATAGTGCATGGACTTCTTTAATCCACTTCATCCACTTAGAACTTATGGATGGATCACTTTAAACTCCTCATGCATTGTCAGTATAATGCATGGTCTTCAAACAATGTTGTGACATTGTATCCAGTAGATACAAGTTCTTGGAACTTTAAGAACAGCTCAACAATCATCTGATTTAAATAGAGAATGTTTCAACCACAACATCCTATGCCACTTACTGAATCTCCTAAGTGACATGCATCTTAGTACTATGGCCATTATCTCTTCATCACCAACACCATCACAACCTTTGTCATTCACATCTTGACATTCCTTGACTTCCATTCATTCCAAGACAACCTCATGCCTCATTGACAAAAAATGCAACACAGTGCACTTCAATCTCCCCCTTTGTATTTGTTGTCAATACACTTCTTCAGCACATATGAATGGGTCAATATGTGTGCCAATATTTCTCCCCCTTATTGGCAATCAAATGAAAAGGTGTGGTGTGGTTCTCTTCAAAATATCACTTCCTCCCTTTGAAAAGTATTTTCTTGAAAAAACACTGAGAGAGGGATGATGTCACATGTTCTCTTTAGCAAAGAACCTTTAGTAAATCAACTCTAAGTCTACTTGGGCTAACCCGGTGTAGAAAACAAGAGTGATGTAACCAAGGAACTCAATGCTGTCCACATTCACTGTAAACATGTGAGATCATGCTAAGGGGTTCAGATATTCAATGAATTGCTAAATTCTGCACACACACCACAAAACTCATTCGAAAGTTCAGTGCAAAGATAAAGCTCCCCCATTCATCCATTTTCTTAAGATGATATTAATCTCAGAACATCATCTTCTTCAGATTTGCTCCCCCTCAAGGGGTGCACTCCGTTCTGTCCAAACCATCCTCCAGATGAGAATGATCATCATCTTCAATTCCCTGCAATGTTAGCACATGTATATACCAAGAGTATAAGGGAATAAGATGGAACCTCCTTGGTTCATCAATGTGAACAACAAGGTTGAGAAGATTCTCTCAACCGAGATGTCCCATTTTCACCAGTCTTCACACTTGCACATTTGATCTTCATTGATGATTGTGCTGGTGTGGTTCTCAAAACATCTTCATGTGAAACCTTCTTCTTCCCTTTTGCTTTAGAAATTTCCAGAGCTTCATCTTCAACTCTTTTTAGTTCTCTGGAAAGTTGCAACTGATGTGGCCATATGACAAGTAAATCATTTGGAAGAGTGGCCCCAGTTCTGGAAGTTCCACATGGTTCCTTAGATGCTGTCAAGCTACCTTTCTTAGGCAACTTGTTTTCAATCAATCCCTTCTTCTTATTCTGGATTGATTGTCTTTTTGAGTCCAGTCTGCTTCTATTTAATTTCATGGATTCTTTACAAAGATCCATGATATGTCCTTTCTTCCCACAGTAGAAGCATTTCTTGGTGGTCCTTCTGGATGCATCACCCTTCTTGGATTTGAATTCCAAGGTCTTCTCTTCATTCTTCAAACTCTTCTTGGTAGTATCTTCCACTTTCTTCTGCTTGCTCCCCATGAAATCTCTTTTAGCCAGGTTCAGTGATCTTCTCTTCATTCCAACTTTGGATACAGTTGGAGATTGACATGTATCATTCTTTTGACCACTTTTGCAGCCATCCCAGATGTTGTCAAGCAATCCAAATATGTTAGCAGTAAACAGATGTCTCTGGACCTGTGGATTTTTCTTATTTCCTTCTGGCTTGCTCCCCCTTGGCATGGGCTTCCTTTGTGCTTTGACATTTAGTGGATTGTACCAGCAATCCTTTGCACAGTGCCCATACTTATTACAACACCAACACTGACCCACAAATCTTGACCTCTTCATTCCTTCTGATTGTTGGGTACTTTTCTTGACTTGCTGTGTTGTTTCAAGAGACCTCTGCTTCTTCATTTTCTTCATCCATACTTGTTTGGAATTATTTTTCCATCCTGCACTTTTTGTGGAAATACAATTAGAAGCATCAGTACAAGATGGGATGGATGTTACCTTCTTTTTAGAAGTTGTTGCCCTTTTATTAGAGGATGTCTTTCTTTTAGAATCATCCTTCTCAAAGCTCACTTGAGTGGCAACATTTCTTCTTTCAGATGACTGTGAGACTTCAGCTTTGGGTGATTGCAGATTTTTCAATATCACCTCCAGTTAAAAGCATTTCATGTTGAGGGAGTTCTTCTCATCCTCAACCAATCTTAGCCTACCTTCCCAATTCTGTTTCAGCTGTTCCATCTGTTCATCATGCACCTTCTTTATTTCATGCAATGAGTTGTCAAGCTCTTTCACTATTTTGACTTTGTCTTTGAGTTGAGAATCTCTGACATTCATTGACACTTTATGCCTCTTTTCCAGTTCATGGAAAACATCTTTGATTATTACTTTAAATAATTCTTTCTCAGAAAGGCTCCTTTGCAATTCTTCAGCAGTGTCTTCATATCTATCATTGCAAAGAGAAACAGTTTCATCTTTAGCCTTCACCAGCTTTCTGAGAGTGTTGGTTATGCCAACCCTTTTAGCCAATTGGACTTCCAGAGAATTGGATTCATCTTCTAGCTGTAATTTTTCTTCTTGAAGATCAAGGATGCCTGTAGCTATACACATTGTCACTTCCTTGGGGACTGTCTTCTGAAGATATTTGATTGCATTTAGAAGATCATTGTTTCTTCCATCTTCATCACAGCTAGAGAAGGCTTCATCAGAAGAATGATAAAAGGAATTGTCATCTGATGTGACTTTCACATTTCCTTCCATAGAAGGAGTTTCTCTGATTGCACCAGCCTTCTTCTTCATCTTCTTTGCCTGTTTCTTCATTCTGTTTTTTAGAGTCTTGGCAGATATCTCCATTTGAGGCTGTTCTTTCATTTCCTCAAATATGAACTCCATATAGACTCTCTTGGATCTTTTAGAGTTAACCTCCCTTTGATACCAATTGAAGTGCCCAGATCAGTGTGAATCACTGAGAGGGGGAGGGGGTGAATCAGTGATCCTTTAAAACTTTTTACTAATTGATTCTTAATCAATTAAACCTCTATGGCTTGTTAAGGCCTTGATCCACTCTTCTTATGTCTCTCAACCTTTCCCGGATAATGCAGTAATGAAAAGGCACAGGACACAAGGATTTACAAGGTTCGGCACCAAAGGCCTACATCCTTGCCATGCTCTCCCAGCATGGATTCTCCCATTATAATCTGTTAGTATTACAATGGTCGATACAGCTTCCCACCATATCTCTCCTGAGTCCCACAGGAGGGTCTTTATACTGCTTCACACAGTGTTACCAGAGTCCCACTGGCCTGCTCCAGAATCCCACTGAAGATTTATTCTCCCTGAGTCCCACATGGTCTTCTCTTGGCTCCTCGAGTCGCACGAGTAGCTCTTCTTCACTTTAACTTCTTCAAGTAACTTCAGCAGTCTGGGATAAAGACTGCTGGCCTTGCTCTGTACCTCTGATCACTTGTGATGATCAGGTCTTCTCGTCTTGCTCAGGATTTATCTCCTTCTTCTGAGGATGACCTGGCTTCTCTCTTCAACTACTGAATACTCAGACAACTGATATCTTTAACTTCAGTCTGGTCCAGTCTCACTTCACTTCAACATCATGCACTGAGTGCATGGCAACTCTTCATCTTCATGCACTGATAGCATGGCCTTCTCAATTTCTTCAAGATCCTCTGGTCTTGGTCAACTCAAATGCACACTCACTGATTTGATCTTTGATTACGTGCGCATGTGCATGCATACTTACATGCACTTCCTTTTTCTCATTGGTGTGATAAACCCACAATAGGTGTAAATACTTTTAGCACACACACCTTCTTCCTTCTTTACACTTTGTTCCTTTTGTTTACACACTCACAAGTTTGTTGTACTTTAGTGTGAGGGTCTCCTCTTTCTTCCTTCTTCTAAGTGTGTTCACTTCACTTAGTGCACACACACTAGGTTCGGCCTTTTAGTTCTTTTGCACACACAAATGCCTATGGCCTTCTTCCCTTCTTGTACTCTTCAACTTTGCACACACACTTTGTTTTTCTCTTTTAATCTTCAAGTGTGCACAACCACAAGGATATGGGCTTCACTAATTTGCACACAAAGGCACTAAGCCTTGGGTTCTCCCTCTTTGCACAAGCTACTGCCCGTAGGGCCTTCTCCACTTATGCACACACACTGCCACGACCCTTTTCTTCTTTTGTTAAGCACACACGGCCTCGGGACTTCACTTCCTCTTCAAGGCGCGCAAGGTGTGAGTTCACCTCGGGTGTAGCTGGCCGCGCAAGTGCACAAGGCCTCTAGGCCGCACAAGCCACGGGTGCAAGGCACCGCGGGCGCGCAAGTGCTACCGCGCAAGGGGCACGGTGCATAGAGGGGGTGCGCAAGGTTCTACCGCACAGCCCAACCTCTTCTTCTTGTCATGCAAAGGAGTTGCGTGCAAGGGACTCCTTCGGGACAAGGATGGAACCGAGGACTTCAGCCGCGCAAGTAATTTGTGCGGGGCTTCTTTCTTCGTGAGGCAGAGAGCACTCACGGGACATCAAAAGTTCAGCGTATCAGCAAACTTCTAAGAGGGCTCGGGCTCTCTTTTTATAGGAAAAAGAATGCCTCAAAACATCTGCGTGGGATAAATCTCAAATCCCCGAAGTATTCGGATCTTCAAGATTTTTTCAAATCTTGAACTTGCTCCTCGGTTCTCCGCGGGTTCTCCTTCTTTATTTTCCTCTTTATGCATGTGCATGGAAACGTACGCATGCCTCTGTTTATCCCGATTCATGCAAAGCATAAACTCCACGTGGCCTCGCACCTTCGGTTTGCTTCGGCCTCGTGCAAATTTCTTCCAAACATTGCATGCATGCCTACTTTTATGCATGGTCGTGTTCGTACGGGCGAGACGTGCTCAATGGAGCCTTCGGTTTGTTCGGAGGTGGCCGGAATCTCAAAAACAGGTGCTCGGGTTTCTCCTGGTTCGACGGACGCATGCGGGAAGCTTTGGCATGGCTCGAGGTTGAGGACGAACGCTGGGCCATTGGATGCGGTGATCAAATGAGCATCAATGGCCAGGATTGGAACAGGGCTCCGCGGATGCATCGGGCGGCCGAGATCTACCTCGAGATCGCCTGGACGGCTGAGATTTTCTCCCGGGTGAAAATTCCGCGTCCCACATCGAAACGGGCCGCGATTTTTCCGCGGTTTATCACCCTCGCGCTGCCGGCTTCCCTTCAGTTGCACTTATCCCGTCCCGGTGCCGCCCCGCACCGGGTTCTCTCTGCGGGCGCGCTCTTGCGCCCACTCACGCCTGCGTGAGCGCACCTAGCGCCCATTCTGCACTGCTTGACACTCGCGGGTGCGCTCATGCGTCCCTACCGCGCTCCTCCAGGCATGCCCCAGACGCCTAGGTGGTGTCTTGGGTGCATCCTGCCGCCCTGGGCTCGCCCCATGGGTTCCCCCATGTGTGTGGTGCCTAGCGCCCATTCCTTGGGGTTGAACCCTCAAGGTGTCCATGGCTGGCCAATTTTTTGGCAAAGGCATGAATAAGACTTTGTCAAATACAAAGTTCTCCTATGAGTATAAGCCAAATGCCAAGTCTTCCAAGCCATTCTTCTTCTTCATTTCTTCTCATATTCTTCTTAAGAATTCCATTACTTCTCTTCATATGATATTCACTTAGGATATGGAATTCAAAAGGTTCATCTTCATCAACCGAACTCCTGAATCACTTATAATCTTCAATGTTCTTTATTGATCTAATCAGAGATCAATTGGAACTTCAAATTCACATGCACTAAGTGATAGTGCATGGAATTCTTTAATCCACTTCATCCACTTAGAACTTATGGATGGATCACTTTCAACTCCTCATGCATTGTCAGTACAATGCATGGTCTTCAAACAATGTTGTGACATTGTATCCAGTTGATACAAGTTCTTGGAACTTTAAGAACAACTCAACAATCGTCTGATTTAAATAGAGAATGTTTCAAACACAACATCCTATGCCACTTAGTGAATCTCCTAAGTGACATGCATCTTAGTACTATGGCCATTCTCTCTTCATCACCAACACCATCACAACCTTTATCATTCACATCTTGACATTCCTTGACTTCCATTCATTCCAAGACAACCTCATGCCTCATTGACAACAAATGCAACACAGTGCGCTTCACTTATTATGGGCCTAATTCCAATTCTATTTTGATTTTATACAAACATATAATACTTTGTAATGTATTAGAAAACCTCACTTTTGAGAGCTAGAATGTATACCCAAGTATACGTAGAGAAATCATCAACCAGAACATTGAAATAATTCGTTCCATTTAAACTAGAATCTATAGAAGTTCCTATAAAATTAATGTGAATGAACTTGTGAGGTTGGGAAGTAGATACTTCATTATTTAATTAAAATGTTAGTTTTTTGTCTCCCATTTTTTTTGGGCTTGCATAATTTATCATTTGAGGACTAAAGCATAGGTATTTAAATAACTAACCCTTTATTCATAATATTTCTATGTTATTTAATGTTTAAATGTCCAAGTATCCTCTACCAAAGACAAGACACATTTTGAATGAAACATAAGCATGAAATTTTTTGAGAAAAATTATTTTTTAAATAAACATCATAAACTTTATCATTTCTCAAGGAAATAAAAATAAAAAAATAATGTCAAAAGATTGCAAGAATAATTCTCAAATTTGACATAAAAACCATAATCACTTAACTATGAAATAATAGGTAGATTATATTTAAAACTAACTAAGAATAACACTATATAAATCAAAAATGAAATTATATTATCGATTTTTCCTAGGATATTGTTTTTCCTTTTTCATTTTCACCAATGTTGAAATGAAGATCATCAACCATAACAAGGATCTTGAATCATGAATAATATAATATCATATATCTTGAACAATCATTTTACATGTACCATTGACTTCCTATGGGTGGTCTTTAAATAGTTTTCCTACAAAAAAATGCTTGAAATGACATTAGTACCCATATCTATTTTTGGCTAGAGATGTCACTATTTAAATCTTTGTGAACCCATAATTTATTGATGGTTTACTTATAAAAATATTTATGGCTTTTGAAAGAAATTATTTATTAGGTCCTTCATGAAAATAATTTGTGGTTGAACTTCCTTTTCTTGAAATTAGTACAAAACTGTTCTTTGTTACCCTTCTCTGCCCAAGTTGGTATCCTATTCCACTAATATACATAGGTGCAACATGATTACCTAAAACAAGTGTATGATTTTCTCTACCATTTAAAAAAACTTCAATGTCCCTTTTAACTATTCATTTGAATGTTTAGGTTCAGTATTATCATTGATAAGTTGATCATTTACCTCTTTTTCAAAAGACACTTAAAATTTACAATTTACATTTACAGAATACTATCTTTTGAAAAATTGTATATATACATAATTTAATTAATGGTTTTTTAAATTATTATAAAATGTTCAAACAAATATTTTTGAGACAAATCATCACAGTTATTTTCATTTGAAAAAATATAATCATTATATATATGTAAAATACTAAAAACTGTAGGTACCTCAGTTACATTTTTCTTGAAGGATTATTTTTGATTGATTAAATATTTCCACATGTGATGAGTTAGAATAACATAAGATATACTATGAATCACTCTATTTTAATTTCATAGTATTTTTTATCTTCTATCATTGTTCGAATATTTTTTTGTAATTCATTTTTGGAATGTTAGATTTTAGAGGGACTTTATTTTTATATTCATAGAATACAACAACTTTAGGATTATCATCCCTTTTCCAGAATTTATTAGAGGATTTCCTGGAAAAATATTTAGCTATGTAGTTTGGGACCTTAAAAATTTTCTTATTCCTATAAAACATCATAAATCTGTTGTCTAGGTGAGGAAACCCCTCATCACTATCTAGTGGAGACTCACTGTCACATGAATTAGTAACTTTAACTTTTATTCATTTATTCTTATTTTTTTTCTATTTATATTCCTTAGTTTCAAAGGCTACTGGTTTTCATTTAGGCTTTTTATATTCTTCCTGGTTCAACTTAATTTAATCTTGATAAAATTATAATCTTACCGATCATCTCCATGACTAGTCTATTTCTAATTTCACAAGTGTCTCTGATGGAGACACATGAGCCTCTCCATATTTCAATTTGACATCTATGCAATTTAATAATCTTAAACTTATTAAATACTAGTTTTCCAAGATAGCTAATGGTATTCACAATTTTGTTGAAAATGAGGCACATGTCTGAAAGAAGTTCATTAGGATTCATCATAAAATTATCAGACATAATAGTATAAGTAATAAGCCTCATCTCCTTAACATCATAATTTTCCTCGTGTGAGAAAAAAAAAGTATCCCCAATTTTATAAGAAATTTACATCAATTTTTTTTAAACTCTTCAAATTCTAGTGTATAATAAAGGGAATTCATAGATTTATAATTATTATTGTAATATAACTTTATAGCATCATCATAGTGTTTCCAAAGAGTATTATGCATAACATATTCATATTTAATTGTATACTAAATAACAAAACCCATGATTTATATATGCATTCTCGTCATAATTTTCCATTGATAATAATTATTTCTATTAAATTTGGTGGGTATATTTTGTAGTATAACCTTCTTTTCTAGAATCCATTTAAAAAAAATAGAAATAATAGAGATATAGGATCTTTAATTATTAAGAAAAATAATAGTTAAAATTAAATGGAAAAATTTAATACTAAACAAATAAAACCTTTGATGCCAATTTTGTTTTCAGAGTGAGTATCTCATGTGGGGTAGAATTGAGTGACTAATAAAATTTCTTTCAATGAAGGATTAATTTTAAACCCCCCAATGAATTTAAAATGTCTATGTTAATCAATACATAATATAAAAATAAGTTTTAATATTTCAAAAAAAAAAATCCTAAATTTTCATTAGTTATTGAGTAAGAAATATAAAATATTACCTAGTTCATTGAAATAAACTTACTTAATTAAAATCCTATAAAAACAATAATGAATATTTAATATCAATGTATTAGTTTTTATTTTATTAAAATAGTTATAGTATTAAAACTGTAAATAATATAGACATAAACAAAAAAATTGAATTTTGAAACAAGAGGTTCATTATCCTGCAAAGACATAGTCCTCTCCACTTGGAGATCAACTACCACAAAGAAGTATGTAAAAAAATAAACAAGTGGATCCAAAACCTTGATCAGGTTTTACAATAGTTTTAATCTATCCAGTCATACATGAACTCTTTAACTATTATCCATGTGAATACAAAAAACATATCATAGGGGGAACTCAACCACAATTATAAAAGGGATTACATGAGTAAGAAGAGTTAAGAGAAGAAATCAAGTATCTTCCAGTTAAACATAAAATAGAGTGGTCATGTGATTAAATAGAGTATGCACACAAACTATTCAGTATTTAAAAGCAAATAATCAAAAGAGAGTAATGTTATAAATGTAAGAAGGGTGCTACTCGTATGAACTTAATATGAGAATATTTATTTCATTTATTTAACAGTTTATTATATCCATGTTTCCAAAAAAACCAAGACTTTATAATTTTATCACATATTGAAATGTTATATGAGTAATACTTATCTGATAAGATGTAATATATATATATATAATTTATGGGTCACTATAGTTTTTATGAGAGAAATAGTTAGCTATTTTATTGTAACTTTGACTTCAAAACTTCTGTGGGAACACTTAGGATAAGCCAATGTGTAAGAGAATATGATAATTAATGATAAAAACGAGTGTGGGTTTCATAGAAAATACATCCACATATAGATTCATGAATACTGTTGTGATTGTATTATATATTCTCTTAGGGGAAAAGAGTTTGAATGGGGTATATTGGGTGTCAAATTGATCTTCATTCTTGTAAAATGAGTGGACCTATTGCTGCACACCATGAGAGAAACACCCATGATATTTTCTTTTTAGATTAAAAATAATGAAGAAAGAACGTGTATAGGGATGGTTATACCATATTAAAAACTTAATGAGGTGGATTAATTATCAATTTTAATTAAAAGAAATTAGGAAAATTGAAAATAGAAGAAGGAACACAAATATGTTCTTTAAAGTAGTTCAGTCAAACATGGAACTATTATTATGTTATGAACCTTTACATAGTGAGAGATTAAATGTGAAAAAATATTATTTTTCATGGGGAATCATAAAAAAATTACAATCTACTATTTCTAGTGGATGTATAACCATACACATGACTATCTTATGTTGAGTCACAACACAATTACAACCTTGAAATTAGATACTAGTATTCACAACCCAAATGGTATGAACATTAGAATTTAGGAGTCATAGCCCAAGAATAAAAATTATAAGTAGTCAAAAGCTTAATGAAAATGTGAAAGCATAATGTAGATGGGAAGAAGTATTATGGTCTAAAGAAACAAGAATGAAATAGATAGAATAAGAATAAAACACATGTATGGATTAGTGGGTGATTAATCAGCTGGATTATCTGATCAAGGTAGTAGAAGAAGTCACATATGTTTGTGTTAAACCCTTGAGAGATCATCTAGTAGTAGTAAGAAATGTTCATCACAATAATATTCTACAACCCTTATCAGTTTCAACACCACTACACTCTTCACAAAGTATCACTTGATTATATGAAATCACCCACAAAAGATGTGTTGTATCAATATTAATTAACTTGTGAACTTATGTACAACATCAGATCCTAATTCCATTATTTAAAAAATCAACATGAAATAAACAAGAAGTTATTATATAATTTGACATTAAAAATGTACAATATTGGATTATTATTGGGAGATAGAGAGAGAGAGATTAATTGAAAAGAATATTATTGTTCCATACTAATTTCTTAACTCAAAAATGAAATTTATAACATTATAGGCTAGTTAAAAACTATTTGAAATAATCTGTATTATAATTTAAATATCCTACAGAATAATAGTTAAATTAAATATCCAATGAAAATTGAATGTTTGAAATTTAAATATAAAATTTAAAAACATTACATGAGTATTAAATATTCATAAAATATTCAAAATTATTAACACTACATTAAAAAAACAATCAGTTTTTTTAATGAGGTTAATATCAACTATTATTAATTTTAAAAAAATAAAATCCAAGAAAACATAAAATAATACTAAAAAATAAATTTTGAGTTTCAAGCTATATGTTTCATGGGTGGTAATAATACACCATTTCATCTTTATAAATTTTTCTTAAAATAATTAAAAACACTTTTCATATGATCAACATAATTAACATGAATTTAAAAAGTTATTTTTACAATTTTAATATATTAAATAATCATGAATAAAATGAATATATGAAATACAATGAGTACATAGTATAATATCATGTAGGATTTCACTAAACTATGTTGGAAAAATCAGGTAGTTATTTCTAACATTAGCATTTTTACTATTTATGTGAATTGACCACATATGCTAATTTACGTAACCGAATTTACATAGGTGAATCACATAAGAGATTAATATTAGAGAATTAATTATATAGGTGCTTAAATATATAAGAGATTCATATGTCTATATTTATCACATAGGAAATTCATGTAATGGAATTATTTATGGATAAAAATAGATTAAAATTTCTAATTTTATACCTAAAAATACCTTCATAAAGGTGAAGTTAGATTTTTTTCCATTGGAATTAGATTTATAAAATTTCATTTTATTTAAAAATAACCAATAATTACCTTATTTTTATTTCCATAACTATATATGTAAAAAAATATTGAAAAATAGTTCTGAAATTATAAAAATCAGACAAAAAACATACAGTGATTTAAAAACAAATATAAAACATGAAATTGAATGCATTTAAATTTAATATACTCTATTTAAATTTATATAATAGTTTTATCTTTACAAAAAAATAATCACTCAATTTAGAGTATTATATCCAACTATGTTTCCGAAATACAAAGGGTGATCGATTTTTGATAATCTACTATGTAGATTTCAAAATTGTTGTGTGAATAAAAAACATAATACATGGATTATGATTTGGATATGTTTTTATAGTATATTTATTATATAGAAATAGTAAAAGAAAAATGGATAAATGATATTATGCGGTATCAACTGATTTATTTAGAAAAATAATTATAAATAAAATGTATAAAACATGTTACGAACATTTAAAACATGAAATATAAAGATAAATTAAGAAATAAATAAAATGATATGAACAATATTAAGTATAATTTTTATAAAACAGTACTATTTATGGTAATAATACATTAATTTAAATATAAAAACAAAAATAAATCAATTTAATTATCTAAAAATAATTTGGTTAAAGGATCCACTAAACAATCACCCAATTTTTTATAATTATAAAACAAAATACAATTTTAAAAGATCCCCCCCCCCCGATTTATGAAATTAAAAAAAATTTATTTTATCAATACCTGTACATAATAATATTGAATGTCACTTGATAAGGACGTAAATTGAACATTAAATTTTTTATGAATCATATCTTAAACATACAATTTTTAAAACATGAATCTAAGAGCCACAATAAAGTCATCCACTATTAAAACATAGATGAAAATATAGTGACCAGAATTTTGAAATGTTTTTGAGAAAAATAATAAGAAATATTTTGAAAAATAATTCTTTATATACACTAATTTTTTAATCCAAAAGTTATTATCATATAAGGTGTATGAGATGTTCTAAAATAGTTATATAACATTCAAATGTGTATATAAATTTAATAATAGTAATCAGAATAAACAAAATAAAATATTTTATAAATTCCTTGGTAATATAAAAATTTCATCATATAAATACATCGAATATCCCAAGACACATTAAATATAAAAAAAATTCGATTCCAATATTATAAAATGAAATATATGTTTTTTAACAGAGAAAATCTTAAAGTCTAATTAATGATATCTACATAATTATTTTTAGTAGGGATAAAATCTAAAAAAATATATCAATAATTCAAATGATCTTTATGAATAAACACTATCATCTATAATCATTTCCATATAATTATATAAAGGATTAGTAGAAATATAAATTTCAATATTATTATCTTGTTAAGTATGATGAAAATTAATATATGTACTAAATTCACCTAATGATTATTTAATACATAATATTTGAGCATAATAAATTTTAAGAAAAAATATATTAAACTTATATAGTATATAGATCAATATATATTTTCTTCTCAGAAGAATAAGAAATTTTAAATTTTACATGGAAGGGAAACATGCCTGATGTGATTTCCCTGTCAATTTTATATCCCAAATAATCAGAGGCATAATAAAATATTAAATCAAAATAGTTATAATTAGATTAAAAAACCATAATTAAAAATTCAAATAATATATCTAATTATTGTATTCTAGGATTCAATATTTATTTCTTTAGGAATAGATTGATTCCTTGAACATAAGATTAAACTAAAAATGATATCTAGTGTAGATTCAGTTAAATTAATCATAATACCTATCATGACTCAATACAAATTAATATCAAGAAATTCACCAGATATATTGACATCGAATTTAATACTAATACTCATTTTAGATTTCATAAATTTATAATAATAGAGATCAAACATTTTAACAAACTCTTTATAATTCTTAGATTTATTAATAAATAAATCATCATTCCTTCGGGAAATATTATGTTTAATAAATAAATTTAATTATCTCATTGAGATCGTATCAAAATCAGATGATATGAAAGTATAAAATCATTACATATAAATTCACTAGAAAAATAAAAAATAGTATCATCAATATAAATTTTCTAATGAAAATTACATTAGAAATTGTTTTAATTTAAATTATATGATCAACATTACTTTAGTGAAACCAATATTCCATAGAAATAAAAAATGTATTTCAAAAAAAGTACGAGGTTCTTTTTTAGGACTATAAAAATATTTTGATAATTTAAAAATATTATTATGTAATTATTTATTTTCAAAACTAGGGGATTTTGAAAACAAAACATATTCATTGTTAAAAGAATTTTAAAAATCAATTTTAACATTAATATGGTATATGTTAAATTCATTAAAACAATCAAAATATATTATGATTATAATATATTCAATCATAGAAAGAGGTGAAAATGTATCTTCAAAGTATATACCATCTTATTGAGTATATCTTTGGGAAATAATTCAATATTTACTTTATATAATCTATCATGTTTCACCCAAATTATTTCAAGGGATCCATTTATTTAAGATTAAATATTTATTCTCATGAAATTGAACTAATGAAAAAACATTATTTATAAAAAATTCATCAATATCATCATGCATAAAAACTATCCAATCTGGATAATTTAATGAATTGAAAAAATTATTAGGAACATGATTATAAACATAAGTAGAGTTATCAAAATAAATAAAGTAGAGATTCTAGTTTTTATACAAGAACCAACATCACCAATAGGATTTTTATTAAGATTATATTTATAAATTCCCCATGATCTACTATAATATTGAGATATATTTTTCTACCCATCAATAGATATATAATCATGAGTTTTTTATTAACCAAAATTGGAATCTGTGAAATCATCTTCAATATTCATCAAAAAAGCTTTTTGAAAATCACAATATTCGTAAGACATTATATTAAGAAATTCATAAACATTTAGGTAATGATTATTTCAAAGTCTATAAGATTTACTATTAGAAGAATAAAAAATGAATATTACATATACACTTTTATCATTAGAATTATCTCAATTCACTTTCCCATTAAAATAATTTCAATATGTATTAACATACTCTTTATAAAAGAAATTTGTTAAACTATATTTATGAAGCATAGTTCAATCCATTTATTGAATGGTTCTATTGCCCCGTTTTAAAACACCATTTTATTGTTGTGTTCTTTGATAAAAAATTGAACGAACACAACCATTTTCTCAAATAATGATTCAAAATTAAAATCAAGATATTCACCTCTATTATTAGATATTATTGAAATAATTATAAAAAGTATCATATTTTGATCTAGATAAAAAATCATTAAATATATTTAATGCTTCATTATTATGAGATATAAAACAAACCCATATAAATCTAAAAAAATCATCAATAATTTAATAAATATATTCAGTAGATCACAAACTATTTGTAATAATATGAAAAAATAAATCCATATGTAATAATTCATGAAATATAGAAGTAAAACCACGATTGATAGAATTGAAAAGTTCATTTTGTTTCTTATCTTATAAACTAGAATGAAGAACAAAAAACATACATCCCAATAGTTATGTAAATTTTGGAACATGTATATGATTGTATAAGTTATGTATCATATGGTAATGGGTTTTCACAACCATTATATTATAAGAAAATCATTCATTTATATAGCATCAAGACACCAATCATATTGATTAGGTAATTTTTTTAATTAAAATATTAAATATTATAATTTATATCAGCTTAAAATAAAAATAATCATTTTATAAAAGTAAAAATTTATTATCATAAATTTTATCCTACATACCAACAAAAAATAATTTTGAAATATGAATTTTTTTATGTTTCAAAACATCAAAGTATAATTATTTAAAAAGTAAAATAATATTATAAATACATACTTATAAAAATACCTTAAACATTCAATTAATTATATAAATAAAAGTGAATGATCCTCCACCACATTAGGTATATGAGAGGAAATTCAATAGGACACTACTCAGGTGCTGGGAATATCAAATGTCAATGTACCATGTTTGGTTCTTGAGGTATCCAAGGAATTTTCCTACAATAATAAATGAAATTAAATTTTTGGATTTCATTGTATTTTGGATGCAATTGGGAATGTAATAGAATTATTAGGTACCCAAAAATAATAAAAAATTTATAATAATGTAAACTAGTTGATCTATTATTTGAAATAAATCATTTTTTATGAGCATGATATTGTGGACATTAAAGATAAAATCTATTAGAATAATTTCCTAGCATTCAAAATTTAAATCATGTAACTAATGAAACTTTTATAGAAGAACTTATAACAAAATTAGTACTATATAACTTAGTAATATATGTGTTATAACCAACAACTGTTATATAATTATTTTTATTCATCACAACAACTATATTTTCATATTTTCCCTTGTTTTTTTGATATTTTTAATTTATAGAATAAATTTTCCTTTCCAAGAATATCATTATATTTTTTAAAATTCTCAATATCATAATGTCCTACCTTTAAAATATTTATAAGAATTTATTATTTCTTCATTAAGTGTTTCAGTAGACATATTAAATGTATTACTATCCATGAAAATCCTATAATTTTATTATTTTATTTCTTTAATATTATTATGTTACTCCAAAAACAAAATTTTCATCCTTGCATTTTTTTTTGACACAAATAATACAATATATAACTATCAATGTTAGAGTATTACATAGAATCAATATCACTTATGACCTCATTTTTATTTTTTTCCAACCAATATAAGAAGGTTAATTAATTTTTAATTATAAATTTATTAATTTAATCATATTCTCAAAACAAATCCTTTAAATACTATAAGTAAGTTTAATTTCCATTTTTTCTTATCCAAAACCAATTTATTTAGCTTGGAAAATCATGTTTTATATTTGAAATCTTTCTGCATTAATTACACATTACTTTTGGACCACATGTATTGTAACAACCGCCACCCAAGTATCCCAGAGTTAGTGACCTAATTTATTACATTCGTATAGATACAAGTAATCAAATATTGATTTAATGATATATCTATCAATCTTTGAAAACAATAAATATATATATATATATATATATATGATTTCAATTTTATATTAGGAAGAGAAATTAAATCTTCAAAAAACTAAATGCTCAACATACATGAAAATCATTCAAATTATTCATCTTCATATACAAGGTAGTGGAAAAAACAAGGATGAAATTATATTCTTAGTAATGTTTAAGTATAGTGTAATAATTGATAAATTAACATGCATAATAAACATAACAAGGTAGATAACCAGACACATATTCCATTTAATCAAAAAACCATAAATAAAATGAATCTATAGATAAAATTATAGAGACAATTTCATGGATAATAATTACATAATTATCAATGAAGGGAATTATGAATTAATAGACATAATTCTTTGTGGGAACATGACACCTTTACCATCAAGACCATTCCATAAGATAGTTTAAAACAAACTAGGAAAAAATCCATTTGATTTAGCCAATTGGTTCATCTCATGAGACCATCGATGCATCCAAGGGATTTCTATAAGTGGTACCCATATTGTGTATTTAATTTTAAAATTATTCCTCATATATGTAATAATCAATAAAATTCATGAACTATATTCCATATTGTCAAATATATATATCCACTGAAGAATAAAAATTTATCAATATTTCCGCAGTAAATCAAATAACATTCAATGAAAAAAATGTATGTAAAAATGGTATAAGGTTTAGGAAAGAAAAATATGGAGGATACAAGAATATGGATATTTTTGGGAAATAAAATATCCATTGTGAAGTTATTATAAGAATATTATAGTTTCAGGAGAAGGGTAACAATCACAAAACAAAGTGTGATTCTTCAATAACTTTTACCAGTTGATAATTTTTATATCAAATGAATTTGGATGAAATAATTAAAATTAAAACTTATAATACCATTAATAATGAATTAATTAAGATAATAAATTTCTTAAGAGAGGTATATACACCAAATAAAATTGAATTTGGGTTAAATAATAAATTAGACTAAAAGAGAAACAAATTGAGATGAAATCTGTTTTATCATGAGTCTTTTTGCTGAATGTTACTTACAAACAAATATAGTGGTTTGAAACATGTTATTAACTTATAAAATATCCATATTAGTATTTATTATATCATATATGATCAATTTTTAACATTCAATCAACCTCTTGTTAATAGTCATTCATTATTTTTTTTCTAGTGTTCGATCTCCTTGTTTTATGATCCATGAATTATTATGAAGGTTCTAATTATTGTGAATGTTATATAGTTTCATAATTTAAAAAGTACTAATCATGGTAAAATTATAATATTTTTATGTCAATTTTAAATATTAAAAATAATGATTATATATATTAATGAAAAATTAAGTATGTTACGATCATTGATATGGTAGTCCACACACACACAAGAGTAACGTTCCCTTTTTAAAATGACTATTATGGAAATAAAATATATAACATTTAATAATTATATAATTATAATAATATCTTATATAACATAATATATACTTATATATATATATATATATCTCTCACATTTGGTGTGGTGATGAAAAGAGAGCCACTTCACTCTGTGAAGGTGATAATCCACACATACATGAAAAATGTTATCATATTTATGTGAATGAAAGGGAAATAAATATTATGATATAGATTATTTTTATAATATGATAAATATTTCATTCATTACATAATTATTTCATGTATCTCACATATAATCTTGAAATTTATCTTTATTATGTTTCATGTGAAGCGTTAATGAATGAAAAATCACATGGCTATGTGAGGCGGTATTTCGCCGTACACGTGAGTGACATTACTATATATCTTTAATACTGGAAGGTAAAATAAAATATTTGTTATAGTGAATATAAGGGTATAAATATTTTATTAATTTCATATATATATATATATTATATCCAACATCTTACCCAACCTTGATAGGTGGAAATGAAAATAAAAAAATATTATTTTGCGTGGTGGTTTTCCTCTTTATACAAGAACAAGAATTTTGTAACCCATTTGATTGAATTTGATATATTTATAGGTCATTACACAATTGTAAAAAAATATCATCATATGGAATTAATTTTGTTTATTATATCATCATTTTTAATTATAATTTCATTAGGTGCAAAAATTAATAAATTAAAAAATATTGTTGAAGAACGCTCCCTCTTCTTTGGGTATCATACATAGGATTGTATTATATCCTTACAAGGATAGATTATACCAAAACTATGGAATCTAAAATTATGAGAGGTAATTTTTATATGATTTGTTCAGGTCTTTTCTGAATGTTTTCTTCTAAATGTTTGAATAATTGAGGGGAGTAAGTGCCCCTTTAGAGTTGAGGAGGATTTCCATTTTTGTAAATTCAAAAAAGTTCATTCTGTTGTGATGCCAATATTACCTCAAGTGGATCCATGATTTATTATGAAAGGTTTTTAGGTATGATACTGTTGATATAAACCTTAAAAAACAGTTAAAAACATTTTTTAAACATTTTTTTGTAACATCTATGTTTCGTTACATTAACCTTTTTGTGTTTTCATTACGGTAACTAGTTTTTTATCCTAGGTAATTTATTATTTAATAATAAATTAATGTTGTACTTATTAGATAATTTAGACCCATATATTATAAATATGATATAAATTTTTTAAACTATAAATCCTATGAGTGTTGGAGTTTAATTTCAATAGAAGCATATGTAACATTTTAAAACACTTCTTTAACATTAACTGGGGTAACATTGTTTGTACTATTTAGTTGTAAATATATTAAATATAGAAGAAAAATTGGTTCCTAAATACAAAATTGATTATATTTATTATTAATTAAAATTTTATTTTAGAAGAATATAAGGTTTTTAATTATTTAAAATAATTTAATAAAATATAATTTATTATAAAATAACATTAATATCAATTTGGTTATTATTAATTCAAATTAAAATAAAAATATCAATAAAATATTGGAATAAAAATATATTTATTTAAAAACAATGTAGAATGATATATTCGTCTATATAGAAAAAATTTATCACAAAAATTCATTCAATTTACTTTACATTTAATAATTTATTATTATCATTTATATTATTTTTTATTAACTAAAAAATTAATGTGTCAATGTTTCGGAAGCATTTTAATTAATTATTTCACCTCTAAAAATTAAAGATATTTTTTAATGATAAAAAAATAATTTAAATATTAAAAAAAACATGTAACCAAACATTTTTTCCATTTACCAAAGGCTTATAGATATTAAAAGAAAGAAGATTACATTTTGTCCTTTAATTTAATTAACTTATTATAAAGTCACTCTCAACTAAAAGTGTCCCAATAACACATATAATTAGAGCACAATATCAAAAGGGTCTATATATTTCTATAAAATTGGATTTATATAAATTTTTAATCCATTTTAACCCTTATATTATTCACTTAATCCAAAATAATCCCATTTTACCTTTACCATAGTAATTAATTTATAATGTTTTTAAAATTAATTTTGATCTAAAATCAATATTCATTACTATATATTTAAAATTTTTATTATTTTAAATATGGAATTAATTTTCTGAAATTAATGTCACAAAAATGGTATTATATAATTTAAAATTAATCTCATAGACATGATGAGGAAGTGAGATAATATGTATAAAATTTTCAAATAATTAAAAATTCATATAACTATATTTAATATAAGAATTATTACAATAAATAAAATTGGATTAGTTGATATAAATGGATATAATTTTTCAATCAACCCAATTAAAAATATAATTTAATATTATAAACTATTTCAATTAATAATAATAATTAAATATAAATTCATATTTCACATTATTTATCAAAAACATTTCCGTAAAATACAAAATCAAAACCATAAAATAGTTTTGGTATCATTATTCTAGAAATGAATTTAATGATTTAAAATAGAGAATATATATTTTGAGAATAATACTTTTAAATTAATATAACTAAACATGACTACAAAATATTTTGTTCAAACCAACTATTTCATGCATCACAAGCTATCGAGAAAATTAATTTTATTTTAAAAAAAATATATTGTAAATTGTTGTGGTCTTACATGTAGTAATATTATTTTATTTTTTATAATTATTTTAATATTTAATTTTTATCTTATTTAACTTTTTTATATTCATCAAATTATAAACACCCCAACTTATATTCTCACTATCTGTTTTTTTTACATTCTTCACCTCTAGAGTAAAAATTATTATATATAACATTCATATGTGTTTTGAATGAAATAGACTTATTTTTTATGTCTAATATTACATGATAATATTCAACTCTTGTCCATATTTACTATGTTATCTCATGATTTTATGTAATGTGTATTATATAAAATTATTACTTTTAGTGATTGGAACCATTTTTTGGAACCACTTCTTTAGTAGGGATCTTAAGACCCTTTGAAATAGTTTGAGGTTGTTTAAAATTTCTGAAAAGAAATTCAATCAATTTACAATGATTTCTCGATCATTGGAGCATTTTTTTAATTTTTTTCCTCACCCATCTTGCTGTCTTGGTAATATGCTTGATGAATTATGAGTTTGTTTCTAATCCACATATGTAATCCAAGGTGAGTAACTTTTAAAATCTTTAACATATCATGATCTATCATACATTAAAAACATGAATTCATTCAATTTTTTTAACATCATAAAATAATATATAATATAGTTTTTATTTTAAAACATATGTAGGGCAAATGTATCTTCTTAGTGTATATAGGTCTACTTATAATGCTTGTATGGTTTTCCATTATTGAAAAATGTTATATGCTTATTTTTTTAGTTATGCATCTATTATTGATTTTTGGTAACCGTACATATTTATGACAAAATGAGTTGGTTTATAAGGAATGGACCTGACGTTTTTATTTATTTATTTCTTATTTAAAAAATTATCCTTAGACTATAAGCTCTATATAAACAACATGTTGGTCAGAGTGGACACTCAAGAGGGGGGTGAATTGAGTTCCAATTAAAATTTCTTTTTAAACTCTTTTACTAAAATCCCCCAATTTAAAATACTAGTTGAATTGTAGTGAATTTTAACTAAAGAAAACATTCAGTTAGGTTCTCAAGGTATTGATTAATTCCCAGTTAATCTAATCAGATGAATGGATTAGCTTTTGAAACTAACCTAATGATTTACAAATAATGCAAACACTTTCTAATTAAATTATCTGATTAACTTTGAAAAACAGTTCAAGTTTTGAATAACTTAGCAGAGGAATAAAAAGGTTTTAGATAAAACTAAATAAAGCACATCAGATATAACTAAGTGGCTCAGTATCAAGCTAATACTTATTCCTCTCAACAATTTATATAAGTCTGATCCACATCGTGGATCGGGGTTCACAATAGTTTACAACTGTCCATGTCAAAGACCTCTTCCACAGGTCTTCGTAGGAAACAAAAACCATAGAAAATATAGCTATCCAGGTCAGACACGACCTCTACCAGTATCCACAGTGAGAAATAGAAGATGTAAAGAGTTTGAATGAGGATTTTTAGATCCTCCAGTTAAGGTTCAAAAGACAGTGTATGTGTAAATTATACTGATGACACACACTGCTCGTAATGTAAAGAATAAATCATTGAGAATGATATAGAGTTTAGACTGGATCTAGTGATTGCAATGTAGCTGTGGACTCTTTCAGATTTGATCAGAAATGGTTCTAAGTCCTCTTCTGGTTTTTGTCTGAAAAACAAAGTTTCGTTTTCCTAACATCCAAGTTCAGAGATAGTGAAAATATAGTTGATGAAGTTCTTCAAAATCCTCGTGAATGTAAAGAACTCTTCTTGAGTAAGCTTGAGTGTGTATGACCTTCTGTGTCTTCTTGGTTGTGCATGTATATCTGTATGAGATCATCTTGTGAATGTCACTTGTATCACTTATGTATATTCCTTGTATCTTGTATATCATCACTTTGCAATAATATGGACTTCTTATATTTATAGAATGAGCTCCGGTAAAAGAAATTATTTCTTTTTGCATGTACGAGGTACGGTTCCCTGACATCCAACAAACTTCCTTAAATAAATGACAGAGCATTAAAATATACCTGATATGACCATTGGTTAGATTAAACAAAGATAAAGAAATTAAGGTAGCATCAGATTCTATGGAACTGTAGCTTTGGATATCGGTAGACTTTTGTATCAGTATGTCTTTGTATCGGTAAATTCTTGTATTAGTAACTTCTTGTGTAACGGTAGCCTTTATATCGGTAGACCTCATGTCTGTCGGTAGACTTGATCGGTAATGATAGACTTAGTGTACCGGTGACCTTTCATGTAACGGTAGCCATTCTATCGGTAGACTTCCATCAATAACTTGTTTGTAACCGTAGGCTTGAATAACGGCGACTTCTCTATATCGGTGACCTTCACGTAACGGTAGAGTTGTTGTACCGGTGGACTTGATGTATCAGTGACCTTCACATGTCTGTAGACTTTCATAATGGTGACATGTCCGTATCGGTGACCTTCATGTAACGATAGACATGTTGTACCGATATACTTGATGTATTGGTGACCTTCACGTATCGGTAGACTTTCATAACGGTGACTTTGTCCTATAACAGTGACCACTTATCTGTTTAAGCATTATAATGGAATAATGGGTTATGTTAGAATATATATCCATCCAGTAACCAAATTCACTGAAGATAGTATAAATATTATAATATATA
Source organism: Viscum album (assembly GCA_963277665.1). Taxonomy (NCBI): domain Eukaryota; kingdom Viridiplantae; phylum Streptophyta; class Magnoliopsida; order Santalales; family Viscaceae; genus Viscum; species Viscum album. The sequence goes on along the minus strand of OY728132.1, from coordinate 1,677,743,077 downwards.
AATTTGTGCATGGTTTACAGAAATATTGAAATTAATCATTATTCAATATAGGGATTATCAAACTATAATTGAGAACAATTGGGATTATCAAAATATAATTGAGCATAATTGGGATTATCAAAATATAATTGAGCATAATTGGTATTATCAAAATATAAGGTCAACTAATTCTCCAGAGGGTTCAACAATCTCCCCCTTTTTGATAATCACAACTTATGCCAAAGTATTAAGAAAAATAAAAAGGTGGCAGAGGAAAAATTTCCTAGAAAACATTTAAAACAAAGTTCTCATTTTTCTTCCTCTTGCAATTGCACTGAAAGTTCTCATTAGTTTCACTTTCTCCCCCTTTGTTATTAACAAAAACAAGGGTAGAATCAGAGAAAGGTAGAGACTAAAAGAGAACAAATTACATTGAAACATAGTAAGGTGGAGAATGTAAGGGTAAATTTCCATTAAATCACAAAAGGTACAAACTGATAAAGTCAGTATTACAAAGATACATGTGAATCCTATCAAAAACATCCAGAATCACTCAATCTTCTTCTTGAACATGAGTCTTTTACTTAGGATTAGAAGTGGTTGTAGGTTCAGATTGAGTAGATGGCTTGGGAATAGCTGAAAGAACAACTGGAGGGTCAGCCACTAAAACTGTATCATATCTGAAATCTATGTTCTTATGTGTGATCATAGGAGTTAAGATTCGAATAGCCTGAACTGGAGTCAACTGAGGTGTACTCCCAAAGGTAGAGGCAGGAAGGGCAGGAGGTACAATCACAGGTCTGACATCCACATGAAAGAATGGTAGTAATAGGTTCCTGAAATAAATGATAATACTGCCTCCTCTCTCCATTGCTGACACAAAATCATCTCGATTTACAATGAATTTATCCAAGATAGGAGTAAGCTCTCTGAGATTACTAACCTATCCTCTGAAAGCTTGATTCACTGGAGGCAACTTCAAATTCTCCATCAAGAGCTTGAAATGGAAGGTCATTTGATGCTCAGTATAGACCTTCTCAAAGTAAGTATCCACTTTATTCTTAATTTCCTCTTGAGAAGAAGTAGCTGCTTGTAGGTGATCACGAACAAAACTACTAACTTCCCTAATGGTAGCATGGATATGAGTATCTGAGGTGCCACTGGTACTGGCCTTAGCCAACTCTTCCTGGATCGCAGTTCGGATCTGGTCAAGGTTCATAGCGGAGCTAGCTGAGGGAAGGGGTTTTACCTAGAATGCTTCTGTCTCCTTGAAAGATTGTGTCAGATTACTAACCACCTTCTGAACAAGTTCATCTTGACTGTTCAAATGTTCCTTGACTGATTTCTTAAAAGCCTTAAATACTTCCACAAATTGGTTGACTACTTCTTTGATATATATGATATCAGTATTCACTAGGGTTTGAGAGCTGTTCATGGCAGTCAAGGAAGCAATCGATTATCTTAGAGAAACCACAGCTCTTGTCCAACTTTCAATTTGAGTATGGCATTCTTTAACTTCATCCATAATTTCCTTCACCGAACTAGACACAGCACATCCCAGAGATAGCTCCAGGGATTTCTCCACACTCCTGATTTGATCAATCAGGCTTTTCTTCAAATTTGTCACTGATTCTCTTAGTGATTCTTTCATTTCCGCATTTAAGTAATCAAGGTACTCTTTGGTTGCCAAATTCTTAGATACAATAGGTAGGATAACTGATTCCCTTTGGGGCTGGTCTTCCTCATCATAATCTCCATAATTGAGTCCAATTACCATATATCCTGGATTTGATGTCCAGCCATCAATGTCATACAACACAGAAACTGAACCAAGATGCTCCCCTCACTTAGAGAATTCACCTGAGGAATCTCCTCCAACTGTTCTGCTCGAGGTAATTCTACAACTTCCTCTACACCTTCAGCAGATTCAACAACCATTTGCTCTAAGGGCTCAAAGACTCTCTCATCAATGGAAGTAGAAGCTACTTCTGCTTCCTGATCAGGCACTATCATGTCTGTATTAGTAATTAGAGGGCTCAAACTGAGCTCTTCTTCTTCATTTTCCTCATCCTCTTCAGAGGTGTCCTTGAAAACATTCTGATATGCTTCTTCTTCTTCTTCAGTGGACTCAGTATCATTGTCCTTAAGAATATTTTCCCTCCTTGGTAGTTCATTTGGAGGGATAGATTCTCCATAGGAAATATTTCGATGCACAGGACTAGGAGGTAAATCTGGGTCTCCTCCTTCCTCAACTGATGTCTCTTCCTCCTCAGCTTTAACTTCATTATCACTGTAGACCGGTTCAGGCTCATGTGGTCTAAGACCAAGATCCCTCACATCATTTGGTCTAGAAGGATGGTCCACATGAGTGTACTTGTTATAGATTTTACCTTAATCATTAACCCATTATTTCATCCAAGGGTTCCAGCTAACTTTCATAAACATACAAACAATCCTAGTGAGGAAAAAGTTATCCTTAACCACAATAGTTTCATCCTAAGGTCCAGCTACCTCCTTTGACTTCAACATAATAGAAATCAACTTAGAAAAGAAAAGTACATTGGACTTAGAATTCGGTCTAGTCATATCCTCAATCTGAATCATTAGCAATCTGCACAAATTTACCTTTACTCCAAGCTTTAATAGATACAAAAAATAAATATCCTGAAATCTGAGGGTATAAAAATCTCCTCTCCTTGGAAAAATCACATGCTAAATGAATTTTAAAAAAAGTTTATCCTCCCCTTCCATTTCTGCAGCAATGATCTTTATAGGGGTTCCATTTCCTATCAATTCCAACAAGGCATCCTCATATTTGAAAAAGTCACTAGCAGTAGGTATGGATTTTGAATAAAATCCATAATCACCACTATGAGGAAGTATAAGGTTCTCAGCCCATTCAACTGATGAAAACGAAATCTTTTGGCCATTCACAAATGAAATCATCCTATTCTCCACTTCTGAAATCTCAAAATAGACAAACTCATAGAACTCCTTTACCAGTAATGGATAATATGGTCCATTATTGTTCATGAATCATTAGAGCCCTCCATACTATTGTAAGGTCTTCAGAATCAAGGACTTACATTCCAATAGGCAATCTACACATAACTCCTTTTCCACTACAATTTCTCTCTTCGATAAATGCGGATTCACAGGATTCCTTCGAACAACAATTCTACTACTTCCACTAGAACTAGAATTGGTTACTTTATGCTTCTTATCTTTCGGCACATCATTCCCTTTATCCTCTGAGGGTCGCTTCACACGGGCCATTTCCGATTCTGAGGCTTATGGTTTTGCGAGCTTGAGAGGTTTAGGTAGGAGGGATTCAAATAGATGGGTTCACGGTGATTGAGTGATGTCTAGAGTCGGGTTTAATATCATTTATGATTCACATACAAAATAAATCTCATATTAAAAACGGTTCGAAGTCTCGGCCTTAATACGAAAATTTAAAACAACGCGAGTGATGTACCAGTGAGGTGTCCTTAAACGGTGAGGTCTATCCTGACGGTGAGGGTTACCTAATGGTGAGGTTTATCCTAATAGCGAGGTTTATCTAATGGTGAGGTTTATCTAACTGTGAGGTTTGTCCTAACGGTGAGGTTTATCTAATGGTGAGGTTTATCTAACGGTGATGTTTGTCCTAACGGTGCGGTTTTTCTAACTGTTTTAAGAGTATGTTATCATTCCTAATTCGTGTCTAATGAAACTCAATCTTTCTGAACTTAATGGATTAGTGAAAATATCTTCTAATTGGAGTTCAGTGCCTATAAATTCAATATTTATATCACCTCTTTGATAATGATCTCTTAGAAAGTGGTTTCTAACATCAATGTGTTTAGTTCTAGAGTGAGACACATGGTTCTTTTGAGATGTTGATCGCACTAGTGTTATCACAGTTAATTGAAACATGTTTAAAATCAAATCCATAGTCTAATCAAGTGTGTTTCATCCACAGAATCTATGCACAACAACTACCAGCAGCTATATACTCTAATTAAGCAGTAGATAATGCAACTGAGTTCTGTTTAATACTACACCATGATACTAGGGACTTTCCAAGTAAATGGCATGTTCCAGATGTGGTCTTTCTATCTAACTTGCATCCAGCAAAGTCAGCATCTGAATAACTTATTAATTCAAATGATTTTACTTTTGGGTAAAACAGTCCCAAATTAGCTGTATATTTATGATATATGAAAATCCTTTTAACAGCAAGTAAGTGTGACTCTTTAGGGTTAGATTGAAATCTAGAACACATACATACACTAAACATAATATCAGGTCGACTATTAGTAAGATAAAGTAAACTCCAAATCATACCTCTATAATTAGTTTAATCTACTGGTTTCCCAGTTTCATCAATATCTAATTTACAGGGGGTAATCATATGTGTATAACTTCCCTTAATACTATCCAACCCAAAACGTTTTAATAAATCCTTATTATATTTACATTGATTTAAAATAATACCATCTTTAGTTTGAAAGATTTGAAATCCATGAAAGTACTTTAGCTCTCCCATTATGGTCATTTCAAACTCATTTTGCATAACCATTGAGAAATCAGTACATAAAGAATTTTTAGAAGATCCAAAAATAATATCATCAACATATATTTGTACTATTAAAACATATTTTGAAATTCTTTTTATAAAAAGAGTGGGATCAGCAATTCCTTTTGTAAATGATTTTGAAATAAGAAAATCTGTAAGTCTTTTATACCAAGCTCTTGGAGCCTGTTTTAAACCATATAAAGCTTTAGAATGTTTAAAAACATGATTTTTAAAGTGAGGATTTGAGAAACCAGGTTGTTGTTCTACAAAAACATCATCAACAATAAGACCATTTAGAAAAGCACTTTTCACATCCATTTGATATAACATGAAATTCAGATGTGATGGACAAGCAAGTAAGATCCTAATTTCCTCTAATCTAGCTATAAGTGCAATGGTTTCCTCATATTCAATTCCTTCTTCTTGATTGTAACCTTTTGCAACTAGTCTAGCTTTGTTTCTAATGATGTTTCCAGATTCATCAACTTTATTTCTGAAAAACCGCTTTGTGCATATGGTTAAAGTGTCCTTAGGTCTTTCTACTAATTTCCACACTTTATTTCTTTCAAATTTATTTAGTTCTTCTTGCACCGCCATTACCCAAAATTTATCATTGATAGCATCACTAATATTTTTAGGTTCTAACTCTGAAAGAAAGTCTTGATGTTAAACCTGATTTCCTAGAGAATCTCTAGTCTGTGTTCCTCTATCTACATTACCTACAACAGCATCTAAATGATGGTTCTTTAGAATCCTAGTTGGTCTCGAAAAGGTAGGGCTAGATATTTTAGGTTCATCAACAGGTTGGGAATCAACAAAAGAAGGAGGTTTTGGAAAATTTCCAGAACTGGATGTTTTAATTATAGGTCCACTGTCTTTTTCATTAAGGTTCAAAATAGAGATATCATCTTCAAGATTTTCAAGAGAGTTCTTAGATTCATGTGGGTAAGTTTCTTCAAATTTTATGTGAACAGATTTCTCCACATATTTGGTTCTCTTATTGAAAACTCTATAGGCTTTACTAGAAATAGAGTAACCACTGAATATTCCTTCATCACTATAGGATGAAAACTTTCCAAGACTATCTTTGGTATTAATAATAAAGACTTTGCATCCAAAAACTCTGAAGTAGTTAACCTTAGGTTTCATATGGTTCCACAACTCACAAGGGGTCTTCTTAAGAACATGTCTGATCAAGACTCTATTGATAATATAACAAACTGTATTGATAGATTCAGCCAAAAAATAAACAGGTAGGTCATACTCATTGAGCATGGTTTTGGCAATTTCTTGAAGTGTTCTATTCCTCTTTCTACTACACCATTTTTCTGAGGTGTCTGAGGGGCAGAGAAATTGTGACTATAGCCATTGTGTGAGTAGTAGGATTCAAACTCATGATTTTCAAACTCACGACCATGATAACTTCTCAAGGTTTTAATCTTAATTCCCCTATGGTTCTCTACAGACTTGGAATATTTAACAATGTATGAACAACCATCACTTTTGTGATCTAGAAAATATACCCAAGTATACCGAGAATAGTCATCTACTAGAACATTGACATAGTGCTTCCCATTTAAATTAGAAACTCTAGAAGGTCCAAAAAAATCCATGTGAACCAACTCGAGAGGTTGAGAAGTTGACAATTCTTTCTTTGATTTGAATGAAACTTTATGTTGATTTCCCTTTTGATAGGGATTACATACTTTATTGGCAGGGAATTCATGTTTTGGTAGGTCTCTAAATAAGTTCTTCCTAGTAAGTTTTCTAAGTGAATGTACATTGCAATGTTCTAATGTTTTGTGCCAAATCCAAGACTCTTTGTGAAAATCATTTAAACATGTAATATTTTGCATAACTAAAGAATTTAAATCAACAACATAGACATTTTCATTTCGCAAGGCATAAAATAATAAAGCATTTTTAGAATTAAAAACATTGCATGAATTATTTTCAAATTTAACATTAAAACCATCATCACATAACTGAGAAATACTTAGTAAATTATACTTATGTCCCCAATAGAACTTTAGAAATTAATACTGAGTCAGTGTTACTAATTTGGCCTAAGCCAATGATTTTCTCTTTAAAAATAATCACCAACGGTGACAAAACCTCCATCAACTCTGACTAATGTTTTAAAGCATGAGAAGTCTCCTGACATGTGTATTGAACTTCCACTGTCCAAGTACCAAGTCTTTCTACATGAGAACTTGAAGTAGGTTCCCTACAAAACAGATTTAGATAGGAAATGATTTTGGTTCCCAGATTTTCTTGGGTCCAGACAGGTAAGCCAATAAAACTTTAGGTACCCAAATTTGTCTTATGGGTCTCATAAAATTTATAGAATCAACAAATTTTGAAAGACAAACCTTGTTAGATCCATAACTATTAATATAAATAGTTGAATCATATGGACTTCCAGAACTAGAACTATCTACATTCTGTCCATATTTAGAAACAAATCTAGTTTTGTTAATTTTTCTTTGTCCAGGTTGGTATCCAATACCAGTAGTATATCTAGGTGCAATCTGCTTACCTAGCATTTGAGTAAGAGTATCATTCCCATTTCTAAACTTTTCTAAAACCTTCCTAAGTTTCTCATTTGAAAATTTTAGTTCAGTGTTTTCGTTAAGCAACTGAGCATTACTTTCCATTTCTATGTCAAGATCATATTTATGTTTAATAGTTAAAGCATATTGTTTCTTTAAACCTTTGTATTTGTCTTTACGCTCATTACAGGTTTCTTCCAACATATCACAGTATTCAAACAGTTCAGATTTTGAATTATTTTCAGAATCAGAATCATCTCTAGAATAATATGTATTTAAAGCAGGAGTTTCAGATGTTACCTCAGAAGTGTTTGTCATAAAACACATGTTTTCCTTATTTCTGTTTTCAGTCTCAGAAGCTTCAGATTCACGGGAGCTATCCTCAGAAACACTCCAAGTAGCCTTCATGTCTTTCTTATACTTGTTATACTTATACTCATGCTTCTTCTTGTATTTCATCTTTGGAAAGTATGCTTTTATATATCCTTTTCTTTTGCATTCATATCAGAAAACTTCATCAGATTTGTCAGATTTCTTCCAGTCCTTTTTCTAGTGTGCCTTGTTGTCATACATACCTTTGTAATTTGATTTTCTAAAAAATTTCTTCTTCCTATAAAACTTCTTAAATCTTATGGCTATGTGTGCCATTTTTGCATCACTATCAGATGCACTTTCACTTTCTTCACATCTTGATCTATCACTTACAGCTTGAAGTTTCTCCTAATCCTTATTCTTTGAAGTAGACGTCTTGAAGGCAACTGACCTCTTTTTTGGATCATCTTCTTCTTTGTTTACCTTCTGTTATTCTTCATACATCATCAACATACCAATAATTTCCATGATTGGAATTTTACCAATAACACAATATTCTCTGATTGAAACTGAAGTGCCCCTCCATCTTTTAGATAGGCATCTCAAAATTCTCACGATCTTCTCCTTTGATGAAACGTATTTTCCCAGTGAGATCATTGTATTGAAAATTTCACTAAACCTGAGATACATATCATAAATGGGTTCATCAGGCTTAATCTTAAAATTATCATATTTAATAGTATATGTGTTAAATCTCATTTCCTTAACATTAGTTGTTCCTTCATGAGAAAAAAATAAAGTATCCAAAATTTCATATACAGTCTTACAAGAAGATATTCTATTAAATTCCGCATCTCCTAAAGCACAATACAGAGCATTAATATCCTTTCAATTATTATTTTAAGATGTATTAGTAGCTTCATTCCATGTATATCTAACAGTAGTGGGAATTTTAAATTCTGATTCTATGGCGGTCCAAATATCAAAACCCATTCATTCTAAATGAATTTTCATCTTAATATTCCACTGATCATAGTTGTTTACATTGAAAAATGGTGGTCTATTAGTAGCAACACCTTCAAGTCTGTTATCTATGATAACTAGGTTAAAAAATTTCAAGAGATAAAAATTTAGATATAACAGAAATTTTATGAACATTAAAATACAACTAAAATCACATTTGAAAAGAAGAGTAATTCCGAAAACATGTTAATCCTATGATACCAAATATTGGTTGGAGTGGACACTCAATAGGGGGGTGAATTGAGTTCCAATTAAAATTTCTGTTTAAAATCCTTTACTAAAATCCCTCAATTTAAAATACTAATTGAATTGTAGTGAATTTGAACTAAAGCAATCTTTCAGTTAGGTTCTTAAGGGATTTATTAATTCCCAGTTAATCTAATTAGAAGATCAGAATAGATTTTCAAACTAACCTAATGATTTACAAATAAATAAAAAACATTCTAATTCAATTATTAGAGTAGCTTTGAAAAACAGTTTAAGTTTTGAATCACTTAGCAGTAGAATAAAAATGTTTTAGATAAAACTAAATAAAGCACAGTAGATATAACCAAGAGGTTCAGTCTCAAGATGAGACTTATTCCTCTCAACAATTTATATAAATTTTATCCACACCCTAGATCAGGCTTCACAATAGTTTACAACTGTCCCGGTCAAAGACCTCTACCACAGTTCTTCGTGCGAAAAAAAACAACAACAAATACAGCTCTCCAGGTCACACACGACAACTACCACTATCCACTGTGGGAAATAGAAGATGTAAGGTGTTTGAATGAGTATTTATAGATCCTCCTGTTAAGGTTCCAGAGATAGTGTTAGTGTAAATTAAACTGATGACACACACTGCTCATAATGTAAAGAATAAATCACCGAGCATGATATAGAGTTTAGAATGGCTCTACTGATTGCAGTGTAGCTCTAGAATCCTTCGGATTTGATCAGACATGGTTCGAGTCCTCTTCTAGTTTTTGTATGAAATATAGAGTGTCGTTTGCTTGACATCCAGGTTCAAAGACGGTGAAAATGTATTCGATGAAGTTCTTCAAAAACCTTGTGAATGTAAAGAACTTTTCTTGAGTAAGCTTGAGTATGTATGAGATTCTGTATCTTCTTGGTTGTGAATGTATATCTATATGATCTCTTCTTGTGCATGTCACTTGTATCACTTCTGTATATTCCTTGTATCTTGTATATCATTACTTTGCAGCAACATGAACTTCTTATATTTATAGCACGAGCTCCAGCAAAAGAAATTAATTCCTTTTGCAGGTACAAGGTACGGTTCCCTGACATCCAACAACCTTCATTAAATAAATGACAGAGCATTAAAATATACCTGATATGACCGTTGGTTAGATTAAACAAAGATAAAGAAATTAAGGTTGCGTCAGATTCTCTGGAACGGTAGCTTTGGATATTGGTAGCCTTGTGTATCAGTAAGTCTTTGTATCAATAACTTCTTGTATCGGTAACTTCTTGTGTAACAGTAGCCTTTCTATCGGTAGACATCATGTCTGTCAGTAGACTTGATCGGTAGCAGTAGACTTAGTGTACTGGTGACCTTTTGTGTAACGGTAGCCTTTCTATTGGTAGACATCCTTCGGTAACTTGTCTGTAACGGTAGACTTGAATAATGGTGACTTGTCTGTATTGGCGACCTTCACGTAACGGTAGACTTGTTGTACCAGTGGACTTGATGTATCGGTGACCTTCACATATCGGTAGGCTTGTATAACAGTGACTTGTCTGTATCGGTGACCTTCACATAACGGTAGACTTATTGTACCAGCGGACTAGATGTATTAGTGACCTTCACGTATCAGTAGACTTTCATAACGATGACTTTGTTCTGTAACGGTGACCAGTTTTCTATTTAAGCATTCTATTGGCAGAATGGGTTAAGTTAGAATATATATCCATCCAGTTACCGAATTATCTGAAGATAATATAAATATTATAATATATGAATATGTGCATGGTGTATAGAAATACTGAAATTAATCATTAATCAATATAGGGATTATCAAACTATAATTGAGAATAATTGGGATTATCAAAATATAATTGAGAATAATTGGGATTATCAAAATATAATTGAGCATAATTGGGATTATCAAAATATAAGGTAAACTATTTCTCTATAGGGTTCAACACAACATAAAAATAAAATATAAAAAAACCTTTTAAACTAAAAAACCCTAAAAGATTTTTCCTTTGGTACACAAGATTAGGAAATATGTCATGATTATAGAAGTTATAGAGGGGGTGAATATACTAGTTTAAAATAATTGGGATATGGATTAATTATATTTTTTAATTATTATAAATAATTACCATTGTAAATAAAAGAAATAATTTAATGATATTTCTTATAGTAGTTCATTCCAGAATGGACTGATTCTACTTGAATAAATCTACAATAATTGATTGATAATTTTTCACTTGAATGATTTTTAGGGTAATCATAACACAATTATAAACAACTTTTTTAGTGGAAGAAGAACTGTACACATTATTTTTTATGTGGAGTCATAACCCAATTACACCCCCGGTATTAAATAGTGATAAACAGAATATAAATTGTTTATAAATTAGAATCTAGGATTATGAATTGGAATATATTAAACTATATTCTATACAAAAGAATAAATATAATGTGAAAGAATGTATGATATGTTAAGAAGTTTTTTAGATTCAATAAACCCAAATTAAATTAATTACAGAAGAATAAAATAAGGGTATAGGTTATTAGGGGTTTTCTCATATAGATTAGCTCATCAAGGATGTATAAGATTTTTTAGATGTTTTTATTCATCCAATGAAATATCTCCAATAATTTTTTATATTTTTTCATAATAAGAATAATGTACATGAATCAATAGTATAAACACCCCCACACTCTTTGCATTGTATAACTTGAAATTATAAATGTTCCAATCATAATCTATCATATCAGAATTAATTCACTTTTTCAATTCTATAAAATAGAGAATCTTAATGACAATTTAATAAAAATAAACATAACAATAATAAGTAGTTATTATATAATTTTAATTTCATACATAATAATATACGATTATCAGATATATTAAGGGAAATAGAAAAAATATTATCATTGAATAATAATCGTCCAAATCATGACAATAATTTTAACAAATAAATAATATGTCCTAAAATTTTAAAATAATCATCTAAATAATTTAATTTATCACCAAAATAATATTTCAAAAAAATATTCCTTGAAAATAAAATGTATGAATATGAAATATGAAATTAAAATATTTCCATTTAGAATGAGGATTAAGCATACAAATAATATTAAAAATAAATAGCACGAGCATAAAAAATATTTTTGATATATTAAATTAATTTTATATCAAATAATTTTAATTTAGGAAATTTTTAATCATAGAGAAAAATAATAATAGTTATAATTAATTTTTGAGATTCAAGCTGTAATTGAAATATGTGAAAATAAAATAACCTTCAGTCATTATAAAAACATGTTTAAAACAATGAAGAAAACCAATTGTTCGTTCTAAATAATATACATGAATACATATATTCATTTTAAAAATTTAAATATAATAAATAAGCAGTCATTAAATTTATTTATGAAATAAAATGAAAAACTGTTTATAATTTCCTATAGTATTTCACTACACTGTGTTGGAAAAAACAAGTATGTGTTTTTTATGTCAGTGTTTTTCTCTATATATGTTAATTGACCATATAGATAAGTAAACCTAACTGAACCCATGTATTTGATCATGTAGTTGATTCACGTATGAAAATTCATCACATAGTTGATTCACCACATAATGGGATCATGAAACAGAATTTATCACTTAGGTGATTCACATAAGAGAATTGTAGGAAAATTGAAATAGATCATTTTCATATTTCAGAATTCAAAAGGACCTTATTAAAGAAAGAACCTGATCTAAGTATATGTGAATTATATTAATAAAATTTCATAAATTATCTAAATAATCATAATCAATTTAATCTTATTTATATGACTTAAGTTAGCATTAAAAATTTGTACAAAAATAGTTTTAATAAATAATAAAAATCAAGCATAATATATATAGTTATTTAAATCCTAATTTTGGACATGATTTATATTAATTAATACATTTATTATTTCTATTTAAATTTACATAATATCATTTTCTATCCAACAAAAAAGTATCACTGAATTTGGATTTCTTTATCCTAATAAATGGTCGAAATAGATAGGGTAACTGATTCTGGAAAACATGATACCTGGATTTCAAAACAGCAATGTGAATAATTATTTAGCTGCATGAATTCTGATTTGGGTACATACTGTACAATATTATTGATTTTTGGGAATTGTAAAAAATTTATAAATGATATTTTAAGGACCCAATTGACTTATTTACATGAGAAAATCAAAATACAACTCGTAGAATATGTTATGATATTAAAAACATGAAATATAAAGATAAATCAGGTAATGAATAAAATTATATGAAAAAAAATTAAACATAATTTAATTAAGACACTATTATTCAAGGTTGTAATACTTTAATAATCACATAAATATGGAAATTAGATATGTTTAATTATCAATAAATGAAGTGGTTTATGGATCCAATCAACAATGCATGGGTTAATTCACATTTTCCATATAAATACTCATAATGTATTTCGATAGATGGTGATACTGAAAGATATTTTCTATTCCAAAAGTGTCATAGATTTAAAATAATTTGTCATTTGTTAGATATGATATAATTTAATTTTCATGATTATATGAATTTTCACTATGTGATTGATTCTCGTGCTAACTGTTTTGTTTTTAATAAGGTAATGAAGATAGAATGATGATGTTGAGGTGAAAAAAATGATTTCTCAAATATTTTTGTATCTTTTTTGATCATAATCATATGAAATTTTCTATATAAGGAAAAAATATAAGGATTTTAATTCATATCATTAATCAATACATGTTGAATTTGATATAAATAACTCTAATGGTATGATGGTATTATATAATGTGTAAGATTATTATATAATTTATATTCCTGGTATTTTACAAATTGAAAATATTCTTATTCAACCTCTAGAAATTTTTTTTGTTAATTAGGGAATGTATTGGGTTTATTTATATAAATCCAAAATCAATTTTCTATGTAATGGAAGACAATCATTATATTTTAAAGAAACATATAAACATCTATCAATGAGATGATATATATGAAATTTAAATGCATGTTACATAAATTTTATTATTATTGATTCTTATGGAGGTGGGGTGATTATCTTGGATGGATTGTGGGAAACTCAACATCAAATATGTACCTAATGTATTTGAGTTTTTTTATGCTTTTCTAAAATTGTTATCTATTCTTCCATTGACTGTTGAGGTTTAGTTTTTAGTAAAACTCATACTCTCTAAAAACATCTTTTAAAAATCAATATATAAGGGTCCCAATTGAATTTTGTTTTTGATAAGGAATTAATTTAGTCAACTAAATCACCATAGGCTGCAACTATTATTTTTTTAGGAAAAAATATATCAATGAATGTTTTTAATTATTTGTCATGAACATCAAAATATCATAATCAATAAGAATCAAACTATATCATATATTGAAGTTTTTTTGATCAATTAAAATGAGCTCTATATTTTCAAAAGGTTGATCCTCAATATATATACTTTTAATTGGTAGTAAAAAGTAAAGACATACCCAATATATAATTTCACACATTGTATGGACACTATGAATTTATACGGATGAAATGTTTTTCCTACTAATTCCCAAGACATATTATTTAATTTAATGAATAGATTCTATAGATATGGAATTGATCAGTTTGTGGAAGTCATAATAGATTATATTATTATATATTCCAAGAGAATATAAGATCAGTTTATCTAATTTTAATTGTGCTAATGAACCTTTGACAGGTTAAGTTTTATAAAAAATTTACCATGTATAAATATTTTCTACATAATGTTTTCATTTTTAGGTCATACAATCTCAAGAGAGGGTGTATTAGTGGATCCATCAAATACGGATGATATTAAATGTTAGGGTATACCAAAAATTGTGATTAAAATCCTTATTTTTATGGGTTTGGAGTGATATTTTTGATTATTTGTTGATAATTCTCTATGGGTATGTAATATACTCACAAAATTAACTATGAATGGAGTCATGTTTATTAAGATATATGAATGTGAGGAATGCATCAAGGAACTAATGAAAAGGATAGTCAGTTTACCTATGAATACCTAACCATGCTATGATGAAATGTTTTTTATAATTATTGATTCATTTAATAATGTATTGGGATATATACTATTGTATATTGATATGGTGATTTCTTATTTCTCATGAAAATTGATGGTTCATGGGAGAAATTTCGTAACTCACGATTTAGAGTTAGAATTGGTAATTTTTGCAATAAAAAACATTTATATTTCATTTATATAGAATGGATATACAATTACAATGATAAAAGAGTTTCAATGTATATATTCACTTAAAATGAGACTAATAAAATCCATGTATTATTATTGGATTTTATTAATGATTGGGTATGATCAATACATTACCCCTCGAAGAAATCTAACAAGGTTTCTGATGCTCAGATTCAAAATAATCATGCATGTTTATCTACAATGTTCATCATAAATGATACAATATTTATTGATTTTAAAAGGATGGATATTAAAATAATTAAAAAAGAGGATAAATCATATTTTAATTAAATTAATGTTTCATTACCCATCCATGCGAGAATTAAAGAGGTGTAGAAGGAGGATTTTACACTATAGAAGAAAATGAGAAATTTTTCCAAGTTCAACCACAATTTTGAATGTGTGATAATAATTAATGGTGGTGTATCAATTCCAAACATACCATATTTAATTAAGTATCTGTTGGGTGAACCTATAAGCCCATCGTTCTCATTAAATTCGAGATGTATGAATACATGTATGGATCTAAAATAGTACTTATAGTTCAGAAATATGAAGAGATGTATTATAGATTATATATCATTGTTCTTAGTATATTTCTAAGTTAATATTAAGGGAAGTAAGTCTAATGGGATTCCATTATAATTACCGATACCGGAATGGGAAATGGAAAACATCACCATGGACTTCATCATTAGAATCTTTGAACCTTATAATGTCTATATAAATATTTTGGTTGAATTTATCCTCCTTATAAATTTTTAAATCTTCATTTGTATGAAATAATATTATTATCTTGACTAACATTCCATGACATATATATTATGTAAGTGATAAGGTTTTAGGTAGAACAACATTGTATTGTATTTAATTTAGATTTTAGGTTTGCCTCAAATATCCAGTGAATTATTTTGCAAGATCTGGATTCATTATTGTGTTTCCTTCTTATCATAGTAATATGGTTTGTTTTTTTGAGTCAACTATTTAAACAGTGGAATATATTCTAAGAAATTTTTCTATAGATTTCAATGGTGCTTATGATCAACACCTTCCTTTAGTAGAATTTTCATAAAATGCTTCTTTTACTCATGTATAAAGATAACTCTTTATGAATCCCTCTATAGAAGTTTAAAAAATAAAATATTTCTGTATGAATATATGGAAATAAATATATTAAAAAATTAAATAGGCGAGGATGTGGAAGAGATGGTTCAACTCAATCAAAAGTATTCTATAGCAGTGAAGAGTTGATAGAAAAGATATATTAATAATCAACAATGAAATACAGAATATGATGATAAAGAGAAGGTATTCCTATGAATTTCATCATGTAGGAAGGTTATGTGATTTAAAAAAGAGAAATATTATCCCAATGTATATTTTATAATTAATTATTCTAGATCATGTATCTTCCATAACTTATATCTTTGCAATACTACTAAACCTGTCTTAGGTTTGTGATTTCATCCAATTATCTCCCATAAGAAGTACATTTATCATCCTTCACTTGTATAAAGATCAACATTCTAACTCATGAATTATGAAAGTTCCTATTAAAACAAAGCAATATTAAACATGGATTTTATGAATAATGTGAAACAGAACAAGACTACATACCAAGATAATGTCCTATAGGGGAATAAAAAATTTGACGAGGCTACATGGGAACTATAGAATGTGAAGAAACATAAATTTTCTCATTTTATTAATATCACGGAGAAAATATATTTGGGTCAAATTCATTTTAATGGGGGTAGAATGTAACAAAAGAGATATTATGATGCATATCTATTAAAAAATTAATTTCTTTTATAGTATTATATAAAAAACTTGAATCTAAATGCTCTATAATATATCATAGTATTACAACCCATATATTATATTCATTTTAAAATATGAATAATCATATTTAAAAAAAATATAATTCTTTAAAATAAATCAAATATATTTTTAAAAAATTCCTCAATTTCTAATAATGTCATCATATGATTTAAATATAAATTTTCCCTCAATACTGGTCTTATTGATTTTTGTGAAACAATAATATAAATAATTTCTTCCACCTTTAAAAAATTTATTTTATAAAATAAAATTTATTTTTAAATCATTTTTTCAAAATATTTATAGAGTAAAATTTTGATAATTCTCTAAAATATTTTTTTTTCATGAATTAAAAAAATAAAAGGTTTTATTTAAAATTGTCTTTCATTCCAAGAATTTAAAATTTTAATTTTTTTAAAAAATTTCAATGAAAAAATAGATAAATATTTTAATCAATAATCCAAACAAGGTCTTCATATAAATTTTATATTATATTTTACTATAATTTTTTTATAATTCTGAAACAAATTTCTAAAAAACATATTTTCATTGTATTTTTTGGGAATAATTTTAAAATATAATCTTCCACATTAGTGAATTAAATTTGATTATATAGATTCAATATTTTTTAAAATCATAATTAAAATAATTTATGTTATTTGAGCATTATTTTTTATAATGAATTGTTAAAATAATAAAAAAAATGTTATCACAGTTAAGGTTAAAATGATATTTCCATGGGTTAATATAAGAGATTAGTGTAATATTTACAATTAATAATGTCTAAAATATATCTAATGGACATATATCGACCTTATATTATCAGAAATGAAAATTCTAATTTGTTATGAATCATTTTAATTTAATAAAAAATTAATATAAATTAATATTTTATGAATTTTCAAGTGTCCCTCTCTCACTTCTTTAAAATGAAACCACTCCACCACTTTAAGTAGGGAAATTTTAGAAAATTTCTAGAAAAAACCCAACCCAATTCATTTATAAAATTACCTATAAATCAATTATAGGTTTTTTATCCTTCAATTACCATTTTAGGGGTCTATGAGAATGGATCTAAATGAGATCCATTAAAGTAGATATAGTCATCCCACCAAACCCCATTTAATTTATTTGTTATTATAACTTATATGAATCTTTGGTATTGGAAAAAAATTATAAATTTAGTATCTTCAATAAAATAAAGTGTTATTATGATTATTTAACACCCATTATCCATCATATTTTCTATCATGTGGGATGTGAAGGTATCAATTTGGAATACGTGTGGACTATAACCTCCACGTAGGGATACAATTTATATTCCAAAATTATATATCATGGATGATTAATTTTATTGGTTTAATGTATATACACCTTATATAATAATTAATTATTATTATTTATTTATAATATTATATCTTCCTTCCTTCCTACCCATCCATTGGAAACTAAAAATTTCTGTCATCTGTACGTTTCGTATACCACCTCCACAATGTAATGTGAATCATTTTTAGTTTCTTATTAACATGTATTGATATAAGGATGTATATGATATATATATATATATATATATTATTTATTATATAATTATAGTATTTACTGATAAAATAATATTTATCTTTCATTCCTTTTTTTAAATGAATAAAACATTCATTCGTACCTATAACATACCACATCTAAGAGTGGTGTAAATGATTTCCTTATATCAACCATTTATGAGTGACACTAAATATGTATATAATTAATATATATGATATTTATATCATTAATAAAATTTGATATATGATGTTACCATGATAAATGTATAGGGAGAAAAATTACTGAATTGAAACATCATTGAAAATTAAATAGTTAACAATTAGAAACAACCGTTTTAACAAGGAATAGTTAATAAATGTTTCTTGAAATGTTATAGGTTGATAATATATGATATTAATTATTTCAATGATTATATTATATAATTTAAATAAATTTAAATTCATTATAAATAATTTTACATTACTTTTTATGAATTTCAACCTCAGATATAGGTTTACCATCTCAATTTTATTTCTTGGATATGTATTCATATAGTCCCACATTATATTTTTGGTGTATATAATTAATACAAAGATATTTTATTATTATTAACTTCAAAATAAAATGGATTTATTAATCCATATAAGGATATCTATTTAATGATATTTTTATTCGGGTATTACAAACACACAAAAAAAAAGATTTATCTTTTGACATCATTTTAATCATTATTAATTTTGATTTAATTTTTATTTAAGAATATTATATAATTTTTATCAGATAAAATACATTTATTTTAACCATAACAGTTTATTAATGTAATTTTAAAATAATATTACGCCTTCCATCATGTTTTTATATAAAATGATCAGAAAAAATGATTTTAATAAAAATATTCTTAATTTGCAATTTGGTAAGAAAAAAATTTCTTCATTTACCATGTTTTCATTAAAATTGTTTTAGAAATGGTTTTAGTAGTATACTATGATTATTTATTATAATTGTTCTATTTTATTATGTTCTATGAAAATGTTTCAAATGAATCTTCCTCTCATATTCCCAGCTAGCATGTTCTAAATTTTTACCAAAAATATGGAATGGATATTTGTTTTAATGTAATCAGTAAGAATGGAGTTCCCCAATATCATGACCATGAAATTCCAGTACGATTAATTTATATATATATATATATATCTCTTTTTAATGAATATTTTTCATTAAAATTTCAGAAATATTATTATTTTAAATAAATGACTTCAAAATGGAAAATATTTGTTTCCATGAAATATTATAGTAATATTTTAATGTCATATTACATATATTATATCATCATTTGATGTTACTAATGATATTATAGAGATATGATCTAATTATAGATTCATTTTTATTCTATTTAGGTTTATTGTTATTATGAATTTATTTTTAGGAAACCCATTGATCATCCAGGGGTTAATTTATATTCAAACATTGAAATGTTTCTGAAAACAATTTCCTTTCAAAGGTTTATGATGTATGATGAATTTTTTTATGATATTATGTAACATATATGAATATATTAAAATTATATGATGGGAAACATATAATTATTTATCTCTATAATTAATTAGTTAATGATATATTTCTCTTGAAATAATAATAATAGTAAGGTGGAGGGAACCTAATTCAGTAAGGGACATTGTTTTCTATGATAGTCTTGGGAGAAATCAATGATTAACAATGTTATTTTCTTTTGATTATACCTTGGATAAATGTTTTACATATTGGATAGTAAACCAAATCTAATATAATTATCTTGGAAGAGATCCTAAAATAAAGAAATGAATTTTATTCCTATTTTAATGCCAAAAATCTATCTCTTATGCCAATGTTATTCTATTATGGATCATATTATTTGGGTCCATTATGATATAAGTCTTCTGATCTTCCATGTTTGATGATGGGTGTAATGTTTATGGTATATGATTTTTATGTTATAGTGTAATAATGTTAATTTCATCTTCAAATAACGTTATGATCTTTTTATAATTAAATGTTAATTAACATGTCCCTTATTTATCATTACTAAGAATCTGAGATCACCATTTCTTATGTTTCCTTTTACACATTATATAATGAATTTTATTAAGTGTTTTATGTCTAATAAGGACACTACATATGAAGTAATTAACGGTATATTTTAAAAAAACATTATGTATGTATTGTTTCTAAATCAACTTTTTCAGATAAACTACACCATTATGGTTCTATCATAGATTATAATGTTATTTAATTAATATTATTATAATAAGATGTAATATATACAAATGAAATGCGTGGGTAATTATTGTTTGAAACTAAATTTTTTTACTTTGTTTTAGTTATTATAATGAGAGAAATTAGTTATAACCCTTTAGATATATTTCAACCCAAGCTTTATGTACATGGATATGACATCATAATTATGGTATACATAAAAAGACTCCAAAATACCATATTAGTTTAGTGTCTTTGGAAACATATAAATATAAACATGTAGTTTATAACACATATACTTCTTCTCTCACACATTTCTTCATATATAGACCCCTTTGTGATATATAAGACATATTACATTTCATTATATCCTGGGGAAAAGAAACATTAGAATGGGTGAGGTCAGATGCTCAGTAAGGGTAAACATGAAAGATATAAAAGAATAATAAGAACATAAGGGTATTAAAACATGAGCATAACATTTTATAATCGTAGCCTTCATATCAAAAGATCGTATATATGAGTCATTGAAACATGATTGGTAGTATATAAGACAAAAATCATAATTAAATAAAGAAGATAATCCAGGAAAGGATATCATTAACATAAGTATGAATTTATGGAACACACATAAACATTTATCTTTGTAAATATGTATATGTAGTTTTAGATTCACTCATTAAATTAAGGACATGAAATAATTCCCTTTCATAAACATATAATTATGAAAAACAGGTCCATAGATAAAAGTATTAACATGGAAACAAGTTCCATGTATAGAATTGTGAACATTAAATCATGTTAACTCATAACATATATACCTCATGAGATGTCCATCATTAAAAAATTCATTGGATTAAAATATAGTACCCAAATATCATAAAATGGAAACCATATATATGTGTTCCACAATAACATTAATCATTAATCATATCAGAACCAATGAAATGAATTGTATTTCATAAAAATCATTCAATCCTATTATAACCCATGAAAAGAAATGTGTTTCATAAATAAAATTCCATAAAAAACAGGAACCATTCATTGAAGGAATTATAATGGGAACAATGAATAATTTCCCATGTAAAATATAACTAATAACAAAAAATGTTATCATATATGGAAAATAATTTTAAGATATCTCTTGAAAAAAATTATTAAGGAAAATATCCATTCAACTTTGAAGGAATATTTTGTACTTATAATTCCAAAAATTCTTAAAAGATAAATTTTTCTTTGAAAATAAATTTTAAATATTTTAAGGGAATCTCCATGAAATAAAGAAACATGAAAGTGTAAAAATCCATTCATTTCGTATCAGTTAAAAAATATTCTTCTGGTAATTTATTTAGGAAAATAAAAAAGAAACTCATAAAGAAAAATTAAAAAAATTGTGTAAAAAAGTTTTAAAAAACTCATACATGGTTAAAAATGACTTTAAATTGTTGTATAAAAATTTTATAAATATTCTTGAAAACAATTTAAAGAAACATGGATTAAAAATATACCCTAGTGAATACTTATATATAAACTATCCTATAATGTAATGATATTATAAAATTAACCATATTTGTTTGAAAATAAATTTGAATAAATAAAATGTTATATTTCAAAAAACTAACATTAAAAAAACATTTATTTAGAATACTTTACCTGGAAAATTAGCTTTAGATATCATTTTAAAACAATTTTTTGAGGAGAATACTCTTCAAACATTTTAATGTGTCCCATATAACATTGAAAATTTTGAATCACAATCCCCATCAAATAAAAAAAATTAAATGAAGCATAAAATATCATGAAAAAATGATATTCATAATAGAACATGTCAAATGGAAGTATATACACTTTGTAAAAGAACATAGCTTCATAGCAAAACATGTGTCTCAAGAAAAAAATTCCAAAAAATTACCTTACTCACTGGGTAAAATTTAAAATGTAAAACCTTATTAAATATATATCATCAAATGGAAATGTAAATAAAAATAAAGTAACATATACAATTAATTGAATACATTCATTGGAATTAAGTACACCAGAAAAGAAATGAGTGTTGAATGAGGTATGTATCTCACAAAAAAGGTGAGACTAAATTCAATTAAAATAGGTTTGATTCCCTCCGTTGGTTTCTAAAACTCCTCTATTGTGATTCTAAATATATTATTACCTTTTAAAATAATCATAAAATTATTTATGATATCATATATGAGTCATTTATGATATTATATTACATGTTTATTAATAATTTCAAGTTAAATTAGTGTTTCAGATTATAATGTCTTTGTTTATCATACGTGTTTTGACTGATTTTTCCATTAGAATTATTATGTCACATATTTAATATTTATTCATTATATACATTTTCTATAACAATTATTTAAATGGGTATCATATAAGATTAATCTCATTGCATTGTAGAGACGAAAATCCATATATATGCATGAGTGGTGATATCATTCTCTTAATGGAAAATGGTGAAAAATTAGATGGCATATTAATTATATATGATCAATTTTCTTCCATATTCATTATTTATATCAATTATATCCATCAGTATACCTATCCAAATAAATTATTGACAAATAATAGATTACACCCTGACATGGAGACAATAATATGTACGTACTCATGTGTGGTTCTTTCATTTTTCATAGGGTGAATAAAATGTGGAACATGGTTGTTACATAATCATAATGACATCATAGCATTTTTTTTGATATTTAATTTACTAATTTTTAATGGAATCAATACATAATTAGGAATTATAATATGAAACAATTATTAAAGAGTCAGTAAAGAGATTACCTCTTCTTCGATGATCTCCCTGATGATCTCCTCTTAGGGGCACTACATTTAGACTTTTGAAAGTACCAAAACCTTTATAATGATAGTTTAAAATATTAGATGATAAATCAACATGGTTTGATTGATATTGAGGTCTCTATTTTGTTTTAGGAAGTGATAAAGGGGGTTCCCTTTTATTATTGAGGCGAGGGAAATTTTGTGAAATCCCCAAAATATGTAAATATAATAAGATTACTATAGATCTAAATACTTAAAACCTATCCATAAATGTAAATTACAAGATATTTAATACAACATCATATACCCATGTCATTATTTAACATTTTTTTGTTTTTCAACAATTTAATAATTAATTAATTGAATAAGATATAATTATTTTCAAATTTAATACAATTCAATTAATTTTACTTATAATACATTAACCAAAGGTCATAATTTTAATATAATTATTTAAAACATATATATTATATTATATAGATCTATTAAATTGATCATTCACATAAAATAATACAAAATGTTTTGAAATTGATATTATTAAAATCAATTATTCTATTTTTCTATTAATTAAATAAATATTGTTTTAGAATTGATGAAGTTGTTATGATAATTTTATAACTTAAAAAAATTAATAAAAATTATATATTATTAAAATAATTTCATTTATATAAATAAATACTTTTTTATTATTTCATAGATTGATTTTGTCCCTATGTGAACACATAAAATATATTAAATATAAGAGATTGATACAATGAAATTATCTTTGATTTAATTAAATACATAACATATTTTAATAGAGAAGTGTATATTAACTAACTAAAAATAGAACAAAAAGTAATAAGGGTCAAATAATATTCATCAAATAATTTTGGGACAATTTTTTTATTTTATACCTTTCCATTTTGATTTAACCATAATTATTCTATTCTAATTTCAATAGTGGTAATAAGATATTAAATATTAGGAGGTTATATATTATTACTTATATGAGATCACTTTTTCATAATTTGAATCTTAATAAAATTTCAGACATTATCACAATCTATCAGAAATTTTTAATGATTTTAATGATATGTAATTTACTGAAAGAAATATTATTTTAAAAAATATCATTACTGCCAATTTGACCCTGTTCAAAACATTGTTTTTATATAAAATACAAAAAAAGAAAATAATTTTGATCCAAATCATTTAAAACACTCATAAAATGTCTTAGTCACATATAAAAGTCGTGTAGAACATTAATTAATTCAAATTATATTTATTTTAATATTTTTAAAATCATTTATTTCACATTTTTATTAATTAAACAATTACTTCATCATCATTATGTAAAATTTTAAGTTAATTATTTTATCATTAATAATTATAAATATATTATCATGTAGTAGATACACTTTTTATGTTTAAAATTACTATTTATAGTATAATTTATCTTCTTTATAACACTATATGAAAAATTATTTAATTAAAAAATTATGAGTTTGATATCTTTAAAGTATATTTAATTAAAATATACTAAATAGCATATCAATACACAAGTGGATTAAAAATGTAATAATTCATGAATAAGGTTTATTTTAGTCAAAAACACTTATACAATGAAATTAGGAAATGTGTTCGTGTAATTTTAATATTTGATAATATTATTTCTACCACTAATTATCCTATTTACCATTAAACGAGGTATATAAAAAATTTTCTAAAGTCACTATTCACCAAACATTATGTTGATCCTATTAGAAAAAAATTTACTAAATATTGAAAACATTTTTATATGTTTTTACAATTTCGACTCACAAAAGTAACTAAATTATGTTTAACACCATTCCCGCAGATGTGGCGAGAAAGCATGTAAAAGAGGTGTTCAAAAGTTCAATATGTTTTTACATCTAATTTCAATATAAAATGATTTCAACGAACTATGTTGGATTAAAATATTTATTATTGATATATTGTGAGATTACAAATCTATTTAATGTATAATAATTATTTAAACCAAAATGGATGTTTTTTTCTTACACTGCTCTTTTGTTCACTATTCAACAAAAAATAAAAATTCTCATAAAAATACTGAAAACTCACCCAAACATATGTTTTACATTCCAAATTAAAAAATTATATTTATATTATCAAATCAATTTTATAATATTGTTCAACATTAATTTTATTATTTTTCATAGAAGGAAATGAAATGCAGTTTATTTGGTAAAGCAGTAGTTAAAACATTTTGAGTTAGTACCAAAAAATATATTTTTAATTATCATTAAGTTCAATTTGTATAAAACCATTATAAATAATAATTGAAAATTATTTATTTAAATTCATATTATAATTATAATAGCTAGGTTATAACTATATCGTTTAAATAATTATAATAGTAAATGGTGTCTCGTTGATACTCAGTGTTGGGTGTAACGCATGCGTAGTCGTTGTCGCGTATAGTGAAAGATATCATTGGTGTTTCATATAACGTAATAAAAAATTTGTTATTTATATAAAAATAGTAACAAATATTCCTAGTTTTATGATGTTC
The DNA here is from genome assembly GCA_963277665.1 of Viscum album. Taxonomy (NCBI): domain Eukaryota; kingdom Viridiplantae; phylum Streptophyta; class Magnoliopsida; order Santalales; family Viscaceae; genus Viscum; species Viscum album. Next base: position 1,677,717,281 of record OY728132.1, on the reverse strand, counting down.
AAATATCAATAAAATTAAACTAATTCCAAAAAATACATAAAATCTCAAGTTCGTACATCCTACCCCTTTAAAAATGAATTTCACCCTCAAAATTAGTTTGTGTTATCCAATGTTTATTAAATGAAAGTTAGAATCATAAGAACCCAAATCACAAATAAAATAATACATATTCCTTTAAAAAATAATTTTAGAAACATATCAGTTACCCAAATTAACTCATAACATGGTTTCCACAAATGATAATATAGGTGAGGATTTGGGTATGGAGGAAAAGCGTAAATAATTATAGAGAAATAAAGATAACTCATCTGAAGATGGTGGATGATCTATATAAAGTTAACAACAAAAAAAATAAACTAAGGAAGAGTGAAATACTTAATTGGTATCATATAAAATGTTAATAACAAGACAAAACATTACATCATGATCCCTTAGCCTTATGTTGAAGAATTTGCAGGCGAAGATATACTTAGTTTATTTTAGCACAATAAAATCCTTTTTTCTTCTAAGATTAATTTCAAAATTATATTTTATTCCAAGAAATATGGTTGAATTTATGTCTTCTGAAGTGCTAATATATAATAATTTCCATAAAAATAATGATAGGTAATTTAATATGTCTTTATCACAATAAAAAGAATACCACTAGTTATCAAATATACATTAATCCTCAAATGTAGAGATAATATTTTAATCTCTAAAACATTATCCAGTATTTAACATAAAAAATTACATAAATATTTAACCTTGTAATCCTTAAAAAATATGAAAAATCAATATATTTATAAATAATTATTCTCAGTCACTTATACATTTATATACCATATATCATAGGGATGATATTTTTTGTAACATTCCAAACATGTCATACCTTCATCATGTACTCTATTGAATCAAGTTAATAACCAAAATTACCATACATCCTTATTAAAAAATTTCATGTTTCTTAATTACAAAGTTTATTGGCGATATTACTTTAATCCAAAAAGTTTTAAACTTCATCCATGAAAACTTAAATCAATTCTCTATAAATACATAATTAATTCCAAGGAAATTTTTACTGTACAATTTAGTTATTCATAACATACATATAGTTATAAAAATATAATTATCTCATCATCATGTACAATTTATTGGTTATCCTTCCCATAATCATGTGTTTTCCAAAAAGATCACCTTATTACATTGTCCACCTTTCATGGTTACCAGTACAATTTATCATATTCTAATATATCATTAAGGAAAAACTAATGTTGAAGAATCATTAGATTTTTTATTATTAATAATAAATTAAGTGGAATTCTAAAACATTATTCTTGAATACCATTACATAAACACTTCAACAATCCAACATTATTTTTAAACCATCACTCAGTCTTAATCATCTTAATCATTCCTCAAATATGAAATATAAATCATGTATTAAGGTTACTCAACCTCAACCTTATAATTCTTATTGTTCATAATATAAATAATACAATAATAACATGTGGTTCCTTTCACATCTGAAACATTTAATGTTAAAATTGTTCCTTTTAGTACCCACTTTTGAATAAAACCGTAAATACTATTTTGAGCAATAATTATCGAAGTATAAAAACAAATAATCAAAGACAAAATAACTTCTACGATACCTAAATCATGACACCTACATTCAAATCTATGAAACTATAGGCATATACTTTGAAAAATCCATAGTAATATCCCTATAAATATCACTAGGGATATCACTATGTTTTAACATCCTAGTTTACAAGGTAACCTAAATCATCCTTTTAATGCCAAGTATTGAGACCCAAGTTTTACGAACACGGATATTACTTTATAATTGTGGAATATATAAACATTCACCCAAATAACCTATTATTTTAGAGTCTTTGGAAACATGGAAACATAAAAAACAGGTTCATAACACATACACTTATTCTCCTCCGTATTTCATCATAATTGGACCCCATTTTGACATATCAGACTTATTTACTTTCTTTGTATCCTTAGGAACATAAACACAAGAAATTCTAAGATTAGATGCTTAATAAGGGTAAACATGGAAGATATATAAGAATAACAACAATATAAGTGTATGAAAACATGAGCACATCATTTAATGATCATAAACATCATATAAAAATACCATGTACATGAATCAATGCATAAAGATTGTCATTTCATAAGTCATGAATCCAGAGGAAATAAAGAACATAATAAATGATATCATAAAATTAACATATGAATTTAATAGTACCATACATATATAATTGAAACTTTTTGAACATGTACAAATAGTAGTAGGTTCACACATTAAATTAAGGCTATGTAACTAGACCCTTTTATATACATATGGACAGTGAAACCATGTCCACACATAAAATTATGTACTTGAAAACTAGGGCCACACATAGAATTGTGATCATAAAATCAGGTTCATGCATTACATATATACCACAAGAGATATCTGTCTTTATGAAATGCATTGGAGGGAGATATAAGACCCTTTAATCACATAAGGAAAAATAAACAGATGTGTTCCACAAGAAGATAAATAATTCATCATATCAGAACCCATGATATGAATGGGATGTCCTAAATATCATTCAATAATAATATAACATATTAAAATAAATGGTTTTCAAAAATATAATTACATCATATACATAAATCATTCATAAAATGGTTGATAATACAAATAATGATGCATATACCAAGTAGAACAAAAGTAACATCAAACAATATTATCTTAGATAGAAAATAATTTTGAGATATCTCTTGAAATCAATTTTTGATGAAAATTTCCTTTCCCAATTGAATTAGTTTCTATTACTTCAAATTATGAAAAATTTTAAAAGAAAAACTTTTCTTTGAAAATAACCTTGTAAGCGTGTAAGGTAATCATCAATGAAATAAGGCAACATGAAATTGAAAAAATAAATTCACATCGTATAAGTAATAAAAATTCTCATACATCCATTAAAATAGTAAAAAACTACCAAATATAAATAACAAAAAAATGCTTAAAAAGTTTAATAATGAATAATACATTGTTAAAAATTACACTAATCAATTGAATAATAATAGTATAAAATATCTTCACAAACAATTTTAAGAAACATGGATGATAAATATACCCTAGTAAATAAATATTTTTAAACAGTCTCTAAATTAATAAGATTGTGAAATTAACCCTTATTCATTGAAAATTTTATTGAAAGAATATAATTGAATATTAAAAAAAGGCACTTTAAAACCTAAAACATTTCATTATATTCTTTTTCCTTGAAAATGATCTTGAGAGATCATTTGAAAACATTTTCTTGAGGAGATTAATCTTCAAACATTTCAAATCATCCTATACCACTTCAAAAAAAATTAATCATAATCTCTATGAAATAATAATATAAAACAAAGATTAAAATATCATGAAAGTAAATAAATTCCTGATATAACATGTTAATTAAAAATATATAAAACACATAAACTAACATGGTATCATAATAAAACGCGTGTCTTAGTGATGTGAAATTGATTTGAAACTACCATACTCATTTGGTAAATTGAGAACCGTAGAATCCCATGAGATATAAATCATATATTGAATATGTAAACACACATAAATTAATTTATAAAAGTAATAGAATCAATTCATGGAATGTATGCACACTATGAAAAATTAATTAGTTATGAATAAGGAATAAATCTTACAAAAATAAAAAGTTAGAAAAAAATCCCTTATCTTAGGTCTGATTCCCTCCCGATGTATCTGAAACTCCAATATAGTGGTTTTAGATATATTATTATCATATACCAAAATGATAATACTATATATTATATCATTTATGAGTCATTTATTATATTATATTACCGGTTTATTAATAATTCCATGTCAAAGTAATGCATCAGTTAATAACTGCTTTGTTTATCATATGCGTTTTGACTTTTTATTACTGATCCTATTACATAGTCAATGATTTAATTTAATAAATAATGTAAAAAATTATTTATATATCATATATATATAGTATATAAATATATATATCTTATAGATATATGAAATGTAATACACCGTTCATGGAGATTGTAATTTATACGTACACTTGAAAGTAGTTTCCATTTTCTTATCCAACTAAATCGAAGAAGATAGTGACATATATGTGTGTATTTAAATAATTATTATTATATTAGAATTATTATTTCAAATATTTAATAATTATTTATTATATAAATTTTAATAATCATTCTTTAAATGGTTAGCATGAAACATGAATCTCATCGTGTCATGGTGATTGTAAGTCAGACGTACGCACAAGCGGAAATATCATTCGCTTCCTGGAAACTGCTGATAAATTAGATGCTATACTAATTATAAAGGATCCATTACATGCCATATTAATTATTTATATCAATTTTATCCAACATAATACCTATCCAAATAATGTAGCGGTGAAAAATAGATTACACCACATAGTGGAAGCCGTAAGTCATACAAACATATGCATGATACATTCATTTATTGTACGATGACTTAATGTTGGAATTTTTTTAGTCCATAATCATAATAAAATTACCAAATAAAGGTGATAGTAAAATTAATAATTTATAAATTAATCAATACATGAAGATGATGTGGAAAAGGAAACAATTTTGGAAGAGTCGGTAAGGATATTATCTCTTCTTTGACGATCTCCATCTAGATCTCCGTTGAGGGATACGAGAGTTGTTATTTGAGGAGACCATAACCTATAGAATGCTACTAAGGAAATTCAGAAGGTAAATGGGAATGTTTTGTTCGATCTTGAATTATTAATGTGGTGTGAGGAAGTGAGGGAGGAGGTTCCATTTTATAATTGAGGCGAGGGGTAATTTTTTGAAATCGCCAAAATATTAAAATATAATAAAATTATTCTAGATCTAAATACATAAAAAAGAACAATAAATTAAATATATATGGCATGTTATAACATATAATATACCAATTTTTTTATTTAACAATTTTTTATTTTTAAAAAATTCTATACTAAATGAATTCTATATGATATCATTACAGTCTAATTTTACACTATTCACTAAATTTGACATAAAATACATACAGAAGAGGAGGGAATTAAAATATAATGATATCAGAAATCTATAATATTTCTTATTTATCTATTAAATTTGTTTTACACATTAACTAATCCAAAAAATTTAAAAATTGATATTATTTAAGTCATTAATTCAATTTTTTTGTTAATTAAAAAAAATTGTTTTGGAAATGAAGAAGAATTTAATGTATTTATACAACATCTAAAAATTCAAAATAAGTTTCTCTAATGAAGATATTTTCATTTATATTTAAATTGACATTTATATTAGATTATATCTTGATTATTTCTCTATATGAACACATAAAAGATATTAAATACAAGAGAGTGATACTTTGTATCTATCTTTGATTTAAAAAATATACAATTTATTTTTAGGGAAAAGTTACCATTAATCAACTAAATGTTGGCCATAATTTTATAAGGGTCAAATCATATTCATCCGATAATTTTTGGACAATTTTTTTTATTTTAAACCTTACGATTTTGATTTACCGTTAATTATAATATTCTAATTTTAATTACATTAACACCCTTTTAAATATTAAGAGGTTACAAATAATTAATCATATGAGGATCATTTTCCAAAAATGTACAGTTTATTAAAATTTAGAAAATATAATAATCTATTTTTATTTTTTAATTTTTTTTTATGATTTTTCATTCATTTAATAAAATATTATTTTATAAGATATCATTACTATCAATTTTGACATTATTCAGAACATTTTCTTAATTGAAAATCAAAATATATATATAATTTCAAACCAAACCATTTAAGACACTTCTGAAAAGTTGAAATCACCTATAAAATTCTATAGATCATCTTAATTAATTAAAATTAAATTTATTTTAATATTTTTAATATCCTTTGTTTTATTCTTTTATTAATTAAACAATTACTACATCATCAATGTGTCACTTTTTAAGTTAAATATTTTATAACTAAAAGTTATAAACAAACAATCATGATATAAATAAACATTTAATATTTTAAATTGATATTTATAGTCAAAATTATCTTCTATATTACCCTATATTAAAAATGATTTACTTATTAAAATTATGAGTATGATATCTTTAACTTATCTTTAATTAAAATATAATTAATGTCATATTGTTACCCAAGTGGATTAAAAATATTATAGTTTTATAATAAGTTTTATTTTAGTATAAAATCACTTATCCAATTAGATTAGGACAACTGTTAGGATAATTTTATAATTTTATAACATTATGTTTACCTTCAGTTATCCAATTTACCCTTAAACGAGATAAATAAAAAATAAACTAAAATTAATATTCACAAATATTATGTTTTTCTTATAACAAAAAAAATTCATACATATTAGAAACATATATTTACATTTTTCCAAATTCAATTCATTAAAGTAACTAAATTAAATTTAACAGCAATCCCATAGATGTGGCAAGAATGCAAGTAAAAGAGATGTTAAAATGTTCAAAATGATTTTATATCTAATGTCACTATAAAATTATTCCATTGAATTATATTTTATTAAAAATGTTTTAATTATCTATTGTGAATTAGAAATCAATATAATGTATAAAAATCATTTAAAAATGTAGTTTTTATCTACAATGTAGTATTTTCCACTATTCATAAAAAATGTAACTTCTTAGAAAAATACTAAAATTTAACTATAAGTTAATTTTCACATTCAGAATTCATATATGATATTTATTTTAAAAAATTAAATTTATAATAGTTTCTAAAATTGTTAATTTTTATTTTTCCTAAATGTAAATGAAAAGAAGTTCAATTGAAAAAAAATTAGATTTAAACAGATAAAGACTCTACCAAATATTATATTTTTCAAAATTAATATGTTCTATTTATATAAAAACAATAAAAAATATATTTTAAAAATAGTTATTACTATTCACAATAAAATTATAACATCTAGGTTATAACCATCACATATAAATAATTATAACACAAAAGTGTTGTCTCATATAAGATCAGTCTTGAATGTAATGAAAGCCATATAAATGTTGCGTATAGTGAAGTATTACCTTGGTGTTGCAAATAAAATAATACAAACATATTTCATTTATATAATAAAAAAAATTTATTTAGTGTTGGGTGAAATAAAAATAACATAAATATTAAATTAATTCGAAAATATCACAAACTCTTGGTGTGATATAGGATAAGCCTAAATATAGGTAACATTCATTTTATTTTAATGAAAAGAGTGTGCTTTCAGTTGAAAATATATAAATGTATAGATTCAAAAAAGAGGATCCAGGTATGAAACATATTCACCTTGGGGTAACTATTCTATATGGGGAAGATTGTGTATTAAGTAGTTTGTCAGCGGCCCTTGATGAGTGGCCCTATGACTTCACACCAGGTGAGACACTCTCAAGGTATATGTGTGGGTTAATTGAAATATTCATTATGAACCATTATGAAAAATTTTAATAGATTATGATCATGTATGACTAAGGTTAATGAAATGGATTCAAATAATTAAAAGAAGGTTTCAATATTCAGACATTCTATAAATGATATTTCCTGGATATTTGATTTTCAGTATGTTGATTGATGATAATGCTAATAATTTTGGTTTTAATATGAGGATGAAAATATAATTATGATGTTTACGTGGTGAAATTAATTATCAAATATTTAAGTATCTTATTTTATAATATTTATTGTAATTACATAATATAATTAAAAGAATAGTGGAATTTTAATTGACATACTCATTTATTGGGTGTTGTATAATCATTGAAAACTCATATTGGTATGATGATTACATATCAAGTATTTTTTTTCTAATTTTTTTATGAGAATTTACTGGTAGAGAATATTTTTATTCTCCCCCAAGATGTATTTTATTTTATTTTTGGATTGTATTGTATTTTTTATATAAATATATTTTCAATTTCCATGGAAGGGAGGTAAAATTTGATATTATTTTTCTACGTATGATCATTTATCAGTACAAGGGATAAATATGAAATTAAAATAGAAATTAATTAAACCATGTGGTTCTTTATTATTATTCAAATATATTAGTTATCTCAAATGGTTTTTCAAAAAATCAACATTCATGATCAGCATATTATATGAATGTTTGATGATTTTTTTCGAAAAGAGTTTTCTAGTCTTAAAAAATATAATGATTTTGAGTTTGCGATATAATTAATACCCAGGGATACACATATTCAAAAACACAATATATAATGGACCTGATTTATTGGTAGGTTCTATGGATGAAATTGTTGAATAAACATGATAAAAAATTCATTTTTCAAAGTGCATCACCATGGGTTATACCAGTTCCCTTTTAAGACAAAGATGAATAAACTTGACTCTAAATTTATTAGCTAGAAATTATTAGGAAAAAAATAAAGAATATGTATCATATTAGCCATATTGATGATTATTTTATCAATTATGATAATTATGTACTATTTTATTGATTGATATATAACAAGGATACTATCGGTCGAGGATAAAATTTGAATACTTACCCAATATAGCATTTCGTATGAGGTATGGACACTTTGAATATATAGTGATTCCGTATGATCTTACTAATACCACTATTATCATCATGGATTTAAGGAATATAGTATTTATATATTATGGTGACTAGTTTTTGGTATCCATTAAAAATTATATTTTTATATATTTCAAGAGAAACCAAGATCATGAATAACAAAAGATAATTGTACTAATGACCCCCTCAAATGAGAAGTAGTTTGAATGATTTACCAAGATTTTTTTTAGGATAAATAAACCTTAATTTTTGATTCATTATATCTTATTAAAGTATATATTTGTGGATCCATCAATGTAGAATGTTATTTAATGTTGGCATGAAAAACAACATTTTCTAAGATCCATAGTATTATTTGATTTTAATGATATTATAGAATCCTTGTTGGGAATTTCTCAGAACTATATAATCTACTATACATATTTACTCAAAATGGAGTCACATTCCTTAAGTTAGATGAATGTTATGAAAAATTTAATTAATTTATAAGAAGGTTATTTAGTGTACCTATGCTTACAATAAACTACATTATAGAATGATTTTTTGACATTAGTTGATTTAATTTTAAAGGTAATCGGATTCATGATCATGTGGAATGATATCATGATATGTTATACATCCAAAAAATGAATGTTACATGAGACAAATTAACCAAGTAATGATTTATAGTTATCCATGTTATTTTTTTATATTAAATTTATATAGAAATTAAATTTGTTGAGAAATTTGGGACATATATAATAGTCATAAAATATTAAATTATACAATCAATCTGAATGAGTTGAATATTCACTAGAGAACATGGTTGGTGATGATTAATGATTATTAATGATATTTCATTACATAAATGGTAAATAAAACTAGGCTACAAATGCATTGAGTTTAATGAAACAAATAATTTTATCTATGATGAGGTTGAAAAATGATTTTTTTTTGTATTTTCAAAGGATGGATAATTGATATTTCTAGAAGGGGGAATTATCATATCATTCAATGATAAGTATTAAATTGTTCATCAATTTGATGATTAAAGTGATAAAAATGAATACGTTGAACTATAGAAGAAGGTGAGAAAAGTTATTTAGTTCAGAATTGATTGTTATGGAATGATTTGGTTTTTGGACTATGTATGTGTACCATTCATAAAAATTTTCCAAAGGGATATTCTTAATGAAATGCATATTTAATTATTATATTTTAATATTAGATTTAATAATATATATAGAGGTATAAAAGAGTATTTTAGTGGAACAATATGAATAGAGGTATTTTATATTATACATCTAAATTATATGTATATAAACATGTTAGGATTTATCAAAACATGTCTAATTGGATTTTAAAATGATTTCCAACAGATAAATGAAAACGAGAAAAAATAACTATGTATTTCTTCTTTGGAAACTCCAAAAAATCTAAAGGGAATAATGTTATTTTGGTTATACTAAATATCCATTCAACATAATAAAATTTTATTTATTGTTGATAATATTTACATCTTGATCAAATTTCTTATTATATTCATTAAACATGTGGTAGGGTTTCATGTAGTACAACATTTTACTTTGTCTGATTGGGATTTGAGGTTTACCTTGATTTTATAGAAAAGTTGAAACAAACTCTGGATTTAGTGTTGAATTTTAATACTACATATCATCTAAAAAAATTTGGACAGTCTAAGAGAACCACTAAAAAAGGCTATATTGGGATATTTTATTATTTATTTCAATGGTTTATTTGATATACACCTGAATTTTGTATGATTTTTATACAGAAATAGCATTCAATCAAGCATACAGATGGATCCTAATGAAACCCAGTATGATGGGATGTGTTGAAATCCAATTAGTTGGGATTATGTGTTAGAAATAAATCTATTGGGTTCGATTATTGATGAGGAAATAGTAGATAAGGTTTGATGCATTTGGTATAAAATAAATGTATATGTGATTCAATAAAAAACTTATAACGACAATCATAAATGAAAATTTAATTTGAGTTTTTGAGAAAAGATATTCCTACAAATTACTATATGGAATAAGGTTATAAGTTTTGGAATGAATAGAAAGAAAATACATAGATATATTACCCCAATTTATATTTTTGATTAGGTAGGGATAATAAATTATCACATGGAACTAACATCAAACCTCTCTCATAATTTTTGATGTATTCTATTTATATCTCATAATGAAGTACATAACTGATCATCCACATGTACTAAACATTGATGTTTTAGAATTGGATAAGCTTCTATTAATATTCTGAACAACTATTAGAAGTACCAGATCATGGATATAATGTGTACAGAACATTAATACTCACCAGGTTGAAGATCTCTCTAGGAATCATAAATTTGAAGATGCGTCGAGGAATATCAAAGATGATATTAATAGATACATCCTTATTCGATTTTAGTATATTAATAGAATCTTGAGGGTCAATCCAATTTTAATGGGATAGAATGAAACCCCTCAGGATTTAATGGTATATTTTTCTTCAAATAAATTTAATTACTTTTATGGATTTTGATACATGAAAACTGGAGTCTAAATTAGCCGCAATATATTATTTCTTTATAAACGTGGGGTTAAATTAGTGGAATGAATATTAATAACCATATTTCTAATAATATATATAATGGTTTTAACTAAAAGAAATTTTTGGACGTATTTCGAAAATTCATTATATTCTTCGAAAATACATTTCTCCTAAAAAATGGCCTTTTCTGATTTTTATGAAAATAATATAATAATTTTATAGAATTGAATAATATTTATTTGTAAAAATGATATTTATTTTTTAAATAATCTTGTAAAAAATTGAATTTAGTGAAATTTTAGTAGTCTTCTTAAAATATTTATTTTCTTCTGATTACTGAAAAATAATGATAATTAATGAATTATTCTTTTATTTTTAACATTTTCAAGTTACATTTTACGTTAGATTGGATAGATAGTAGAATTATTTCATTATATTATTTTTAATCTAATTAAGGTCATTAGAATCAATATTAAATGGTATTTTGATATTAAAATATTTTATACATAAGAAAAATAGTACATTAAACCCACTTTTCATTGTGTATTGTGGGTTTAATATGAAATTAAAATTTTCCACTTCTGCGAACAGAATTTGATGAAATGGGATCCAATTTTTTTACCAATATAATAAATATTACAAAATAATTTTTACTTCAATTTTCAATATACTGAATAGTAAAAACAAAAGAAATTTTTTTCTACAGTTACGGTTATAAACGGGATTAAATATGGGTTAAAATAAGTGAAAAATGTAGTATTCAAAATTATATTCTAATAAATACTATTTTATATACATATATAGACCTGATAGGATATCACATTCTAATCCCTATACGGTTTTATGTATTTTTCTTTATAATGACAACATCATATTTAAATATTTTATGAAAATCCAATTGTGTCCTCTCCCCAAATATTAAAAGGACACACCATACCCTCTTTACACCACTTTGACCTACCGAAGGGAAACAATACATGAAATTTTATTTTATCATAATACGTATACAATAATTTTATGTTTTATCTTCTTAGAATTTTATTCCAAGGGCCCTTGAGAATGGATCTAAATGAGTATTACTGATTAAGAGGTAATCATCCTTGTTGGACCCTCTATGATAATGTAGTTTTCATAATCACAAATAATGTCAATATACAGATTCTAATATTTCATGCCATTTTAATATATCTAAGTAAATAAATTTTTTCATACAGAAAAATATAATTAAATAACTCAATAACTTATATTCATGAATAAATATGTTTATAAGTGTATTTATACATGTATTTTTGGATAAATCTTAGTATTGTAATGATTTGTAAAAGACAGACACTTCATAACCATTTTAGATTCCCTATCACCGTTGTTTGAAACCCTGAAGTCGACACACTGAAGATTGACATACCAATGTTTGACACACTGAATTCTACACACCGAAGTCGACACACCGAAGTCGACACATCGAAGTTGACAAACCGAAGATGACACGCCGAAATTGACACACCAAATTAGACACACCGAAGTTGACGCACCGAAGATTACAAGACCGATGTCGACAGACCGTAGTTGATAGACCAATGTTCGGCACACTGAAGTTTGACACACAAAAGTCTATAGATCGAAGTCGACACGTCGAATTCGACACACCGAAGATGACACAACAAAGTTGACAGACCGAAGTCAACACACCGAAGTTGACAGAACAATGTTACTAAACCAAATACAATAGGCCGATGATGACTCACAGATAGTCATAAATAATTGTATCGATTTTATTAATTCAAATTCATTTCTAACTGTCATATTTAGGCAAATTAATGTTTTTAACATTTTTTAATGTTGTCTGTAGGACTATCCGTAGAAAATATGTGGTACATGCATGTGCTGATATCTTCATGCCTAGTAGACCTTGAAGTATAAAATAACTTCAATTAGAGATCAAAAGGATACATAAAAAAACACACAGATACATAGATATAAAGATACACATAGAGAGAAAAAAACACACTGAAGTAAAGACTTTGCGAACTCAGAATTTTGAAAAGAGAGAAACTCTATGATTGGGCTCACCTAAAAACGACCTACTTGAGCTTGTTGAACATCCTCACAAAGAAAATTTGAACACATTAACAAGAAACTACACCACTCTGTTTTAAATCCAAAATTCATAAGAGGACTCAAATATCATTTAATCAACATCTGTTGAATCCATAGCACTACTTCACAACACACAGTGAATTTTAACCCCTATTATCTTTCATAACACTGTTGTGTTCTTATAATTGATATTTTTAGCAGGGTGTTTATCTATTTGAATATCACACAGTATATCATAAGCTAAAATGGAGGATAAAAACAAATCCTCACTCTCAATACCTTCTTATACTTTTATCCCATGTAGAAATGAGGAAGAGATCCATTGAGATTTATTTATTTATTTTTCTTAAGAATAATTATCGTAGATGTCAAGTGTGACCTGGATAGCCTGTGTTCTGTTGTGAACCCCGATCTATGGTGTGGATCAAAATATTATTAATATAAACTACCTCTTGGCAGGTGATCACCAACTGTAGAGGACTATCTCTACGTGAGACTGAACCTCTTGTTTTATATTCTATGTTGTTTATCTTATATTTTTTATCTGTTATGTATTGTTGTCATTAATATAAACTAAATTTTGATAGTTATATTTATATCCATTTATAATGTGTAGGTTAGTTTCGAATGTTTTACTAATATTTAGATTGGGGAAGCTGACAACTAATCAATCTTCAGATAACCAAATTGAACCTTCAAGACATTTATAAATTCACTAAAAACTGACTTTGTTTTTATTTTGTTAGGGGGTATTAATTTTTAATGAACCATTTTCAACAATTTTTTATAGATACTCAGTTCACCCACCCCCCTCGTGAGTCATCTACTCTGACCGACATTTGGTATCAAAGGAAAAAAATTTACTATTATTTTTATAGATCGTGTCAAATATGATTATAGTTGTGTTTCAAAGATCGTAAAATTTCTATTATTTCTAAATTTTTATCTCTTTGAAATTATTTTACAAACAGTGTCATGAAAATAGAGTAGAAGGGGATAATACTAATAGAAATCCTTTCTTTAATAGAACTAACAATGTGTAGTGGAAGATAAAAATGAAAATACATCTAGAAAGTATGGGATTTGAAATCTGGACTGATATTGAAAGTAAATATTCAATACCTAAAACTGATAAAAACAGTTAGGATGAACCTATAAAAACTTCCTATAACATTAAATGTAAAGAAATGAATGATTTTTATTGTGCACTAAGAGATGATGAATTTAACCACATCTCTTCTTCTAGGATACTCTCTATATTTATCATGAAGGAACATCTACTGTTAAAGAAATGTTATTGAATACTTATACTATCAAATATGATAAAATTAGAATGAAGCTTGTTGAGTTAATTTCTGGCATGTATCTCTAGTTAAATGAAATTGTTAATACCATGATTTATTTAGGAAGGTATGTAACTACCAAAGACAATATCATGTAGATTCTGTGATTTCTAGTGGAAATATGGTGTGGAAAATCTGTGTCTATCAGAGAATCATTCTATATTAGTAAAATTCAAGTGAAGGAACTGATTGGGAAATTAATGATGTATGAAGAAGAATTGAAGTTAAATCAAGAGGAAGATGAACCAAAATGAAAGTACATAGCATTAAAGACAACATCATCCAAAAGTAAAGACAAAGAGATGGTTCAAGCTGATGTCGAAATCTCAATCAATGATAAAGATGCTTCAGACTGTGATGAATAAATGACCTAGTTGGCTAGACAATTAATAAAATTCTATAGAAAAAAAAAGTTCTTCAAAAAGCCTAGTTACAAAAGAATGTAAGGTAACAATAGCCATTGGAAAATGGATTGGAATAGAAATGAAAAATTAGAAGATATAGTTTATTATGATTGTAAAAGGAACGAGCATGTCAAAGCTGACTACCAAAAGATGAAATACGAGAAAAAGTATGAACATAAAGATAGAAGGTATAAGAAAGAAATAAAGGCCACGTAGAGTGCCTCAAAGGATATCTCAAGTGAATCTAGATCTTCTCATAATTAAAATGATTATATGGCTAATATGTCTTTCATGAAAAACACAACTGAGGTAACTTCAGACTCTCCTGCACGAAATTCTTATTATTCTGAAAGTGACTTTGAAAATATAGAAAATGATAAACTATTATAATTTTGAATCATGTTAGATTAAACATGTAATGAGTTGAAAGATAAATATAAATCATTGAAGAAACAATATGCTCTTACTATAACTGCTAAATCTGAACTTACAACTGAAAAAGGGGAAAATGATCAACTGCTCAAAGAGAACAATGAGTTAAAAATGTCTAATGAACAATTGAAGAAAGACATAGAAAATATTAGTGATGGAAAAAAAATCTTACTCAAATTCTTGTTAAAAAATCGTTCCTAAGTATACTTGTGGGATATAATATCAACCAGGTTAAAGGAATTTATCTAAATCACAATTTGTTCCCAAATCTGGAAAATTTGATACCTTTTCCAAAAAACCAAAGTTGTAATGCAAGTTCCAGTTCTATAAATTCTTTTACTATATCTAATTATATAAGACCAAACAGAGTTTAATTTTACAAAACATTATATTATATATATAGGAAACCTATGTGATAGTTGTGGGTTCTTTAGGCATATATTACTAATTTATGTGGACCCAGACAAATATGGGTACCAAAATCGATTATTGGTCAAACGGTTTTTTTGGTAAACTACCTAAAGAGATCCTATAAAAAAGAAGTGTTACTTGGATAGTGGGTGTTCAAGTCACATGAAAATATATTTTTCATGTTTTAAAAGTCTTACCAAGATCGATAGAGGAAATGTCCCATTTGGTAACAATTGTAAAGGAAAAGTCATCGGCCCAACCCAAATTGGTAACTCAATCTCGATTTCCATTTCTAATGTACTATATGATGATGGATTAAAGCATAACCTACTCAGCATATCTCAACTATGTGAGGATTTATTTAATGTTAAATTTAAATATTATTCATGCCATGTTTTTTATGCCAAGAATAATTCAGTATTTACTACTTTTATAAGTGATAATGTATATGATATAAATTTAGACACACTAGCCTTAGAGAATGTCTCTTGTCTAAATGGCTTTCACAAAGAGTCTTGGCTCTGACATAGAAGAATAATAAATTGTTATATACATTCTCTTAGGAAGTTAACTAGAAAATTATTAGTTAGAGACATGCCCAAATTAGAGTTTCCAAACAACAAAGTATGTAGTCCTTATTAAAAAGGAAGGCAACAACAAATTTCATTCAAACCAAAGAAATAAGTAACTACTTCTCATCTTATCGAGTTGGATCACATGGACTTGTTTTGAACATCTAGAGTTTGAGTCTCAATGGGAAGCACTATGTTTATGTTCATGTAGATGATTTCTCTAGGTACACTTGGACCTTTTTCTCGAGTCATAGAATTGAAGCATGTTCACACATTTCTATGTATGCTAGGACTATAGAAAATCATAGAGGATTTATGATTAAATCCTTAAGAATTGATCATGGTCATGAGTTTGATATTCACGATTTTGATGATATTTTTTCAACGAATGGATAGAATCATAACTTCTCTACACCTAGAACACCTCACCATAATGGTGTGGTAGAAAGAGGAAATAGAACCTTATAAGAAATTGCTCGGACTATGCATAATGAATATGATTTAACCATTTATATTTGGGCTGAAGCTGTTAATATAACTTTCTACATAATAAACAAAGTCTTAATTCGACCCATTCTTATAAAAACTCTTTACGAGTTGTGGAATAATAGGAAACCCAAATTAGGTAATTTTAATGTGTTTGGATATAAAGTCTATATTCTAAACACTAAAGATAATTTAGATAAATTTTCCTCTAAAAGTGATGACGGAATATTTCATGGATATTCTACATCAAGTAAAGCCTATATATTCTTTAATAAGAAAACGAAATGTGTGGAGGAATCAGTACAAAGCACATTTTATGAATCAGATACACATGAACCAAGGAACACACTAGAAAACCTCAAATGTTCATGTGTAGAAATCTGTGAAAAATTCTAGTTCTAAAAATTTTCCACCTCCTAACTATATTTAACCAGATTAACCTGACCAACTTGAATATCAATTCCTCATATCTCTGGACTGACTAGGACCCTTAATAATCATCCCTTAGTTGTTGTTGTTGTATATTTAGATAGAGGAACAAAAACCAGAGAATCCTTGATAAACCAGGTTGAACATCAAGACATCATTCAACAAAATGAACCTAAAAATATCAATGATAAAATCAATGATGAATTTTGGGTAATGGCCATGCAAGAAGAACATAATTAGTTTGAAATAAATAAAGTATGGAAACTCGTAGATAGACCTAAGGATACTTTGACCATAAGAACCAAATGGGTGTTTGTAAATAAGATATATGAAGTTGGAAATATAGTTAGAAATAAATCTAGACTAGTTGCTGAAGTTTATAATAAAGAAGAGGGAATTGATCATTAAGAGACTTTTGCACCAGTAGCTAGAATTGGGGAAATTATGATCATACATGCCTATGCAGCACACTTGGATTTTAAACTTTATCAAATGGATATCAAAAGTTTATTTCTAAATGGTTATATAATTGAGGATGTTTTTATTGAAAAACACCCAGGTTTTAAAAATCCATTTTTTTCCAAATCATGTGTTCAAATTATCAAAGGCTTTATATGGTCTGAAATAAGCTCCGAGAGCTTGGTATGAAAGGTTAAGTAACTTTCTTATTTCTAATGGTTTTATAAAAGGACTCACAGATCCAACTTTACATATAAAAAGAGTTTCTAAAGAAGTTTTAATAGCCCAAATATATGTAGATGATATTATTTTTGGATCTTCTAATAATTCTTTATGTAATGATTTTTCAAACATAATGCAATGTGAGTTTGAAATGAGTTTAATGGGTGGAATTAAATAATTTCGTGGATTAAAAATATTTCAAATTGAAGATGGTATTATTTTATGTCATAGTTAGTACACAAAATATCTTTTGAAAAGATATGGCTTTGATAGCATTAAGAGTAGTGAAACTCATATGAGTTCTACATGTAAGTTAGATCTTGATAAAAATGGAAAATTAGTTGATCAAACTGCATATAGAGGAATGATATTGAGTTTTCTGTACTTAATAGCTAGTAAGATAGATATTATGTTCAGTGTGTGTATGCATGCGAGATTTCAAGATAACCCAAAAGAGTCACACATAAACAGTGTTAAAAGAATTTTCAACTACCTCAAGTATACGACTAACTTAAGATTGTTCTATAAAAAAGGACAAACTTTTAATTAAGTTCGCTATTCAAACACTGACTTTGGTGGATGTAAGTTAGACAGAAAGAGTACCTATGGAACCTGTCAAATTTTGGGAAAGTCACTAATATAATGGTGTAGTAAAAAAAATTCAGTTGCATTATCAACTATTGAAGAAGATTACATTTGTAACACCAGAGATTTTTATGAGTAATATTTTGTTTTTATATATCATCAAAGGAATCTTTCACTACATACTAGCTTGTCTTACTTTACATGCAATCGCGACCTTCCTCGATAGCTTGCGTCGTACGCAATACCGAGTTTCACTAAACGACGATATGCTATTAAAATATTATTAAAACTAGCCGTTATGAATAGTAATAACCACTTTTTGAAATTTTATAAATTTTACCTTTCAAAATGGACTTCATTTTTGGATTCAGAATACCGAAATTATCCTAGGGTGAAATTTTGGTATTTTTCTAAAAACTTTCAATTTTTGATGAATAGTGAAACCACTAAGTGGTAGGTTAAAAACTGAATTTTGCATAAAACATAATTTTACCGCTTCTGTGAATGGAATTTCGAAAATCCGACAGACACGGTTGATATTAGTAAGTAAAATGTGGTTCAATAAGATAAAAATAATTTTTTGGTGAATAGTAACTTTTTACTTTTTTTACCGCGGTTAATAGTAAATAGGGTAACTAAGGGTAAATATGATATTAATATTACCCTAACACACGTTCTAATTCTATTGGATAAGTTTAATTCGACCAAAAAAACTTAGGAATAAAATATGACCATTTAGGCCCACTTGGGTTAGATTAGGACATTTATTATTAATTTATTTAAAGAAGGGTAAAAATAGTTAAAATGAAAGTTTAATAAGTAAATCATTTTTAATATGGGTTTATACACAAGATAAATTCGACTATAAATATTCATTAGAAAGCTAAAAAGATTTCATACATAATGGTATTTTATTTAAAATTTTTAGACATTAAATAATTTAATTTATTTATGACACAATTATGATGCAGTAATTATCTTATTTATGAAATATTGACATAATTGATGTTATAAACACCAAAATAAATGTAATTTGAGACTTTTTATGAATTACACTAATTTTCTAGTTTACTATGATATATTATTATTGATTTAATCAACTTGTTTCGAACATATAATTCTGTTATGACTTTCACAAAAATCATATATCAAATAGTGTCAAAATTTCCACAAAATAGTTTTTAAATAAAATATTATATTATTAATTGTTATTTTATTCCTAAAAATCTAAGGGTCGGCCAAATGACTTATATAAGGATATATATATTAATAATAAACAATTTTGGGTTCGTTTGGCATGTTATAGTAAGTGTATTAACCATATAGTGAAAGAAAACAAAAAGACACGGTAAAAGTTAAATTATTTAACTTAGAGTTAAATCTAATTGATAAGGTTAAAATAATACCCTAAACTTGTCTAAATCCTATTTTTTGATAGGATTTCGACCGATCCCCACTTTAGCTTCGAAATAAGACCCTTTGGAACCATTATAAACCGATTTTGACTTTAATATAAAATAATATTTTGAGATATTCCTAAGGTGCCCCTCTCATCCCTTATAAAAGGGCACGTCCTCCCCCTCCTCCTCACACCAATTTGAGCACTCAAGCTCGGCCAAACCCTGCCATTTTCTCCTATACACTTCCCTAGAATAATCCTAGATGTCCGGGTCTTCTTCAAAGACCAATCTTAGTTCCCTAAGTGGAGGATTCAAAGAGGCGTTCCAAAGAAGAGGTAATGTCCATTACCAATCTTTTCAATTTCTTTCTTCTTCAACTTCTTCTTCTTTAGTTGTTTCATGATAAAGTAATAAAATAATTATTACTTACATACTGATATGTTATTATAAATATTAAACAACCCTAATTTACCTTCTATCCATCCAACGGAAAAATGAAATCACCGCACGTGCGTACGTACGGAATACCGTCTCCACGCCGTGGTGTAATCTATTTTCCACCATCACCTTACAAGGATGGGTATAATGGTGTAATGAGTAACTATTTATGATTATTATAAAGTAATACTGATACTGAAATAATATATATATACTCCAATACAATTCCACGATCATAGGAACGATATCATCACTCGTGCGTACGTACGGAATACCGTCTCCACGATGTGATGCGACTCATTCTACATGATCATCATTACATAGTAATTATATAAATGAATATAATGAATAAATATGATATATGTTACACTAATACCATTATGGATATAAGGTATCTATAACCTTAAAAGAAGAATATGAATTTATTCGGCAAAACACGCATAAGAACAAAAGGCAATAAAGACCCGAGTAACAAGTAACAATGAAATATTACTAACAAGAAGCTAAGAATATGACCATATATGATATCATATCAATATGTATGATTATGGAATAAGTAAATAACATTATTTAAACCATTATACAGGAGCTTCAGACACGTACAAAGAAAATCGGACCTAAGGTAAGGGAAATATCACAATCTCATTTTTATCCGAGATTGTTTATTCGTAAGTATTTACTGGGGTGTATTTTATCATCCACATCCATGTTCCTTCAATATTTAATATTGTTTCCATCCACTTAAAATATTTTAAATCCAATTTTACCCTTCGGTGAGTTTTTAGTAAAGAATATGAAAGGAATCTTTTGTCGTTTTTTCTACGAGTTATTTTTTGACTTTTCCGACAAAAGTACGAAGAATGTTTTATTTAACTTATACGGCATGAATGGATTCTTAAAACATTATTTCCAAGAAGATTCCTTTACAAGTTTTCAAGTTTATTTTTAATCAACTTCTTTTAGTTTATAATTGTATGACATGTTAAGAAAAGAAAAGTGTTTTTGAAGAAGAAAGGATATTTTCCTCAAGAATGGAGTTCAAGTGTTTTATCAAAATTATTTTCCATCTAAGATAATAAAGGGTTCTGTTTTTATCCCTATTATTACATTGATTTGATTATGTTGTGAGGGAATTATTTTTATGAAGTCATTTACCTTATATGATTTGTTTTATGATGTCATGATGTTTCAAGAATCCCATTTTTTGTTACATGTGTTATGAGATGATGTATGATTTATGATTATGCGGCACACATAAGAAAGGATTCATTATAATATGGGTGGGACCTATATCTACCTCCAATGAATTGGGTAAAGATTTTATATCTCATGAGATAGACATGGCTGAAACGGTAGGTTATACCGGTTCAGTGAAACAGGACTGGAACGAGGGTGACTCGGTTCAGAAAGGGACTTTGTCCACTAAGATAGTCTTGGCAATGAGTCATGACTAACAAGAAATGATTTTCCATGATTATGTGTGCATGCCACAAAGTTTAAAGTTTCATGTTATGATTATGGGGATCTCATTTTCACTTCTATGATTTGTTCTATGTTAAGATATTATGATCTCTTTTGCAGGTTATGATTTTCAATAAGATATGATATGATTTTTTTATTTCCTTTATTTTCCCTTGCTGAGCATTTGAGCTCACCCTTTTATGTTTTCTTTTCCCCAGGTCAGGAAGATGGATATTAATTAGAATAAGCTAAAAGGGACCCTAGATATGATGAAATAAATGGGAGACACTGTAGAAGATTTATGAACCAATTGTTTATGTTTCCCAGTTTCTAAAGACACTATACCTATACGGTCCTTTGTGTTATTGTCATATGTTGTAATAAGTGTGCTTAAATTTTGAAGTATTAACAATGTATGTAAGGTATGGGTCGTTATAGTTGGTATCAGAGGAAAGTTATAGTCAACCTTTGGAAACTAGGATGTGAAAGCCTTAGTAAGAACCCTAAGGATAAGTCTAAGCATAGAAAACAATCTTAGTGTTTTAGAAATGGCCATGAATACCCTAGGATAAGACCTTAAGTGTGAAATTTTATTCTTGATTATGTGGTTTTCCTATTATAATTAGTGTTTCTCACACTATTCTTCTTGGTTTTAGTCAATGGCTGGAACCCGAAGGATCCGTGTTAATGCGGAATGCGATGGGCAATGCAATGATTGTCCCCCTGAGCAACCAAACGATATGGGAGCTGGAATGAAAAATCTTGTAGCCATGCTCACACAACTTTCTCAAGCTATGAATCATGCAGGGCATCCAAACGAGCAAAGGAAGGAGCAACATTCTGTTGAATCCTTCATGAGGCAGCGTCCACCTTCTCTTAGCGGGTCTACTAATCCATTAGTTGCTGAACAATGTATTAGTACTACTGAAAAGATATTTTCAGTTCATCAATGTTCTGAATATGATAAAGTCATCCTAGCAGTGTATCGTTTGGATGGAGATGCTGATCAATGGTGGAATATTATTAAGAATACGAGGAAAAGGTATGAAATTGAGTCTATGGAATGGGACGAGTTCAAGAACTTATTTTTCAATAAGTACTTCCCTCGTATTCTCCGAACAAAGATGGAGAAAGAGTTTTTTGAACTAAAGCAAAGGGATGATGAATCTATTGGTACCTATGAAGTAAATTTTACAAGACTTGCAAGGTACACATCTGGTATTATTATCCAACCTGAGAGTAAGATCGATCGATTCTTTAGTGTCTTAAAACCAAGTCTTCGAAGGGCGTTAGCCATAAGGGACTTCAATAGCTACGAGGAAATCGTTCGATGTTCCCTCAGAGTCGAAATGGATATTGGAGTAACCCATCAGTCACATGGGTTTGATAAGAAGAGGAAGATGGAATTCAAAGGAAAATCTAAAGAGCACACTGAAAAGAAGATGAGCTTTCCCTTATGCTCAAAGTGTGGAAAGAAACATGGAGGGAGTTGTCTTAATGGGACAAGTAAATGTTTCAAATTTGGAAAGTAAGGTCATCGGGCATTTGAATGCCGCGATAATGGGAAGAAGATGTCTAATGATGAAAACAAAGGAAGGGATACACAGAATGAACCTACTACACTTCAATGTTTCAAGTGCAAGGAGATGGGGCATTATGCCAATCAATGCCCAAATCCAAGGGTTGATGATGATGGTCGACGTCAACAAAATCTTAAGGATAAAGACAAAGGAAAGTCACATGCAATTTCTATCAGCGATGTGGAGTATGATAACGAAGTGGTGAAAGGTACACTTACCATCCACTCTAAAGTAGCAATTGTTTTATTTGATTCTGGATCCACCCACTCTTTTATTTCCGAAAAATTTTCTAAGTGTATCACCGTATTACCTCAACAATTAGATGTTGAGTTAGCTGTGACAACACCTAATGGCACAACAGTCGCATCAAAAGTTTATAATTCTTCTCCGATCAAAGTTTGTGGGAAAGTACTTCCTGCAAATCTTGTGATCCTTCCTTTAGTGTAATTTTATGTGATTCTTGGCATGGATTGGCTTTCTCTACATGGAGCTCATATCAATTTCCAAAGAAGGGAAGTCACATTTCATATTCCAGATCAATCTACGATCGTCTATCGATGCAAGGATGAATATAACCTTCCAGTAGAAATTCCTTCCATCTTATGGGTCTTGATTCCACTAAATGAAGGTTATTTATCTCAAATGGTTTGTGAGAAACTTACGATTAAGAATATTCCCATCGTAAGGGAGTTTTATGATGTCTTTCCGGAGGAATTACCGGGTCTTCCACCAAATCATGATGTTGAGTTTTCAATAGAACTCGTACCGGGTGCTTTGCCTATTTCAAATACACCTTATAGAATGGCCCCAATTGAGTTGTAGTAATTGAAGAAGCAACTCCAAGAGAATCTTGATAAGGGATTGATACACCCTAGTGCGTCACCTTGGGGAGCACCTGTTTTATTTGTTAAGAAGAATGATGGATCAATGAGACTCTGCATTGATTATCGAGAACATAACAAGATCACTATCATAAACAAATATCCTCTCCCACGCATTGATGACTTATTTGACCAACTACGTGGAGCTCAATACTTTTCCAAGATTGATCTTCGATCAGGGTATCATCAATTAAGGGTCAAAAGGGAGGATATACCAAAGACGGATTTCCATACAAGGTATGGACACTATGAATTTATAGTGATTCCATTTGGTCTTACTAATGCCCCTGCTATCTTCATGGATCTAATGAATAGAGTCTTTAGAGACTATCTTGATCAATTTTTGGTAGTCTTTATAGACGATATTATTGTCTATTCAAAGAGCAAGGAAGAGCATGAAGATCACTTGAGAATTATATTGAAGACCCTGATAAAGGAGAAGCTTTATTCCAAATTTACCAAGTGTGAATTTTGGCTTCAAAAAGTTGCATTTTTGAGTCACATAATCTCAAAAGAGGGGATATCTGTGGATCCAGCAAAAACAGAGGTTATCGAAAGATGGTCGAGACCAACAACAGTAACTGAGATTCGAAGTTTTCTTGGTTTGGCTCGATATTATCGACGTTTTGTAAAAGATTTTTCACGATTATCTAATCCACTCACCAAGTTGACTCGGAAAGGAGTTAAGTTTGTTTGGACAGAGGAATGTGAATGGAATTTCAAGGAGTTGAAAAGAAGGTTATCCAGTGCACCTGTGCTCACACTGCCTTGTAGTGGAGAATGGTTTGTGATCTACAGTGATTCATCCAAGAAGGGATTGGGTTGTGTTCTTATGCAAAATGATATGGTGATAGCTTATGCCTCACGACAGTTGAAAATCCATGAGCAAAATTACCCAAAACATGATTTGGAGTTAGCTGCGGTAATCATTGCATTAAAGATTTGGAGGCATTACCTTTATGGTGAAAGGTGTGATATTTATACTGATCATAAAAGTTTAAAGTATATTTTCACACAAAAGGAGATGAATATGCATCAAAGAAGATGGTTGGAGCTGATTAAAAATTATGACTGCTCAGTCCATTACCACCCTGGGAAATCAAACAAGGTGGCAGATGCATTAAGTCGATAAGACCACGCTAGTTTATCCATGATGAGGATCACATGGGAGCTTGAGGATATGATGAGGAACCACCAATTAGGGTAGCTGCCTCATGAAGGATTCAACAGAATAATCCTAGTGGTAAAATTATGTTTTATGCAAAATTCAGTTTTTAACCTACCACATAGTGGTTTCATTATTCATCAAAAATTGAAAGTTTTCAGAAAAATAACAAAATTTCACCCTAGGATAATTTCGGTATTCCGAATCCAAAAATGAAGTCCATTTGGAAAGATAAAATTTATAAAATTTCAAAAAGTGGTTATTACTATTCATAACGGCTAGTTTTAATAATATTTTAATAGCATATCGTTGTTTAGTGAAACTCAGTATTGCGTACGACGCAAGCTATCGAGGAAGGTCGCGATTGCATGTAAAGTAAGCCAAGATAGTATGTAGTGAAAGATTCCTTTGATGATATATAAAAACAAAATATTACTCATAAAAATATCAGGTGTTACATTCTACCCCCCTTAAAAAGAATTTCACCCTCGAAATTCGTCACTTTGTAACAAACAGATGAGGATACTTCTCCCTCATCATATCCTCAATCTCCCATGTAGCTTCTTCTAATTGGTGGTTCCTCCATAAAACATTCACCAATCAAATACCAATCTTAGAAACCTAGAGGTCCTGGTCTTCTTCAAATACCAATCTTAGTTCCCTAAGTGGAGGATTCAAAGAGGCGTTCCAAAGAAGAGGTAATATCCATTACCGATCTTTTCAATTTCTTTCTTCATAAACTTATTCTTATGTAGTTGTTTCATGATAAATTAATAACATCATTATTACTTACATACTGATATGTTATTATAAATATGAAACAACCCTAATTCACCTTCTATCCATCCGACGGAAAAATGAAATCACCGCGCGTGCGTACGTACGGAATACCGTCTCCACGCCGTGGTGTAATCTATTTTCCACCATCACCTTACAAGGATGGGTATAATGGTGTAATGAGTAACTATTTATGATTATTATAAAGTAATATTTATACTGAAATAATATATATATACTCCAATACAATTCCACGATCATAGGAACGATATCATCACTCGTGCGTACGTATGGAATACCGTCTCCACGATGTAATGCGACTCGTTCTACATGATCATCATTACATAGTAATTATATAAATGAATTGAATGAATAAATATGATATATGTTACACGAATACCATTCTGGATATAAGTTATCTATAACCTTAAAATAAGAATAATAATTTCTTCGGCAAAACACTCATAAAAACAAAAGGCAATAAAGACCCGAGTAACAAGTAACAATGAAATATTGCTAACAAGAAGCTAAGAATATGACCATATATGATATCATATCAATATGTATGATTCTGGAATAAGTCAATAACATTATTTAAACCATTATACAGGAGCTTCGGACACGTACAAAGCAAATCGGACCTAAGGTAAGGGAAATATCACAATCTCATTTTTATCCGAGATTGTTTATTCGTAAGTATTTACTGGGGTGTATTTTATCATCCACATCCATGTTACCTCAATATTTAATACTATTTCCATCCACTTACAATATTTTAAATCCAAATTGACCCTTCGGTGAGTTTTTATTAAAGAATATGAAAGGAATCTTTTGTCGTTTTTTCGTACGAGGTACTTTTTGACTTTTCCGACAAAAGTACGAAGAATGTTTTTTTA
Organism: Viscum album; assembly: GCA_963277665.1. Taxonomy (NCBI): domain Eukaryota; kingdom Viridiplantae; phylum Streptophyta; class Magnoliopsida; order Santalales; family Viscaceae; genus Viscum; species Viscum album. Next base: position 1,677,690,088 of record OY728132.1, on the reverse strand, counting down.
ACTTATACAACATGAATGGATTCATAAAACATTATTTCCAAGAAGCTTCCATTACAAGTTTTCAAGATTATTTTATTCAACTTCTTTTAGTTTATAATTGTATGACATGTTAAGAAAAGAAAAGTGTTTTTGAAGAAGAAATGATATTTTCCTCAACAATGGAGTTCAAGTGTTTTATCAAAATTATTTTCCATCTAAGATAATAAAGGGTTCTGTTTTTATCCCTATTATTGCATTGATTTGATTATGTTGTGAGGGAATTATTTTTATGAAGTCATTTACCTTATATGATTTGTTTTATGATGTCATGATGTTTCAAGAATCCCATTTTTTGTTACATGTGTTATGCGATGATGTATGATTTATGATTATGTGGCACACATAAGAAAGGATTCATTATAAGATGGGTGGGACCTATATCTCCCTCCAATGCATTGGGTAAAGATTTTATATCTCATGAGATAGACAAGGCTGGAACGGTAGGTTATACCGGTTCAGTGAAACAGGACTAGAACGAGGGTGACTCGGTTCAGAAAGGGACTTTGTCCACTAAGATAGTATTGGCAATGAGTCATGACTAACAAGAAATGATTTTCCATGATTATGTGTGAATGCCACAAAGTTTCAAGTTTCATGTTATGATTATGGGGATCTCATTTTCACATCTATGATTTGTTCCATGTTTAGATATTATGATCTCTTTTGCAGGTTATGATTTTCAAAAAGATATGATATGATTTTTTTTATTTCCTTTATTTACCCTTGCTGAGCATTTGAGCTCACCCTTTTATGTTTTCTTTTCCCCAGGTCAGGAAGATGGATATTAAGTATAATATTCTAAAAGGGACCCTAGATATGATGAAATAAATGGGAGACATTGTAGAAGATTTATGAACCAGTTGTTTATGTTTCCCAGTTTCTAAAGACACTATACCTATATGGTCCTTTGTGGTTTTGTCATATGTTGTAATAAGTGTGCTTCAGTTTTGAAGTATTAACAATGTATGTAAAGTATGGTTCGTTATAACATTGCTGGTGGTAGTTATTGTGCACTTGTTTTTTGGATGAAACACACCTTATTAAGCTATGGTTATCAATTCAGACATATCCTCATAAACCATGAAAACAAAATTTCTATTAAAATTTTTAAAAATCCAATTTCTCATTGTAGACCAAAGCATATTAACGTAAGAAATCACATTTTGAGAGATCATTATCAAACAGGTGATATAACTCTTGAGTTTTTCAGGAATAAACATCATCTTGCTAATATATTCAGTAAAACCATAAATTATGATAGAATGAATTACATCAGACAAGATATAGGAATGATAAATCCGTAAGATCCCTTAAAACTGATTTCCTGAAACCGATCTCCTGAAACCGATCCCTTGAAACTGAACTCTTGAAACTGATCCATTGAAACTAATCTCTTGAATCAAATATCTTGAAATCAATATCTTGAAACTGATCCCCTAAAATTATTATCTTGAAACCCATCAATTGAAATGTATATCTTGAAACCAATCCCTTGAAACCAATCTCTTCAAACCGATCCCTTGAAACTAATCTTCATGAAACCCATTTTTTGAAACTGATCCCTGAAACTGTTTTATTGTCACCGATGTAGTTATATACTTTTTAGTTTCTTTTGTAACTAGTAATTTTTTTAAAATAAAATGAAGATTTTTTAATCACATTTTTCTGCATTTAAATTTTATGTTTCATGATTTACAATCCCTAAATGATATTTATAGTTCAACATATCCCGACCGTTCACCTACTCCCCTACTGTAAATCCTTCTACCTTCTATCACTCTTCCTATTGACTCTTGACCTCTCAACTCTATTGGAATCTGATTTCTTTTCATGGAAAAGACCAATAGTGTAATGGAATAACCTAGAAAATATCTTTTTGCTAAGCATTAGAAAGTTCAATCCAATGGGACTGTGAAACCATGATTTTAAAGCTGTGTGGTTATGGCTGAAAAAAAGGTTTCTATTATGTGGCTTCGGTCAAGAAAATCTTTTTTTAAGTGCTGAAATATCAAGGGTGGCTCAATTGGTTTTCCAATAATGAAATACCTTATTATACCTAGCTAGCGCATGAGTACTATCAACATTTGAATATATCCCTGGATGAAGATGAGGTAGCAATGATGATGTCTATGGTAAAGGTAATGGAGATAGATTCTTCGTCTATGGAATGGGATGAATGCTTAGAAATGTCTCATTAACGTGTCAATGCTAACTATCCAGATAATATTTCACCTTCCTCTAATTTCTTCTCTTATGAAGATTCTTTAATAGGGCTTTCTGGAAATAGATAATCCAGGAAGACTGTTGCAAATGAATTATAAGGAGAAGTAAGACTTCTATTTTATGTTCTATACAACATCAAATCTTCTCAAGGAAGGGAGATTTATCTACTATGAAGTATCAAAAAGTTTTATTTATCTTTTTATTGAATCATCTGATAAAATTTAACCTGTGGAGGTATCTAATGGTTCATATCTTTGATCTGATTAATACATATAAGAAGGCAACCTGCTTGTACTATCTGAGGATGGTTTCTACCATGTTGAAAAGGGTAGGTTGTGTGGAATATAGAGATGAAGTGATAAATTCCTGTAGTGGTTTTTTTCTTCAAAAAGACATATAAAAGGATGAAAATATTCTAAAACCCATGGTAGAGATGTTGGGTAGGAGATGAAGAGAGGCTATATGAGGTTTTAAATCTAGTTTACCACCATTCTAGACCAAAGGATTAAATAGATCTAGGTATCAAACTAGGAGAGGTTCCAGTTTATTCTGATGAGGATGATGAGATCGAAGTGTCAAGGGGAGAAGGATCTCATTTTGATGATAGGTGTGATCATGATATTACTGAAAGTCCCAAAGATATGTCTTATGGACCTGCTGGTCCACCTTTTGACTTACCCTCAATAGAACCTTTATTAAGTGATGAGGATAAGGAAGAAAATAAAGTTACTGGAATTGATGGCTATAATACCCAATCAGATGAAGAATCCGATGATAATTATGATGGTGGTGGTGGTGGTGATAATGGAGTAAATGATGAGCATGTGAGTGACTCTCTAAACATGGGACAACAAGTGGATGACAGATCCAGTGAGAAATCTATAAATGGAGCTAGTGAGGGTGATGAGTGTGTTGAAAAACAGGATGTTGGTCATAGAGATGTGGAACAAGAGGACAGATCACCCCTTTCTAATGCTTAAAATCAAGAGGTCATTCAGAAATTTATTGATCTTGTGGATGGTGGCCAAGAAGAAGAAGATGAGGTTCCAGTGCCTCAAATTGAGGAAGTACCTGGTGAAGCTGAAGTAGCTCGAGCACAAGAAGACCCTGAATTTTGGTTCGTTCCTAGTGCTAGACAAGTTGTTATGGCTAGAGAGGTGGTTGAGGAAGTTGGAGAATAATATGTTCGTCTTGAGCCCTAGGGAAGAAGGGTCATAATTGACACTGTTGACCCAAGAGACTGGACCTATTCTAGAGAGTGGAATAATGATCTAGGATACATTCATTTTCGTTTATAATATATCTCAGATGAGGATAGGGTTCCTTTTATTCCTCATCCACAAGTAAAAGTTGACCCATAACCTATTGAATATGTTCCACCAGTTGCACCTCTAGTAGTTGAACCAATAGCTCAGACAGTGACTAGTGATTATGTTACTACAACTGATTTGGAGAAATTAAAAAATGATATATGTGAGTATGTGAAATCCTCAGTTGGATCTAGAAGTATAGTATCCACCTTCATAGGTATCTTAGATGCTGATGCAACAAATCTTTCAAGAATAATAGTCCATGATATTCTACTGAATCTCATTACTACAACGAAAACCATTATTAGACGGAATACGTTATTGTTAGAAGAAGTCAGAAAAATTAAAAATGAGTCAAATTATTTATCCTCAGACATTATGACCTCATTTAGTGGTGTTATGGAAGTTCTCAAAAACATGGTAACTCATCTACTCAGTGTGGACTTGAAGAAGTTGAAGGAAGAGTTTGGGAAAATGTTGACTTCCCCACCTTGTTCTAGGAGTGGGAAAAGTTTTGTTTGCTGATTTGGAATCTATCAAGGTTGTGATAAGATAAGAAATTCAAAAACATAAGACTTTTTAGACAAACAAACCCTTGAAAAATTTCATAGAAATACATATCTGGTGTACAATATGGTCAGACAGTGCACAAATGAAGCCTCTAATGCTCAGAATGAGATTCTGGAAACGGTGGATAAATATTTCGCTGAGATTTATACCAATCATGGTATCATCAATATCTTCATGTTTCTTACAAATAATCATTGAATTACTCTAGTCACAGAATCATTCAAGAAGCATGTCCTTCAATTGAAGGAGTTTACATCTTTACTAAATAAATTCATGTAAAATAATGATGGCTTCAAAAAGGAGATGAAATATGATGGTGAAATCATTAATTATTTAATAAATCTCCTTAATCCTTATCTACATGTTCAGGCCAAGGATATTGTGTTCCCTCCAAATTCTTCAATTGGTGATGCCTCTTGACCTCCTACTCCAATGCCTATCTCTCAGGATATTTCCCAGATTCTACCGATCATCATAGTGTAAATTCCCAGACATGTGTTGTCAAAAAGGCGACCTTCCCATGATGATATTGTTCCTACAGTTTTCACCCTACCTAGTGTAATCTTCAGACCACCTATTTCCTCTCCCTCTACAAAACCTTCTCCTTATCCCTCTGATCCTTCAGACAAAGGAAAATCTCATCATCATCCAAACCCATAGTGATTGATTGATTATTTTTTATAGGGATTTTTTCATTTATTTGTCTTGTGCTTTTATGCCTCAAAATGGAAAACATTATGGAATCTTTATTTTCTTTTATTTCTCCTTTATACTTTTCTTTTTTCTAATCCCACAAGTGGAAGAAAATACAGAATATATTCTATGTCTTTGTGGGAGATTTTATGGTTTAGAACACATGGTATGTACTCACCTTAATCCATTTATTGAGGGGAATGTTTTTTTAAAAAATTTCAAGCAAGGAATAACTTTAGTTATATTGGGAAATTACATTCAGTGCAGTATGCTATGTCAAGCCATCATTATTCTATATTTTTTATGTATTCCATAATTTATGATTATCGAAAAGGGGAAGATTTTTATACCCTCTATGATAATGTAGTTTTCATAATCACAAATAATTTCAATATATAGATTCTACTATTTCATGCCATTTTTATATCTCCAAGTAAATAAATTATGTCTTATAGAAAAATATACATAAATAACTCAATAAATTATATTCATGACTAAATATTTTTACATGTGTGTTTATACATGTATTTTTGGATAACTCTTAGTATTGTAATGATTTCTGAAAGACAGACACTTCATAACCTTTTTAGATTCCATAACACTGATGTTTGAAACACCGAAGTCGACACACCGAAGATGGACAGACCGAAGTTTGACACACCAAAGTCCATTGACCAAAGTCGACTCACCAAAGTCGACACACCGAATATGACACACCAAAGATGACATACAAATGTCAACAAACCAAAGATTGACAGACCGAAGATTGACAGACAGTAGTAGACAGACCAATGTTGACATACTGATGTTCGACACACCGAATTTTGACACACCAAAGTCAATAGACTGTAGTCGACACACCGAAGTCGATGCACCGAATATGACACACCGAAGATGAAAGGCTGAAGTCGACAGAACAAAGTTGACATACTGATGATACCAAAGCGAAGAAAATATACCGAAGATGACTCACTGATATTCATAAATATCCATTTCGATTATATTAATTCGAATTTATTTCTACATATCATATTTAGATAAATTAATGTTTCTGACATTATTTACTGTTGTCTGTAGGAAAATCCGTAGATAGTACGAGGTACTTGAAAGTGCGGACAACTTCATTCTTAGTAGACATTGAAGTATAAAATAAATTCAATCAGTGCTCAGAAGGAGACATAAAAAACATAGATACATAGGGATATACAAATACACATAGAGAGAAAAGAACGCACCGATGTATAGACTATGCGAACTCAAAATTTTTAAAAGAGAGATACTTGAAGATTTGGATCACCTAGATACTACCTACTGGAGCTTGTTGAACATCTTTACAAAGAAGGGATTAAAACTTTCAAAAGAAACTGTGACACTATATTCTGAATCCAACTTTAATAAGAGGACTCGAAAATCATTTCCACAACATCCATTGAATCCAAATCATTACCGCACAACACAAAGAAGATTATAACCCCTATTCCCTTTCATAAATATGTTTTGTTCTTATCATTAATATTTTGTGTAGTGTGTATATATATTAGAATCTCACACACTGTATCCTGAGCTAAACTGGAGGATAAAATATATCCTAACTCTCAATCCCTTCTTACACTTGTATCCCATATAGGACTGTATAAGAGATCATGTGAGATCTGTTTATTTGTTTATTTGTTTTTTCCCACAAATAACTATAGTAGAGGTCTAGTGTGACCTGGACAGCCTCTGTGCTATTGTGAACCCTGGTCTAAGATGTGGATCCAAAGTTTATTAATATAAAATTCTTAGTAAAGGGTGATGACCATGTGGAGAGTACTAAGTCTCTTCCTTAGAATGAACCTCTTGTTTTATCTACTGTGTCGTTTATCTTGTTTTTTATGTATTTCTGGAATAAAGATAAACTAAACATTGATAATTAGTTTAGCAAGTGTTTATATCTATTTTGAATCAGTAGGTTTGTTTAAAAAGTATTACTAATCTTTAAATTTGGAAAGCTGATAACTAATCAATCGTCTGAGATCCAAATTGAACCATCAAAATATTTATAAATTCACAAAAAATGAGATTGTGTTTATTTCTATAGGGGGATATTATTTTGTAAGGAACCCATTATAATAGAAATTTGTATAGATACACAATTCATCCCCTCTTAATTCATCTACTCTGACCAACAATCCTACCTTACATATTTCAATTTATTTTTTATTATACCTTATCTATATAAGATTTATTATTTATAATTTAATATATATGATTTCTTACATATATTTAGTAGTTTGTAGGATTATTTAAACACTATTATCCACCCTATTTTCCAATTAACTAGAAGTTAATATATCACTCATGCGTGCATGGGGACTACCACCTTCACAAAGAAATACAATTCATTTTCTTACCCCATATTCCATAGGTTGTAATTATTATCATTTAAATTTAAAAATTTAAATATCATTTTCTTATTATAATATAATATCTACTTTCTTACCTTCCCATCTGTTGAAAACAAAACATCACTAGTACGTAAGTGTGGACTACCACCTCTATGAAGCGATGTGATTCGTTTTCCTTTTTTTACTTTATGTATATGATAATATAGAAATATTTAGATTAAAAATATTTTATTTTTTATATAGTTATGGTCTTAAAATGGTAAAATAATATTTATATTTTTGTATTTCTTTTCTCAATCAAAGGAAGACAATTTCTAAGAATACACACAACCTACAGTCACCCAGAACGGTATATATCATTTATCATTCCCTATATTTCATGGATGATTATAAATATTTATATAATGAATATATATGATATTTACTTCATTAATCATATTCCTTAGATGGTGTGTGTATTATAAAAGTAAAAGGACCATAACTTCTAAACAAAAAAATCATTAAAAAATTAAATATTTAACACCCATAAATAATGAATTTAATATGGAATGATTAATAAATGTATTTTAATGTGATATAAGTGGATCATATATTATTTTATATGATTTAAAATAAATTTTCTATAGATTTATAGTATATTTAAATTTATTATAATGGATGATATATCACTTTTTTTGAAGGTAGAACTTTAGGTAACTATTTATCGCCTCACATTTATTTATGTAAGATAAATTCCATATTCGAATTTTTATTATTTTTTATTTTCTACATAAATCTGAAAATATCATTTTATTAATATCATTATGAAAATAATGGGCATATAAGAATCCATCTATTATTCTCTCATTCATTAGGTCTTTTGTTAAAAGATTAAAAATGAGGGAAGGGATTTATGATTCAACTTCCTTTTAATAGGGATTACTTATGATTAAATTTTCAATAATGAAAATATATTATAATTATTTGATAATCCAAATTAATTTTTTTATCATATATTTATTCATCCAATTTTTCATCAATAAAACCATTTTATACTAATTGTTACATAAAATTATAAGGAATGATTTTTGAGAATAAAAAACTATATTTCATCCTTGTCTATGAATATTTTTCATCTGTATCGACGATTTCTTTAAAGTTTTAATAATTTTTTTAATTCAATTCTATTTTTATTTAAAATATTTTTTACCAATTCATTTCTACTTATTTTTTATAGAAATCATCATGTTCTTATTAGAATGAGTTACTTTTTAATTTTTTCCAAAAAAGTGAATTGAATATTTGTTTTAATGTACTCATCATAAACATATTTAAATAACATAATGATAGAGTAATTATTTAAATATCACTTGATAATTTTCCATGGATATTTTCAAATAAAATAATTTCCTTAGTATTATAGAAATATTTTATTTTTTAAATAGGTGATTATAAATCGAAATGTGTTTTTTCATCCAAAAATAATATAGTAATTATTTTAAGTAATTTATTATTTATGATATCATCCTTTCGTGTCACTTTCGATTTATTTGGGGTGTGATCCAGTTATTTCATCCATATTCATTATCTATATAGTTTATCATTATGAAGAGGAGAATATTATAAAACTCATTTACTAAAATGGGGTATGCAATAATGAAATGTTAAACTGTTTATAAATTTTTATCCCTTTCAATGATTTATGAAATATTATTAATGTTTTATGATATCATAGAAAAAATGTGAATTTATTATGATTATGTAATAGGTTGTATTATAATTATATATCTTCCCAATGAATTTTTTAATAATTCATATCTCATGAAGTAATATTAATTGGAATGGGTAGTGAACCCAATTTAGTAGGGGAATATATCTATAATGAGTGTATTAGTAGTGAAACTAGTCTAAGGATATGATAGTTTTGGGTGTGAATACTGAAAAATTATATTATTTATTTGGGGATGAATGATATCCACTATGATATTATTTGTAGTCTGGCATGACTATGGAAATTATTTTCTATGATATTTTGTATTCTAGAAACTTATGTCTTATTCCAATATTTTAATCTCATGGATTATGTTATTTGATTAATTTAGGATTTATGTATTAACCAAAATCATGATGTATACCACGTATCATGTTTATGATCTTTATTTTTTCAGTATGGGTTTCAAATGTTAATCTCAAGTTCTAATACCCTAATTCTATTATGTTACATTAATATTTATCAAAATCTCCTTTTTTTATAATAACTAATCATCTATGATCACCCTATCATATGTAAAAAAGTTTCCTTGGATATAAATAATGGTTTATTTTTTCTATTTCTAATAATATTTATAGTTACAATTAACCTAATGTGAGATGATGTAGAAGAATTATTTACCAATAGTTTATTTTTCCACATTTAAAATATATTAAACTATAATATTTCACACGTGGATCATAATTTTATGTAGTGAATATTCCTCAAATAAGATTTAAAATATTTAATTTAAATGTACAGGTCCATATTGATGGTATCTTGACCAGGTTTAGTGATTTTTAAAAATAGGATGAATATTTGTTAGTCAGAAACCATATGATAATCCCAAGAATATAATAACATCCTTAGTTGTGGTATATAAATAAGGGTTGTTTTAATATAAAATAAATAATGTTCTAGATAATTGAAATTGTAGGAGTTCGTGTCCTGTATGTACCATGTTGTGACAACTCTGAATTGGAGATATTGGTGATTTACTCGATCTTCACTAGTTCACAATGATTGGGCCTAACAATACACAACTAGAGAGACAATACCATGTGTCAGTTTATTCACATTTTCTTTATAAAATATTATTACTTATTTTAATAGTTGATGATTATTTATGGCTTAGTTTAAACCTATGGTTTCATATATTTAATGAAATATTTCATGATTTAAACATCCTATGAATGATTTTTCACGATTATATGATTTCTCACTATGATATTTGATTATTACACTAAATTTGTTTCCATTATTTCAGTGAAGAATGAATAATAATGTTTAGGATGTGATAAACAAGATCAAATATTTATGTATCATATATTATATTAGACATATGAATTTCTATATAAAATGAAAATAATATTGGAATGTCAATTTATATTAGCAACGAATAGATGTCGAATTATCATGGAAAACTCATAATGGTATTATGATCCCATCACATGTTTATAGTTTGTTTAAAAATTGAATTTTGTGTAGTAATAATTCCTATAAAGATTTTTATTCTTTCTCTTGTATAATTTTAAGTTATTTTTTTTCATGTATTATATTTATTTATATAAATCACATATCAATTTCCAAGGAAGGTAAATCAGATTTTATAATTTGATGAAAGGTATGATTTTTTATCATTTTGAAAATGAATATGAATATCCGTTTGAAATAAAATCTATTTTTTGGATTTTCATTCATATTAAAATGGTAGTTTATCTCAGACGGTTTGGAAGAAAATAAATATTGAATATATACCTATTGTGTGAGTGTTTTTTGATTTTTTATGGGCGAGTTGCACAGTCTTACTGTGAATCATGATGTTGTCTTTTCAATAGAACACATTCATGGGGATAAACCTATTTAGAAACAACATATAAAATTCCATATATTTAATGTTAGAAATTGAATATTAAACTCAATTAGAATCTTGATGAGGGACTAATTATGTCATGTTAATCACAATGCAGTGGACCTATTATTTTTGAAAAAAATAAATATAGACAGTGTGAATCTACAATGATTTTCAGGAACATAAAAAGATAATAAAAAATAATAAATATTGTATTCCATATACTGAAGTTAGGATTGTTCAATTATAAGGGTCTCAATAATTTTACATGATTAATCATCAATTGGGATGTTATCAGTTGATGGTCAAAAGGGAAAACATACCCTAGAATAAATTTTTTATGAGGTATGTACACTATGAATTTATGGTGATTCCATTGGGCCATACTAATTTCCATGTTATATTTTTTATTTAATAAATAAATTATATTGATATTACCTTCATTAGTTACTAATAATTTTTATAGAAAATATTGTTATACATTCTAATAGGATGTAAGATCCTAATGAGAACTTGAGAATTGAAATAATGAACCTACGGAATGAGAATCTATATAACAAAATTCCAAACTATGAATATTTCCAATATAATAATTCATTTTTAGTTATATATTATTAAGATAGTTTATATTTGTGGATTCATCAAAGGAAAAAGTTATTTAACACTGGACTAGGCCAAAAACTATAACTATGATCAATAATTTGTTTGGATTGGATAGATATTATGAAATAATTGTTGAGAACTTATCATGAATATTAATATACTCACCATGTTTACATAAAAGGGATTCATGTTACATGGAAATATAATTATTAGGAAAATTACATGGAACTGAACAGAATGTTATTTTGTGAACAACTTCAAACAATAACCTATAATAAAGAATATTTTTTGATCATAAGTGATTATTAAAATAAACGAATGGGATGCATACTCAAGAAGAATGATATGGCGATAGATTGTGAACCATGAAAACTGAAGGGTAATGATAAAAACTATCCAACTAATTATTTATACATAAATCTAGTAAATTTTATGCTAATGATATAGAAGAATAAAATTTATGTAGAATGTTTCCACCTATATAATGATCATAATATTTAATATTACATATTCACAAAGAAAGAATTGAATATGAACAAGATAATTTTGTTATTATTTATTAATTATTATAACTAATGAAGATATTCCCACATTAGGAAAGAAAAAAAAAGAAAACTAATGTTTAATTTGAAATTATCAATATATTTTATCTATGATTTTTATCACAATGATTCCAATATTTGATTAATTTTAAAGGATATATCTTGAAGTCGTTTGGAAATGGGATGAATTGTATAATTATCAAAAGTTTGTTCAACCAACTATCCTTTTATGGATAAAAGATGTGTATAAGGATGAAATGAAACTAAAGATGAAATTGAAAAAAGTTACCGGGGTAAAACATTATTATGATGTAATTATATGGTTTAATAACCGTTCATATGTTCCGTATAAACCATATTTTAATTATATATAGGATAAAGAATATAATACTTTATTATTAATTGTTCCTCAAAGTATGAATATGTATAGATATTTGAATGAGTATTTATAGTGTGACAAAAATACGAATGATATTGGAGATTATGTATCCCATTTCTTAGTTTATTAGATTTCTAAACTTGTGAGAAAAAAGTATAAGTGTATGTTATAACAATTAACCAAACCAGAATGGAAATGGGAAAACACGCCCATGTATTTCATCATCTGGATTGCTAAAAATATTAAATTAATTAATTGAATTATAGTTTTAGTCAATTATCCTACAGAGTACCCACACATTTATATTATTATAGAAAATTTATGTCATATTCAAATTTCTTGAATATACTTTAAGGATGTTTTAAGGATTTTTGGGTGACCTCATTCCATTTTATCAGATCTTGATCATTTGTTAACCTGATTTTTCTTGATTAGTCTAAAATGAGATCAAGATTTATATTTCTATTTTATTAATTCACTTTATCCTTATATATATTACCATTATGAGAAAACCATTTAAAATTTGGAGGATTTTCTGAGATAAAGTTCAATGGATTTTAATGGTAGTTGGAATCAACACCTCACATTTGTAGACTTTTAATAAATATTATATTTCAATCAGGAATAAATATATATCCTTATGAATCTATATTATTTAAAAAAAAATTAACTCCATTTTTTTGGCACTAATATTGAGAAAAAGATCTTTTAGGATCTGACTTAGCTGGGTAAATTGAATAAAATCTTCATGCCTTTCAGCAGCTCAACTTTGACAGAAATGTTGTGTGTTTCATATATCTATCCTAAGGAAGTACATAGTTGATATCTAAAATCTAAATATCATATATTTTATACCACTGGACCGGTATATTTTCTTTGACGAATAACTAGTAGAATTCATGGATTGTATAAATAATGTTGTAAATAATAGGACTACGTAATTAGTTAATGTGTATTAGGAATAAAAAATGAATAATATACATGGGGACCCAAGTATGTGAATAAACATAGTTATCTTCATTATTTTATCAGTATGATATAATTTTTAGGGTTAGCATCATTTTAATGGTGGTAAAATCTAACACTTTGATACTTTTTGAAACAGTACTCATTAAATAAATTTAATTTCTTCAATAGTTTGTTATATTTAATAAGCCACTTATAAATAAATCATAAAATAGTATACTATCATAACCTAGTTTTTAAATTAGATATATGAATATGAATAACCAAATTTGGAAAAATGTTATTAATTTTTTATATAAATCAAATATGTGGATAAATAACTACTCATTTTTTTGTAATCTCATTATGTGTCTTAAATATAATTTTTCCCTAAGTAATGGTTTTTATTATTTTTTGTGAATAGATGATATAAGTACTATAAGCCATAAATTAATAATTTATTGGAAAACTATTAACTCCATTATTTAAATAAACATGTAATAATTTCATTTGAGTGAAATTATGAGTTTTTTTGAAATGATTTATTTTTTGATGAATAATAAAAAATGATGATTTTTATTGAAAGCACCCATTTCATTTCATGAATTTAAAAAGGTAGATTTTATTTTAAAAAGGTTTAAAATTTGGATTGGTTCATATATATTATTAATAATCTTATAGATGTCATTATAATCAATTTTCTATTTGATTTTTCTAGGAAAAAATTTAATACTTAAAGAATTATTTTTTAAAGAAACCCACTTTTCATCATGTTTTTTGTGTGTAATTTTTAATTAAATTCATCCACCCATGTGAATTTATTTTGACAAAACCAATTAAATATTTGGAATAAAAATATTAATTTTTCTGTTATGTTAATCTTATCTAGGTGATAATGAATATTAAAAGAAATTAATTTTTTTATCACTATTATGTTTATAGTGGGTATAACAAGGGCATAAACCAATAGAAAATGATAGGATTGAAAATAAAAATACCTAAATCAAATTTTATAGATCCATTTTTTCCACTATATTATCCAACGTTTTTATCCATTTGAATTTCGATGATTTTATCTTGAGTAAAATTTTAATATATTTTAATCTTTTATGAAATTTCAAATGCATCATCTCCCCCAAATATAAAAGGATAGTCTTCCATTCTCTTTGTCAAAAAAAATTGAGCCCTCTACCTTGATTGAGCCCTTTTATATTTTCTATTAAGCTCCCTTTTCCATGAATTATAGGTCTTTTTTTCCTTAAAATCCATTCTATCAGAACTTGTGATGGGATCTAGTTGAGGTCTAATGAGAAATAGGTAATTGTACAACATGACCTCATTCAATTTATTTATTATTAGAACTCTAAATGATTTATTTAATTCCCCATAAAATATTAAAATTTATAACCTATATTTAATTAAATGTTTCTATTATTATGGAACCATGATTATCTACTATCTTTTCCATCAAAGTGGAAGTTAAAGTATCAATCGTTTATATGTGTTGACCACCACCTCCACATAATGATTCATTTAATATTCCATCAACATATTATGATTATGGTTATTATGATCAGTTTATTATTGAGATATTATAATTATTTCATATTTATTTTTCTATAATTATAATATTATATATACCATCATATCTTCCAATTATTTTCAAAATGTTAATATTGCTAATGCGTACTAGTTGACTACAATTTCTATTTAACGATGAGGTTTAATTTTCATTTACGCTTAAATTGTATGATAAAAAGGATATATTAAATGAATGTATTTTTTATTTATGATATTATTATTGTTCTTGAATGATAAAATAATATTTATCTATCATTTATTCAATTTATTTAAAAATAAAAGCAATACTCATTCGTATATATGGCCTAACATATCCAAGAAGGGTGTTAATAATTTTCATGTCACTAAATTATTTGAATTATTTTATTTATGATAATAATACGAATATATTAGATTAATATCACCAATAAATTATCTATATTATATAACAATGAAAGATGTTTAAGGACACGAGCTACCAAACTGAAACATCCATGAAAAATAAAACACTTAAAATAAAAAAATGACAATTTTAATAAGGAATTATTAATAAATGGTCATTAAAATTTTATAAGTAAATCATATATTATATTATAATTATTTTTATTATTATTTCAAAAAATTATATTAAATGTAAATTTTTTATTTATGTGTTGAGAGTTCATTTAAAGTAATTCTAACATGAGGAAATGGTATCTCATTACAGTTATATTTTAATGAGACATAACCCATATACACAAATGGTTTATTTTGTGTAGTATATATAATACCCATAAATTTATATTATGATGGTTCTCATGAATATTACTTTGATTTTAAATTCCATAGAATGTTCATTCTTTCATGAGGTATTGATTTAAAGATTTCCAATACATAAAGGGTTTTATGTTTCAATATAATTTTGATCGGGAATCCTTATTTTTTAATTTACTTTTAAGGAAATTATATAACCCTTACAGTATAAATTACTTTTATATTATTCTACTATGGTTAATCATTGACTATTCAAGTTATAGTACAATTTTCTCTCTATAGTACATAAACTAATATGTATATTTTTAAGAAAAAAACATTGTATTTCCTCTTTAGTGTTTGATATTTTTCATGCATATAAATATTATATTTAGGATGTTTTTATAATTATATTTTCAATTAAACTATTATTATTTGAAATAAATTGTAACCATTCTTTACATCATATAAATTATATGAGCTAAATATTTTTTTATTTTTTTTTAATAATGCACTTTTGTATTGTTACCAAAAATCTCAATGAAATATATGTTTTTTCATTATGTGCATCATCAAGATTTACAACTATCAAAACTGCTCAATTATTTGGAGCATACATTAAAATATTATGTGTTTATTTTAAAGGAAATCATTTTCCATAATATTTTGGAAATATTTTTCATTTTAAATAAGTGATATAAATGATAAAAATGTGTTTTTATAATGTAATATTCAGGTTTTATTTTAAAGACATTTTTCATCTCAAATAGCATTCTTTGAAGTTCATTTTTATTCCTATATGATCTAGTGATACCATCCTTATTCATTTTCTGGGAAGTTTATGATTTTCATTGAAAAATGTTTATGAATGAAATTTATTTTTATATGGGGTTTTCTATGATGAAATGTTGAAATGTATATGAAACTTCTTTCCTTTCCCAGAGTTATAATATCTGATGATTTTTATGATATTTTTGAAGAAATATAAATTAATTATAATTATGTGATGGGTGAGACTATAATTTTTTGTATTAAAATATATTTAACAATTATTATTTTCTAATGATCTAGTAAGAAAATTAATGGTGAGTAAACAAAGTTCAGTAGTGGACTCCTTCCTCTATGATTGTCTTTAGAGTCAACCATGACTAAGGATTTGATTATCTTATGAGTGATCATCGACTAAGGATATTATGTAATAGGGAGTAAACCCAATAAACTAGAAGAGATATTTTAGTGAGAATTTACTAATGACATTATTTTCTATTATTATGTGTATTCCTCAAACATAGGAATTTTTCAATATTAAGTTCTCATAGATCAAGTATATTGCCTCCATTATGATCCATATTTTATAAACTTCCACGATTTATCCCATGAATGATTTTTATGATCTATGATATTATCGGTATGATTTTAAGTCATAAGATCCAATAATAATATCCTTATTCTCATCTTAAGAATGCATTTTCATTGTCATCTCCCCTATTTACCCATACTTAGAATCAGATATCACCATTTTTCAGGTTTTTTTCTAATGGATGTAATGGAATGTCTTTTTATTTTTATATCTATGGAGGGTCTTGGTTGTGATGAACATAATAGGAGATGATATCTATCTTTTTTGTACTTGTTTTTTTTTGTTTTTGTGTTTTCAAAAACACATAATCATTATAGTTCGATGTAAAGTAATGTTATGTCACAAGGGGAAAATGGAATTTTAAATAATGTTTTTCATTGTATTTTAACATTAATTTTCATCAAATTTTTTTTTTCTGAAATTAAAATTGATAATTTGGATGGTTGTTTTCTGGAAAACAAACATTGTATGTTTCATTCCACAATGATTATAACAACAAATTTTTATTAAAATGACATTAAAATCTTGTTTTCTTGTCAGTTCTACCAATAACAAATTTAAAATTTATTTTTTAAAAATATATTTTAATAAAAAAATTAAACATAGAACCATGGTTGTTGGATAATATTTTGTTTCATATGTATCAATTTGAGTAGTCTTGGAGCTTAATCGGGATTACATATAAAATTTTATAACCATCAGAAGATGGAATTGTCTAACATTTTATAGATACAACTCACTCCAATGAAAACATTTGGGAATCATTTAGTGAAAATTAATGATACCAAATTAGAAAAAAAAACATAAAAATTAATCTTTGACCAAAATTCAATGATTTTGGTGATTTTTATGAATTGATATGTTGTTTTTCATTATTTCTCTTCATTTTGTTGATAAAAAAATGTGACAATGAAAACAATGATTGAGAAGGAATTTTTTCACTCCAGTTGTTGAATCTCATGTGAATGTTAAAATTTTTGTCTTGATTAGAATAATTCATTATCATCATATGTCAACTTATCATGATGTTTAATGGTGAAGGTATAAAACAACACAGAAGATAAATGATGAGTATATATACCATATTAAAATATTCAGTTTAAGAAGTGTTGAATGTTTGATCGGATCAAAGAGGTCGAACTCTTAGTAGAATGAGAATGAAAATTTATATATTGTAATAAATATTTACTACAGGAAAATGACCATTTCACAGCGGTTTCAAAAAAAATCTTCTAAAGTGTGTGTCTGCATAAAACACGTGGAGTTTTCCTCGATTTAGGTTCAGTTTATAGTAACGGTCATAGTGGGTATATTTCAAAGCAATTTTTATGGTTTTAGCGGTGGTTTTCCCAGAGAAATAGATATACTTAGTGGAGATTATAACCACCTTTAAAACCAAAAAACATGCCACAAAATAAAAATGGAATATGAAAAATGTGCAGATGTGGTTAAAACTACTGCTAAATTATTGTTCGTAGTGGCGGTTAATAATGCCATTAAAGCCATATTTACAAAAAAAATGCAGCTGATACTACATGACCATTACCAAAGCCCTAAAAAACCATCCCCGTTGATATAACCTATAAAAAATCATAACCCTAATACATTGCAGCTACCCCGCATCAAAACCACCCCACATCACCGCCACAACACATAATAACCACTAGAAATCACCACCAACATGCATAATTTAGTTTCAATAACGGTTTTTAGCATACTTAATAAATTATTATGAAGGGTATTTACACAGAAATACAATATTTCATGGGAAATCAATTTAATAGTTTGATATATATTATTAGTCATTTTAATATATTATGAGGTTATACTAGCATACATAGAATGTTTTATAAAAACCAAAACAACACATTATCCCAAATTAAGTCATAATTGGAAAACTAAGTCTGTGTGGCCATATTAGAATAAAAAATGATAATAAGTCAAAATCATGTTATTTCTCCCTTCTCTTTAAAATTCAATTAAGATTGTTCATTATCATTATTATGATGATATATACTATTTAACCTATCAAATAAAAAGCATGATATTTCCAAATGTACATATAAAAAAGGGGAGATGAAGGATACCAACCATGACTGAATCTTCAAGGATAAACGAACAAGAACCAATTATAAAGCACCACTGATATCAAGTGAATCACTATTGAAACCAATGTATAATAAGACTCTATCAAAAACCACCCAAAAATAATATAATGAAAACCATAATGAAATCTTGAATATAATATAAAGATAATAAAAAAGTAATAGAGAAAGGGAGGGCTACTATGAATAAAATAACTTCAATATAAATGATCCAATATGATCCAAGTGGTTTGGAACTCCAAGGGCGGTGACTGGGGAAGGGGAGGATCAGTATGGGTCAACCAAGAATTAAAGGAATATTTAAAATTAAAAACAACGAGTTAATAAAACTCATATCTATTATTGAATAACACTGGATTATAACAAAACATGGTTAATATCCAAAACTCATGTGATGGGTTTGGTAAAAGTGTGACCAAGAACCCTCATTATTATTTATGTTTTTACCATTTTAAAATGGAATTTGGAACCCCACAACACTTATAAGATGGAGTGGTCTAAGAAATAATGGTTCTTCTATATTCATCCATTTACAGAATCTATGACCTAGTTCTCATTTCCTAACAATTTTCCCTTCACAATTCCCAAGGCTACACTAGGGTGAGCTTGGGATTCTTATTTTGGACAGGTGGTCCTCCGATATTCCATGCCCACCCAATGGAATTTCAGTATTCTCATGGTGCATAGGAACACACTAGGACAACACACATAGCACCATGTCATCCCAAAGTCATGGTTTTATATACCATTTTACACAAGATCACTCCCACAATAAAACTACCACTTTTTTATTCAGACAAGTCATTGCCCAAGCTGCGGTGGCCTTCAAAAGGCTAAAACGCCCCCTTGAACCTAAAAATACCCACAAAACTCTACCTAATAATCACAAAGAATTGATAATGGACATTGGGATGTTTACAAAGGGTATGTACTATTACACTCATTCTATTTTTTTCGGTTTCCCTATTATTTCTCAATATTAAGTCAAGGTTATCATATTTTCCCAAAAATTATAAGAACTATGTGTGGAGTGATTCTTATTTTCACCGGATACATAGTGATTGCAAGATATCCTTTCTCAAACCCAACCAAAAAACAGATATCAAATCCCACACTTTATCTTAGTACCTGGGATTCCACATTGACATTTGTTTCCATCCATAGAGTTTGCATCAGGACATGTTTATTTCATTTTAAACGTTAGTTTAAACTAAATTAAACCTCATATAATAAGGTATTATTTTAATGATCTTAAACTATATATTAGTTTATTCATTTTAACATGATTTTAAACTCTGTGATGAATGTTCTATCTTGTAAGACTTGAATCTTCTTAGAGCATTCTACCTACTAAGACCTGTCTTCCTCTACATATTATCGAAATATATATAAGGATCCTTAGAATGTGGTTCTTTATCCATAAACTGATGTTATCAAAAAACTGAATCGTAAAAAAATTATTCATGAAGAAAATAATCGAAATATATGGTCCATACCACACATAAGATATCAAGACATAAAAGGAAACATCAGAAATCAATAATATACATTAAATGAAACATAAAGAATCAAGAAAATGTTAGGTCATCAAAAATGTTTTGTGGAAACTATATTCCACAAATGATACATATAACAATCAAATATTACCATATTTGTCCAACATATCAACAAAACATTTAGTCACAGTTTGATGATAGACAAATAGTTTCACCCTCTACACCTCCATCTCTACTTCCTACTACCACCTAAATGAAAATTTTATTGAAAATTAAATACTCTTGTATAATTATATTTAAACATAAAATCAATAAAAGTATAAAAACTAAATGATTTTTAATATTTCTAATTTACCTTCTCACCACTAGTATATTCAATTCCACCATGGGAATATCTGATTGTATTCTGATATAAATGAATCAACACTTTCTACAAAGAGGATATCTTAGCCCGCTGGTCGTGAACTATTTTTTGTAGAGAAACAATCGCTCTCTAAGTATCTCAAGGTATGAACTTACTACAACCAGGAGTAGATGCAGATGTAATCCCTGGTGGCCTACCAAAGACCTTAGATGTTACAGGTTTCTAACCCATCCCGCACACTCTACCAAGATGCTCCTTCCCACAGACATTAGCAACCGGGTAATCCTGGGAGACTGAGTAGGACTGCACAAGATTATCTTCCCAAAGATCATTAATTTTTACCTATAAATAAAATAACAGAAATTTTAGAAGCAATATATATTAACATAGTAACAACTAATAATATGTTATTATAATGAAAAATGAGTTCACACACTAACTTCTTTGGGGGAATCATTAACAAAACTTCAATCAATTTTTTGGAGAAAATTCAACCACACTTATGTTTTGGATGCTTCATGCCCTAAACTTTTTCACTGCATTAAACAAACATAAATAAAAATTTAATACATTATAAAAATAATATTTTCTTATAAATATTTAAAATAATGAAAATATTACTAGAGGAGATCAAATTCTTGAAAAAAATCATTGACCCCATATTGTGATGGATGACTTTCTTTGCCTAAAATGAGGTATTATTTCATGAAAAATATTGAAATAAATAAAATGTAATTTTATAGTGATGTATTCAATGTAATATTCTATTCATATACATTTATAAATGTAAAATGATATTATTATAGTAATATATATTTAAATATCATCTTTTTATTATCACGATGTCTGTCAACAAGAACATTCCATTTCTCTTTGGGTACCCCATTGGGTAATTTTTCATACATCTATTGGGCGGTCACTGAAGTATCATTGACATCACCCCACAATATCCATTTATATTCTTTCCATTTTTAACAATATTTATCAATGTCCACTTTCGTACTACTACATCAACAACCATAATGCGGAAAAACATCTATACACAGAAATTCATTTTGAAAAATTAATTACATGACATTAAATTACACAATAATGTATTAAAATTACCTTTATTTGGGAATAAGGAGATTCATTTTTTCAACTTACTGGCATATGTCAACAAATCATTATATGAAATTGGAAGGGAAACAGGCATTGCAGCTAGCTGGCCTAAAATCTTTCTAAGTAATCATATGGTGTCATCCATTGGGACTCCATATGAATCAAATGGGACAAATATATTATCTCAAGTCAGATTCGATACATCTGAGCTTTTTATATTTTTCTTACAGTTTCATTGTTTCCATATTTAATGAAAAAAAAATTAGGATATGAAAAGTGTAATAAAGTTATTCATATTAATTTTTTTTACCTATAATAGTCACCCTCCAGTATCCCCACGAAGAAATAGAAGTGGCGCACTACTCCCCCACTGTTGAGGCTCCTGATGTAGGATAAGATGACACAGTGGATATAGGGACACTCACAGAGGGTGTGAGAGATGGTTCATGGTGAGATGGTGCAGTGGGGTAGGCGGATGGCATCTCAGATGTCATAGGGATGGAGATGGATGGATCTTCATCTATCGTAGTGGTCAATGAAATAGTATATCACCTCCTCCATGACATTTCTATCATTTAATAATTAAAAATTATATTCATAACATATATATTAATAAAATTATGCATAAAAAATTAAAAAAGATAAAAGATGCACAATAATAACAAAAAAATATAAATAACAATGATAATGAATGAATGGACAAATGAAATAAGTGGTTTCTTAATGAATGAATAGTTGTAAAAACTCATTTTCTCGTTCAATAATGTCATTTTCCTTCTCTATTACTTCATCCACTTCATTCATACTTGATAGACTAATATTTTCAATATTATGGTGGATAAATAATTATGATTCTTGTTGTTGATGATATTCAATGTCAGAGGTCAAATATTCCATTTCATCAACCATATCATACAAATCTTTTTGTTTTACATGAGAAACTAAACTCCACCCTTAATCCACAACATCATTCACATAATATAACATTTTTTCTTATAATGATGAGATATATGGATAATGCAGTTCATGATCACCAACATCCATCATGTGAGATAAGTTCATTGAAGAAAATTCAAGGAATCTCTTTTAAGACCTATGATAATATCAACCCAGTTCCATTTGAATAAAACAACTAAAAAGCCTATGATTATTTAATTCAATAATCTTGTCTAGCTTTCTATAGTATCCCACTTCATCGAATGAAAATATACCACTATTATATATTTTTGATCCCTCTTCTCGATCGACCATATGAAATTTGAAGCTATTAATATTGTAAGAATTGAACATTATATCTTTATTTATAGGACCTTGTGAATGAAAAAAAAATATTCTGACAACTCTACTCAAGTATCAGTATTGATAATCCAAAAAAGGAAATATACTTTATTAGAATAACAAAATATATGTGCCAACCTAATATTCATATTTATTGCAATATTTATGAACTTACACATCCTTCAAAGCATTCTACAAGCTATTTATACATCTTTCATTACATCTTTCTCATTTCATATTTGGACTCTCTTTCACCTCTTCATTTGTATCATCAACTCTTCAACAAATAAATCTACAATTTCACTATTCAACAGCACATATTTAGCTGCCTGTAATGATTCCATTTCTATCTGTGTAACATTCTAAGTCCTCCTAACTTATTGGATAATATCAGGAAATATTTTCGATTTCTCATGTATTTGAGATTGATTAGATGTGTTGTCAACACATACAACTTGATTAAATCTTGTATCAATATCATCCAAGTATCTAGAACAAAAGGTAAGACACTCTTCTTCCAAATAGACTTTAGAAATAGAGACTTCTAGTTGAGATTTATTTCTCACGTACGGTTTAAAATGTCCAAGATATCTGTGAAATAAAATAATCAATCCTAATTATGAATTTAATTAAGTGCCAAATTTTTTTAACATAACTAAAAAAATATAAATAATATACCTCTTAATTGGATACATCCATCAATAATGAACATGGCCTCCTAATTTAGCTTCCTCAACAAAATTCATAGTTAAATGCATCTTGAATATAAAAAAAATGGAGGAAAGATCATCTCTATTGCACAAATTGCAAATAAAAACCTCTCCTGAAGGTTTTCAAGCTCAAATTGTTGTAGATATTTCTCACATAGTTTTCTGAAAAATGTGCATAATTGGAGTACAAAAGTAGTAACATTTTCAGGTAATAATGTATGCAATGCCAATGTAGTAACTACTGTAACACAATATGTGAATAGTTACTTTTCAATCCATCTAATATATGATTACTTAAGTCAAAACACATCATGATGTTACATGAACACCCATTATAAACTATAACATGATTTAAAATTAGAAAGAATGTATCTTTATCACTATTTTTCATTGCAAAAATAGTCAGAGCATACTTTTCATTCTCATCTAGCCAGTGATCATGTTTTATATTCATTATTTGTAAGTATTTCCAAGCATTGAGATTATCATTTGACCTTATATGCTTATAACAAAATGTGAATATCAAATTTTCAAATAAATTATTCTCAATATTCATCACATCAAGATTATACTGCAACAAATTAAATTCCCTATACGGAAGATTGAAGAATATACTTTTTTTCTTCCATTGTTGCATTCCTGTTTCAGTTGACGATGTCGTTCGAACATGTTTCCTGCTATCATTAAAATGATAATCCTTCTCAAATTTTGTTTTAACTTTTCCAAGTTGTTATAATAATTTAAAACATGTTAAAAACTTTAGTGGTGATCTACCATCAATGAAACTGTTAAATTTTTATTTGTTTAGCCGAAATCTATAAGATGCATTGAGAAATCATCCATGGAACTAGAAGAACCATTTTATACATTGAGGTAGCCATTTGGTATCAAAATAAAGGTTAAAAACAGGAAAATCCAAACCCGTGTATGTGTTCCAATATGAAAAATTCTATATCCAATGGATGTGACTAATGGCCCACATTAAATCAGTATGCATTTTGACCATTGTTTTGGAAGAAGCTTCAATTAACTCAATACCATTTCTCCATAACTCTTATTATTGTTCAATTAAATCCTAAAAGTATAAAACAATATCATTTCATGGAATTTGTTTTCTAGGAATAATCATTTAAATGATAAAAGAAGTTTGTTTCATACACATCCACATAGGCGGATTGTAAGGGATCAAACAAACTGGCCAAATGGTTTAACTGGTACTCTATTTCCCAAATGTGTTGAATCTATTGGCATCCAATCCTAATCGAAAATTCATAGGATCAACTGAGAAATTTAGATGTAATTAATCAAATTTATTCATTGATTGTGAATCCCATTGATGTCTCATTAACCCATCATTGCTATTATCTACCAAATTCCACTTCATGAGTTCGGTGGTTTTTGATGACATGAATAATCATTTCAATCAATGATTTAAATTAAAGTAATGAAAAAACATTGTATGTGTGTTTATTTTATTTGTATTCATAGTTGTATTTTGATTCGTACTTACAACATCACCCATTAACAGCCATCTAGAAGGCGAACATTTTTTTTCAATCATGTCAACCTGAATCCTTTCACCAATAAAACATACAATCATTGGGACACATATGTATTTTTGTATAATTAAAACCGAGCTTGTTAACAACTTTTTCGTATCATAAAAAAACATGGGGATGTTTTCTTCACGAAATGAATCACAAAACAATTCCAATATCATGGATATTTCCTTGTTTTTAATTCCACATTTAAATTTGATATTGTACAACTTTAGTAGAAATGAATTTTTTTTATATTTCCAACATCCACTATACAACTCTTGATTTTCATCATCACCTAAATCATGATACATATTTTCCTCAGTGATGTTTTATATTACATTAGTCTCCACATAATCAATAGAAGGATCCACCGATATGTTACAGTCTTTATCTCATTGTCCTAAACTTTCAAAAACATCACTTGTCATGTTTCTATTTGTAGCACACTAATCTGGTTTTTCTGATATTTTTGGATGTTTATTTTTTTGTCTTGCAGTACCTAATGAATCATTTATAATATTTTGATTTTCATTTCCCATTGTCGATGATGATGGGAGCCTATTCTGTGGATTAACATCAGTGCACAACCTTTTGTAACGTTCGATTCTCCATTCCAAATCCGACACAAATATTAAATAGGTAATTTCATCAATATTAAATGCTCATAAACTTCATCTCTCTTCAACCATCTACAATATTTACATTTAGGATGTGGAAAAATTATCATCCCTTCAACATATTGATTGAAATTTCCAAAATATAAAACTCCTTCAAACCCATAACACACAGAGGTGTGCTCCTCGGTAATGTGATCCAGCTTTTATCCATGTATATCCCAATGTGACTACACAATATTAAAAAAAATTAAAACACATAACTATTAATTAATAATTAATGGGATTAATATATACTAGTTGATAAAATATATAAATATGTTAAATATTTTATAAATGTATAGGATTAGATTAATAGAAACCTCAAAGACACTTTTCCCAATAGCCCATGCTAACTTAAGGCACATTAAGATGATATATATCCATGAAATTTAACATAATATACATATTGTGTCTCAAAAATACTATCTATGGTCTACCAATATAGCCCAAACAATATAGCAATATCAATGAAGAGGTATGAATGCCTTTTATACCAATTTATCACAAACCAAGAAAGATAACCAACCCAAGAGGCATATTATAGGGTTGATATGTAGATCACAGATATCATGGATGAATTGATATATAAAAATAAATAAGAATGAGGAGGATAAAATAGAGGCATGTTATATTTTTGAAGATAAGCATGTGTGATAAAGGATACAAGGGAAACTTATGAGAGCTCTAAGGATCTTATAGTGAAATTAATCTAACTCCTCTTTTGATAACATTTTTTCATGAACCCACCCAATTTTTACCTCCATCACATGGTTGGTCTAACCCCTGATAATGCCTAAATGGTGTTCCCAATCCATAGGTTATGTGAAATGTTCAAATGAAACAATGAAATACCACCTAAGAATGATTTCACCTAATAAATAATTATGGAAATAATTAGTGGGAAGAAAATAAAATTTTAGAATGACCCTTTCCTACATTAGACATCCACGCCATAGAAAAAAAACAAGAAGAAACCTAATAGTAATACTAGGAAATGTAATAAATATAAATAATAACAAAAAACTCACATTCCCCTTGTACTCCCTCCCCTGTAAGGAAAACATTCCCCTCCAGTGGCCTTTCTTCTCCCACTGTCTACTATAGCTACCCTCAGTCTGTAGAATGTAGTAAAAGCCTAAGTGTCCAATCCCATAAAAAGGAAATAAAGTAAAACTAAACTAAAAACATAAATACTATATTATGACTGTAAAAGTCAATACCCAACTAAAAGAATCAAAACAAACCTTTGGTGATAATAAAAGATATGGCAACAAATGAAACAGAAAAATGACAGAGATATAGGGTCTAAATATAAATTCTTGGTTGGGATCACAAAATAGAAACCACTCTTTAATAAATACATTTAAAAATAATATAATTTCATTCTAGATTGAAAAAATAAATATACAAATATACGGTTTTCCATTCTTTTCTAATACAACTAACACACTGATGATTCTTAAATACAATTTTACCCTTTCCATTTTGAAAACCATATAAAAAATAATTTAAAAAATCAGTTAATAATAATATAAAGAAATAAAAGAATTTATTTAGTAGGAAATCAAATAGTAGAAATCATATCAGGAGGTGCTACAAAATAAAAGAAAGTATAACAAGCCACTTGTTATATTAAACATAAAAATGAAACTAAGAAAATTATCATTCAAATATAGTAATATATAAATAGAAATAAAATGGGAGAAAGAACCTTAAGAAATAAATAAGTAGCTTTGTTATTTGTGTTCTAGGTAATTCACATCCTATTGATCAAACATATAGGAATCTATTTCCATTTCTACTCATTGGAGGGTGTGAGGACCCAGTTGGAGTAATGAACCACTGAGAGTGGGGGGGGGGGGGTGAATCAGTGGTACCCCTTTTTTCTTCTTTTATGTTCCCTTAAGATTGATGACAACCTTTGTCTCCTGTTAAAGATATAATTACCTGCTGAGAAACAAACAAGCAGACATCCAAAGGAACATAACAATTTATAAGGTTCACTATTCAATAAGAATAGCTACGTCCTTGGTATGGTTGGAAACAATCTAGCACCACAAAATCCACTAAGAAAACAATCCTTAGATTACAACGAGTAGGATATACCCTTACACTCGTGAAGAACTGTGAGCAATCACTTCAGTGTGTGTGCACCCTCTTAGAATAATAGGGAAATGTCTCTTTTCTTGTAACAACTTATGTTACCTGCACTTCCTTTCAAATACACAAGTTTAATAAATTTCACCACAAATATTCACTTCCTTACCCAGAAGAAAGGCAAGGACTCCTTGGACTTGAAATAGATCAATTATAGTCTGAACATCCCATTCTGAATCATCAATCTGAATAATTCACTCTATATTTTATTCTCCACTCCGAATCTTCAATGCGAGTCTTCCTTAGTCTGAGAAACTCAATATGGTGATAGCCAGTACTGATTCCCCATTCCGAATCACCACACTAAATTCTCTAATCCGAATTATCCACTCCGAATTCTCCACTCCGAATTCTTCAATCTGAGTCTTCTTCAGCCTGAGAAACTCAATACGGTGATAGCCAGTACTGATTCCCCATTCTGAATCTCTACTCCGAATTCTCCACTCTGAATTCTCCACTCCTAATTCTCTTCAATCCGAGAAACTCAATACTGTGTCAACTAGTATCAAATTCTAATTTCGATTGAAACCACATTGAAACTCAGTCGGCCAAGCTCTTCTTCCTATCTCTATATTATCATAGATTTTCTCTCTACATCATCATCACTCACTTACATAGCACCTTGATCTCCTTTTATATGTGCTCCAAAGTGTTCTTAGGTGGGAAACCAAAATATTTTCCCGCTCACTTAAATTCACCCAAATCTTAATTTCTCCTAAAATATCAGAGTAATTATGACTTTTTCAGCGCTTATAGAATCTTCTCAAATCTTCTTCCACTTCTCTTGATTGAGAAATTTGGCCTTTTCTGGATCCAACTTTGTTACACTTGATTCTCGGTATCACTTTCTCAGATCCACACTTTTGGCTTCTCGGCATCAAATTCATGGATTCACTTCTAGATTCTTCGGTCTCACATTCTCGGATTCACTCTTCTTCACTTCTCTTGATTCTTGGATCTATCCTTCTTGAGTCTTCGACATCAATTTATCATATCCACCCTTCATCGCTTCTTTGGTATGGCTTTTCATTATGACTTTACCAAATCTCAGAATGACTACTCATATCTTCTTCAGTATGGGTTTTCGTTATGACATCACCAATTCTCAACATGAATCCGCACTTCTGGCTACAGACTTCATGTTCAAGAATTCGACTGCAAACTTCTTCACTCCGAACTTCTGACTCAGCAAGTCAACTCCGAACATCCTACTACGAACTTTTGACTCATGAAATCTACTCTGAACTTCTCACTACGAACTTCTTCTTCAGCAAGTCGACTCCGAACATCCCACTACAAATTTCTGACATAGGAATTCGACTCCAAAATTCTTGCTATGAACTTCTGGTTACCGATAGGACTCCTCTAATTCTCGGAATAGATTTTGGTTCTTGATACAAATTCTTCAATTTTTGGAATGACACTTCCTGATTCTTGGAATGGCTCTTCCTGATTCTCAGAACAGCTTCTGGTTCTTGATTCTTAGAATGGCTTCTACACCCTTCTTTTTTCATTGTGTCATATGTACCTACATATATTATTAATCTTAGAGATACAAAACAGAAAATCATCATCACAATTGGCGCCTTCACATCTCCTATTATCCAGCTTTCAAGAATTTTCAATTTCCCAGTTCCAAACTTCTCAATTTCCAGACTCTGAATTCCAGACTCCGAATTCATCAAACACGAGGTTCTGAAAGTTCAATATTCTCAGTTCTGAACTTCAAACATCCAGCTTCCGAATTCTTAGAAATTCAAGTTGTCTTTCCTTTATGAAAACATCTTCATGATCAAAAAAATATAATCCATGCAAACCATCTCTTCCTTTAGCTTGGTCCTAACTATCTACCCCATTGGATTTTGTTGTCAACCAAGTTTTCATAAATCACAAAACTTGGAAACCTCATGCAATGGATTACTTATCAACAATTCTAAGCCTAAGGGAGCTAAATAATTGTAGGAAAAAAGAATCATTGACAAAAAACCATGTTGTCCATAGGTAGTGAAAAAGACATCTTCAGCTTCATACTTCCTATAAACAACTTCATGTTCTTTCCTATGACAACCCTGCTTTTTATTATAACTTAAACATGCTTTATTACATAAAACATCACTTGATACAACAAATACGATCGATAATTTTAGTGTATTTGGGGATTAAAATCATTACATAAAAACTTAAAACATGAAATACAACATCTTTATTGAAAACTTCCTTTACATGACCACTACATTCCCTCGTACTTAGCATTGCATGGGATAACCTGAGGACATGCATAAGATAAGGGTGAGATATAAAGCCTAGTAAGGGAGTAAACATGGAATAACATGAGGAGTATAATACATGTTAGGAAATAGGCATGTAAATAGAGCATAAGATAAACATGAACATAAAAGGAATGATAAATCATGATAATCATAACATGGAAATGTGGTAACAACACTTAACATTGAATTAGCCTGAGCCAAGGCTCATTGAACATGGAGCATGAGTAAACCCTCATTGCACATGAAGCACGAGTAAACCATCGTTTCACTAGAATTAGCATGAGTCAACAATCATTTCACATGATGTATCATGATACTATACTTTACCCAATGCATTGGAGCGCTATAAGGGCACACCTTTCTTAAACATTTCATTTCATGCATAAGTGTGCCACATGGATCATAAAACATGGATTCATAAAACATAATCATTTATTCCACGATAAATGAATGTGGAATTCATACATGAAACATTACAATCAATAAGTAAATGTTCATAAAGGTGAATACCCTTGATGGATAAATGGGAATGGTATTCACTACACAATGACTCTAGCTTAGAAAATCGGTGTGATTTCAGCAGCATAACGGCGTGACGTAAGATTTAATAAAATAAGTTGATGAGAGAGAAATGGGTTCCTCATAATATTTACATGTAATGGAAATTAAGGAGGTCATATAGATACATGTACAATCAATTTTAATGGAATTTAGGTTCATGATAGAAGAGTATTGCTTGAATGTAAAAAAGAGGGAGAAGTTCCTTTCGGAATTTCGGCATTGAAATGGGTGTACATGGGAGGCATTTAATGAGAGATAAATGGGTCTACCATCATTCAAAAAAATAAGAGGGAAGTATGGGAGAGGTGAAAAACCATACCCCAACATTAATAATTGAAATATAAAGGGCAATACAACTTGAATAAAATTGACAAAAATGAGAAAGGAAGAAAAAACCCTTACTTGGAAGTGAGCATCCAAAGGCTAGAGGGAGGCTTGTGAGAAGCTTCTTGGGAGCTTGGGGCACCTTGAAATGATTATAGAGAGAGTAGGGCAGAGGTTGGACGAACTCCAAGGGATTTTAGTGAGGAGGAAGTGGGTGCTTGGGTGGGTTTATATAGGAAAGGTGAGGGAATTCATTATTATTTAGGTTTGGTTCCCCTTACAGTAGATTAACCCAAACCACAAACCATCCTATGGTTTTGGGCCATGGTTTTTGGAAAAGGGAAGAGGGAAAAAATATTTTATAAGGCCTAAGTCCGAACATATTAAAATAATAAGGTTTCTTATCTGGAGGTGTCTCACACTCCCATGGAAGTTAATTTAAAAAGGAAAAGTGTTGAATATGTCTTTAGGGGTCCATTAATGCTTTGAAAAGTAATCCAAAAAAACCCAAAATCACAGTATTTTAATGATAAAACATATATTGGCCAAAAATAAGGATTATGGTTTTTCATTACATCATCATTGGGTCATTATTATGTCATAAAACATATTATATATTTAAATGGTATTTAATTTTTACCCAAAAATTTGACTGTCTCAAAAAATTATGAAAAATTCACTGTTGGATAATTTCGACGTCCTGATTCTAGAAATGAAATTTATTTTATCTAAAAAATTTCTAAATATGTTAATTTTTACTTTTAAAATAAAAAACCATCATTTATCGAAAATTCACGGGTTTTGATAGAAATGGCTTTCAAACCTTAATATAAAATTTTAATTGCATTCATAAAATTATAAGATCATTAATATTTAATAAAAATTAATTTAATAATAATAATATTATTTTATTAAAATATTATTGATTTCAAAAATCCCTTAATTTCATAAAATATAATTCTTAATTAAATAATAACTAAAAACACCATTTGTACTTAAAAAACTATTTACAATGTTTCAAAAATGACTAGAAATAAATATTATATACAAAAATAGTGTACATGAACATAGTAATACTTATTTGTTACATAACCCCATAAAATAGCCATATAAGACCCAAGGGTAAGGTGTGTGATGGTGACAAACTCATAGGGTGGCTCAGATAACATCGCTCGAGTGGTAATTTCAATCAACTTCCACTTTCCCCATAGACGGTCACGTTCGAGCTTGACATGATGAAGCTCAGCTTGGGCTTGGTCAGGGGAGAAGCCCAAGGATGCCACCTCTTTTCCGAACTCCGACAAATGGTCTTCGTATGGGGAAATTCTACTAGATGAGGCCATCGCTTCCTTTGTCTGAGTAAAATTGGGTTCGTTAAAGACTTATATTTATACTAATCATGTGATCACTATTCAAGGAATATAAAAGTAACGGTCGCAAATCATATCATAAAACCAAAGAAGTTGACATCTTATAATTTTTTTTTTAAAAAGATACATTTAACTGGATAAAGAGGGATTTTCCATTAATGAAACTTTGGGTCATTACAATATTCCCCCCTTAAGAAATTTTCCCCTCAAAATTTTCTTTTTCCCACACTAAAACAAATGTGGGTAACTTAGCTTCATCATATCCTCCGACTCCCAAGTTGCTTCTTCAAACTTGTAGTTTCTCCACAACACCTTGATGAGGGGCATTGTCTTATTTCGTAAACTTTTTCTCTACGATCTACGATTTTCGCTAGTTTATCCTCATAAGAATGATCATATTCCAATTGTACCACCTCAGAAGAGAGTATATGTGAAGGGTTCGGTATGTACTTCCTTAAGATGGATACATGAAAGACATCATGCACCATGGCCATAGTAGGTGGAAGTGCTAGTTGATAGACCACAGCCCCAACACGATCAAGAATCTCGAAGGGGCCGATGTACCATGGAATTAACTTCCCTTTCTTTCCAAACATCATGACCTTCTTCCACGGAGATATGTGTAAAAAAAACCATGTCTCCAACTTTAATCTCATGGTCTCGTCGATGATTATCTTCATAACTCTTCTGTCGACTCTGGGCTGCCTTGATATACTGCTGAATGGTTTTCACCTTCTCCACCATTTCCTCGACCATTTCTAGTCCAACCAGCTTACGTTCACCGACCTCATCCCAACAATCCGGTGTTCTGCACCTTTTCCCATAAAGGGCTTCATATGGTGCCATTTGGATGCTCAAGTGGAAACTGTTATTATAAGAGAACTCAACCATAGGAAGAGGTTGATCCCATCTTCCTTTAAAGTCCATTGAGCATGCTCTCAATATATCCTCAAGTGTTTGGATAGTCTGCTCGGATTGGCCATTGGTTTAAGGATGATAGGCTGTACTGAAGTTCAGTTTAGTATTCAGATCATGGTAAAGAATCTTCCAAAACATAGAGGTGAATCTTGGATCTCGATCAGACATAATAGATAGTGGTATTCCATTCAACCCTACCACTTCCCTGATATATTTCTGTGCCAGTTGATCCAATGAGAAATCCTCCCGAATAGCAATGAAGTGTGCAGTCTTTGTAAGACGATCCAAAACAACCCAGATTCCATTGTTGCCTTTGGAAGTCCTTGGAAGTACGGTGACAAAGTCCATGGTGATGTTTTCCCATTTCCATTCTGTTATGGTAAATGGTTGCATCGTCCCCTTAGACTTCTGCCTCTTTGACTTCACTTGATGACACACCAGGCACTTTGATGTATATTCAGCGATCTCCTTCTTCATATTATCCCACGAAAAGTTTTCTCGGAGATCTCAATACTTCTTTGTGATCCCTGGGTGAATAGAGAAATTTTAACTATGTGCATCATTTAAGAGTTCCTTCTTCAGCTCCGGACTTGATGGAACATATAGTCTTTTCCCAAACCACACAGTTCCTTCTTCATTAACATTAAACTCCAAGGATTTTCCCTTTTTGATAGATTCCACTTTTTCATGAATTCCCAGATCATCCTTTTGAGCATCCTTTAACCTTTCCAAAAAGAGATGGTTGAGAAATCATTTGTGAAAGTATTGATGATGTTACCTTCATTATTATTCCCACATCCATCTTCATCATGTCTAAGAAGATTGGATCCTTCTCAATTCTCATCATTGATAGAATCGCAGGATCCTTTCTACTTAGGGCATCTGCCACCTTATTCGCTTTCCCAGGGTGGTAATGTATTGAACAGTAATAATCCTTGATGAGCTCTATCCATCTTCTCTGGCACATATTATGCTATTTCTGTGTGAATATATATTTAATACTCTTGTGGTCAGTATATATCTCACATTTCTCTCCATAATGATAAAGCCACCAGATTTTCAAGCCAAAGATCACCGCCGTGAACTCCAGATCATGCGTTAGATAGTTTCGCTCATGGATTTTCATCTTCTTTGAAGCATAGGATATCACTTTATCATTCTGCATCAGCACACATCCTAAGCCCTTCTTCAAAGCATCACTGAATACCACAAAAAGCTCCCCACTTGTGGGTAATGTGAGCACGGGTGCAGTGATAAGCCAACTTTTCAACTCCTTGAATCATTCTTCTCATTCATCACTCCAAGGAAACATTACTCCCTTTCGAGTTATCTTGGTAAGAGGGTTGGACAATCGTGAGAAATTTCTCACAAATCGTCGATAATATCCAGCTAACCCCAAGAAGCTACGAATATCCATTACCGATGTTGGCATCGACCATCCCTCAATTGCCTCTGTTTTGGAGGGGTCCACATATATTACATTTCTTGTGATGATATGGCCCAAGAATGAGACCTCCTTCAACCAGAACTCACACTTGCTGTACTTTGCATAGAGCTTCTCCTTGCGCAAAGTCTCTAGTACAGTTCTTAAATGCTCCTCATGATCCTCCTTGGTTTTGGAGTATATTAGAATATCATCTATAAAGACTACCACAAATTTGTCAAGGTAATCTCTAAAGACTCTATTCATCAAGTCCATGAATATTTCTGGAGCATTGGTGAGTCCGAAAGGCATTACTATGAATTCATAGTGCTCGTACCTTGTACGAAAATCAGTCTTGGGGATATCTTCCTTCTTCACCCTTACTTGATAATATCCCGACCGCAAGTCCACCTTTGGGAAGTATTGCGCTCCATGAAAATGATTGAACAATTCATTAATTCTTGGGAGAGGATACTTGTTATTTATCGTGATTTTGTTAAGTTCACGAAAATCGATGCAAATCCGCATTGACCCATCCTTCTTCTTGACGAAGAGGACCGGTGCACCCCATGGTGAACCACTTTGGCATATAAACCCTTTATCCAGATTCTCCTGTAGTTGTTTCTTCAGCTCTTCAAGCTCAACAACATACATTCTATATGGAGTCTTGGATATTGGTAATGCCTCAGGTATAAGTTCAATTGAGAACTCAACATATCTTCTAGGAGGAAGACCATGATGTTCCTCAGGAAACACTTCCTCGAATTCCCTCACAATAAGCATTTCATCAAGGATGGTTTCTTCTTTGGATTAAATCATTTTATCCGGATACGCGTGCTCATAGGGCAGTAATATCCATGCTTGAGATTATGGAGCTAAAGGAGATTCATCTTCCTCCTAACACTTTTAAAGAATCGGGGGTCGATTCTCTATATGGAATGTGATTTCCCTCTCCCGACAATTTATGTTGGCTCTATATAAGGAAAGCCAATCCATGCCAAAAATTGCATCAAATTCTACCAGTGGGAGTATGATGAGGTTCTCCGGGAAATTAAATCCACATATTATAATAGAGTAGGACTTATATTCATGGGATGTAATGATTGCCCCATTTTCCGTACTCACCGACATCATTACTTCCATTATTTGTGGTGGTGCTGGGATTGTTCTACTAAACTTTTGAGATATAAAATAATGCATAGAACCTGAATCAAAAAGTGTTTTCGCTATTCTTGAATGAATAACTAGCATACCTGTCACCACTTCGTTGTCGGGGATCACTTCGGCAGAAGTGATGGCAAAAGCTATTCCTTGATGTCTTGGAGGTTGTTGGTTGCCTCCGATAACCCTTGGATCAGGGCACTGATTTGAAAAATGACCCAGTTCATTGCATTTAGAGCATTGAACAATGTGCTGAGGTTCAAATGTAGTGTTTCTCTCCTCTGTCGCAGCCGCGGGTCCTTCTTGCCGATAGTTAATAGCTAGGTGCCTTTCTCTTCTACACTTGAAGCATTTTCTCATCCCCTTAAGGCAATTTCCAGGGTGCTTCTTTCAGCACTTTTGGCAAGTGGGGTGATGGAACTTCTTAGAGCCGTTGGATTTATCCATTGTCCCACCAGTATTGAAGTCCATCTTATGCTTATTATCCCCATGATACCCCCTGTGATTCTCCGATCTCCATTTCAACCTTGAGGGCACATCAGACAATTTCCACATAGCTGTCAAAGTCACGGATCACTAATGATTTCCGCAAGCTAGGCTTCTGCCCACCAAAGAAGCGGTCAACCTTGAATTCGATGGTAACGACAAAGCCGGAAGCGTATCGTGCAAGCCTTGTCAAGTTTGATTCATACGCTCCAACGGATTCCTCATCTTTTTTCTTGAGGGAAAGAAAGTCCCTTTCCATCTTAAGCCGGAGGGTGCGTGGAAAATATTTATCGAAAAACATCTTCTAGAATTCCTACCATTCCAAAGCCTCGATCTCCTCCTCAGGGTTCATATTTTTGATCAATGTCCAC
Source organism: Viscum album (assembly GCA_963277665.1). NCBI lineage: Eukaryota > Viridiplantae > Streptophyta > Magnoliopsida > Santalales > Viscaceae > Viscum > Viscum album. The sequence continues at coordinate 1,677,652,872 of OY728132.1, read as the reverse complement.
CATTGATTAGCTTCACCCTCCATACGATAATCTGCCAGGAGAACATTCTCTTGTTCAGAACATTGGAGGATTGAGAATATCTTTTCAATGGAGTTGATCCATTGTTCAGCGATCGTGGGATCGGATGATCCACTAAAAGTAGGAGGCCTTTGCCTCATGAAGCTCCCGATATCGACTTGTTCCTTCTTAGGGGGGTTTGGACGTTCCTCTTGACTCGTGTTTCTATTCAAAACTTGAGTTAGCTGATAGAGAAGCATGAAAAAGTTTGCGATTCCCACTCCCATTGGATTGGGCATCTTATTAGTACAATCATCACACTGATATTCACAACGGTTGTTAGCCCGGGTCCTCCTATTACCAGCTATTTTATAGAATAAAAGGAAAGTTAGGGGTAACACATAAAGGGTAATCCAAAGACAAAATATGATGACTTATAAATAAACTTTTATTTCCATAACTCATGAGTCTATAGGCTTTAGTCTTGGATTTTCATTATCTACTTTCTAACATATATTCTTAGGGGAATTTTTCCCTTAATAAGGGTTTGTACTAAGATTGTGAATTTATCGAAACATATCCCCCGGGAGTGTCGTAACCAAGAGTGCAGCAAGGACCGTTGTCGTGCACCAGTTCCCGTTCGAGTCTAGCTCAAAGCGGTGTTTTCGGGTTTTTCCCCTAGGATACATTTGTGCCAGAGCCACCTCTAGCTACTCGTATCCAGACAGGGATGTATTTGTTTGATAAACCACTTACTTAGTATTTAAAAAAACTTAGGGATGTTTTTATTATACTTAGTCTTGTATCTAAGGCTTTACTAGGGTTTACTAATCCCAAAAAATAACTAAACCAATCCTTTGATACCAACTATAGAAACCCTTCTTTTTATTACAACTTAAACATGCTTTATTACATTAAACATCACTTGATACAACAAAGAAGATCGAGCTGTTTAATGTCTTTGTGGATTAGGATCATTACATAAAAACTTAAAACATGAAATACAACATCTTTATTGAAAATATCCATTACATTACCACTGCATTCCCTCATACATAGCATTGCATGTGATAACCTGAGGACATGCATAAGAAAAGGGTGAGATATAAAGCCCAGTAAGGGAGTACACATGGAATAACATGAGGAGTACAATACATGTTAGGAAATAGGCATGTCAATAGAGCATAAGATAAACATGAACATAAAGGCATGATAAAGCATGATAATCATAACATGGAAATGTGCCAACAACACTTAACAATGAATTAGCAATGAGCCAAGGCTCATTGCACATGGAGCATGAGTAAAACCTCATTGCACATGAAGCACGAGTAAACCCTCATTGCAATTGAATTATCATGAGTCAACACTCATTGCCCATGACGTATCATGATCCTATAATTTACCCATTGCATTGGAGGGATATAAGGGAGCACCCTTCTTAAACATTTCATTTCATGCATAAGTGTGCCACATGGATCATAAAACATGGATTCATAAAACATAATCATTTATTCCATGACAAATTAATATGGAATTAATACATGAAACATTACAATCAATAATTAAATGTGCATAAAGGTGAATACGCTTGATGGAGAAATGGGCATGGTATTCACTACACAATGACATTGGCTTAGAAAATCGGTTCGATTCCGACAGCGTAACGGCGTGACGTATGAATAAATAAAAAAAGGATGATGAGAGATAAAGGGGTTCCTCATCATATTTACATGTAATGGACAGTAAGGAGGTCATATATATACATGTACCATCAATTGTAATGGAATTTAGGTTCATGATACAAGAGTATTGCTTGAATGTAAAAGAAGAGAGAGAAGTTTCATTCAGAATTTCAGCATAGTAACGGGTGTACATGGGAGGAATTTAATGAGAGAGAAAGGGGTCTCTCATCATTAAAAAAATAAGAGGGATGTATGGGGGAGGTGAAAAACCATACCCCAACATTAATATTAGAAATTAAAAGGGAAATACAACTTAAAGAAAATTGACAAAAATGAGAAAGGAAGAAAAAACCCTTACTTGAATGTGTGCTTCCAAAGGCTATAGAGAGGCTTGTGAGAGGCCTCTTGGGTGCTTGGGGCACATTGGGAGGATTCTAGAGAGAGTAGGGCAGAGGTTGTATGAACTCCAAGGGATTTTAGTGAGGAGGAAGTGAGAGCTTGGGTGGGTTTATATAGGATGGATGAGGGAATTCTTTATTATTTAGGTTTGGGTCCCCTTACATTAAATTAATCCAAAACACAAACCATCCCATGGTTTTTGCCCATGGTTTATAGAAAAGGGAATAAGAAAACAATATTTTATAAGTCCCAAGTCCGAACATCTTAAAATAATAAGGTTGCTTATGTGGAGGTGAGTCACACTCCCATGGAAATTAATTTAAAAAGGGAAAGTGTTGAATATGTCTTGAGGGGTCCATTAATGATTTGAAAAGTAAGTCAAACAAACCCAAAATCACATTATTTTAGTGATAAAACATATATTGGCCGAACATAAGGATTATGGTATTTTATTACATCACCATTGGGTCATTATGATGTCATAAAGCACATTATATATTTAAATGGTATTTAATTTTTACCCAAAAATTTGTCTGTCTCAGAAAATTATGAAAAATTCATTGTTCGATAATTTCGACATCATGATTCCAAAAATGACATTTATTTTTTATTAAAAAAATTTCTAAATATGTTAATTTTCACTTTTAAAATAAAAACCAACATTTATCGAAAATTCACGAGTTTTGACAGAAATGGCTTTCAAACCTTAATATAAAATGTTAATTGCGTTCATAAAATTATAAGAACAATTATATTTAATAAAAATTAATTTCATAATAAAATTATTATTTTATTAAAATATTTTTTAATTCAAAAATCCATTAATTTAATAAAATAGACTTCTTAATTAAATAATAACTAAAAACACCATTTGTACTTTAAAAACTATTTACAATGTATCAAAAATGACTAGAAATCATTATTATATAGAAAAATAATGTACATGAACATTGTACTAATTATTTGTTACATAACCCCTTAAAATAGCCGCATAAGACCTAATGGTAAGGTGTGTGATGGTGACAGACTCTTGGGGTGGCTCGGATAACATCGCTCGAGTGCTAATTTCAATCAACTTCCACTTTTCCCGTAGACGGTCACGTTCGTGCTTGATATGATGAAGCTCATCTTGGGCTGGGTCAAGGGCGAAGCCCAAGGATGCCACCTCTTTTCCGAGCTCTGACAAATGGGCTTCGTATGAGGCAATTCTACAGGATGAGGCCATCACTTCCTTTTTCTGAGTAAAATTGGTTTCGTTAAAGCCTTATATTTATACTAATCATGTGATCACTGTTCAACGGCTAATAAAAGTAACAGTCACAACTCTTATCATGAAACCAAATAAGTTGACATCTTATAAAATCATTTTTTTTAAAGAGACATTTAACTGGATCACGATGGATTTTCCATTAATGAAACTTTGTGTCGTAACATTTCCTACAACCACTCCAACAAATAGTTAGAATAGTTCACATACACAAGAAGTGATGAGTTCACAACTTACCCACAACTCTCTCTTTAAACAATAGATTTATTATACAAAAAACTTCTCCACCTTGATAAAAAAAATCCAAAGGTAAGAAGAGAGTGGGGACAGAACAACATACCTTATCCTTGAAGAGAAAGAGGTTGGACACCCATGTTCATCCTCAATCATGAGAATGATTACTTTGGCAACGGTTTTATGAAAATATCAGAAACCTGTTCAGCAGATGAAACATATTCATGTTTAAGTTAATTATTTTCCCCATGCTCTTTGATGAAATGACATTTGATGACAATATGCTTCGAATAAGAATGTTGGACTGGATTCATGGTAAGGTTAATTATGATTTGATTATCACAGCCCAAGAGAAAGGGAAACATAACTTCAACTAACAAATCTTCCAACAAGTGTCTTCATCTAGATAAGTTGAGTAGCGGCCATGGTGGCAGCACCATATTCATCTTCAGCCGTAATAAGTGTCACAAAATTTTGCTTCTTCGAGTGCCAGCCAACACAACTTTTTGACATAAAGAACACTCAACCAGATGTGGATCTTTTATCATCAACATTTCCTGGACAATCTGTATTTGAATAGCCAAACAGATCAATGTTATTTGAGCCATTATAATTGATTCAGAATTCTTTTGTTCCTTTTATGTATCTGAGAATTATTTTTCCAGAAAAAATATGTGATTCTTTAGGAGCACTCTAGAATCTTGCACATAAGGTAATAGCAAAAACAATATCTGGTCTTGATGCAGTCAGGTACAAAAAACTTCCAATCAGCATTCGATATTCTTTTTGACCGACTTCTTTTCCTTCATCATCTTTGCATAGCTTTGTTCCCACTGAGATATGAGTTGATACAGGTTTTGAGTTTTCTAGGACAAACTTCTTGTAAATTTCCTTAGCATACTTTTCTTGGGAGAGAAAAATGAATTCTTTCTATTGGAAGATTTGTAACCCAAGAAAGTATCTCATTTAACCCAACATGGACATCTCAAAGACATTCTTTATTTCTTCAGCAAACCTTTCACAGCTTCTTTCATTATTCCCAGTAAAAATAATGTCATCAACATAAACAATCAAAATGAGAGAAAGATCTTGGCTTTCCTTGAAGTAATTATTACTGTCAACTCTCCCTTTCATAAAGTTCATCTCCTTTAAGCAAGTATCCAGTTTGGAATACCATGCTCTTAGAGCTTGCTTTAGCCCATACAAGGTTTTCTTCAACCTGCACACATAACTTTCATTCTTCCCAACAACAAATCCACATGGTTGCACAATATAAACTTCTTCTTTAAGATCACCATTAAGAAATGCAGATTTGACATCCATTTAAAAAAAATTGTAGCTTCATTGTTCATTAATAAAAAGAAAGATTTGAATAGTTTCTAATCTGGCCACTAGATCAAAAGTTTCTTCAAAGTCAATTCATTCAATCAGCGAGTAGCCTTTGCAAACCAATCTTGCTTTATTTCTAATAACTTCACCTTCTTCATTTAACTTGTTCCAGGAGACCCATTTGGTTCCAATAATGTTCTTATTTACAGTCCTGGGTATGAGTTCTCATGTGTCATTCTTTTAAATCTGGTTCAATTATTCATTCATGGCTTGATCCCATTCCAGATTCTCAAAGTCTTCTTTAACATCATTTCGTTCCAATTTTTAATACAATGAAGTATGTGATATAGAACTACTTGTTCTTCTTGTATGAACCGTGTGACGTTGATCACCAATAATATTCTGATCTTGCACATGTTTCATCAGCCTTGGATAAGTTTTTCATGTGCCTTCCTCATCACTTGATATGGTTGAATCTGATTCTTCATCTTGATTAGGATTACAATTCATTGCATCCTTATCATAATTATCAACTTCATCTTCCTTATCTTCCATGACTGTCTAGACATGCTAATATTTTCCTGGATTTTCAATGACTTTTACATTAACAGTATCCACCATTCTTCTTGTTTCTTTGTTAAAACATCTATAACCTCTTCCTTCTAGAGCATAACCACGAAAAATTCTGTCTTCCCCTTTTTGCTCGAATTTTCCACAACTTAAACCTTTATTCTTTATGATGCATGGACACCCAAAAACATTAGTATGCTTCATACATGGAGTAATTCCATAGAAAAGTTCATATGGAGTATTTTTTGATTGGGGGCTTTTGAAAAATCGATTTTGAATATAAAAAGATGTACTTGTATCTTTCCTCCAAAAATAATGAGTAAGGCCATGTTCAAGTAACATGGTTCTTCCCATTTCCACCAAGCTTCTGTTCTTTCATTCATCAACCCCATTTTGTTGAGGTGTATAAGAATCACTGTATTCATGCTGAATCCCATGCTTCTCAAGATAGTCTTTAAATTCATCACTTCTATACTCACCACCATTATCTGTTCTCAACTTTTTTACAGAGTACTCACATTCTTTCCCAACATTCCTTCTGAAGCTGTTTAACATTTTCAAGGCCTCTAACTTGTGTTCAATAAACATAACACATGTGATGCAAGTAAATTCATCAATGAAGGTGATGATGTACTTATCTATATTTGTTGATTGTTTGCCCATCGACCCACATATATCAAAATTTATTAGTTCAAGGGGTTGTTTAGATCAAATGTCAACCTTCTTTTTCACAACACTTGCAATCTTTCCTTTCTAACAGGTAGTGCAACACCAATCTCTTCTTCATGGAAAATCTAGAATATCTCGAACACTATACCTTTGAGATAACATGCTTATATTTCTCTGACACATGTGTCCAAGTCTTCTAAGAGATAACTGATTTTCCTCCACTAAGCTCATGTAACAAGAGTTTTGTTAATTTCCAACCTGAAACAGATTCCCTTTGGTCTGTTGGCCTCTTGTAACAATCTGCCCATCTTCTTCACTTTTCACAATAAACCCATCTTTCTTGAAGATAACTTTGTTACCCTCATCACACAATTGTGATACACTCAGCAAGTTGTGATTCAGTCCATCAACATACTAAGTTTTCTCGGATTTCAATTTTTCCTTCCCAAGGATGGTTGATCCAAAATCGTTGATTTTTAAAGATTCATCAATGCCAATTGTCACTATGACTTCTTTAAAATTCTTCATATTCTTTAGTAACTTCAAGTCTCCTGTCATATGTGAGAACACCAACTATCAATTATCTAAGTTCATTCTTCCTTTGTAACTTTTAGAGCAGTTTCAACTACAAGTCCTTTTTATTCATTCACTTCTTTCTTTACCATTGGCTTCTGGGAATTAAGAGCTTTTTGTTGAGTCGGTAACAACAAAACACAAACTTTTGCAAGGTGTCCATGTTGTTCACACCTTTCACAAATGGTCTCTAGAGGCTGGAACCAATTTTTTGTCTTGACTTCATTATTCTCAACTTTCATCAATAAAAGCTTCTCAATATTCTTCCTTTGAGGAGATTGAATCCCCCTCAACCTATTCCTTTAATAAAATGTTGGGTGGTGGTAATAATGTTGATTGAACCAACACATATTTGTTGTATGCCTAAATCTACCACAATTTCAACAGTACCCATAGAAGGAGTACCATCATCTGAAGCTTTTGTTCTGATACTTCTTCGTTGCTCTTTCTTTAGCCCCACCAACCATTATTTTGTTAGTAAGATTTCTTTGCTGGATTTCTACCTTCTCTGATTTTGTTTTCTTTTCACCCGTGTTAGACATAGGTTTCCATGAAACATCAGAGCTCCCAGTAATTCTAGTCTTGGCCACATAAGTAACTTTCTCAGCTTTCTTCTTCACAAGAATAACTTTATTCTTGTGTTTAATATTCTTAGAATGTTCTTGTTGATAAATTTCACCAACATCAGTAGTTGAGTTTTGAAAACAAAAGTTTATTGATTCAACTTCTGAGAGCTTCTTTTGAAAAATATGTAATTCTTCCTCTTTTGCCATCAGTTAAACTTTCATGTGCTCATTTTGATTTTTATAATCTTCAAGAGACTTCTTCAAGTCCCCAAGGTCTTTTTCAAGTTCTTATTTAATAGTATATTGATTTCCTTCTGAGGAACATTAATCTTCCATATTTTTGTTATGTTTCTCTAGCCTTCTGATCTTCTTTAATCATTACTTCAATTCTACTTTCAGATGCCTCTCAAGCTGAGTTTCTTCTTCTTCTGAGCTGCTACTTCCGAAATGTTCATCATTCACTGTTGCAGTGAAAGTATTTTCAACACCATGCTCAACTGAATTTTCAGATTCATCATCACTTTGTTCATCTTCTTCATTTATGGATAGGAATATTTTTCTCTTTGATTTGAAGAACTTCTTTTCTTTTTCCGACTTCACCAAATCTCGGCATGACTCCTCATCGCTTTTTCGGTATGGATTTTCGTTATGACTTCACCAATTCTCGGCATGAATCCACACTTCTGGCTACAAACATAATGTTCTGGAAGTCGACTCCAAACATCTTCACTCTGAACTTCTTACTCAGCAAGTCGAATCCGAACTTCCCAATACGAACTTCTGACTCAGGAAGTCGACTCCGAACTTCTCGCTACGAACTTCTTCTTCAGCAAGTCGACTCTGAACATCTCACTACAAACTTCTGACTTAGGAAGTTGACTCTAAAATTCTCACTACGAACTTCTGGTTCTTGATATGACTCCTTAAATTCTCGAAATGGATTTTTGTTCTTGATATGACTTCTTCGATTCACGGAAAGACTCTTCCTGATTCTTAGAACGACTCTTCCGGATTCTCAGAACGGCTCTTCCTGATTCTCGGAATGGCTCTTCCTGATTCTCAGAATGTCTTCTGGTTCTTGATTCTCGGAACGGCTTCTCCGCCCATATTTTTCTTTTATCATGAGTTCCTGCATATACTCATATTCTTAGAGATACCAAACTGAAAAGCATCGTCACAATTGGTGCCTTCACATCTCTTATCAGCCAGCTCTCGAGAATTTGCAATTTCCCAGTTCTGAACTTCTCAATTTACATAATCTTGATTCTCAGAACAGCTTCTCCACCCATATTTTGCTTGTATCATGAGTACCTGAATATACTCATAATCTTAGAGATACAAAATAGGAAAGCATCGTCGTAATTGGTGCCTTCACATATCCTATCAGCCAGCTTTCGAGAATTTTCAATTTCCCGGTTCTGAACTTCCCAATTTCCAGACTCCGAATTCTAGACTTCGAATTCTTCAAACACCAGGTTCCAAAAGTTCAATATTCTCAGTTCCGAAATTCAAACTTCCATATTCTGACTTCTTAAAAATTCAAGGTGTATTTCCTTTATGAAAACTTCCTCAAGGTCAAAAAAATAAAATCCATGAAAACCATCTCTTCTTTCAGCTTGGTCCTAACAGAGGGGACACACCCAATGTACAATGGTAAAAGAAATGTCACTTTGTTAAGTATGTGTTACATCATAATCTACTAGTGAAATATGTTGAGGCCCTACCGACTAGCCTAGAATCTAGTCCTAGCTTTTCCACCTAGGTACCCAAGATTCCCATGTTCAATGCCCCTAACTAAAATACATATGGGAAGTTTGGTAGAAAAAGAATATTGATGAAACACCATTATAAGGAAAGCATACAATAACATTCCACCTCTCGGTACTACCAATGAAAATTCACTTTTCATAGAAACATACCAATATGTCATCCATTTGAATCCTAGGTCCCAAAAATATATACAATTATGGGATTCAATTGGAGTTAATTTTATTTTTAAAAACCCATTAGAATGTTATAACTGGTCTAGAAAATTTTAGAAATAAAAATCAAATATTTGGAAAATCACTTTTCACTGTATAGATTTCACATTAAAAATGACAGTTCACACTTAGACACATATACACCTATATATATATGTTCCCCTTTTATAAATGCATATATTCCCACTAATTTACCTATCTCAAAACCCATATTTTTATTTCTTAAAACACCAATTTCTTTAAAATAACATATACCACTATGAAAAAACATGACTAAAATACTTCTCACATGAAAAAAGTGGTCCCCATCCCATAACACAATCATATCACACCTTTCTGAAAAACACATGGTACATTAAATCACAAAAATCACTAAATTAGTAACGTATTGTGAATTTTAAGAACATAAACCTCATCCCCTCCTCCTACAATGTATGAACCCCATTATATGTCTCCCACAACATGTTCAAAACACATCATTCTTGAAAACACTTGGTTCACAATCCCACAACATGGTCATATCACATGTCTCCCAAAATGTCATGGGTCATCAGCTAGTTTACTAATATAAATATAGCCATCACAGCTAGTGTATATAAACATTACATGAATAGAGAGTGGGGAATATGGGTCCTCTAACTATCCATACTAACCCTCATGATGTTGTAAAAAACCTCATCATGTGAATATACTTGTATCCTCTCATAGTTATCATTATTATTGTGGTGCATATTGAAATCAAAATTAATATAACATAATATACATATGGACACAAAAAATACCAATATATTCGATTAATAAAATACAATATCCAATTCAAAACCAAACTAGTTTTGTTGATTCTTCTAAAGGAATAACAAAAACAAACCAAAATCCATTTCACATAAATAAATATTCCCATTATCCGAGACATTCATTGAATTATGAAGTTTTAACATCATTTATCCACACATCCGAACATTTATTTTTTTCATTAACCATTTTCATCACATTAAGTATTCTAAAAATTATCTATTTATTTCATTATTGAATAATTATTTAATATATCATTACTCAAATATCTAGAATGAAGAAACCATGCATAAAAAGTTGTTTATTATCCCTATCATACCATCATATTTTTTCTGCACAAGAATATAAAACAACAACAACCTCACTACACCAAAAGATCAACCACCACATTTCCCCAACATTATGGCCAAACAAACACCACCTCACTTCCCCAAAATCATATCCAAACAACCACCAAATCACCTCTCCAATATAATGGGCACATCTCACCACTTGTCCCACATTTCATTGATATCACAAACGGTTTCACCATAAACACAAACATATGTCACAAAACATCATAGAATATGAGTATAAAATCCTACCTAAGATGAAGTTAGGATGAATCGGTGAGGTGGTAAGGGGCTAGGGATTCAGGGGTCATTGGGCGGGGGGGGGGGGGGGGCGAGGGTTCTCGTGGGGGTCAGGGGGAGAAGGGGGTCTCATGGGGGTGAGGGGGAAGTGTCATAATTGCAAAAAATGTTTTATGGGCAGTTTATTAATAACTGTCTCTAAGTCATTAATAAAAAAATTAGCATTAGTTTAGTAAACCGACACTAAAAACCTGCTGAAAAAGGCTATTAATTTTGTAGTTATTTCATGTGGTGGAGGTGTATTAAAATATAGCTATAATGTTTGAAATTGAAACATGCATTGTTAAAAAAATTTAATTACCATACCCATGTTTTAGAAATTTTAATTTTAACATATGGTAAATAAATAAATTATTTTAAAATGATTATCATATCATATTTTAACATTGGTTCTATAAAAAACAACATCAATGGTTTCTACATCACATTTATCTTTTTTTTCTAAAAACTAATGTCAAATGTAAAAAACAGTATGGAATTATTTTTGAATAATTATTAATGGAAAATGTAAAAGAATAAATTTAATAAATGTATTTAGTAATAAAATTTTACCAATTGGAATATATTATTATAACTATGTATAGTTGATTTCTTAAGATTTTATTTTACTTGTAGTGGAGCTCAATCTAACATCGAAATAAAAAGTTATGGACATCGAATGTTAGAATTTTATATGACTTATATTAGAGAATACAAACTTCTTATGACCATGAAAAGTGATCTAAATGTCCATTTTTTCTCCACAACTAGTCAAATAAAAAACCTAAGAAATTATATACAATGTAAAAAACTCATTTGAAATATTTTTTTTGAAATTAAAATTTTAAATGTTTAAATAAATCATTAGTTACTAATGACCAATGTTAAATTTTATCTATTATGAATGTTAACATCAGGCTTTATGAATTTATGATAAAATAGTGATTTAAAAGACCATTTTATAACTTGGTTTTGATGAATATTCAAATATTAATATATAATAATGATGAATGAAATTAATGTGTTGCTAAATATAATTGTCCCATGGACATAGAAACATGAAATTAAATATAGAGTTTCATACTAGAGGATGAAATGATAATGTACATTGAGAATAGAAGATCCAACAATCCACATGACAATGTTGGGGAATAATGTCCGTAGAGAACTATATTAATGGGTTGGTAATATTATTCAAGCATCGAAAAGGAAGGTATCTTTAAAAAAAATAAAAATGGTACATGAATTTTGGTACCCAATAAAATTTATGAAATAATTAATTCATTTAATTCCCAACCAATAATTAAATGTTACAACTACTATGAAAAATAAATACTATACAAGCTAGTAAACCAAACCATGTACTTATAGGATAATCGAGAAAAAATATAATAAAATAAAATCCACAATGTAATAGATTATTACATTACCAAAAAATGGTAAAGAATAAAAATTAAATGGTTAAAGTAATATATACTACTAAATCATGAATAGAAATTTTATTGTTTTATTGGAAATTAACAAATTCTTTCATATGATAAATTTTTTATGGATATATTAAATCTCATCCAAGATATATTAAAAGAAATATATTTTTGAAAATATATAGTGGAGAATTTTTGACATCCCAAATACATGATTCTTCCTTATTAAAGGATTGTATGATGATTCGTTAAGAAAATATCAAAGTAAATCTTTCTATAGAAATTGATTATATAATGGGAATGGATTAGGTATATTTATATAGAGAATATTTAATTTTTAGGAATATGAAATCCTTTTATCTATTAAAATAATATCATATTCCACTTAAATTTCACGGAGTATTAAAATTTTCAACTAAAATTATTAAAATGAATTAATATCCAATGAATGAGAATATATTGTTATATTGTATATGATAAAGGAATATTTCACCCATGAAAACATTCTGGTAATATGTTCATATGTTTATGTGTTCCATAAATAGGGGTATAATCATCCTCAGATCATGAGTTGTATTGTATATATCATTTAATACCTTTTTTGAAAATCAATCACACCTATATAATTTCAAGAATAAATCAACTGAAATAATGAAAAAATAATAATATAATTTGGTAAAATGGTTTCTATAGTCTAGTGAATAACCCTCGGGTGTATTGAAGATCATTTTTTAGATTTGAAATATGTAATTATATAATTTAATAAACTACTATGACCTATTCATGATATCAATAAAGAGAATGTATCTACTACTATGTACTAACAACTTGTTCAACTACCTTAATGAAGATTCAATATTTATCAATATTGAATCTTCATTCCAGATATCATTAATTAAAATTAACAACAAAATATATTGAAAATAATTTTAACTATATATAATATGTACATAATAACATCATAGTGATTACATTTATATTTATAAACATACTATAAATCGTCATAGACTTGGTGAATAGTGATTATAGTAATTACATTGAAGAGTTTTTGGGGCTATTTATTAAATATAATCACAAAATCATTTTTATAATTGAATAATAAGAAAAATTACTTTGTCAAATTTTGTTGGTGTGTGAATAGAAATGATGGAATCTAAATGTATCCTTAAAAGATATAGGTCAACTATTTTTCAGATTAGTTTTACATTATCGATTTAATTTGTTCAATTTATTATGATTATTTACCCCACTAACTATAATAACATGAAATGTAGTAATGTTTTCTTTGATGGTATAATGTGAAAAATAATTTATCTAACTCAAGATTTTTATAGGAATGAAATATGTTATCATACTACACTCAAATGGGTAAGGGCCATTGAGATATAGTGATACATTAAAAATGGTGTTATGATATTTCCCCAAAAAAATTCCAAATTAATATCATATTCCCCCATGATAATTAATTATATATGTATTTAATTATCTAATAATATATATAGATATATAATATATTATCATTTCACTGAATATTTGGAGGAATTAAACTTATGTGTAAAAGTGTCACATATATCCAAAATACCAAATTTTAATTTATATGTCTTTATATAAGGAGTTGGTAATGAATTAATGATAATGTTTGGAGTTAATCTTGTATTATAACAACTAAATAAACTACCATCCTAGGAAGGTGTATAATAAGTTGATGATCATAACTATAATTAAACTTTTATTTAATACATGATGTGTATTTACTATTACACAATATTTATATATATAAGAAAATATAGATGTTAAAACCATGAAGATAAAGAATAAAACTTTCTTTGACCACATTATTTGTCAATAAATTATCCAAGAGAAAATCAAGGAGACACATAGGGATGTTTCTGAGCTTTGAAAGACGGTGAGATAAACGTAGGAATTTAATCACCATGAATTTAGATTTGATTAATATAGATACATTTTTTATCACTAATCTATATATTCCATGAACATAATACAGAATGAAGAACACATTGGATGATGTACCTAACTAATAATTATCTATCCATAGTTGGTGTAGCATGATTTATTAATATTGTTAATGGAACTTTTATCTATAAAATAAGAATGGTCAGATTAAATAGTACACTTAATTGTGCTTTGTATTCTAGTATGTTAAAACATAAAATTATAAATACTTGTGTATTATTTATCCATTAATCATACACAAATTGATATAGGATAATACCACTACCAATTTTCTAATAAGACTTTAAAATAAATCAAAAGAAAATAATAACATATCGGGTTTCGTGTACTAACTTACCAATACTATGAGACTCAATACCATTTAAGAAAATTTATTTCATAATAAGAATTATAAGATATATTTCATGGAATTATAGATTTTTTATGGGGAACTAAATTCAATAATATCTAATAGTGAAAAATTGATTACCCAATTATTCTGAAGGATTCCACATCTACACCAAGAATTGAACACAAAGTTAAAAATCAGTTTTTCTTATCACCTCTATATTGATGTCTAATAAAGAACTATTTTACATATAAGGACCCACAACTAAATTACATAATATTAAATAATTTGTGTAATAATTTTCAAAAAATACTTTTAGAATTCTAGAAGAATAGTATCTCATGGATATTGAAAAAAACAGTTTTGAAAATTTTATAATATTTAATATCAATATTAATTATTTATAAATTGATATAATCATTATCCTATCAAAAAATGGGATATCCATGGACATATATCAAGAATAAGTGAGTATAATAGCACCAAAATGTGTAATATAAGTGAATATAAAGCTGATATATAAACAATAATTGAATAATAAAATAGATTAATCATAAGTAGTCACAAAAAATTAAGGAATTGGAGTAATGGTATCATAATAAAATGGTAATTATGAGAAGAATAAAAATATTAAAGAAATGTAAATATATTTATAAACATAAATCAGGGATCACTACCAATACATCATAAAATAATGGTCTAGTATGACTGCATATGTACCATAAATGGAATATCAAATGATATAATCCTTACCATATCAATTTGGGGATGCATAATTTTCGGCGCAATAATAAAATTATAACATATCATATATCTATTATAAATATGAAACAATAAATCATGCATCATTATAAAATTGAAATTAACCCATTAAAATGTATATTGTATTCACATAGATCCATAAATTATAATAAAATGCTCAATAATTTAATTTCCTAGAAAAAAGGGAATGTATCATATTGGATTTAAAAACAAAATTCAAAGTGTTATTAAATGGAATTGTTTATGAATGTGAGGTTGAAGATGGAGGATTCATTTTAGAATGGTTGTGGAGAGGAATAATGATATTTAAGATATTTCAAAAATAACATCAAATTTATATATTAGAAATTAAAATGACAAATGAATTAAATAAAAATGAATATCCTAAAAAGAAGTAGGATTAAATGGAGGAAAAATATAGAATTCAAGTATATATTATTATGAATTAGATGAGAGACTGGGTGTGTGAATTTAGATTTAAAAAAATGCATGAAAGAAGATAAAAATTTGGAAATAAACCTTTACCAATAGTTCAACACACTTTCAATAAATCTTTTAACCTCTGGAATAACCAAAATAAGTTTAATTATAAATTTATTATGAAAAAATTCATTTTTTGTTTAAAAATTGTATTTTATATTATTCACATAATATTAACTAATTAATATACTTTATTTTTTGTTAATCTTTCAGAATATTGTTTCATTATCCCACTTTTTCGTTGGTTGGAATATATCAATAATTTAGTCTCATCCCACGGGTTTTAGAGTTAAAATAGAACCTAAGTAAATTTCTATATCATACAAATAATTTAATATATTAATATTTATTTCTATACTATAAAATATATTCAAATGGTAAATTTTTCAATATGTTTTTAATAAATTAAATAGATGTGAATATTTTACGATTTATATTATTAATATCACTACTACTTTGAAATATGATAGTCTCAAAAGTAACTTAAATTTGATTATTAAAATTTTATTAATTCTATAAAACAATTTTCAAAACCAGATGATATTGGAATGTGTGAAAAACATATTTCTAAACATAGGTTTTACAAACCTACAATGGTGTGTCTATAGTTTTTAATAATAAATGAATAGGGAATTAAAATTATACAAGAATGTTTAAATTAGTATTAGAATTTTGACTTATAACAATATAAGAATATTTTTATAGTTTTACTATTGGGTTTATGATGATTAATTTGTGACAGAAAAAAAATAATTTAATGAGAAAATTAATCTTCAATGGGTACACTTCTCTGAACTTCTTCTAAAGGAAATATGGAATCATTTTTTTGATTATGAAAGATCATAGAAAATTTATTGAGTGGGTATTGGGGAGGTATTTTTGTTGAAATATTTATTTTGTATGAGTTTGGAGGTGAATAGGAATGCATGAAGGAATTCTTTATTTACTGGTATAGAATTTGTGTGTTTTTTTATAAAATATTGGGGATTTTATTACATTATACAATTTCTATAATGGATGATGACTCTTACAACCAAAACACATATTTTAATTTTAACACTTTAAATAAAATGATATCACTTAAATATACGATTTAACCTAAAAAATTAAAAATATTCAATTTATCTGTGTAAAGTAAAACATACGATTAAAAATTTTAAATATTTATTTTTAAATTCAACATATTATTTTTAAAAATATTATTTTATTGAATAAATATATATTAAGTCATTAACTTTTCATTGAAATTATCAATTCATTTTTACATCATTATGATTATGAAAAATTTCATGACAATCAAACATAGTATTTTTACTATCTATATAAAACTCAAATCTTCAAAAAAAAAACAAAAAAAATTTACGAAGTTAATTTTTATTGATGGATTAAAAAAATTAACTCCATTACATAAAAATAAATTTTTAAAATTGGTGATTCTAATATTTAATCATTAACATAATTTATTTAGTAAATACGTTTAAAATATTCTATTAAAAACCATAACTTATTCATTTTATGAGTTTATATAATTTTATAAATTTTCTTATTTTATTTTAAAACTTATAAATAATTGTTTCATTCAAGTTAAATACTATTTATATATATATTTATATTTTTAATGCTTTGATTATATTATAAATCATCAATTACATCTCCAATGATCATATATTCCTTACACTGACTGTAAATTCACTTATATGTTTCATTCATATAGTCCCTTCTATATATTTTCCATAAATCATTTATAAAAATTCCAACCACTTTTTTATGGTTCTATTTTAAATTTATGGTATTATTAACTAGATTGATAATTTTAGAAGTCTATGATACACTATAATTCGAAATTATTATTATATTATGTACATGAATTTATTATCCCATCATAGTATTTTATATTTTATTAGTTATATTAATCCCTCTTATGCAATATTCCATATTGAAGAAATGTAATAAATTTTTTATGGGTTTCATTTGTTTTAATCTATAGTGAATTCCAAGTGCAACACAAATAAAGATTTATAAGGAATGTTTCAACGAGAAAAATATTGGTGATTATAATATTTCTCTATGAAACATATTTCTGAAAATTTAAATTCAAAATATAACATAAAAACTATATATGGTGCTTCTATTTTATTTTGACATTGAGCTCTAATGTTTTTTCTTCATACTAGTGATATCATATAAGAGAGAGGGAGTTATGGTTTAAGCTTCAATAAATAATATTTAGTCTTTTTCTAAATAAATTAGTCAGATATTTCTTATTTTCACAGTGTATCAATGTCCTCCATGGTAGGAAATTCCACCACATATGTTTTCATCATGATTTCCCTAGAATCTCAACAAAAGTATGTAGAGATAATTATTTTTTTAAGTTATTTAAATATGTAGGTAAAACTACCAAATGTATGGTAAGGGGACTTTTAGAATATACCCATATATGTTTCATCCGCAGTTCATGGAAATAGTGTAAGTGGTGAACCATGGTTCAAACCTCTTATATTAATCATATTTACCATACATCCTCTTTCGAAACAACCATGACATTATCAAGGAACTACTTTGTAAACCTTATCATTTCAAAATATCTCATTTATCTCCACAAAAAACACTATATTCATGAAGAAAAAACTTCTCACACAATTATAGACATGTAATAGGGAAACATAATGATGTAATATTTCTATTTTGTCAATGTTGAAGAATTATAGCTCTAATTTTAAGTGGTCATAGCATAGTGTAACTCGTCTTCATCATGTCAACCTTCATGTGTCACTAATCCACATAACCATAGTTTCCTTATATATATTCTTGATTTTTCAATGGTTTTTATATCTCAGTTTATTATACACAGTGCTTCAATGGTACAATGGTATGTAGAGACAAGACAATGTTGGGGTTTTCTATGTTTTTGAATGAATGTGTGAGTAGAGGAAAAAATTTCATCGCTTTGTTTAAGTGTATGAGACCTTCCCATATATGTTCCCATGTTAGTTTTTAGTACATTATACCAATTCTATAAAATTAATCATTTTCCAAATATTAGTAATAAAATTGCATTGGGGCTAGAGGACACCTGCACCGCTAGTGTCACCCCGCGGTAGTGAGACAATCCTCCCTCCACTGCATGGATTCTCCACTTATACACTGTTGATCTCATGTTCAAGTGTTATGAATGTGTTACTCTATACCCAATGCTTCTATCATCCCCTATGGGTTATCCCCGCATAGGTAATCCATGCGTTTTCACCCATAAGTTGTGCGATGTCCCATATGGGTATATATATTTACTTAAAACACATGTAAAATATCAATAAAATTAAAACTAAGAAATAAATATTTTCTCTTTATTATTTTTTTAAAAAATGTATTCATAAAAAATAAAATTTAAAAAATATAAGAATATAATTTTATAAATTGGTAATATATAATTAAATAATTTATATTAATGAATTGATATTTAAAAAATCTAATTTGTACCATATTGCTATGAGGTTAAGTTATTGTAGGTAATTGATTATAAAATTATTAACTCTCAGAAATATGTTTTATATATAACATATAATTAATTATAATAAATATAATATCTAATGAAAGTATCTTATCCAAATATTAACAAAATACACTTCCCAAATCTAAAATTATGGGTCAGTAAAATGGGAAAACAATGAGTTTCTTACACCACATGAATTGTTTTATCGTTATATTTTTTACCTAATTTTTTCAAAATATTCATTTTTAAGAAGATTTTTAATGTAAATTCTTACACCCCCCACCCAGCCTCAAATGACAGAAAAAATTGGATAAGTGACTATGTATTTGGATAATAAATACCACAACCTTGTTTTTTTATATTTTTTATATTTTTTATTCCTTAAGGGGTATAAATAAATAAATGGAATATTGGAATAAACCTCTTCCCATTACCTAATATATATGACTAATAAATTTTTCTTTTTAATAATTAAAATCCATTTTCACCATGAATTCCCTCTCACAAACTCATAAACATTGAATATATTAAAAATTATTAGAGAAATGGTTGGAATGTATAAAATTAGATTACAATGTGGCACATTAAAATCAATGGGTATTCAAAGTATCTAAGAGATAAAAGTATTATCAATGTAGGATAGGTATCAATGATAGTGGAAACATAAATTAAAATTCCACAACCCATTTTAATTTTAATTTTTATCATTAATTGTGTTGATAAGTTCAGATTTTATCCTTATTGGTAACATGTCCCATGTTATCATAAGCTATTTAACAAGAATGAATGAAGAAATCTGGTCTAGAAACCTATTAGGAATTGGATTATATGATTTTAATGTCAATCACTCATGGAATGTGTAATAATAAATAATTAATCCATATTAATTTCTTAAATATAAATCCCATATGATGGAATAAAAAATTTAGCGACTGATGACTAAAGAAAAAAAACACGATTCATTAAACAAAACTTCCTTTGTTTCCCCTAGATCATTAAATCCTCCCATTTTACTTATTCATTCCAAATAACTAAAAAATTATAATATTGAATCATTTTATTCCCAAAATCTCTGTGAATCATTGATTTCAATCCTAGTCTATCTGTGGGTATTCATCATTTCATTAAAACCAAGAAGAGAATAATAAAATATGGGATTATCTATGTGTGAGTAAGTTTAATGTTTACTCAGTTTTCACATAGAATATATTTTTCATTTTTCATTTATCCATTTTTCATTATTTAATTGAAAAATATATAAAAAATAGTTAATGAACAAGGTCCATTAAATTAATATTTTCAAATTGTAGGTGGGGGATGGTGCAATACACCAATAAATAAAATTCATATGTCCTAAGAATAAATTTAATAACATGTTTTCTCCAAAAAAAACCATTTGGTTATGGTCATTAAGTTCAGACCTTCATCATTTAATTATATGATATGAGTAGGGTATTGATAAAATAATATCATTTTGAACCAATTCTATTATTGAACAGGGTCCAGTGTAGCTATTTTATATTCCCCTATTTTATTCTAATTCTTCTTTTGAGTGATGTATCATGTATTGGAAAACCCTAATATTTATAATCAGTGATCAAGAATTTTCCATACATTTTAGAACTCATTTAATTCTTCATTTACTAGCTTCATTTCAAAAAAATATGTTCTGATATCTTCATGCTATACAAAATATATGTATCCTTCTACTACAATTTCATTTTCATTAGGACCATAAATAGTAATATTTATAGTTGAGTAATATATTTTAGTATCCCCAATAAATTCTTCATAATTTGGTTATATTTTTTATTAGTTGATCTTACCTCTTCTTATTTCTCCTCAAATCATAAGCATGTGTTCCTAGGGAAAATTTGAATCTGAATTATAATAAAAACAACATTAAGAAAAGTTTTTCTTCAAAATGGATCTTTAATTTCTTATTCAATATAGGCCTCATAATTAGTTCCTTCTTTAACATAATAAACTTCATTATCATTGTTTTTCAGAATGCATTTTCGTTTATTAAACATTGATTACATGTATTGTGGTGATTATTATTGATATAGGTGTGTTGGTGGTCACATGGATTTTCTTCACATCCAATATCAGGATTTGAATATTTCAATTGTTTTGTTTAATATTTTGTGATAGGCTTGATAATTGGATTTTAAAATTATTGTTTGACCTATTTATTATTTATAATATCACAGAACGATAAATCCATGTGAATAAAAAATATAAAATTAAAGTTGAAAAAAAATCAGAATTTTAATACCTAAAAGAGGTATAATGTGTATTTTATAAATATTGATTTTTCAATGACCTTAGCCCTAATAATGACACTTTTAAATTCTCACACCCATATGATGTCATTAAATACACTAGTAGTATCAATATATAAATTAAAAACACTTAAATAAAATAAAATAGCAAGTGTATGGAATTTTCATATTGACTCAATCCCACAAAGATAAGGGTTATAATATTCAACAGTGACAACTTTTTTCATGATTAAAAAAATATGAAAATTTAATAAATTATCTTGAGGTGTTATTAGAATTAATCCAAAATTAAATAATGACAAGGATAAGGGAGGGTGAATTTGGGTGTGGTGGTTAAGAAAATCAACTAAATTTTAATTATATAATTCATCATATTAATTATGTACATGAATTCTTAGAGTATATATCATATCATCTAAAACAATAAGGAAAACTAACTCTTTTATCAATGTAGGCATCTAATCATCTAATGTACATAGAGATTAATCAATTATGGGGAAGGAAAAATAATGGTCTCATATCACTCCCACACATCCCTTAATTAAAATGGGTTTCTACAATGTGGAGATTAAGTCTCCCTAGAACCCACATAAATGAGATTATAAATAATACAACATGTAATAATAAATTGAATTATAGAGCCTAAAAATCTAATTGAATCTAATTAAGTTAAAAACCACTTAATCAAACTCACTCATCCCCCAACTCATAACTATTAATATATACTATCAAAAAGAATATAAAAATTAGAAATTAGGGAGGGGTGAATAAAAAATTTATATCTAAAAAATCCATGCAATAAAAAAATATACATACATAAAATTTTTGTATTAAAAATAAATATGAATTACGAAGAGAAAATATAAAGAAGAAAAAAATCCTTAGTTATACATCATCATAGTTGAAGATGATCCTCCTCCTCTACTATCTCTTTATATTTTTTGATTGAACACTTTTGTTCTAAATTCTTTATTAGCATACAAAATTAGAAACTAAATCACCTTCTTTGGATTATATAATCGTCCCTAGCTCTATAAGATATTCACAATAGTTATTCATCACTATTTATAGAAATAATTTTATCTATTTATAATTTTTATTCTCCATCTATTTTTTACACAATGAATCCTAATCATGGATAATTCTCTTCCATTATCATCATATGAAAAAATATTGTCATCTAATAGAGATGTTATCTTGTATTATCCTTCATGAGATCCTATTTATTTCTTTTTGGAATACTTGGTTTCATCTATGTGATTTATACGGTTTTTTAAACTCTCCCATTGATAGAGATCTCTCATGTGTGTGTTCTTCAAGCTTACCCTAATTACTTTATGGAGGGTATACATAGACTGAAATATTTAGAATTTTTAAATATTCCGGTAAACCTCACAATTGTGTGGATAGGGTCTCTGAGAAATAGCCTACATCATTATGTTATCATCAATGCATGGCTATATAATAGCTATTGTACTATGTCTTCTTCATCTTATATTTTTCATTTCCTTACTACAACCTCTATTTAATCCTCCACAACATCTAAAAAAATCTACAACCCAACCATTATCCATTCTCCATAGCTCATTCTTCTCCACGTTAAATTCTCTCTCAGTATGTTATAGCATCTTCTCACACTAATCTTTCGATAGTAGAGTGAAAAATATAAACATACCTACATAATTTTTTAAAAAAACATGCTAAATGTCTCTAAAGAATATTACATATAACATATTACATCATTTCATTATTGTTATATACTTCATCGAAAACTTTAATGAAAATCCATGTTTATAGAATAGTGATTCTCCATTTTCTAGTGTAATTGAGATTTCCCATCATTATCCATGGTGCTTACACATAACAATGGGAGGTGGATATGATGTAATGATAGTGGTATATGTGTATATGAATGAATATGCAAGTGGAATCTGAAATAGGGTTGCTTCATTTAAGTGCACAATACACTTCTCAATCCCAATCCCATATTGGTTTCTGGTTCAATATGACACTCCTAAATAAATTATTTAATTCACCCTCTCATAAATAAAATTATATATGGTCTATAGGACCACCAAATATATTACACCCCATAATTTTTATGGAATAAATTTTTAAATAGTTTTATTTATTTGATTTCTTATGTTGCATGTAATAACAAGTATAGATAAACCATGAAATATTCTATGTCTATACTAACATATACATCAAATAACAAGGAATAAATATTAATAACAAAATTATGAGAATAATACGAATTTCCAATTAAATACATATGTATTATTATGTTCTTATAAAAATGATCCCATAATATTTAAAAAGTCACATTATTTTTAAAAAATCCATTTTCCAAAAAAATGAGTTTACTTTTATTTATTAGTGAATATTAATTACAATAATTTATATAAATTTTTAAAGAAAAATATTTCATTTTTAATTCATAATTATTAAATTATTTTAAATTTATATATTTATAATTTTCTTTAAATATTAACATTTCAAGGAATAATCAAAATATTAATATTTATTGAAATTATAATTCACTTTTAATGTTTTTGTAAGTTGATATTCTGTTTCATATTAGTTTTAAATTTTTATTAGTACATTTTTATTTAATATTTCCCAATTATTGTGCTTGAATTGGATTTTATTCATGAAATTTTTATAGAAAACATTTTATGATTTTTAGATATTCTTATAACTGTTTTCCTTTCATTTTTCATATTTTATTTTAAATTTAATTATAAAACATATAAATTCTAAATTTTTAAAAATGGACACCATATTTATATTTATATTTTCCAACTATATTAAATATGTTCATTTTATTTTTGGACAATATGAATAATAAGCTAATTATTTTTTATTTCCATGTTAAAGGGTAAATTATGTATTTTGGGTTTAAATAACATTATATGGACTATAAGATGACTGTAACACTTAAAAAAATATAGAATATAGTTAAATAGACCATTAAAACATAATTATCAAAATTTAGTTGTTTAAAAGATAGAATTCCTTGAAAATTTCTTATAAAATATTTAAATCAAAGAAAGTAAAAAACACTTTCTTTGACTACACTATATCTTATGTGTTGGCATGGAAAGAATGGTAGGTTATGAACGAATTGATGTATAAATTTTTAAAAGAATAAATTTATTTTTATGATAATTATGTATTTATTACTTTTGGTGCTACTTTAATGAGATTATGATCTTTATAATATTTTATTTAATGAAATTATATGATATCACAATCATATAATTAATAACTATATCATTTTTCGTATTTTGTTATCTAGAATATATATTCAATAATAAATATTGAATTTAAATCTAAAATTTTATCTACATAATGGTATTTTGTTTTAAATTTTTAGTGAGGATATAAGAATCTTATGTAATTAAACATTTATGATGCAATAATTATTTAATAGATGAAATTATAAAAAATGATTTTAAAAATATTAAACTATATATAATATTAATTAATTATGGATATCCCAGAACATTATTGAATATTTTTACATTTTAGGGTAGTATGAAATGATTTGGTTAATAATTATCTTTTGTAATAATTTTTTAAAGACAATGCAATGAATAGTGTCAAATTTGATAATAATGATATTTCATAAAAATACTATACTATTAAATTATTTAAAAATTATAATAAATATCTAAAAGTACAAACTGATTTTTATATTTTATATAATATCATAAATGTTTCAATTTTTGAAAAATTTACAACACATATGTAAATATTAGACTAGAAACATTTAAAATTAAAAAGTCGTTATTTTAGTTAATATTAAAATAGGTTAACTAAGCGTCAATCAAAATGATAAGTTATAAAATAACCTAAAAACATAAACAAAATATAATATTTGATGTGAAAAAATGGATATATTATCATATAGTAAAATCCATGTAAATTTAGTTGAATTTTGATAGAAAAATAATTTATTATATTATAAAAAATTTAGAAATTAAAAAAGTTCCCCTCACTTAAATTTTAAAAGGACATCTCACCAATCACAACATTACACAAAATATAGCCTTTTAGTTCAACTATACCCTATCAATTTCAATTATAAACATCACTAGACCCATTATAGAGGACATTGTCATCTCAAAAGGAAACATTTATAGCATAATGTAAGAGATCCAAAGGATCCATTTCATAGTTGAGGATATTCCATTGTGAAAAACGAAATTCGATATCTGAGATAAGAGATTTTTGTGTCACTTTTTTTTCTATGAGACACATGGCTCATACAATACATGTTTCGATTTTTTGTTCTATATATATCCCATGAATTTCATTTATGAGTTTTTTCCTGAATAGTATGTTATTTACATATCTATATTATTTTCTTTCTTTCATGGGGAATATAATTCTAAAAATTATAAAGTGGTAATTTTTTTCATGATCTCATCATTATTCGAGATTATTCATGTTTAAGACTCTTATAAGGAATAATTTCCATCTATGTCCATGTTTCTTAAAAAATGGGTTTTAATATTCTCTTATAATTAATTAATGTCATTTGTACTCATTTTTTGACGTTTTAAAAAACTATTTGATGACAATGTTTTAGTCGTGTTCTAAATAAGGCACTTTATGAATTTTGAAAAAATAAAAAAATGAAATTTATTTTTATTTAAATAGAATGAGATTATTTTCATGATCTCATGAAACCATAACTCCTTGAAATTTCCTTTATAATCCTACAAGGTTATTTTCATTGAAAATGTTTTCTTTTATAATTACTCAATATTTTAAAAAATATTATTTCAAAATTAAATGGATATTATCCTCAATAATTATTTCAATTTATCTCTTAAAATTATTCTTCAGATTAAATTATCTAATTTTATTTAACTTTTATTTTCTGGGTACATTATTAAAGGTTACCATCTTTATTTATTAATGGTTGGTGTATGTTTATGATTAAAATATATCCAAGAAACTTGTTTCCTTTTCCCACTTTTTATAATTGGATTATTTTATTTTCTTATAAATTGTTCTTATATGATGAATGTTTTTTGATCTTGCAGAACATGTATACATGATTTAATTTATGTGATGGATGTGACCAATATCTCTCTCCAATGAATTAGGTAAATATGGATAACTTTTTTGGTAAATATATTTTGTGTGAACCTAACATCATGTTCACAATTCTATGCATAGACTTGGTTTTAATGTACCAAATTTTAAATATATACTTGGATTTTATGTCAATAAGATTATTCATGGGCCATGTTTCATATCGATAAGTTTGTGAAAGGGATTGATTTCATGTCCTTAACTTAAACGAGTGAATAGGATTCAATTTGGACATGTTTACATAGTTATATGATTAAGTATTTTCCAAAATTATATGCTTTATAGCAATGAAATATTCCCATAAATCATGTTAGATTATGATTAATTTCATACAAAATTCCCATATTTATTCCATGACTCATGATTATCATATATGTTATTCAACGTATGATTTTTTTTAATTTATGTTCATGTTTTTATATGCTATTTCTTATGTTATTATTGATATCTTTTTTTACCCTTACATAGAATTTGAGCATATATTCCTCTTAGGATTATTTTTCCCATGATATGAATGGTATTTTTTAAATTAATTCCTAGTAATAATACTATGTGGGAAGATATTTGTTAGAGATTTTGATGATATTTTCTAATATAGGATGATTATATATCTAATATAAAATGACTATAAACCTATATGGATCTATCATGGATGATTTTTTAATTAATATAAATGATGAAATATCAATATATGAAAATAATTGGCCAAAATAGTTGATATCAGATTAGGGTTTATACAATCTGTTGGGATTAGGTTTAGAGAACTTTTATGAAAACCTTGAAGAAAAGACTATGTAAAGGATCAAATCTTATAGTTTTTATAATTATCATGATTGACCATGGATTATCCTATGGTGTGATTTATTTAAAAGAAGGTATAATTATTCAGAAATAATCTCTCATTATGTTGTTTTCCCAATATAATTTTTGTTTTTCACACTAAACATTTTGGTTTTAGTCAATAGCCTTACCATGAAAGAATAACATTAGTACTAAATCTGATGAAAAATGTAATGATTTTAATCCTATAAAACTAAATGTTATGGCAGAAGGAATGAAAAATATTGATTCAATAATCAAAAGACATTATATTTATATTAATCATGATAGATTTAAAAATGAAAATTTTTGGAACAACATTATATTGATTCCTTCATAAGGAAAAATCCACTTTCTTTCAATGGGTATTCCGGACTAGTAGTGGCTAATAAATGCATTCGTACCACTGAAATGATATTTTCAATTATACATTGTTTATAACATTATAAATTTATTTTGGATATCTATCATTTGGAAGGTGAAGAAGATCAATGGTAAAATATTATGACAAATAAAATTAATGATGGTGAAATTGATTCCTTGGAATGTGACAAGTTCATGACCTTATTTTGAAATCAGTGCATTCCTTGTATTCTTCATTTGAAAATAGAGCAGGAATTACATTAGTTAAAGAAAAAGGACGTAGAATCTTTTGGAATCAATGAATAGTGATTTATCAGATATGAAAAGTAAATTTATGGAATTATCATTCAATATGAAAGTAAAATATATCAATTAATTTGTGTTGTGAAATTATGTCTTAAAAATTAATTATCTACAACTAACTTTGGAATCTATGAATAAGTCATTCGAGGTGCATTAAAAGGTGGAATTTATTTTAGTAACACTCAAGGTCTTGGTAATAGGAAAATGAATATGGGTATTAATGAAAACTGTAGTGGTTTTCCACATGGTGGGAAAAAAATTCATCCACTTTCCGAAAAAGGTGGGAATGATCACTCATGGGACTGAATAAAAGGGATAAGAGGATTCATCCAGTGTGGGAATCTTTTCCACTACAAAAAAGAGTATTTAAGTGATGTATGGAGGTTAGTAAATGATATTAATAGAGATAAATCCCATAAAAATTACCACTTACACTTCAATGATAAAAATACTTTGAGCTTGGCCACTATGAGAATCCATTCCTCAATCTATGGGATTATATGGATGATAATCCAAAAAACATCTAATGTAAATAGAAAAAGTGATATATTATGAAATAACAATGACTGAAAAAACTCATGTTAAATAGGGTAGATTTATCCTCCCTTCCATAGTTGGCAATTTCATGTCTAATTCTGTATCAGTGAGACCTATGAAAATCTTATTGTTCATAATTTATTTAAATTTATTGTGATTATATCCCTCTGTAAATATTTTTGAATAATGAAACATGTAAATAAGTTTTTACTGTAGTTGTTCCATATGTATTTGAAATTATTTTTTGAATGGTACTGGTAACCAGGAAAAGCGATATAGATTATATTTTTTGGGAACACATTATTAAGGGAAAGACAAACCTTAATATGTGCATGATTTTTGGATCATAATGAGATAAAGAGATGATTGATTGTGATAAGTAAATGGGATAATATTTATGACCTTAATACTTTTTAGTAATATAATTAAAATTTTGTTTATGGATTGAAATTATAGATTTTTTGGATTTACAGTTTGAGTAAATAGTCAATTTTTTTAAACCTTGCATGTATGAAAAAAAGTTTTATGGTAATTCACCTAATTACGAGGTTTTAAGAGAATACATGATAAAATTATTCACATGTTTTGTGAGGGAAAATTAAGAATTATGATAATATGTTTATTAGATTAATGATAAGTTGATTTTGTAAATTTAGTGAAATTATTTTGAATTTTATGGATTATAATCTATTAGAAGGATCATAAGTAAAAACATTTTTGAAATTATTTATGTTTAATTTTTTAAGAGGTTTTAGTGATAGAAATATTAATTCACCAAAAAAATATTTATGCATGTTGGATAAAAAATGCTAACCATTTTTCTATAATGATAACTACAGAAAGAAGAAATGACTTATCATCCTATTATGGATTTTAAGATCCACTAGTTTCTGAATCATTACAAATTTAGATTCATTTATTATAGTAAGAGATGAAGAAAAAAACTGATCAAGGTAAAATAAAATAATGATATTGAACTTCTAAAATTAAATCATGTAATTATATTTTACTAAAGGATTTTGAAATAAAATGTAATCAGATTATCATGATTTTTTATGATACCAATGACCATTTTCAGACCTATTTGGTTTATGGTTTTAGTGTCACTAACCTTATCTTCACCATGTTTTCTATAACTATCCATTAGTTATTGGGGATTATTATTTTCCACAAAATTAGATGTTCTATATTTTTACTTTTTTTAACCATACTTATACATTACATCATAAAACCTTTATGTTTCTATCTATCTCTTTTCAAAGAATGTTTTATTTTATATTATTATGAATTGTTTTTCAAAAAATGAATTTTTAAATATTAAAGCTATGATAATAGACATAAATTTTGAGGGGAAATTAATTTTAAGGGGGTAGAATGTAAAAACCTTATATTTTTATGAAATATATTTGTATATAATTATATTTCTTTGATAGCTTACATTGCATGCAATAAAAAGTTTTGAATAACTCTAAAATAGTATATGTTCTTTATAACATATATGTTAAATTATCACCAATAAATATTAATAAATTTATTCATAAATAAATATATTTGTCTAATTTATTGTTAATTTATTATAAGTTTCTTAAAAAAATGATCACACAATTTTTAGTAAGTCACTTTATTCATCCAAAATATGACTTCTTAGAAAGAAATTATTTTACTATTCAGGAGTGAATATTAAATTAAGTGCATTATATAATATTAATTTAAGAAATTTAATTTAATTTTGTAATTTATAATGTCAAAATTATCATAAAATATTTTTGATAATTTTTTTAAATCATTTATTTGACAATGAATAGTGAAAATACAGTTTTACATTGACTATTGTATTTTATTTTAATGTTACAAAATGGTAAAAAAAAATTGAATTTTTTTTAAAATTTAATTAGTTCATTTTTATTAAAAATAACCCAATTCTGGGTTTTAAGTTGATTTTATAATTTAATTTAGTATATAAAATTTTATATTTAAAGTCTTTATTTTTCTGAAGAAACTATTTTTTTATGTATTGATTTTCATAATTTAAATTAAATTCTCCAAATTATGAGTTTTAAATTTTCTAAAAAAATAATTCATTTTTGGATCCATAATTTCCAAATTTAGTAATCTTTTCCCTTTTATTTTTTCCCAATATGAACAATAACCTTGGTAATTTTTGTCACCAAGGAAAAGGGTAAATTGGGTAATTTGAGTTAAGAAATAAAATAATAAAGACTATAAAATGACTCTAATAGTTTAACAAATTCTGTTAAATGAATTTAATTCATCCCATAACAACTAAGTATAAAACTAGAGTTCTTTAATAAAAAATTGTAAATGAAAATTACATATATATTTTTTGAATCAATAAAAGTCACAAAATATCACTTTCTTTGTCATAAATATCTCTTATGTTTTCACATAGGGAAAAGGGAGGTTACGAATGAATATAAGTGCCAATTTTTAGCTTAGTAAAAATATTTTCATGACACAAATTATTCTATGACTTTTGGGGCCTCATGGATGTGATTATGATGTTTATAATGTCTTATTTAATGAAAATTAAATGATGTCACATTCATGTTTTTAAGAATTATATCATATTTAATATTCTGTTATCCAATAATTATCATGGACTATAAATATTCCATTGAATGATAAAATATCATTGTACATAATGGTATTTTATAACTATTAATGAATAAATAATTATCTTAAATAATTACATAATTATGTTGTAGAAATTATTAAAATAATGAAGCAATGAAATAAATGATATTAAAAATATTAAAATAAATGTCATTAAAATTAATTAAAGTACTAAAATATATTTATAGATAATTATAAAATAATAGTGGTTTATTAAATTAGTTTTTTACGGTTTTTTAATTCAATGTAATTAGTAGTGTCAAAACCGACACTAATAATATTTTATCTGAACAATATTCTGTTAAATTATTTAAAAATTCTAAATAAATATTAAGAAATAAAAATTGATTGTTTAATAATCTAAAATATCATTAAGGTTTATCCATGGTCCAATTTACATCATATATGTAAAAATTATGACCTTTAAATATAATTTTTTAAACATTCATAAAATTAAAAATGGGAAACTAAGGATTAATCAAAATGATAAGGACTATAATAATACCGAAACCTGTCTGAAATATATTGGTTGAAGATATTACAACCTTATATTATCTTATAATTGAGTTCGTATCCATTTTAGTGGAATTTAAAAAGAAAATAATTTATTATAATTTAATATTTTGTGAAATTTCTAATGTTCCCCCACCATATTTATTAAAGGGATTCTTCTACCTCACTTATTTACACCAATTTGAGAATTCTATATCACACCTACCCAACCAATTTTCCTACATAATTTCACTATCCACATTATATAGATATTTATATTATAAAAATATCAACCCTGGGGACATTTAGAGGATATCAAATAGTGATGTTTCAAAGAAGACACAATTTTAATGTGAATTATGAAATTCATGAATTGAGGTAAGGGATTTTTCTCTCTCCTTTATTTTTATGGGAAACATGAATTATAAACAATAATTTTCGGTGTATATAGTATGCATGAAATTATTTAATGATCATTGTCATTAATATTATGGTATTTAAATATCAGTATAATTTTATTTCATCCATGAGTCATTGATTTGATTGATTACAATGTGGTAAGGGTTTATTTCACAATCTCATCATTATTTGGGATTTTTTATTTTTAAGAATATATTGGGTAATATTTATCTTCAATGTCTATTTTTATTGAAACAATTATTTAAATGGTTTTAAAAATATTCCTAAAATAATTTAAATTCATTTTTACCCATTTTTATCTTAAAGAATTTTCTTTGATAAGTACAGTTTTATAGTCTATGATTTCCATTAGTTCCCTCCCTTATTCTTTTAAAAGGGGGCTCTATCTATAATAAAAAAATATTTAAGGCCTTCGGGCCGTTGGATGGATAAGTACAGTTGTATCATTTTTTAAATAAGTACCATAGTGACTTTTATAAAAAAAAATGAAATGGATTTTTTAAATTATAAGGAATGAGGGGATTTTATAACTTTCATGATTACATAATTCCATGAAAAATCATTTAAAATCATACAATGTTATTTTCATAGGAAATGTTTTATTTTATAAATGAACTATATTTAAAACATTTATTTAAAACAAAAAGGATATATTCCTCTTGAATCATCTTCTATGACGTCTCAAAATTATTTCCCATCTAAAATAAAATTATTTTATATTTTAATCATTTTTTATAATTATATTATTCAAGTATACTATCATTATTAATTTATTAGTGATGTATGTTTATAATGAAAAGATGTAGATGAATCCCATTCCCTTCTTTCCATGGGTTATATTATGAAGAAATTCATTTATTTCCATGACTTCAAAATTGGTAATTTTTTTGATCTCATCGAACATGAATGTACTAATTTATTTATGTGATGTTTGAGACCTATATGTATTTTCGATACATTTGTTAAATATGGGTAACTCATGGGGTAAATATTATATACACGTACCCAACGTCAAGTTTATAGTAATATGCATGGACCTGGTTTTCACATCAATAAGTTAATTCATTGACATTTCTTTAATTTCTACAAGATTATTCCTGGACATCGCCTCATGTCCCTAAGTTAATGTGGGGACCCACTTTCTTATTGATATGATTATGTGAGTATACCTATTTCTACATATACATGTCCAAAAATTTATATGTTTTTGGGTTTCCCATAATTCATAGTATTACACCAATTCTTTTTTCCAATTTCTCGTATTACTTTATGATTTATGTTTTATAAATTTACATGAATTTTTCCCTGATTAAATACTATGATATATATTATTCATTTTATGATGTTAGAAATTATAGTTCATTTTTTTTATTCTTTAGCTTGTGTTTTGGTAGATATACCCCTTTTTACCCTTACTAAGAATCTGATTACAACATTTTCTTCTAATTCATTCACCTAGAATATGAAAAATGTGTTTAGTAGGAATTACTTTTAATATTTATAAGTGGGAAGGTATCAATGGTATATTTTGAATAGATTTAATAAAATAATAATATTCTTTATCTAACCTCTAATGAATCTAAACATTTATGGTTCTTGGGTGGATGATATTATAATTTATCTAAAAACATCAAATATGAATTTATGAATTGATTGGGATGAAATATAATTATTTTTGATCCACCCAACATTGGTGAGAGTATCCTACCATTGTAATGAAGATGATCCTCCTTTGTGTCAGTGTTCTATTGTGCTAGTGTGATGTATGTGCTCCTCTTTTCCTAATGTGTATGACCTTCTGTGTGAGTTTCATTACCACTATCCCTTAATGGGGAATCCTTGAATATTTATCCTATAGGTTTAGGGTTTTCCCATGTGGGACTATTTAATACCTAAAGCATATTTAAAAGAGATTAAACATTATACTTTAAAAAAATGTATTTTATTTCTTTTAATTTCCATTTTCAACATTATCCTAAACCATTAAATAAATAAATTGATAAATAACAATTAATAAATGGGCATAATCAATTATAAATTTTTTATTTATCTGTTATATTTTAGAAAAAATTTCATAAAAATTTATCATCATCCAAAATGATAATCTTTCTATTGTATGTATTCAAAAGTACTAAGACACATTCCATTATAATGTTCTCTCATTCCCATGTTGGTATGGGTAATGTTTTCATCATCCCATTGGATTTTTTTATCTATTCTTAATATTATGGAATTTAATGAACTTTGATATATATTCAGCAATCCCCATAATCATGTATTCGGACATTATGTTCTATTAGATACATCAATCCATCTTTATGCTTTATAAGAGGATTTAAATTTTTTATCTATTTCTAGTATCTAATTTATCATTCATTATCTCAACCTCAAAATGTACACATAATAATGTACTGAAACATATAAACATGTATTTACCATTTCTGAACTCTGATCCACTCGCCTTCCTTATTTCATGTATCTTCTTGCATATCTCAATATTATCCCTTTAATATTCCTTAACCTTATCAAGAAAAGATAATTATGTAATCATTTTATAAATGTAGGATATTTTCCAACCATTTATAATTACAATGTGAATCTTTTAAATGTATAAGGATATTGGATCGATTTTAATCCTTATCATAGATAAATATATTATATCTTATATACATATAGAATCATTCAATTTATTCATCATTCCAAGTTTGCTTTAAATTTATCACCCATAGTCTTTGGGTATATCTGAATATAAAATTCTATTTAATTTATGTGAATTTTAAATATAATACTCACAAAAAATCATTTGTATTAGTTGTTTGTGAATGCACAATGACTTGATGGAGGTCATAGGTACATACTCTATGAGGTCGATCTTATTCTCAGGACAACTATCATTTACGTGAGATATCATTGAGAACCAGATCAATAAGTATTAGGTACTAAATAAGATCACTTGAAGATGAAGTAACACCAAATCGGACACTGAGAGACATGTCGACCAAGGGTTTCCACATATTAGTGGTTTTGATGCCCATTAGAGGTGGGGTAGTTACATGAAACCTAGAATGGGTTTTAAAGAAAAATGATTTATTAATAAATTATTATAACTTTTGTTTATTTGAGGCATTATATTTCTTTTTTTCTTTGAGTAGCTGTCTCAATACCTCTTCCTTTACCTCTATTTTATATATATTAAAGTCTATATCCTTCTCATTTTTATTGAATTAATTTTCTCTCTATCTATTATAGTTTTTTAATAATTTATAGAACTCCTATTGTTTATATAATATATTCCTCAGATTATGTCATCACTAATCTACGATTATTCTTCATTTCATGTAAGATGTCATATTATGTGATTTCTAGAAATTATATATGAATAAATATAATATATTACTCAAGTGATATTACATCATATCAATATTGGTGTACTTTAACCAATCACAATTAGTTATAATCAATTTCATACTACACATGATTTGTAGTTTGACCGACTATTTACACATGGTCTTTAAATAGTTTAAATCAGTCTTCCTCATTGTTGTAATGTTGGTGAAGATTTATTTAGTATTTTATTTTCCATAATGGGTTTTTATTCCTAGTAAATATACATTTATAATAATTTCCCAAAACTAAATTTAATATGATAGTTAGGAGATACCTCTAGTGGTTTCCGCGATTATGTTGTCACGAATAGTACCATGAGTAGGTTCCCTATAATTATAATAGAAAATGAATTTTAGGGATTAAATGCTAACATATATATAGAAATATATGGAATTGGGAATTTTTAAAACATTATTTATTTGTAAAATAATTATTAAAAAATATATACCAATTTAGTGATATTTTACAACTTGTTGGGAAATTTATATTAATAGTATGTTTTTAGGTTATTTTATTGGTTATACATCATTATAATAAGGGATTTTTTTTTAATTTTTATTATTTTCATGTTAAATTATTATGAACATTGAATGGGGTTTAAAATATTCCAACCATGTATGTTGGGTTTGCTGTAATTTCAACTTTTGAGTAGTTATGTGATATAGATTGATTTTAAATCTACCATAAGTGGATGAATGACTTTATATGGATGAAATATAATATATTTATATGTATAAATAATATGTTGAATTTAATTAAAAAAATTTAAGACTTGATATTTGTGTTTGGTGTAATTTTAACGATAGGTGTGTTTTAAAAAATGTGTTAGCTTTAATTCTTACCACTAGTGAAAAAAGACAAACTAAAATCGGTTTTTTTATTTTTAATGTCCATTTTAAACTATGTCTATAAATGTGTTGTTAAAAAATAGGTTTTTGGATTTTTTCTGGAAAACCAATGCAAAAAATGTGAACCATCTTCATTTTTAGTTCCCGTTTTTTGAAAACTAATGCTGAAAACCATAATCGGCTCATACTCATAATCAGTTTCCTTAAATAATTGAATCTAAATATGGGTTTTTGCTGATTATTTTCATGAAAAATGACGCTAAAACCTCATTGAATTTATATAACGTTTCATAATTGGTTTTTATGAAAACTAATGATGAATGTTTTAAAAAATAGAATATTTTTATTATTACACCCAAAAAAATCAGAATCCCTGTAATTTAATTAATAGTATAAAACAATAAAATAGAATGTAACATTTCCAATAAATACATAAAAGAAAACATATTATTAACAAGTTAATAAAAAACAATCAAAAAATTATTAATATAATGTAGAATTAAAAAACAAGTACCTGAAATTTACAACATGATCATTATAGGATGATGTTGATGTATTAATTTGAAAATTTTATTTTAAAAAACCTATTATAAAAAATAATTAATTTTTAAACACATGTTATAAGAAAAAATTTATACTAATCATAAAAATTAGAATATAGACACCTTAAATCATAAATTTACTTAACAAATAGTTTGCAAAGAATGATGATAAATGGGTATGATCATATTCCGTATGTGAATTAGTATAATTTAATGTCTACAATAACATTAAATTTTATTAGATAAAAAAAATAAAATACTATGATATAAAATATAAAATAATTAGTAAAAGTAAACTTATCAAATTTAGTAGTTTCCCCAATTGTGATTATCTTATATATTAATTATAAAACACAATATCACATTATACATGTCCTTATTGGTGATGACACTATAGTTATAGAACATTAACATGATAATGAAAACCAATTTATATATATATATATATCAAAACTAATAATATATAATCTAAATAATAATAACCATTAATTTCACAAAATGAATTTGATTTGGGTTCATTATCGACAAATTTATTATTGATAATTTTTTCCATAACACGAATTTTCATATTTATCATCTAATTATAAATATAAATACAAGAATAATTAAATATAATTAAAATAAAAAAAGATAAAAAACACCATCCCTACAAGGTGGTCATTTTTTTAAAAACATCACCAAATAAAGAGAAAAAAAACTATAATGTTCTTTTACTCTGGTAGAATATTCCTAACATCTAATGCCGCTATAATATAAAATTTCAAAATTATGGAAATTATAATTAATATTGTGTCATATTTAGGTAATTTTTATTACCCATCAATAAATGCAAAAACCAACACCAAATCTCTATCTCTATTAATTTATTAAATATATATGTTACTCTATATGCAGTCTTCAAATATTTCACAAAAATTTAGGTAAATTCATGATCTATAAAACCATAAACTTATTTTGACTCATTTTGAAAAAGAAGAATGTATAGATACTTAATAAAAAAAGTAATATAGTGAGTCAATTTAAACCATCTTTAATTATTGAAATATAAAATTAAATTTTAATTTAATTACATATAAATCAACTAAAGCACAATAATGCAGAGCTCTATAATTTCAATTAGATTCAGGAAGTATTTTCAGAATATTCTCAGTGGATAGTCTATTTCATATATATCAGACATCATTATAAACTCATAGATATTATCTATGTCATGGAAAAAATATGGTTTCCATCAAAACCAACAACCGACCCGGACCATGAAAGGCCTAAAGGGAATTCCCAATCCCCATGGGATGGAACAAGTTCCCAGGTGTTATAAAATTATGTTTGGGAACGATTTACCTAAGTTTATAAACATTAAACAACAAACAAACTCTATTTAAAAAATCTGGATTTTTTAACTAAAATTTTCTTTTACAAAATATCAGAACTGAATTACATAAGATAAAACTATGTTTAAACACCATTAAAAAGTTAAAAACCAAATAAAGATAGAACAAGAACCTTTGTAATCCATTTCCATAGATGGGGGTTTGAGAGGATTCTCGGGCTCGCTGTGATGCCCTAGCTTCCATGGCGGCGGCGACGGCCCCTCCTCCTCAAGGGGAGGGGCAGGATCTTTCACATGCGGATGCAGTACCCAAGAGGCGCTCTTTCCTCCCTAGAATAGACGTCACTCCAAAGGTACCTGGAGTCTTTAATGGTCATCCTGTTGTCCCAGTTTCATCCAAGGAATTCTCTGAAGCTTCGTCACTTATTTCCACGGCCCTGGTCACAAATTTCCCTCGGCGTAGGTATCTAGTTGAGGTGTTAGAGAGGTGCGTTAATTAGAAATGGGGTTTAGGTCATCATGCAGTTGTCGGACTCCTTGGGCCACGCCATATTCTTATTTGTCTCGCTGATGAAGACGACTTAGCGCTAGCCTGGTCTCGTGCAAGCAGATCCATTAGAGGGTTTCCATTCCATTTACATCATTGGATGTTTGATTTGCACATGAATCATGATTCTTCCTCTTCGGCAATCTGGATTCAGCTTCCGGGGCTACCACTGCCCTCTTAGAATCTAGCTGTCCTTCGTTCAATAGGTAATTCCTTGGGCCTTTTCCACTGTGCGGACTGGAAAACTGATTCCATGGTGTACATGATTGTTGTGTGCTTCTGTGTCAAAATGGAGCTCTCCCATATTCTGCCCGATATGGTTTGGATTGTGATTGAGGGGAAATACAGGTATGTGCAAAGTGTTGTCTATGAATCCTGGTCTTCGTTCTTTTCCTTCTGCCATAGACACGACCATAATTTTGATGAGTGCCGTAAAAGTCCTTCATCAGTTTTGGTTGATACATCTTCGGCAGGTAAGGGTGATTCGTTTCAGGTTGAGGGCGATAGAATTGGTTCTGGTAATGGCACTGAACCTGCTGCGCGCAAACTGGGGTCAAGGGAGGTGTCATTGGATACCCTTGATCATGTTGAGGAACTTCGGGGTGATCAGGAGTAGGGGCCTCCTAGTCAACCTGGGGTGGGGTTGTCCCGTATTTCTAATGCTTCGGAGGTGGATCCTAATGGATCGGGGAGGGAGAGGCATGTAGGTCCAATATTGACGGATGCATCAACGGTCTCGGGACCTCAGGTGGAGGCAGTGTTTAATCGTCTTAGGAGGGATTTGGGTGGATTCCAGGCAGCCGTCAACATGGGGAAAGAGAGTCAGGGCTATGCGGATGGGGCTCTAGCGAGGTCCTCTCTCCATACAGGTGAGCCTTCCAGACCTGAGCCTTCTTGTGTTCTGATCAGGGGCTGGGAGGATCAGAATCCTCAGCCTCAATATATCGGCAGGGGTATCGATCAACCTGCATTCTAGGAGGGGTCAGGGGAAGAGGAAGCTTTTGTTCAGGGGAGGTAAGGGGTCAGTGGGGTAGGGCTTGCGCTAGGTAGCATCCCTAGTCAACTGAAAGGGAATGTCTTGTAGGTGCAGGCTCAGACCAGTCTTAGAGATGCATGGGGTTCGGGCGTTGGCATTTTTCCTGGGGTTGTTTCTTCAACCTGGACCCCAGCCGTCTTGAGCAATAGGTTTGAAGGACTAGATGAGTTTAAATCGAGAGATGAATCTTCTTCCCTAGTTGAGGAAGGTAAAGACATCAGGAGGAGAATCGATGGATTCTTTTTGGATGGTCGGATAATGGGCATGTTTTCCCAGAGTGTGCTTTCGGTGGAGGGGAGGTAGAACTTGATGAGGTCAGTAGGAGTTTTTCTGAATAAGAACCAGGTTCGAGGTGCAACAGGTGTAATAGGAGGAGGAGGGGTAGGAAGGATTATTCCTCCTTGCCTCCTCCTATGAGGACCCGGTCAACAAAGAAGCTAATGGTTGAGAAGTTGGACATGGGGGCCAGGTGTCATCTAAAATCACCTGGACAGCCTGAACATTCCTCGGATATGGTTTTAAGTTCGGATGATGTGGCAACTGAGTAGGTGTTATTTCTCAATGCCTCGAAAGATGATGCATCCAAGATGATGGGTCGTAATCTTGAAGTGGACCTTAATGAAGAGCAGTATATTTGGGTTGACAAACAGGACATGATCCTGGTTGGAGGCTTCAATAAGGGGTTGATCCGACTCGAGCAGTACATTTAGGTCTAGAATAAACTGACTTCTTCTTTTGAAGACCTGATAAGGGAGGATCCACTTTCTTAGGTATCTAATATATCCTGGAAGCTGTTTAGGGATACAGACTCTGGTAGAATTCTACTGGCTTTCAATGATTCTGCTTACTCCTTTCCTAACTAATGCTTTGTTGAGTTACTACCCCTGTTGTGTGTGGAAAAGTTGGAGGGTCGGATCAGCTCAGATGGGCTAGAGCACGCTGCTTCTTCCTCTGCAGGTCATTTTGGATGTGGCTGACTCAGAGGGATGGGTTTCCATTGGGAGGGACCATGCTTGCATAGGATCACTGAGTGGTCCTTCATTG
This sequence comes from Viscum album, assembly GCA_963277665.1. NCBI lineage: Eukaryota > Viridiplantae > Streptophyta > Magnoliopsida > Santalales > Viscaceae > Viscum > Viscum album. The sequence continues at coordinate 1,677,612,041 of OY728132.1, read as the reverse complement.
GAGTTAGCGGTTGGTGCTTATGCTTGGAAGAGGTTGTATCTGGTTTTCTATTTGGTGTTGTTTGGTGTTTGTTGGAACTTATGGTTTCTCACTTTTCCCGCAAAAGTGTCTTTATTAATAAAAAAATAATTTCCAGAAAGATCCTTCACATGGAAAGAGGCACCACCCTCAATCCATCTCCACAACATCGCATCCCGAAAAACCGGTAAAAACCCGATCTCTTGGCACAAAAGTTGTACACAAACCTAAAAGAAAAAAATAACCATGTTTACATACACCTAAAGGTGTAAGTAGGGTGTGATAAAATCCCATTATAATACCACCACTAAGATATTCAATGAGATTAAAATTCAATGACTTAAATCATGCATGTTTTCAAAAACATGTAATTTCTAGTTACAATTTCTAAAAGATGCAACCTAAAAAAATAAATTTTTTAAGTGGGAAAATTTAAGGAATAAAAAATTTAAAAATAAAATCAAATGCTAATAAATTTTCTAGAAAAATATACCGTATGCTGAAGGTTATTATAATGGATTTAATGATCACAAGAAATAAGAAATATCCCCTAAGAACTATCTAGTTGTGGGTCTGAGGAACATCGTATCATGGTGAGAGTAACAATAAAAAATATCTATTTTCGTACATGATACACTAGTAGTTAACATACCCATAACCTAGTGGTCCCCAATAATCCTTATCTTCATCATAGTTTAGTCATTGTGGTATGTGTCAATCTTGCTAAGTGAAACTGAGGCCAAACCCCACTGATTTACTAGCATTCTAGTACACATCCAACAACCTTGATACTCAGGCTTTCCTCTTGTGCTCAAACAAGTTATACAAGTAAAGAAATATAATTTTCAGATGAAAATATCATTTCCACATCACAAATTCACAAAACAGCACACATTTGTACCACACAAGTAATAAAAGTCCACTTTTCATTCAAATTGATTTTGAATATCTGACTCACACCAAAATAGCCCACAACACTTTTCAAATTTATTTAACACTTCCTCAAATCCATTATAAAATTTTAATAAAACCAATCCAAGATATTTCAACTCACATAATATACCACTCACATGTTACATAATACCCTTTTCATAACCAAAATACATTATCCACATCATACTCACACAGAACATCCCACATCACTTTAATATCTCATACACACTTTAGTAAATTTTTTAAACATTTGTATTAAACATTTCCAAGATGGAACACATCAAAAAAAAATCCTCTTTAACATTTAAAATGTACCATTTAAAAATATTCACTCTCAAAGATAGTTTTCCGATATGATTTCAGCTCTTATATAAATCATTAAATCATTACAATCTTTCATAAAACAATTCTAAAGAGTATACCCAAACATTTCTCATAAATCCATTTTAAAAACCATATTTCAAGGAAAAACCCACACCAAATAACTACCAAATTATACTTGTCAGCTAAATATGTATTTATAAAACCACTTTCAAGTGTTATAAAATCACCTTGAATAATACCACAAAAGATACAAATGAAAACACCCATTTTCATAAAATACTCTCAAGATGTATAACAATGTCTTACACACCAAAACTATTCTAATAACACTCTTTTTATGCTCATATGACACTAATACATCACCAAACAAGAATTATCAAGATAAACAAGATTTAGTAAACCAATTCTCTATGTTATAATATACACCCAAATAATACCCCATGATTTAATGTGAAACCACCCAATTTCAAGTTAAAATACAACTATAAAATTAAACACATAACCAAATCAATCATAAACAGTTTTCGCACCACACCCAATAGATGAAGAATATTTATAATTAGTAAATACATCTAGCTAACTCATCAATAATGTTTTACACATGGAACCACCTATCTTTTATGTCAAAACCCTCAAAACATGGTGCGAAACATAAACTGCACCACTGTCGCACCTCAATGAAGTGAAATCCATCCTAAAACCACAATATTTCAACAAAAAGACATGAAAAAAACCCTATGTTATAACCATAACTTCTAGAAATTAAAAGCTTCAAGGATAAGGGATGAAACCCTAATCACATTGAATGTAACCCCAAGAAAATTGAAAGACGAATGAAGAAAACCAACTTACTTGAGGGATCCTGTATAAATCACCCCAAATACATCGGTAAATGAATTTTAAAACATCCAAAATATAAATGGAGGATCGAGGAAAGATAAATATACCATGAAAGAATTTAAATGGGGAAAGAACAGTGAGAAATGATGGATTTATGAAGGAAACCATTTAACTTTATAAATATGCTCAAATTGAGAAAGCTTAATATGTTCGACTTGTTTTGCGTATAAAAAATCTCCAAAGAGGGGGAGAATATATTGCGGAACTTCAAGGTTCCGTGGGATTGGTTTAGAGGTGGAATAAAAGAAAAATAATTAAAATTATAATTCATTATTAAAAAAATATATTTTTTTAAAACAGAAAATGGGCTTTGGGGTGGATCAACTCCTTAAATAAAAACCCAAATCCACCATGATTATAGATTCTTAAAGGACCCAAATTGACATGGTGGTGTTAATAGGTCTGGGGAGGACAAGTAGGAATTGGAATGGATGAAAAATGTTGAAATATTATGGATTTATAAAATAAAAAAAATTATTTTTAAATCTGGAATTGGGCTCACGGTTTGGCCCAATTCATAAAAACTCAGCCATTCTTCCATAAAATCTTGTGAAAACCCCAAAACAATGTTTTAATGGAAAATTAATTAAAAAAACATTTAAATATGTTTTTTATGTAAAAATTATCTCCAACATGAAAAATTTCCATCCCTTAAAGTCACAGCATGGCCAAAGAAACAAGCAAACCCAACTGAGAAACCATGAGGTACTGCCTAACCAGGTTTCACCCCCAAAGGCCAAAACACCTCCAGTGATAAATTAAAAAAGTGTTACTCACACAACCAAAATATAAAAAACCTTCCTTAAATGATCAATCACATTAATATTTTTTCCAAAATAAAACTCCTCAAACTCTATCCGAACCGGACTCATGCAATTCACCCAAACGAACAACAAATGTGAACAAGGTTACACTTACCTTACTTTAACTAAACAATTGGGTGCTCTCCAATCCCAACGTTATCTCATGGAATATGTTGGTTACTAGATATCCCTGAACTAGAATATCTATATCCGAGAGAAGACCATGGATAAATATAATTTACTGGTATGGGGAGACATAAATAAGCTCCCCACCTTAAGAGACAACCAATATTTTTTTTTTCTGAGAGAGAATGAAGACACTAATAGGGGGAGGCCTGGACAGACTCCCTGGTACAAAGGGTATACTATCATTCCAAATTTCTGAAGGAACATACATGAAAATCATAGTGGGTCTCTACGCCATATGAACCAACCATCTTAACCGACCATCATGGGCCGACATAGAAAGACCTGAAAATTTAAATATTTTTGAAGGTCGCATGTTTAGTCCGCATGGTTTTTGAAACCATGCACTAACTGTGCAGATCATTCTTCTCACATGGATTCTAGGAACATGGTCCCTCCTTATCATGCACAAACTGTGTCCTCATCCTATCTAGAAAAATTTCAACAATTCTGCAAAGACTCAATGGAAACCAAAGGGGGATGGAATGACATTGGGCGATAACATGCATACAAGGACCTCCACCTATTACCACCAAACATGAAAAATAGAAGAAAGTTGATGATAACAGATGTTTAAACTCATATTATATTTAATATTGAGGATAAGAAATTGTACAAGGGTTTAAATTACCATGGGATTTCCCCTGACTATGATCCATCTTCTCTCCAAGACCTATTGCTAGATCTCAAATGATTGAAGTATCTTCGGCCTCACAGTTTGGCTTTAAAAACCCACTGAACGATAATTCTTTTTCTGTGCCACCAAAAACAACACCGCAATCCCAGATTAGTTTTCCAGACATAACACACTCCGAAGTCACTTTACACTATCACAATATTTCATTGAATCAAGGACTTAGAAAGGGAATACACATCACACCTTGTTTTTCGGGTGAGAAACAATTGAATTAATGAACACCTATACTCATCTTCCTCTAAAATGGAAGATTTTGAAGTTTTTACAAGAGATACATTCTCTCAACATAATAAATACTCGTAAAGGATTTCACAACATTCAACTTTATCTTCAATCGAGCACATGACATCACAAGGCATCACCGAACATGATCCTGCGACTGATATAAACAATGTATGGAGAGGGACCTTAGAAAACATCCACAAACAACACAAAATTCTAGAAAGTGGCCATAATATCCTCTCATGACCATAAATCCCACACAGGTAGTTTAACGTGAACTCCTTCTTCGAAGTGACTATGAACAATCGAGATGCCCTCTTAGACACCATCCAGATAATCATCCATGCTAAAAACCCCATACCATTTCAACCTTTGGCAAATTAACAAACTTAAAAGGCTAAGGCCTCATTCAACCTTCCACGATCACTATCCGGCTACAAGAAGATCAAAAAAACCAATAATTAAAAGTGTGAAGACTCAATCCACAAATGTTGAGAAAAATATTTCTTATATTGATAAACTAGAGGGTCATTGAATAAGGAAACAATCAGGGTTTCACATCAGTTGTGAAGTAACCCTTAACTGGGTGTACGTTATCCAATGATAGAACCCAAGAACAAACCAAGATGGTCCATTGGTCAAGACATACCTAAAACCAGATCCAATCACATTAATGGAACCACTGTATAGGCATCCAAAAATATTTCTCAGAAGAGACCAATAACCGGCCCTTCAACACATCTTATAGACCAAACACAAACCCAAAACACAGTTCAAAGAGGAGGGGTTCTTAGACTCAAAACATCCCACAAATTCAACATTTTCAAAAACACATAATATAGACCATCACAACATCGTCATCAAGGCATCAGTTTTTTCCTTTAAAATCATCTTTTTTAAAATAAACGGTTTAGCGGTTAGCATATCCACCAGTGGTACCCCATGGGCCACACACATGCATGTTTCTGTGCCACACTGGGCACCCTCCTCATATACTTACTGAAAATCATCCCACCATTACATCAACCATCCATCATCCCATACAACCCCATTCATGTGGTCTCTCACAGAAAAACCAAAGGTTAAAATAAAAATTAATTCCATTTTTAAAAACCAATACAGTCAACCATTACCTCTTTTTTCTCTAAACTACTAACCATGAAATCAAACCCAAATTACATCTTAAAATTTTTTTCAAAATGAAACAATAATTTAAATGAAAATTCACTTTCAAGTCAAATGAATAAATTTCAAAACATCTCATCCCATTAAAACACCATACAAAAGTTTAGAAAACCTTATTGGATACACTTTTTCAAAACCAAATTTAACACAATTTTCTGCTTTCAAAAGAGGTGTAAACACACCACGTTTCATATCAAGAAAAATTATGATAACTCAGTTCAAAAATTTCTCAAATTAATCCATTACCAAATTATTATAAAATAATTTCTCAAAACTTTACGCTTCTTAAATCCATGAAATTCTTTCCTTAAAACCGAACTTCCATGATTTCAAAACTAAAGGACATAAGACAATGCGAGGGGAGACTAGCTTATGTGGGGGACATGGACTTAAGGTTAGAGTCCATCCGCCAATCACTTCACTAGAACATAATGTTTTATAGGGAAATATACTTAGCTCCAAATTTCTTTCAAGGCCCTGCGAGCTCACTGAGACCATTAACCCAACTCTCTTTTCATTTCCTATAATAATCATCAAACCAGGAAAACCAAAGAACTCAGAGAAGTCCTGAATCCCAAGGTGAATTGAGTTCCATCATGAGGTGTGGCGATAAGGCACAATACCCATAATTGGAATGCCAATTCCTAACAATCCTATCTCTATACTACCCAGACTTCTCCACAAAAAACATGACCCAAGGAGTTAATGTGAACCCCCTTTGATACCATTTTATCATAAACCAAATTTGGTCACCATCAAAACCAGAACCCGACGCAGCCCATGACAAGGCCCAAAGGGTGTTACCGATCCCTAATGTCTGGTACAAGTTCCCAGGTATCATAAAATGAAGTTTGGGAATGATTTACCTTAGTTTATAAACATTAAGCAACAAACAAACTCAATAAAACAAATTTGGATTTTTCGACTAAAATTTCCTATAAAAAATTTAAGAACCGGATTTCATTATTAAAAAAAAGTAAGGACCATTAAAAAGGATCAAAGCCAAATAAGGACAGAACAATATCCTTCACATGTCAAGAGTCATCACCCTCAAACCATCTCCACAACACTGCATCACGAACGACCAAAAAAAACCCGAACTTTGGGAAAAAAAGTTGTACACAAATGTGCGACAAAAAAATAACCAAGTCTACAAACACTAAAAGGATTAAGTAGGGTGTGAGACAAATCCCATTAGGATAAAACCACTAATATATTCCATACGATAAACATTAAAAGACAAAAAACATGAAAATATTAAAAAACATGTAATTTCTATTTACAATTTCTGAAATATGCAACTTAAAATAATAAGTTTTCCATTTGGATAATTTAAATAATGACCACATTTAAAATAAAGTCAAATGATAATAAATTTTCTATCAAAATATAACGTATGTCTAAAGTGAGTATAAAAGATCTAATGAGCACAAGAAATAGGAAATAACCCCTAGGTAGTAACTAGTTGTGTGTCCCAGGGACCTCGTATCTCAGTGAGAGTAACCATCACAAATATCTGTTCTCATGCATGCACCACTAGTAGAGAACGTACCCATAACCTAGTCGTCCCCAATAATAATAATCGTCATTGTTTTTTATATTTGTGAGCATCAATCTTGGTTAGTGAAACTGAGGCCAAACCCCATGGATTCTCTAGCATACTAGTACACATACACCCACCTGGATACCTGGGTTCTTTCCTAGTGCTAAAACAAGTTTCACAAGCCATGAAATATAATTTTCTCCTGAAAATTCTATTTCTAGATAAAAAATTCACGAAACATGCCACATTTATACCACATAAGTCACAAAAGTCAAATTTTCATTTAAATTGATTTTGAAATCCGACTCACACCAAAATAGCCCACAACACTTCTCACATTTCTGTAACACTTCCACAAATACATTAAACAAATTCCATAAAACCAATCCAAGATATTCCAACTCACATAATAGCCCACTCACATGTTACATAATACCTTTTTCATAAAAAAATCCATTTTTCACATTACACTCACACAAAACATCCCGCATCACTTTAACATCTCTTACACGCTTTAGTAAATCATTCAATTATTTTTATAAAAAATTTACAAGATGAAACAAATATTATAATAGCCCCTGTAACATTTGAAATGTACCATTTCAAAATATACACACTCCAAAACGGTTTCTCAATATGGTTTCACCTATTGTGTTAATCATTAAATCTTTAAAATCTTTTGTAAAACAATTCTAAAGAGTATACCAAAACTTTTCTCATAAACCCATTTCAAAAAAATATTTCACGGAAAAATCCACACCAAAACACTACCAAATTATAATTGGCAGCCAAAGATACATTTGTAAAACAACTTTCATGTGTTATAAAATAACTTAGAATAATACCACGGAAGCTACAAATTAAAACACATATTTTCATAAAATCCTCTCAAGAAGTATAAAAATGTTTTCCACTCCAAACCTATTTCAAAAACCCTATTTTTGGCCCACATGACACTAATACATTAAAAAACTAGAATTGGAATGCCAAAGAAGATTTTTTTAACCAATTACATAAGTTATAAAATACACCCAAATAATAACAGATGAGTTACACATGAAAACTGCCAATTTCATGTTAAAATTCAATTAAAAAATTAAAAATGCAACCAAATCAAACGTAGATAGATTTCACACCACACCCAACATATGAGGAATATAAAAAATGACTAAATACAACAAGATAACACATTAGTAACTTTTACACATGGAACCACCTACCTTTAATGTCGAAACCCTCAAAACATGGTGCGAAACATAAACCGCACCACTGTCGCACCTCAAGGAAGTGAAATCCAACCTAAAACCACAATATATTACCCAAAAGACAATAAATAAAACCCTAGTTTCGAACCCTAACATATGGACATTAGGAAACTGAAGGATAAGGGAAGAAACCCTAATCACATTTAATGTAACCCTAAGCAGATTGGAAGAAAAATGAAGAAGACCAACTTACTTGAGGTATCTTGTACAAATCACCCTAAATACACCATTTGGAGAATTTTAAAACATAAAAAAATTAACATGAGGTTCAAACAATGATATGAAGACCATGTAGGAATTTTAATGGGGAAAAAAGTGAGAAATGAAATTGTTATGAAGGAAACAAATTACATTTATAAATATGCTTGAATTGTGAAATCTTAAGAATTTTTACTTTTTTTGTGAAGACAAAGTGATCCAAAATGGGGCAGATGAGATTTGGGGAGTGCCTAGGTTCAGTGGGCTCGAGTTAGAGGTAAAATCACTAAAAATAGTTTAAATTTAATATGTTATTAAATAATGAAAATATTTATTTAAAACTAGAAATGGGCTTTCGGGGTGGCCCAACTCCTTCAATAAAAAACCAAATCCACAGTGATTATGAATTTCTAAAGGCTCAAAATTTACATGGTGGTGTTACTTGGTCTGGGAGGCCAAATAGAAATTATAATGAATAAAAAATGTTGAAAAATTCATTAGTTAAAAAGGAATCATAATTTATTTTTAAATCTAGAATTGGGCTCACGGTTTGGCTCAATTCATGAAAACTCACCCATTCCTCCATAAAGGCTTGGGAAACCCCAAAAACAAAGCATGAATGGAAAATAAAATGAAAATAAACATAAATTAACTTATGTATGTGACAATCCAAGGAATAAGAAGTCATATAGAACACTTTTATCCCATTATAAGTATCAAAAGTATCAATAGTGGGTTTATCATGATCCTTTTTTCCTTTGATCCATTTCATTTAATTTTTGATATTCATAAATAGGTTAAATATCAAAAATCATTACATTAATTTTCAATCATATGTATGTAATGTTTTGAAAAGAATACCTTGTATGAATGATAATTAATAATGATAGATTGACATAATATTAAATGACCCATACAATCCAAACTCTTGTAACCTCCTTAGTATGAAGTGGTGGTAGAGTAATATGATCAATAATGTAATTATATATACTATAACCTAACCCATTAAAATAGGCTACTGATGTACAGAATCCAAAAAAAATGAACAAATCCAAATTCTATATGTTTACATCAGGATCACCAGCATTAAACTCAAAGTATAAGGTTGGGTCTAAGTGAGGAGGTGGAGGACCTAAGTAGGAAGAATGGGTAGGCTAGTTCGGTTGTTTGGTCTGTATAGGCCATGTGGGTAATAAAAAGGGCTGGACATATTGGAAAGGTAGTGCAGAATTGGATTTAAAATCAATTTCTCTAACAATTTCTTCACATTTGACTGAATTTGATCTCCCATGGATTGTTCCATATCTTTCTACTCAACTTTAAAGGCTTCGACTTCGGGTATTCTTGATTATTATTTTTTCAATTATTTTTTTTGAATACTAACACCTACCTTATATACTCTAATACAGCCTATGAGATTTTTATTTCCTCGAGCAGTGTCTAAAATGTAAATCCTACCCTCAGGGATAAAAGATCCATGTGACTATTTCTCTTGGTTTTCATCCTAACGTGTAAAGGGAAAATTCTATATTAGTGTATTTAATTTATAAAAAATAATAAATAGTAAAAAATAAAAAAATATACATAAAATTATTGTAGCTACTTCCTTAGCTTTCTCTATATATACTTTTCATTTTTTTCATTTTCTATATATTTTTCCTTTTTTATGGTGGTTGGGGGTGATGGATGACACAAATGGACCTCATCAAAAACACTAGTTTATTGAGCTCTTAATGCTACAAACATTTCAACAATAATTTTTTCACCAATAAATGATACCCTCTATGTGATAAAGTATGATGGTATACATTTTGCAAAAAGATTTCTTGATGGGGTTCATGGTTTATTTTTATAAAAAAATTAAACTAATAAGTAATTAGTAATTATATTAGAAATTTTACAATATAATAGAATTATAATACCATAAATACTTCTTCATGTTAGTTGGAAAAAAATTTCTTTCATGTCATTGCATCTAAATAATCAGACTTGAGGCATGGGTTTTCATTTTGTCTATTTCCAAAAACATATTTTTTTGTTCACTTTGTTTTGAAAATTCTCCATAGAACAGTTTCTAATGAATGATATAATTTATAAATTTATTTTATTTCCTAAAAGTTTAATTTCATCTACAATTGAATGAAATAAATATTATTCATTTAAAAGATATCATATTCAAGAAATGAGATAACATAAATCAATTAAAATATGTTACCATTACTACATCCCATATATTATTTATCACCGTCTTGTTGATGTCCCTCCAATTCATATATAAACTATCAATCCTACAATATCCCTGTATAAAGATATAATTGATAAAATGTGTTGTATTTGTGCAATTTGTTTTATTGTTTTCATCAAAAGTAATATAAAATCTCTCATGTCCACAAAGAGGTGATAGTTTTGGTAAACATGAAATGCTGTGATTAACAACTCAAGAACTCAATTTCTTAACTGTAAAAGAAGACGCATCCAGTGATTAAGTCACATCAGTAGTCTAGTAATTAATATTTTTTAAATTAAATGATTTTTTCAATAAATTTCTATATTAGATGATAATGAATAATATGAAAAAAATGAAAACTTTCCATTAAAATTTTGCTTTGACATTATATCTATACATATCATTGAAATAGGAAAATTTAATGACATTATTATATAGTTGTGTAGTATTAGAAAAATGAATAATTTGAAAGAATACAAAAATAAATATTTATGTAAAAATATTTTCACACATATTTAAGTATAAAAAAATAATGATTTATTGTTCTTAAAAAAATATATGGCGTAAACAATTAAAAATAAAAAATACTTTAAAAATGATAGAAATATTAACAAATTTAAATATAAATGTTTGAAAAAGTGTTCTCACATGAATAAATTTATCCAAAATATAATAATGTATTTCATGTATTTAAATGAAAAAATATTTAACCATAACTTTAGATCATCAAAACCTAACAGCAAAAATAATATAAAAAAATATTGTCAAATATCACATAGTTATTAAATTTTATTCTTTTTACACATGTAAATTTCAAAAAATAAATATAATGTAAATAATTACCAGAATAATTTAGAGATCAATTTAGTGTTTTCATGTATCCCTTCATTATGATCATTTCATACTGCATTCAGTATGTCTATATTATAGTCATTTTTATCAATATATTGTCTAATAGACAAAGAAGCCTCAGGTAAATTAATAGCATCATCCCCATCATCAATAGAAAATGGATTCTTTTACCTTAAAAAACAAAGGCTCTCTAATCATTCTATGGATCAATGATCTAAAATATTTCCTTTTCATGTGTGGCCATAATAAATGGTTACTCATTGAAATTAATTTTTTTGAAATCAACCTGTTTAAACTAATATCCATCTTGTTTCAAAATAGTATTACGTGAAACCTAATAAAACTTAAACATGGTGACTAAAAATTTAACATAATAAATTTCCCTTATTTCTTCAAGAACTATAAAATATGGCATTGTAGTAGAAATTGGGTTTTTATCTTTTCCACATGAAAGAATAGTGCTTCTGGGATGATCATTACAACACTATTTTGAATGGTACTATTATCATCTAGCTTTATTATGTAAAATGTGTACCCAATAATATGAATGCTAGACAATGTGATCACATTAAGATCTGGTACCCAGAATAATAATTTCAACATTTCTAATGTAGATATATTTGTGATGTAATTCTCTTTAAACCATTAATCAAATTTCTTTTTATGATCAATTATTACACAATATTTATTTCTTTTTAGATATCGTAATATTAATGCAGAAATATGTGATGATATATATGATTGAACCTCATATGAGTTGTTCCAAATGTATAAATGTTCTAGTATCAGTTCAACATATTGAGTGATGTTTTACATCAAGCCTCGATTCCATATACATCCACCATTAACTATCATATGTCGAGATACTCGGGGACTAATATTCTCCACATCATATAAATAATAAGTACAAAACCCAATTACCTCATATGATACATATTATTCAATAATAGAGTCCTCTTGAAGATAGTGATTATCAATATATCCTTTCACAATATTCATATATCTTTCAAAATGATACACCCAACCAAAATAAACAGGCCCACATATTCTTATCTCACCTACTAAATAAATCAACATATGAACAATTATATCAAAAAACATAGGTGGGAAATAAATCTAACATATTTAGCTCAAAAAAATGCTACAAATGGATTTGAAAAAATTATACAACCTCATGATAGTATTTCTGATAGTTTTCAGCAATATACCATATATTACAATTGGTATAAGTATATGCATCAATTCATGACAATTATGTGATATTATATCTATTAACTTAAAATAATTCAATGACACAAAATTATTATGTTTTAAAGAATAACCATTGAGAACTTCCATACAATGAATACATCAATAAGAATTAATCTTCTCAATGATGCTTAATATTTAACAATCTCGGGGTAAATATGTTATGTTTCTTTTCCTAGTGGGGGATAACTCTAAAGGTTTTCAAAATGATATCAAATACAATATGGTATAAAATCTATCCTTTGTCTTTGTTTTTATGTTTAAGAAAGTTCCAAAAAAACTATCTCATAGGTTTTTCTCAACATGAATAACATCAATGTTATGTTTTATCTCAAAAAATATATAATAATGTCGTTTGAAAAAGAATTTCTATTTTTTCCAGATAATTTTTTCAAGACCAACACTTTTTTACTTTGTAGATGTCGAATCAATATTTTTCACCCTATCGTAATATTATTCAACTGATAATGGTCATGGTGGAATATTTTATTCTTATATTACATTAAATTATTTTTTAAATCTATGATAAGGATGAACAATTTAAAAAAACCTTTGATGTTCCATGTATATTTTATTTATTCTATTATTCAATTGATATTATAAAGTCTATTCTATAGATATTTGGCATGATTTTTTTCACTTCACATTGTATCTAGAGTTGTTTCCACATTTAGGAATGTCATTTATAGTGACTATTATCATAGCAAGTAGTTATAAATACTATTTCATTTATACGTCAAAATCCTTTTCACCAGTCTCCCATAATGGTTTGAAATCATCAATTAATTGTGGAAGATACAGATCAATATCATTTCATGGATTTTTTTTGTCTAGATATCACCAAGATAATAATTACTTTTTTTCTACATAAAAATATATGGTGAAAAGTTATGAATTACAAACAAAAAAATTTATGGACTATGATGGAAGCATGGGCTCTGATATAGATTTATTCAATCTGTACATTCCCATTCTGATATTTCTAACTTCATTTCCAAAATCCTGATTTTTTATCAAATGTCTTCCACTATGGTGAATCAGAATGTTGACTTAAGTTACCCTCAATGATTCACTTATCTTAAGGTCATGATAACCTTTTTTCATCAATTGAATTTTCAAATAGATTCTTTAAATAAAGAATAATTGGATGTTACCAAAATACTTTTGCATGAGATTTGATTCTATTACTTGAGATAGAATCAGATTAAAATTATATAAATCATATGAAGGAATTATAGGATGAAATTACCAGAATATATAGAAAATTTATCTTTCATGATGTTACATCCCATTACCTAAGAAAGAATATGCATTGTCTTTTTCATCAATCTCATATTGTGACGTCTCACATTAAGGCTAGTTTGATAAATATTCATTATATATGATATAAAAATAAAAATCATTTGGGAAATCATGTATCCTTTTATACCCCAATCACATTAGGAATAATACTTCCACCACCTCATAATTTGAATTTGGAAGCATGTTGCTTTCTGAAAGTCGCTCTTTTTAAAATCATAAGAAAGTTAGAGAATATTTTTGCACTCCACCCATATCTTTATTTCATGTTAACTAGTATCAAATAGCTGAAAACATTGTATATTTACTAGAACCCGGGAATAATGGTTTATCTGAATCTCTATGAAACTTTTCACCAATTAATGTTTTTCTATGGTTTCAATAGCTAAATCATGATTTAATTCAACAATACTACCCTCTCCGTAATTATGAATATGTTTATCAACATTAGATGTTTAATTTTTAGTTATGTCACCATGAAATATCCAACATGTATAATTAAGGATAAAACCATATGAAATGTGATTATAATTTATTTTTATAGGGTTTGAATTTCTCAAATTCAAAAACATCACCCATAGAGTGAAAATAAATTCTATGTTTTGAATATTTTTATATAAAATTCAAATAAATCATCCACTAATTTTCCATATTCAGTAGCGGTTCTTCATAAATTTCTCCAATCATGCTCCATTTAGTACATGATATCAAAATATATTATACGAATATATAAAAAAAGTGAAAACATATATCTATATCTATATATATATATATATATTGTGTATTGGTTGGGGGTCAGGCCCCCTGTATTGATCATGAAAAAATAGACACCTCTTTTAGACTGGAAAAGAGGAAACCTATTACATGAATGGCACATAGCCTTAATGAACCAGAAAAAAAGATCCAACATGTCCAATAGAAATTGATTTCTAAGAATACACTAGACAATCACATCACCCTCCTTTCCAAACAGTGCGCCCGTGAGATCAATCAAAGAAGTGTGTCGCCTCCTCTATAAAGAAGTAGCACTGTTCTAGTGGAACATTGTGTCATTGAACCTTTCCATCCAAAAAATGTTAACGATGTCTAGATGAAATGTATTGCAACAACATTCGCTCTTTCATTCCACCCACCCGACAAAGCAGGAGAAGAATCTTTACTGTGTCAACCTGATGCAACACAAGCTAAAACTGAAAAGTATTGAGCAACTATCACACCAAAGAACATATCCATCCATCAAGAGATAAATCATGAATGATGATGGGATTCATCACCCCCATCCCTCTTTTGAGGTCAAGCACTCAATGGTACGATTACTGCACCATCCAAATTCAATGAGAGAGACAAGTACACATGAAAAAATCTGCTTCAGAAGAACACATTGTGTCAACAAGTCCAATGTACAAGGGGATGCAAAGCCAGATAATCATGCAGAAGTAGTGCAACCAGAAGAACTTCTAACAACAATCATAAAAACATGTCAAATCAGAGTGCACTCTACTCAAACTGCAGAAAAATAACAAGATTCAAACAACACATCCAAATAAAATCAATGAAGCCAAACTAGAATCACCCTCAACATAATGAACCATAGAACCCCTAAAACCTTAAGATTCACATGTCCTCAAACCAGTTCATCCAAGAATACACCCACCAAAATATTCTCTACATCATCCCAGAAAAGAAATTCCACATCCCACTCAAAAAATTGAATAAAATATATTTAATGAGATAAATTTTAAACAAAAAAATTCAATAAAAATCCTTGTTAATAAGGTGAAAAAACATCAATGATTATTTGGAAGAAAATAAAATGTATTATACTATAGGTATTTAATTTGCATGATGTTTTTCATGCGGATCCAATTAACAACAAATATAATGATCACGGTAGTAAATTTTTATTTTCATATTATATTCACACAGTTTATTGATATTATAATTTAATTATTTTCAATCATCTAACATGTATTAGTTCTTTTTACATAGTTTTTACATTATTTAGGTGTCACATGTGTCAAAATGTATTATATATTCTATTAATTTAATGGGTAATAAATATAGAGAAACTAAATTTAATGTACATTATTGGTGAAAAATAACATCATATATATTGTTCATTGAATAATATCATTAAGAAAATTTTATAATTTAATCAAATAAGAAATATATCAAAATAAAAAAATTGTATCAACAAAATTTATAAATAATAATCATATATATACATACAATTGAATTATTAACTCAAAAAATAAAACAAAATGAAAAATAATTTAACTTCAACATAAAAAAACATACAAAATTCAGAGTTCAATATATAAAATGGATCCAAAATATAATGATTATTTCTTGAATTCATTGGAAAAATAACCATTGTAAGGTCAAGAAAAAAAGTTTGTAGAAAGGATCATTAAACAATAACATTGAAATAAAATCAAATTGTGGTAGGCAGATGGACAAGAAACATTTTCTAAAGAGAAATACCTCAATGGATAAATAAATAATGATAGAGGATGAACAACCAAGACCATAAATCATGAAAGTATTATATAAATTGAAGAAAATCAACAAAAATGGATGTTGAGTGTTAGCAGTTAGGCGTCGGGGGTCATCATGAGTCAAGAAACAATTTTTTTAACAAAATATGAGGAGTTTGGGATCTCGGGTTTATTTAAAATTTTATTCTAATTTATTTTATAGAAAACAATTCTAATGGATAATTATTGGTTTTATATTTTTTTAAAGACCAACACCGTTAATTTGTTTTGAATTTATAGCATCTTTTTCTTACAAAAATTGATTCCATAAATCAATTACATAAGGTATTTGGAATCAGAATCCTTAAAAATGAAAAACATATATCAATAAAAAAATTCACATGCTTTAACATAAAAAGTTTCAAAAAAGTACTCTCTGCTGCATTTTTCATTGATTTATAATAAAATAATGTCAAAGAATCACTATTTATGCCATTATTTTTAATAGTGAACCAATGATATATAGTTGATATGGATTGGGATTAATAATCCTTAAATTGATAAGAGATTCATGTAATTATAATTCCTACCAAAAAATGTATTTATAGAATACTTTAGGTGTACTTCAAACTATTCTATGATTTATTCTATTATTGGGTGCACCTCCAGCTTATAGTTGTGGGACTTATAAAGATGATAGTGTTTTTTGAAATTATATTACCCATTTTTCTATTTTAATTCATGTACATGATAGTGGTACGAGTAAATTCAGTAATATTCAACCCATGGTGACACGATGCAACATTAGGATAAAATTTTTATTAATTTTGATGATCCTATTTTATATCATTGGGTCATAGTAACAGGAACCTATATTTATTGAATATGTTTGGGAAATCCATCAATGATTTTCTCCTATTTTGTAATCATATCTGGCTAGAGCACAATATTACCCTAGAAAAATATATTCTTTTTTAATTGGGTGAGGAAAGGGCCTTACGTTTATTGATAGATAAGTGAGAGGAGATTTGTTGGTGTATGGAGATGGGACCAGGTCTAGTCTATAGTCTTATTTGTACATTATATTTAGTCTTTGACTATTTTTAGACCATGAGGCATATAATTGCCCCACTGACATTCCTCTTTATTCTTTTATCGCTTTTTACCATTACAGTTACCCAATTTCTTCATAACATGGGCTATATTTCTTACTCTAATTGATATTTAAGGATTTTGATAACTATTAAAAATTGTTTCATCTTCATTGATTTATGATTATCAATAGATAAATTTTTATAGTCTCCCTAAAATATATCTAGATCGAAATTTCTTTTCATGGGACCCCAGGGTGAGGGGAGGTGCACCAACATTATGTTGTACTTGAGTTCAGTCATAATAGAGGAAAACAGGGGAAGGGAAAATATAATGTTTTATCAAAGCCTTGTCATCCATTAATTTTATTATTTGGGATATGGTAGACAAATGATTTGATGTGGTAAAAATATAATATTGGCCATATAAAAGAGTATAATTGACCCACATATCTGGAAATCCTAGGTTACTAGGGAAATGAATATGTATTTTTGGTATTTATTGATATGGATGTGTTACATTATTGAATTATGGTTTATTGTTTTTCTCTTGGACCACAATATTACAACATGT
This sequence comes from Viscum album, assembly GCA_963277665.1. Lineage (NCBI taxonomy): Eukaryota > Viridiplantae > Streptophyta > Magnoliopsida > Santalales > Viscaceae > Viscum > Viscum album. The sequence goes on along the minus strand of OY728132.1, from coordinate 1,677,593,999 downwards.
GTTTTAATAAATAATAAATGGAATATAGGGTATTTATTCATATATAGGCCTTCATGTGGCTGGGAAATATTTTTATGATGTAGGGGTTGATTATTTAAAGTGTCAGTAGCCAATATCCCATAACTATATTAGATAATTGAATTCATCCACATATGTGGAAAAAAGTTTTATCGTTTTATAATAACCCATTTAGTGGATATATAGGGACAGAGGGAGTACCCAAGATGTTAAAACCATATGATTTTTGGATTATATAGAGTAATGGGATTCCCAGCAAGATATTTTAAATAAGACGATCATAATCATGGAGACAATGCACTACCTGAGAGTCTGAAGGCCCTAAATGATATTCTAAATAAGATGATCATAATCATGGAGACATGGAATAAGGAACTGATTTCATAAGATCATAAAAATGTGGGAACTATAAAAAATTATATTATAATCAAAATTGAAGGGTCACTCCCATGAATATCATCAAAAAGTGGAAAAAGTCTATGGTGGATCAGGTTCTCTCCAAAATCTCTTAGAAAAAATATCTTGATATATAAAGGATTACCAATTGAATTGAAGGGATATATAATTATTCACACACATATCAGATAAATTTCATGTATATATATATATATGTGTTCCATATGTTGATAATAAACAATATAAAAATCGTTATCATGATCAAATCAACGATAAGTGAGAGGCTTTCAATATTCCGATTCCATTCAAAACCAAATTATATATCATAAGAAATACCAATGTAATATGGGATTAAATAATTTTGATCATTTATAATTGATAATTGAACCTAGGAAATTAAAATTTATTTCCAAAACTGACAATTAATTATAATTATCTTGGAAATGAATGAATAAAAATGAACCATTTTGGTGGTTATTGGTGATAAAAGTAAAGCATCTCTTTAAATAATTAAATAGATTTTTATTTTTTCATAAAACCATAGTATAAGTAAAAAAATTTTATAAAAAAATAAATAGGTTTTTGGAAGATATTCATGGTTTATAAACATTTTATTATGATGATTCTCAATGTGAGAGACAAAATATGAATATTTCATTAAACCGGGTTTACCATGAAGTGGTGATTTTGAAAGGAACTAAAAACACATATAACCCCATCATTGAAAATAATATTTAATTATTTATATATTTAATTGTTATATATATATAAATATTAGGGTAACATGAGAATAATAATGTATGAAAGAGACATATAGAAAGAGAATGTGTCACCGATAAGTCATAAATGAGGAATAGAAGATCTGTTACCACATGTTTGAAAGCACTCTACAACTGAAAATAACATCATGAATAATAAAATTAAGTTAATTAGATCATTTATTATAAAACTTATAAAAAATAATTATTTTTATGTCTTATTTTTTATAAGGTGTCTCTAATTTAATACACTATTTCTTCTTATGTTGGTTACATGAGGGCCCTATTACAATTTATTAGAAAAAATCATTGTATATTAACCAAGTTAAGAACAATATAAAACAGTTTCATGATACAATGATTTTTATATCAATTTTCTATTTATTATTCCAACAGAACATAATTTATAATGCTATATATGCTTCCCATGAATAGACTCAAATTAGAAATGGTATGTTGATATGACAATTTTATCCGTTGAATTATCTATAATTGGTTTCCATAATATCACCTATGGTAAATATTATATTATCATCCATAATTTTAATTTTTCATTAAAATAAATGTATTCATTACATAAATGTTTTATTCCACCCATGTTTATTAGTTTGAAAAATGTGAAATATCATCATGTGGAGGTGGTACTCCGCACGTACGGTTGAGGATGTTTTCATTTTTTGAATTTATTAAGAGAAATGTATGAAATTTATGTTAAATGTGAATAAAAAATAAAAGAATATGAATAATTTTTGTAATCATTCACTCATAGATGTAGTATTTTTTAGGTTTCACATGCAGAACTCAATTACGAAGCTGTGATGGAAAACATTGAATCTCTCTTTGGATGTTCTATATTTTTTACATCCTTAATAAATCATTTCTTTGTATTTTGGTAAGATCAAAACCTCAAGAAAATTTGGATAATATTTAGGTGAGAGTTTTTGTGATATTTTATCAACAATATGGATATTTTGATGTGTGTATAGGTGGAGGGGTGGTGATTTATTTTACAATTTCTATGATTGGAATATTTTCTACATAATACACTTTAAAATGTAGAGATCACGTGGTTTAAATGGAATGTGAAGGAAATTTAGATAATAAAAGAGTTATAGAATATTTTTGGTCTAAAAATCCATTATAACACTTTTATTCAAAAAATTTATAAAAGTATAGGTCATTTACAATAATTTCTTTTCTTCTACCATTTTTCTTTATTACTGAGGAAACTAATTTTGTCCAAAGTAAATTCATTTTTAATTTCTAAAACTAAAATTATTATTATTAAATAATTTTAACCTGATTATTATAAATATTAAATCCAATTTATCAAATAAAAAAACATGTGAAAGGAAAATTGAATTTAACATCAGTTCATATAAGGCCCATAAATCAGTCTTTATAAAAAGTGTATTTATTCATATTTTTTGAGTTTAGGATAAAATTATCAATTTCATTCATTACAATAGAATTAAAATATTTATTATTATTCAAATATTATTTAATAAATATTATAAATTTTATAAACCTAATTAGTCAATGTGAGTTTTTATATGAAAAATAGCCAAAACAGCTGTAAATGAATCATTATGCAAATTTTCAAAAATGTTATTTGTGGGATTTATATATCAGAATTGTATTTTAATTTAGAAAATTTAAAATTTAAAATTATTTTTTTATAATGAATATGTTTTTAAAGAAATTCTTGGGATTTTTTGTAAAAAAATTCATAAAAGTTATAGTATTAGTATAATCATTATATTTTAGTATTAAATTAAAAATAAAATATTTCAAAAAATAGAAAGACAATAATATTAAGTTAATTTATCCAAAGTAGATAAAAAATTAAAATATATTTTTCCAATTAAAATTTCTAAATGGTTAACAAATTTTTTAATTAAAATTTTAGTTATTATTACAGATTCTTGATAGTTTAATGGATATTAAAGTCACCAGAAATAATTTAATTTTCTCAAAATTCTCATTTTTAGTTTATTCCATTATTAAATTTATCATAGGATACTCAATAAATACTCATTAAGGTAAAATAATTATTTATATATCTATTCATTACACAATCGTCACACATGGGGTGGATGTATCCTTATAGGGCTATGAGGAGATCCGTGGCCCTTGGGAGGGTACAAGGTTGTAGCCAAATACCTGGTAAAGGTGGGGTGGTCACTCGACACCCCAAATATGTTTTTCAAATTTTATATTTCATTAATTATAAAACCATTTATGAAAACAAGTCATTACTTTCTAATTTTCCACTTATTGTAGGCTTAAGATTCTCCCCTTCCCTCCCTTTTCACTCTTCCAGTGAGGAAATACTCATGATTTATCATCATATTAGACTGCATTTTATTTTTGGATTAATACTAAGGTTAGTGTATATTTTCTGAATTTTTTGTCTCAATAAAGATATCGACTGATATAATTGGAATGAAATAGTCATAATGAAGTCTCTAACTAGTGATAGATAAATCAATATGATGTTTCAAAGAAAATTAGAAGAAGTTGGATATTATTATAAAAGATAATATCTATAGGATGGTGATTTGTTGGATCAACCATATACATTCATTCTTTATGTGTATTTACAAGGGAGATCAAAATTTAATATTTCTAATGGATAGGGGAATGTGAATGTAATAGGTCGGTGAAACTTGTTGAAAAACATAGAACAACTATATATAGTGCAGGACAACCTATTTATGTGGTGTAATGTATAATTTTATTAATTTATAATAGCAATCCATGGGACCAAATATTAGACTAGTTACATTATTTGTCTTCTTTAGAAATATATTTTTTATCTCTCTAATGGATGAAGTATGAAAAAAAATGAACTATGTGTATGAAAAGGTATCCCTTAATTTATCTTATTTTTTCTTAATTTAATTAATTTGAATAGTATTTATAATGAAAATGGGAATGGTTATTTAGGCTTCATACTGGGTTATCATAATTATAATTCTTTATTTCTGTTATATTGGTTCAGTAGAAGGTACTTCACTAATGTAATAATTTCAAAATATGGAAATATTAGTATTTATATGTTTTATGGAAATGATTATATGCTTTATCGCATGAAAATTGAAGAATATATGATCCAAAAGGACCTTGATATTTTGTTAACTAGAGTAAAACTAGAGAAGTTAGAGAAACAAGAATGTAAGTGTTTAGATCATCAATAACTAATATTGATTCAGATGTCATTGGAATGAAATATATCATTCAATATCTTGGAGAACGAAAACAATATGCAAGCCATGATAGAAATGTGTTAAAAGATGACTGATTTAGATTAAGTGGATTTTATTTATAGGTTTGTTCATCATATTTCTATATGGAAGACCTTATTAGACCACTTTTATGATTTTAACATGGTCTATAGTCAAATTCAGTGTGTTTAAATCATATACAAAAATTATATCTCAGTACTTACTATGTCATCGTCCATATGTAAGTATTGGGAGGTGATGTTTAATCCTATCAATAATTCTACATGAAAATGAGAATTTCTATTTTAGGTTGTCATAAATTTAATCATGAATGAAGATATCAGTTAGATAAATGTTTGGAAACCTTCAATAAATACATTTACTGTAAAAGGTATAGGATGTTCAGAAGAAAGAATAAAATTATAGAGATGAGTGTAGTAATAAATATACTCTACACTAACATTCTTATTAGCACTTCTGTGTGACAGGATTCTCAAAAATGATTGAAAATACCATATAGTGAAATTTTTTAGAAGGGTGCGCCCTGGTAGTGCTCCAATGCATTGGGTAAAGATTAGTATCCTGATATGATCATGTGAAATGAGTGTTTACTCAAGATAATTAATGTTCAATGAGGTTTTACTAATTCTATATTTACAATGGGCCTTGGATCATGCTAATACCATGTTAAGTGTTGTTTCCACATTTCTATGTTGTGATAATAATTCTTTATCATGCCTTTATATTCATGTTTATTTTATTCTCCATTGATATTCCTATTGCCAAAAATATATTGTATTATTCAAGTTATTCCCTGATTACTCTCTTATTGGGCATTATAACTCACCCTTTTCTTATGCATGTCCTCCCTTTATACCATAAAATGTTATGTATGAGGGAATGTAGTGGTCATGTAATGGATGTTTTCTATAAAGATATTGTGTTTCATGTTTTAAGACATTATGTAATGTACCTAAGAACCAATGACACTAGACCTCTCTATATTCCATGTTTTATCAAGTTAAGTGTTTATGTAATAAAATGTGTTTATGTGTGTAATAAAGAGAAGGGTTGTTATATAGTCACCAACTGAGTGCTGAAGCAGGTACTAGGGTATTTAGTTACATTGTACTGCTAATATTATATATGCATGCTTACACCATATTTAATTTATATTACACATTCAAAATTGGGTTAGACACCGGTCGTGTCAGCCTAATAAGATTTATATCTCACACACTTCTCAGTCTGCCATTATACTGGGGTACTTGAGTAGACATTTCATGTTCCTAGGGCCTTGAACCTTGTTAGTTGTTTTTTTCTTATACCTGGTGTAGGTGCAAAATACTGAGCTAGGTTCAGGATGCTCATGGAGATATCCTTTGACATTTTATTCTTTTCATTACATGAGTCTTAAATTGCATTGTACTGAAAAGCATGTTGTACTATTTACTGCTTTTCGTCATGAATCAATTCCTTGTCATACATTCATCTATTAGATAACTGGAATTGGACTCTTTTGTTCAATAATATAAAAATCTATATTCAGATGATTTATTATTTATATTAACGCATTAACTGTTGAATGTTATTTACTCTATAATACCATTGTGAAAATATGATTCGAGGGTATAGTCTCCCCACTGACTAATGATACACCCTAGCTACTAGTCGGCAGCCTCTAGCATATGGGGAGGCATGCCTGAGGTCATGTAGTGACCGGTCTGGGCACTATCTTAGTGGTGATCTGGGTGGGGATATTACAAAGCGGTATCAGAGGGGGCTTTCTTTTGTCTAACAATTTTAGGTTGGAAGGCAGGAGATAAGGAAACTATCAACAATTGATTAATAGTCGTGCTTGGGACTGATCACCCCACGCACATGGAATGACCATGTGTCCTAGGTAGGGTTTTCTATTTATTCAGTTCACTGTTATAATTGATATGATTTCACCTAGAGTTATTCGTATACATTTCACTTCTTATGATTAATGTAATTATGAATATTACCCTTGGCCAGTTTTGGCAATGATGAAACATACATGCATAGTATTAGGAACCTAGAAATTTGCATGACATGCATATATTCCATAACATGTATTTTCCTTAGTAGGATTCCTTTTAAAAATTCCATTCTTAAATTTATAACATTTTATGTAATACATTATCATGACTTCTATGCTTACTTCCCATTATAGCATGCATCTATGATTAAAATTTCATGCATCATTGATTTTAGCTTGTTTCTCTATGTTAGCCTCTTTTAGTGACATGTTAGCTTACATTAATACTTTTAATTGGTTTTATGAGATTTGATTATTGGTTGTGGTTATGAAGGGAGCCGATTTTCAGTTGTAAGTTGTATGGGCACCCTATAGATGGGAAACGGTAACTCGTGTAATTGAACTATAGTAAAAGTATTCTAAATTCAATTACTATTGTAAGTTGGTTTTGATTGAAGGGAGACAAATGCCAAATGGTAAAGTGTATGGGAACATTGTAGGATAGTAGATGGCCACCCATTAATTTGGTCCATTATTTTTGACCATGTTATATTCTAAATTGACATTGGTACAGCTTAATGGGAGCGAATTTTCAATCCATGGAATGTATAGGTGTCTCATAAATTGGGAAATGGAAACCCATGTAAAATTAAATGGAACAATGATTTTTCAAATTCTTATTAGTGTTAAAGATGTTTAATGTTTATCTGAAATAAAATTGATATCATTGAAAATGCAGCTGGACCAAGTTGGCCAATTGGGGAATGTTATTATGAGATGACCCATTTTGGTGTTTAAATTCTAATAATTTGTGCATATTCTATTGGGTTTCATTGTAGAGAACCCAATATGGATTGAATGGGACCATCGTAGGTCACCTTATCTACATGAAGATAATTTATTTCGATAATTTTATTGAAAATAATGGGGCATAAACTAACATAAAATATTTTAAAAATGGAGTTTTATAAAACTTCCAGGTTTTTCCATTGGGGAGTTGTTAAAATCAAGAACATTGTGTTGTTTTGAAAATGGTACTTTTATGTTTTGATTATATATTTGATGACTAAAATATTTAATTATATTAATTGTAAGAGACTTGGAAATATTACCTATAAAGGTGTCAACTATTAAAAAACCCTCATGTAACGGTAGTTTAGACTTCTATTGAGTTCCATGGAATGAAAGAGTGAATACATTCCATTAGAGTTAATTTCCGTATCAGTTGCCTTATGATTGGATTTTGAGCCTAGTGACTTGTTTGATGTGAACCGATGTTAGGGTTGAATCCTGTTCTTTGTAAGGGGATAACCTGTTGTAGGTAGCACCCTAAGAACATAAATTCCTTGTTAGTGATGTGTAATTTCTCACCTCTTGGTGCTATTGGGTGTCTTTTTCCCTAGTTATACTATTGGGTTTTAAGTGTAACCCTTGTTCGGATGGGTAGTCATGCCTTTCTTGACCTTGATATGGACCTGAGCATCGTGTAATGCTCATTTTTATCTTGTTAGTCATGCCTCAGGCATGGTCGGTAGCTGGTCATCGGACTCCTTCTTCATGGTGATGGGAGAATTGGTATGGCGTCATCCAGGAAAATATTTGTATGAGGAAATATGACTCTGAAATGAATATTCTTTTTCTATTGAATACAGTCTAAGGTTATCTCAATGTAGAGTGACATGAGTGTTAAATAATCAGGTCACTCTAATACGTAGGATGGTTTTTAAAAAACTTAGGGGTTTTGACACGATGATCTCATTTTTATAATCTATCACGCTTTTTAGTGGTATGATTAATTCCCTTCAAAAAGGACACCCTTATGGAGGATAGTGACATTTTAAGATGGTTAATATTCCCTTTTATGTAGAAGGATAACAACCTAAGAAAACCATTGGTAAAGGTGTGTGGTCGCTCAAATTCCCTTGAGTATGGTAAGTCTTAAATCATGTCTGTGATTGCTTGGTAGCACGACCATGATCTGGTTCATATTTTTTTACCTTTCAGTTTCTGGGTGTGTTTGAATGGAAACCCCATTTTAAATCCTCTAAGTGTACTCTTCTTAAGAGAAAATCATGTTCCCTTTCTTGAAATCGCCCTCGATGCACTAAAAAGGGTTGATCATACACAGTGCCAAATCTTAAAAGTTGTTGATCATGTTGGATGATCTTTGTCAGTGTTACACACTAAACCATGGCTCTCCTTGAGGCTTGGTAAGTCCGGAATGATTCTTAGGTTCTCATGTAGAAGAGACTTGTTCAGGCTCATGGACTCCATCAATTTCTTCTGGTTTTCTTTGACTGCCTAAGACAGACTTCTTCATGGTAGGTCATCTAAATGGCTTGACTCATTATCTTATTTTTAGTTGATATTTAAATTTATATGAGGATATTTAAAATCACACTAACCAGTGAAGGATAGTGTGGTTTCATGGTCAAAAATTTGTTCTGAGAAATCATTCTTCATCAGTTCTATTAGGTCAATCAGAATTCAACCATTTCCTTTTTAAGAAATTATGCCAGGAGTGTCGTAAGAACACATAGAGTTATGCCTTAAACAACAATTCCAATGGTGGATATACCGTGGCTTGGAATTTTCCCCTTCTTATGTTAAGACCTATGGTCGGAGGCACCATCAGTCGAGTGTTATCAGGACATTGACGTGATCTTGTCTCTATCGAAACAGGCACATGTAAGCATTGTTTCTGTGTTTTAGTAGAATGTTGAGAGTCATATTAGGTTGTAAAGACAGAAGTGTGGAATGCTTAAGATATGATTAAATGTGCATCAAGATTTGGTAATTCAATGAAACAGTTGAAATGAACATCATGTCCCATTTAGGTTGAGTGGTGTATAAATTGTTCCCGAAGGATTCTCATGGATGATATGTTTTTCAGGTGGGAAGATTTTAGAATCCAATGATCGGAACCGGATTGAAATACAGATGTTTTTTAACTTCATCATTTACTAAAACTGTCATTTTTTAAAACCATGATTTTAAACATAATTTAGTGACTTGGATTACTCCTAAGTGATGTTTTTGGGAATGGGAGAGGTCCGTAGAAGTTTCCAAAGTGGTTCAAGATGTTTTGGTATTTTTGGACACAAAAAACTTCATGTTTTAAATTATAGCATAGGGTGCATGGTTTGCGCACAGTCTATAAAACAGTCTTTCCCACAACAGTTACACGTGCAACACTATTCAAAAAGTGGTAGTGTCTTAACCAACGGTTTGTACATCGCTTCCTAAATTGTGTGCCTAGACCATGTGGGGTGCGTCTTGGAAGCAGAAGACTCTACATGGTTTTCACATTGTATGGAAAATAGTGCAGGTTAAAACGTGTACGGCGCCCCATTTTTAGATTTTGATTTTCTAATTTATCTTAATTAAATTAAATAAAAACTAAAATAAAACTAAACTCTTATCCTTACCCTCTCTCAAACGCGATGAACCAGCCAAAAGGGGATCACCCCTTTAATCCATGACCCTCTCCATGATCCTCCTCTTGTATCAATGTTTGTCCATCGTTTCATCTGTTTTCTTCTCCGATCCCCTTGGCTAAGGTTATCTCCTCCCTTATCTCCCCTTTATCTGGACCGGCATCAACCTAATCATCTCTAGGTGAGGTGTGGTCAAAACCTAGGTTTTGGAGTCATTGTATTTTTGGTTTTCTTTGGTTTATAGGTTCTTTGGATTGTCTCATGGCTCCATGGGGTTCGAGTTACGGCAACCACCCCCGAAGGTTAGGGGGTTCAGGTGGTCTTGGTCCACCGAAAATGTATTGGGGTAAGATTTATACCTTATCCTTTTTCCCACCACTTGAATTATGATAATTATGTGTAAATTACTTCCTTTTAATAAATTGGTAGGGCGTTGAGTTGTTCCATGTGGTTTCACTTCATTTTGGTTCGTCGCCGAAGTGGACAGCAGGGTTCCACCTCGAGGTAGGGTCGCTTTCCAAGTCATAAATCTTTATAAATGCATTAAAAATGTTTACTACTAAAATTTTATTATAAATTAATACATAAATTAATGTATTATTCTCAATGACTCTTAAATATGAATTTATCATGTTTCCAGTTTTAAATACTAAAGATGATAAATGATTTGTTGGTAAACAATCTCATGTTTTGATAATAAAACCCTTCTAAAGGAGGTGCCCTACCTTCAAGATAAAAATTAATGGTTAGACCTTGATTTCTTGACTTATCATGTTTATAATTGTTATTATTTATGTTGTGTTGTGATATGACATGCATAGCACAGTAACCTAATGACATTAGAAACACTGAGTCTCTCTTTTTAAAATGATTAAAGGACTGAAGCACCATATAAGGGTTTGGTCCAATTTTGGATTGGAATTATCCATGTAGGTAATTTCCCTCTGTATGGATACATGGAGCCCCATTAAATTAAATTGACTTATTCTCGTAAATAGAATGAGTTATGTTAAAATAATGGTTAATGCTTAATGATTGACGCTAAAAAAAGGTTACCAATTTTTTTTCAAATGCTTTTAATACTAATAAAACATTGGGTGACATGTGGGTTTCTGAGTATGAATTCCATGATGTCCTCAATGGGTTTTCATGCTCATACCTTGGGAAATTTATGGAATCCCATGTAGGAATTCCATGGACAAACCTAGGTTCATGAGACAAGGCTGGGTTCCACGTCCATGTAAACTCGTTCCATTCTAAGGAAAGGTAGTGGCGTGGATCTTGCCCTTTGAAAATGACATAATGGTTTTTACAAAAAGGATGAATTGCAACTTGACCTCTCCAAACTAATGGCAGGAAAGTCATGAACCAATCAATGAATGGTTGCAATGCTACTTGGCCTATCCACACTAATGGAAGAAAAGTCTTCGACTAATAAATAAATGGTTCCAACTATACATGACCTATCCAAACTAATGGATGGAAATACATGAAAAAAATGAATTATTATGATTACAATATCAAATAAGAATGGACTGACTCGAGGTTGCCTTGGATTCTGAGAGGAGAATACCTTGGGTCTTGGGAACCCCATTACGATTCAAGGATATAGTTTTCTTAGGTTGATACCCACCTAGAATCTGGTTCTTTTTTATTCCTTGGATTCCCGATATACTACTATTGGGTCCCTTATTCATATTGGATACCTTATATGTACTACTTGGATCCCTAATTGAGTAGTAAGTGCCATGGTTAAATCCCATATGGAACTATCTTTTCTTATCCCCATTTTACCATGGTAGATCACCTTGTACTCAGTAGGAAACTTATTGTGGAATTCCATGGATTATGCACATTGGATTATGTAACACCCCGAGATTTTATGAAAAATAAAATTTTCATTAATGTCTTGTGTTGTACGCTACACCAAAAGGAGCTTGCACAACACGCATCCTTGAATTGCCTTGCATTACACGCAATCGCGACCTTCCTCAATAGCGTGCGTAGTACGCAATACCGAGTTTCACTAAACAACGATATGCTATTAAAATATTATTAAAACTAGCTGTTATGAATAGTAATAACCACTTTTTGAAATTTCTAAATTTTATTTTTCGAATTGACTTCATTTTTGGATTCGGAATATCGGAATTAGCTTAGGGTAAAATTTTGGTACTTTTCAGATAACTATCATATTCTGATGAATAGTGAAAATTACTAAATTTTAATTAAAAACAACTTTTTTAATAGAAATAATTAATAGTGATAAATTATTAATTTGAGTGGTTTTAAAGTATATTTAGAATATATTTTTACAATTTAATACAATGTTTGTCATTGGATGTAGTTTCACATTTAAACCAGTTATAAACAAATGTCAATCTTTTGATAGTTATTATCTCATAAAAACACACTATTTGTTTTGACGATGGGAATTAATTTTTAAATTAGTTAATGTAACTGATATGTTTTTAATTTAATAAAATAGACATCATTTTTGAATTCATAATATCAAATATATCTTAGGCCTAATTTTTGGTATTTTTCTGGAAACTTTCATTTTTTGATGAATAGTGAAACCACTAAGTGGTAGTTAAAAAAACTGAATTTTTCATAAAACTTAATTTTACCGCTTCTGTGAGTGGAATTTCGAAAATCTTAGAGACCCGGTTAATATCAAGGACAATAATTTGGTTCAATGAGTTGAAAATAATTTTTTGGTGAATAGTAACTTTTTACTTTTTTTACCACGGTTAAAAGTAAATAGGGTAATTAAGGGTAAAAATGATATTATTATTACCCTAACACATGTCCTAATTCTATTGGATAAGTGTAATTCGACCAAAAACAACCTTAGTAATAAAATATGACCATTTAGGCCCACATGGATTAGATTAGGACATTTATTATTATATAATTCAAAAAATAGTTAAAAAAGTTAAAATCAAAGTTTATTTAATAAAACATTTTTAATATAGGTTTACACATAAGATAAATTCGATTTTAAATATTCATTAGAAAGCTAAAAATATTTCCTACATAATCGTAGTTTATTTCTAATTTTTAGACATTAAATAATTTATTTTATTTAAGACACAACGATGATGCAGTAATTATCTTATTAATGAAATGTTGACATAATTGATGTTATAAATACCCAAATAAATGTAATTTTAGACTTTTTATTAATTAAACTAATTTTATAGGTTTATATTACTTGTTATTATTGATTTACGTAACTTGGTTCGAACTAATCATTCTGTTATGAGTTTCACAAAAATCAATTACTAAATAGTGTCAAAATTGACATAAAATAGTTTTTAAAAACAAATATTATATTACTAATTGTTATTTTATTCCTAAAAATCTAATTTTGGGCAAAATGACTTATATAAGGCTATATATATTAATAATAAACAACTTGGGGTTCTTTTGGCTTGATATGGTATGTTTATTAACCTTATAGTGTAAGAAAACAAAAAGACACGGTAAAAGTTAAATTATCTAACTTAAAGTTAAATCTAAATGATAAGGTTAAAACTGATACCTAAACTTGTCTAAATTCTATGGGATGATATAATTTAGACCCCTACCCACCTTATCTTAGAAATATATCAATTTTCAGCTATTAAAAACCGAATTTGACTTTATAATAAAATAATATTTTTAGTTATTCCAAAGGTGCCCCTCTCCTCCCTTATAAAAGGGAACCTCCTCCCTCTCTTCCTCACACAACTTTGAGCCTTCAAGCTCCTCAAAACACTGCCAAATTCTCTTCTCCACTTCCATAGAAACATACTAGAGGTTCTGGTATTCCTCAAAGAGAAATTTTAATGCCCTAGGAGGAGGTCTCAAAGAGGCGCTTCAAAGAAGAGGTAATTTCCGTTACCGATTCTTTCACCTGTAATTATTCTTCCACTAATTCTTCATATGTTGTTTAATTATGAAGTAATAAAATCAGTATCACTCATATATTGATATTTTATTATAAGTATGAAACAACCCTATTTCACCATCTATCTATCCTATGGAGAACAAAATCATCGTGCGTGCGTACATACGGAATACCGTCTCCACGCCGTGGTGTAATCTATTTTCCACCACCACCTTACTTGGATGGGTATAATGGTGTAAATAATAACTATATATGATTATTTTAAAGTGATATTGATTCTGAAATAGTATACATACACTCCAATACAATCCCATGATCATGAGATTGATATCATCGCTCGTGCGTACGTACGGACTACCGTCTCCACGACGTGATGAGATTCATTCTCCACGTTAACCATTCATGAATTATTATAAAGTATAGATAATAAGTAATCCTGAAATATATGACATAATAATGATTCTGAATTTATGTGTATATATATGTATGTCATCTACTTAATTTCATTCAACTCAATAAGGAAACAAAAATAGCGTTCATGCGTACGTACGGACTACCGTCTCCATGAACGGTGTATTTCTTTCCAATTTCTGATCTATTATATATATGTATATTATGAATAAATATTATATATAAATCATGTTTTATATTCAGGATTTAAGTAATCATGATCTAATTAATCCTATGAATAATAAGAAGTTAAAACACGAACGACAAATGAGACGATTTTACCCAAAACGCTCTTTAACATGGAATTTACAAAAGAACTGGTAATATAAAGTCATAAGTGAACAATATATGATATCATAACAATGAGTATAATTATGGAATAAGTCAATGACATTATTTAAATCATTATACAGGAGGTTCAGACACTTACGAAGCAAATTGGACCTAAGGTAAGGGAAATTTCACAATCTCATTTTTATCCGAGATTGTTTATACTTTGGTATTTACTGGGGTGTATTTTATCATCCACATCCATGTTTCCTCAATATGTAATATTATTTCCATCCACCTACAATCGTTTAAATCCATTTTTACCCTTTGGTGAGTTTATAGTAAAAGATATTAAAGGAATCTTTTATCGTTTTTCTTACGAAGTACTTTTTTACTTTTCCGACAAAAGTACGAGAAGAATGTTTTTTTAACTTATACGGAATGAATGGATTTTTAAAACATTATTTACAAGAATATTCCTTTACAAGTTTTCAAGTTTATTTTTAATCAACTTCTTTTAGTTTAAAATTGTATGACATGTTATGAAAGGAAAAGTGTTTTTGAAGAAGAAAGGATATTTTCCTCAAAAATGGAGTTCAAGTGCTTTATCAAAATTATTTTCCATCTAAGATAATAAAGAGTTTTTTTATATCCATATTATTAAATTGATTTGACTATGTTGTGATGGAATTATCTTTATGAATTCCTTTTTCTTATGTGAATTGTTTTATGATGTCATGATATTTAAGATTCCCATTTTTATTTCATGGGTTATGTTATGATGTATGATTTATGATTTTGTGGCACACATAAGAATGGTATCATTATGAGATGGGTGGGACCTATATATCCCTCCAATGCATTGGGTAAAGATTTTATATCTCATGAGATAGACATGGATGGAATGGTAGGTTATATCGGTTCAGTGAAACAGGACAGAAACGAGGAATGAACTCGGTTCAGAAAGGGACTTTGTCCACTAAGATAGTCTTGGAAATGAGTCTTGACTAATAAGAAATGATTCTCTATGATTATGTGTGTCTGCCCCAATGTTTCATGTTTTAAGTTATGATTATTGATATTACATTTAAATACTATGATTTATCCCATGTTATGAAATTATGATCTCTTTTGCAGGTTAAGATTTCCAAAAGATATGTTCTTATGAATATGATGTGACTGATATTTCTTTTGTTTACCCTTACTGAGCATTTGAGCTCACCCTTTTCTGTTATCTTTTCCCCCGGATATAAATAAAGGTTTTAGGTAATAAAAAAAGGATGATATTTATGGGATATGTTGAAGATATTTCACCATGATTAGAAGATTACGTTCCGAGTTTCCAAAGACACTAAACTATTACTGTCCTTGTGTGTGTGTTTTTGTTATGTATTAAGTATTCTGAAAAAGTAATGTAATGTCCATGTACGTTTAGATTCGGGTCTCTATAGTTGGTATTAGAGGCAAAGGAGGTAGGAATGTATCCGATCCTTGGGAACTCTCACATGTGAGCGTTGGACAAAGCATGGCACTCCGCCCAAGGCTTCATGAGGAAATGGCTGCCACTGGGGATATTGGTGTGTCCCGCCCAGGGGGTGTAGCCACCCATGGAGTGCCCTGATAGATATCAATTATAGTCCACTGGAAGTAATTCCATAATGCTAAAGTTGGTATCAGAGGAAAGGTTTAGTCAACCTTTGGAAACTAGGATGCAAAAATGTTAGTGATATCCCTAGAGATATTTCTAAGGTATGTCTAGGGATACCCCCAAGGATAAGTATACGTATAGGATATTATGCTAGATCTTTGGTAACGATCTTATAATTTAACCTAAGATGTTAGATATTGATGTTACTCCCCCTTTATTATGATTTTTACCTCTAACACTATTCTTTTTGGGTTTTAGAAAATGGCTGGAAACAAGATGATTCACGATAATAGAGGATATTATGGACAATGGAATGATATTTTTCGTGAGAAACCAAATGAAATGGGATTTGGAAGTCCAACCATCATTATTATGCCGAATCAGCAATCTCATAATATTATCAATAAACTCAAATTTGGTATGTTTCCTGACTCGACTAATAAGAGAAAGATGGAGTTTCATGATGATCATAGAGGAAAGAAAGTTCAATTTCCCCTATGTAAATCATGTGGGAAGAGGCATCGAGGAGAATGTTTCAAAGGAACTGTAAGATGCTTTGGGTGTGGAAAAGAAGGACACAAATCCAGTAAGTGCAAATGAAAAGGTTCAGTTAACACCAGGGATGAGGATAATGGTATTGCTACGACATCAACAATGGTTAAATGTTTTAAATATGGAATGTACGGGCATTATGAAAACTAATGCCCTAAGGAAAAGTCTCATGAAGAGAATCAGTATGGTCGTATGTGTAGTATTTATGTTGATGATGATGAAGAGACTACAAATGATATGTGAGATGAAAGAATTGTTGAAGCTCAGTCAATGGTTTAATAATGTAGTGGAATGATAACTTGTTTATCATGTGTAATGTTGTATAAGTAATCTCATGGTACTATGGAATAAAGAGACATATAAGGATTGTTACATTGTTGTCTTTCCTTGATTTTTGAAAGTGTATGATTAATGGTACCAGTATCCATGAAAGGTTATTCAGATATTTTTGGAATGTAGATGATATGCGCATAATGAAGGGATAAGGAGAAAATTAAATGTTTGATAGTATTCATGATCTCATGACTGATATAAGGAGAAGGTTATGTAATGGATTGAGTATATAGACTTTTTGGATTTTGTTATGTGGAAAGAGTTAACTTTTGACATCATTCATTTTTTCACTAAGGTTTAACGGGAATTCATTTTTCAAGAGAATACATGATTAAGGGACTCACATGATTGGAATGTGACCAACATGATATATGAGGGATAAATGATGGTATTCACATGCTTGGTTGATGACATTTCAAGTAATCATTTTCTTTATACTATGAGCTTGGATCGAAGTATTTTAGAGAAGCCTAAAGATTGGAATGGATTATGTTGGACATAAGTTAGTATTGTTTAAGGATAGAACTTTTTTTTGATATTATTTATGGGATTTTATAGTAATATAGTTTTAGAAAAAGGACAACCTGCAGGACAGGTGACAACCCATCGTGTCGGACAAGGCCGTGGGAATCGAACCCACAACCGAAGTGTGACTGGCCTTTATCGCCTACCACTGGCCTACAGGAAGTCCCTGTTTAGTAGAAACTAGTTTTATTATATTATGTAGTATGATATATGAAGTATACGTCCATTTTAGGAACCATATATGATTAATCTCACTATAGATGGACTTATGTATTTTTTGATATCTTTTCTAACCTTTTGTTTGAGACAGATGGAATGACCCATCATTCTATCACATGATCTGCTATCACATCACAAATGAAAAATCAACATCATTTATTTAAGATATGAAGTGGAAATTTTCCAAAGAACGACCAATGGTGAGACTATACCGAAATCACGAAAGTATTTCTTTTAATTCCAATTTCATCAACTTTAGGGAAACGATCTTGAAAACCAAAAATGTTGTCCTAGTGCTCTTATATCTGATGAATTAGATGGTACCTTAGATCGTCACAAATGTATGGCTTTGTGATTGCTAGCTTTTCCATAGTCATGTTCTCTACCACTCTCCATCAGAACATGATGGTTAGATTTCTCTTCTATATCCATATTTTCACCTTTGTGGAAACCCAGTGAATAGTTTATTTGGGTAACCATTACATTTCATACTTTTGTTTTTAAAGATTGGTTTTGGTATTCCTTTTTACAATTTGGGTTTCTATCAATGAAACTTTAGAATAGTAATCTATTTATAACCCCGACGAATTTCGAGGGCGAAATTCATTTTAACGGGGGTAGAATGTAACACCCCGAGATTTTATGAAAAATATTCTTTTCATTAATGTCTTGTGTTGTACGCTACACCAAAAGGAGCTTGAAAAACACGCATCCTTGACTTTCCTTGCATTACACGCAATCACGACCATCCTCGATAGCATGTGTAGTACGCAATACCGAGTTTCACTAAACAACGATATGCTATTAAAATATTATTAAAACTAGCCGTTATTAATAGTAATAACCACTTTTTGATATTTTGTAAATTTTATTTTTCAAAATGGACTTCAGTTTTGGATTCGGAATATCGGAATTAGCGTAGGGTGAAATTTTGGTACTTTTCGGATAACTTTCATATTCTGATGAATAATGAAAATTACTAAATTTTAATTAAAAAAAACTTTTTTAATAGAAATAATTAACAGTGATAAATTATTAATTTGAGTGGTTTTAAAGTATATTTAGAATATATTTTTACAATTTAATACAATGTTTGTCATTGGATGTAATTTCACATTTAAACCACTTATAAACAAGTGTCAATCTTTTGATAGTTATTATCTCTTAAAAACACGCTATTTGTTTTGACGACGGGAATTAATTTTTAAATTAGTTAATGTAACTGATATGTTTTGAATTTGATAAAATAGACATCATTTTTGAGTTCATAATATCAAATACATCTTAGGCCTAATTTTTGATATTTTTCTGGAAACTTTCATTTTTTGATGAATAGTGAAACAACTAAGTGGTAGTTAAAAAAACTGAATTTTTCATAAAAAATAATTTTACCGCTTCTGTGAGTGGAATTTTGAAAATATAAGAGACACGGTTAATATCAAGGACTAAAATTTGGTTCAATGAGATGAAAATAATTTTTGGTGAATAGTAACTTTTTACTTTTTTTCCCACGGTTAAAAGTAAATAGGGTAATTAAGGGTAAAAATGATATTATTATTACCCTAACACATGTCCTAATTCTATTTAATAAGTGTAATTCGACCAAAAACAACCTTACGAATAACATATGACCATTTAGGCCCACATGGATTAGATTAGGACATTTATTATTATTTAATTCAAAGAAGAGTTAAAAGAGTTAAAATCAAAGTTTATTTACTAAAACATTTTTAATATAGGGTTATACATAAGATAATTCGATTGTAAATATTCATTAGGAAGCTAAAAGGATTTCCGACATAATTTTAGTTTATTTGTAATTTTTAGACATTAAATAATTTAATTTATTTATGACACAATGATGATGCTGTAATAATCTTATTAATCAAATATTGACATAATTGATGTTATAAATACCCAAATAAATGTAATTTGAGACTTTTTATTAATTACACTAATTATATAGGTTAATATGACATGTTATTACTGATTTCAGTAACTTGGTTCGAACTAATCATTCTGTTATGATTTTCACAAAAATCAATTACTAAATAGTGTCAAAATTGACATAAAATAGTTTTTAAAAACAAATATTATATTACTAATTGTTATTTTATTCCTAAAAATATATGGTTCTTCCAAATGACTTAGATATGGCTATATATATTAATAATAAACAACTTGGGGTTCGTTTGGCTTGATATGGTAAGTTTATTAACCTTATAGTGTAAGAAAATAAGAAGACACGGTAAAAGTTAAATTATCTAACTTAAAGTTAAATCTAAATGATAAGGTTAAAATTGATACCTAAAAATGTCTAAATTATATTGGATGAGAGGATTTAGACCCCTACACACCTTATATTCTAAATATATCAATTTGGAGCTATTAAAAACCGAATTTGACTTTATAATAAAATAATATTTTTAGTTATTCCAAAGGTGCCCCTCTCCTCCCTTATAAAAGAGAACCTCCTCCCTTTCTTCCTCACACAACTTTGAGCCTTCAAGCTCAGAAAAACCCTGCCAAATTCTTTTCTCCACTTCCCTAGAAACATACTAGAGGTTTTGGGCTTCCTCAAAGTCCAATTTTAGTGCCCTAAGAGAATGTCTCAAAGAGGCGCTTCAAAGAAGAGGAAATTTCCGTTACCGATTCTTTCACCTTTATTTATTCTTCCAATTCTTATTCATAGGTTGTTTCATTATGACGTAATAACATCAGTATCAATAATATACTGATATTCTATTATAATTATGAAACAACCCTATTTCACCATTTATCCATCCTACGGAAAACGAAATCACTGCGCGTGTGTACGTACGGAATACCGTCTCCACGCCATGATGTAATCTATTTTCCACCACCACCTTACATGGATGGGTATAATGGTGTAAATAATAACTATATATGTTTATTTTCAAGTGATATTGATCCTGAAATAGTATACATACACTCCAATACCGTCCCATGATCATGAGAATGATATCATCGCTCGTGCGTACGTACGGACTACCGTCTCCATGACGCGATGAGATTCATTCTCCACGTTAACCATTCATGAATTATTATAAAGTATATATAATAAGTAATCCTGAAATATATGACATAATAATGATTCTGGAATTATGTGTATATATATGTTTGTCATCTGCTTAATTTCATTCAACTCAATAAGAAAACAAAAACAACGTTCATGCGTACGTACGGCCTACCGTCTCCATGAACAGTGTCTTTCATTCCATTTACTGATCTATTATATATATGTATATTCTGAATATATATTCTATATAAATCATGTTTTATATTTAGGATTTAAGTAATCATGATCCAATTAATCATATGAATAATTACAAGTTAATACACGAACGACAAATGAGACGATTTTACCCAAAACGCTCTTTAACATGGAATTTACAAAAGAACGGGTAATATAAAGTCATAATTGAACCATATATGATATCATAACAATGATTATGATTCTGGAATAAGTCAATGACATTATTTAAATCATTATATAGAAGGTTCAGACACTTATGAAGCAAATTGGACCTAAGGTAAGGGATATTTCACAATCTCATTTTTATCCGAGATTGTTTATACTTTGGTATTTACTAGGGTGTATTTTATCATCTATATCCATGTTTCCTCAATATGTAATATTATTTCCATCCACCTAAAATTGTTTAAATCCATTTTTACCATTTGGTGTGTTTATATTAAGAGATATGAAAGGAATCTTTTATCGTTTTTCATACGAGGTACTTTTTGACTTTTCCGACAAAAGTACGAGAAGAATTTTTTTTAACTTATACGTCATGAATGGGTTGTTAAAACATTATTTACAAGAAGATTCCTTTAAAAGTTTTCAATTTTATTTTTATTAAAATTATTTTAGTTTAAAATTCTATGACATGTTATGAAAGCAAAAGTGTTTTTGAAGAAGAAAGGATATTTTCCTCAAAAATGGAGTTCAAGTGTTTTATCAAAATTATTTTCCATATAAGATAATAAAGGGTTCTGTTTTTATCCCTATTATTACATTAATTTGACTATGTTGTGATGGAATTATCTTTATGAATTCCTTCATCTTATATGAATTGTTTTATATTGTCATGATATTTAAGATTCCCATTTTTATTTCATGGTTTATGCTATGATGTATGGTTTATGATTTTGTGGCACACATAAGAATGGTATCATTATGAGATGGGTGGGACCTATATCTCCCTCCAATGCATTGGGTAAAGATTTTATATCTCATGAGATAGACATGGATGTAATGGTAGGTTATATCAGTTCAGTGAAACAGGATTGAAACGAGGAATGAACTCGGTTCAGAAAGGGACATTGTCCACTATGATAGTCTTGGAAATGAGTCTTCACTAATAAGAAATGATTCTCTATGATTATGTGTGTATGACACAAAGTTTCATGTTTTAAGTTCTGATTATTGGGATTACATTTCACTACTATGATTTATCCCATGTTATGAAATTATGATCTCTTTTGCAGGTTAAGATTTCCAAAAGATATGTTATTATGAATATGATGTGATTGATATTTCTTTTGATTACCCTTACTGAGCATTTGAGCTCACCCTTTTATGTTTTCTTTTCCCCAGGATATAAAGAAAGGTTTTAGGTAAGAAAAAAAGGAAGATATTTATGGGAGATGTTGAAGATCTTTCACCATGATTAGAAGATTACATTTTGAGTTTCCAAAGACACTAAACTATTATGGTCCTTATGTGTGTGTTTTTGTTATGTATTAAGTATTCCAAAAAAGTAATTTAATGTCCATGTACATTAAGCATCGGGTCTCTACAGTTGGTATCAGAGGTAAAAGAGGTAGGAATATATCCGAACCTTGGGAACTCTCACATGTGAGCGTTGGACGAAGCATGGATCTCCGCCCAAGGGCTTCATGAGGAAATGGCTGCCACTAGGGATGGTGGTGTGTCCCGCCTAGGGGGTGTAGCCACCCATGGAGTGCCCTGATAGTTATTAGTTATAGTCCACTGGAAGTAATTCCGGACCACTACAGATTATACTATTACCCCTCACTATACTCAGATACTACTGAGTTAGATTTCGATGATTTTACATTACCATGGTCTTTTCCCTAGAACCCCCTGACTGGATAAGATTTCCAGGTTGCCTTGTTTCGTCATGGAACCATCACTAGTTATAACATCCCGAGATGCCTTTGATTCACTCCTTGGGTCCAACATTGACATGTAGGTGACGTCATTAAATCCCATCAGGCCTTATCATTTCTTAGATCTGTTTTACCTTGGTAGAAACACCTTAGACTCCTTAGGTGTCTTACTCACATGTTACATATAAATAAAATTGTATTACACAATTAATGAACATGTTATATGTTTAGACACCAGTAGAGGGATGAAAAAAATACTTGGGTATTTAGTTACATTGTACTCTTAATTTATATATGCATGCTTTCACCCTATTTAATTTATATTACAATGTTAGAATTGGGTTAGACACCGGTGGTGCTGACCTAATGAGATTTACATCTCACACTATAATCGAGATACCATTGCACTGGGGAACCAGAGATTAACTATCATGTTTGCAGGTCTATGGGCCTAGTTTTTTTATGTTGTCTTGGACCTGTTGTAGGAGTAAAGGACTGAGGTGTGGCTTAAGATGCTTGTAAAGATATCATTTGATATTGTTGTTCCTTTATATACTAGATTCCTACATTGAATTGTATTGAAAATCATGTTGTACTATTTACTGCTTTTTGTCATGTATCAATACCATGTCATGCCTTCACCTATTGTATAACTAGCATTGGTCAAATTTGTTCAATTATATACAAATATATCTTCCACTTATTTATTATCGTTATTACTGCATCCACTATTTAATTTTATTTACTCTGTAATACCACTTCACAACTATGATAAGAGGGTATATGCTTCCCACTGACTAACCTTAAACCCTCACTACTAGTCGACAATATTTGGCATACAGGGAGGCATACCTAAGGTAATGTAAAGACTGGTCCGACCACCGTCTTAGTGGTGATCTATGTAAGGAAATTACACTTGGATTCATATCATACAATAATTTTTCCTATGGTAATTTTTATATGTTATATCATGGGGTTCTGATAAATGGAAGAGTAAATTTCATCATGTTGCCTTTTGTTGTGGCTTTTTATTTTTGTTGTTGTTGGTTTGGATGTGATTATCGGTCACATTGGTATTTGACATACATTATTGTATAGCCTTTATTGAATTGGACTATATGTCATTGCGGTATATTATATGTTTCAGCATCAACATTTGGTGGTACTTATTATTTTGTATATAATCAATACTGGTTTCTGTTAGGAAATTTTACTTATATTATATGATGTAACTATTTAGGTGGCTTGTATACTTGACCCGGGATAGTTCATTGAAATTTGGTGTAAAAGGGAGGATCTTCCTAATGTGTGTTAACACTTCCAATTTTTTTTATACCATTTTCAGTATACTTGAGTTAGGAATTTCATAATCTAGAGAGTAGGTGCAAAAAAGGGTCATGGATATCTCACTTATGTGTTTGGTATCGTGTTACCATGGGTGGTCAGTGACTTTTATAGGGCGTGAGACTTATATTTTGTGGTCATTTAAATGAGATGTGTGGGATATTTATTTAAATTTACTATTTTCTTTTTATTTATGAACTTTCATGGTTTATTTTAATTGTTAATATTTTAAAACATAGTTTTCAATACCTTATGTTGGTCATAAGATTTTGGAATATCCTATTGATTGATTGGTTTTAGTATTTTGTTATAAAATTCCTTTGAGAACAGCACATACAAACATGATAGTGGATTTTGAGAGAAAGGTTTTTTAGTAAAACCCTCCAATAGACCCTACATTGGTAGAAGCTATTATTTCAGCAATACTGACTGTTGGTAAAGTGGGTATCGGGATGCCATGATGTGTGGTGGATCATTGAATTTAATTTACTAGGTAGAAACCACCCATATTTTATTATGACAACAGAAACTAGGTATCTATGGAGTGGATTGAAGGGATAAATAGGATCTTCAACATCATGGAGACATCTAAAGACTCTATGGTGGGTTTCACCAAGTATATTATTGAGTGACTTGGAAGCATATGGGGGAATCTATTATGAAAGAAATGTTTAACAAGGATATTACTGAGGATTTATTAAAGAAAATATTTAACAACTTATTTTACAACGAGTCATTTCATGAGGTAAATATCTTGGAGTTCATGACCATAGATCTGGGGATAAAACTATTATGATGTATTCTAGCAGTTTTTTTTATATTGGGGCATCTCGTACCAGATCTTGTCACTAATGAGTACCTGATGGCTCGAAGGTTTAACTTAGGACTAAGGCCTAATATACATTAAATGCTTATAATCATGTAATTTGTTACCATTGTTGAAGTAGTTTACAAGGATGATCTAGATGAGGTAGAAATATATGGGAAGAAAAGTTTAGGTGGAGTTTTAGTTGGTTCATTGGTTTTCTAGTGAGTATTGTATAAGTAGAAGAGGAAATAAAAGAATTTTCAGTTTTCTTCAGGAACAATTTTAGGGTCATTGATAGGGAAATAGTTTAATGTCTGATACCATTATGGAAGGTGAGGATGTATAAATTTTTAATATACAGAGGACCCAAAGACTAATCATATTTATGAACATCTGTCAATATTCATCATTTTATTTAAAAGATATCTCATAGAAGTATAATAGTATCCCCAATCACCAAGGGTTCACTGGTTCATGCAGGTCTTTCTATGGGAGGAGGGTTTAGTCATCATGAAAATGTGGATGTTCATGTGGATATGATTTGATTTATTTATATAGAGGATTATTTTCATAAGGAATCTGAAGCAAGGCCATTTATTTTTAGAGGTATACATTTTATCTTGTCTTCTATGGTTCTTGATTTGTTGATATGTGTGTTACACATTATTTTATATCATAAAATATAGTTGAAATATTGTGTTTTTATTGGTAAATTAATTCATTATTGTTCGATATTTACACATCTTTGGAAAAGTGGTCCATGAATGGTTTTAGATGTCCCACTGTTTAGGTGATGTAAGTCGAATTTAAGGTGGAGTGGGAAATCATAGTGCCTAATATTGGTATATTCAACATGATTATTTGTTTGGATTAGATTATTAGTTTTAATGATTGGATATACAATTATCACCATTTGTTTCAGTTCTTATATACCTATGTGGTCACACATGTTTTATAGGGTGAGTGGGACTCCATCTTGGGATCAGTTGTGCATATTTTTCCTTATGATGTGGTAATATTGTTCCAATTATAAGAGATGTTTCATAATGTATTCAACCCATGTTTAAGTGTTCTAAATATTATTGTTTTGTTTTAATACCCATTTGTCTTTTAGGTTGATTTTTCATGAGTTCTATAATAGAGAGTGGTCAATTTTACTACAGAACTACTCCCAAGTAAGATTCTTTTTATTATGCCACCTTAACATATGAAACCTACTAATTTGTTGGATCTATAGTCCTGGATTGAAGAAATTATGGACAGAAGACTTATTCATTATTGTTTGTAACCTTTGGCTTCAACTATCATATTTAATATAAAGGTCAATGATAGATACATACTTTTTATTGATCCTCGAATGTTGAATCGGGTGACCATTAAGTGAAAATATCCTTTCCAAGGGTATATGCTCTTTTTGATCTGCTAAGAGGGGATCATTGGGTATTTAGGAATGATCTAGGGTTTGGGGATCAGCAGTTGAGATGCTGAGAATAAGATATAACATAAAAATGTTTAACAGTCTATATTGTAATTTATAGTTTTCTTTTTTTTCCATTCGGATTCCCTAATTCTCTTGTGATGTTTATGGATTTGATGAACCATGTCGTTCTTTGGTTCTCAGACTATATTATTATTGTGTTTAGGGATGATATTTTTTATTAATCCAAGTTAGAGGAAGAGAATATGTACTATTTCAATATAAATCTTTGAACCTTTATAGATGATGGTTTGTAAGGTATGTTTTTTAAAATGCGTGTTTTGGATATGGGAAGTGATGTTCCGAGGGAATGTGTTATCTGGGAGGGGCTTCTTAGTAGATCCTGAAAAGGTATAGGTAGTTATATCCTAGTATTATCCCAAATATGTATTTTATTTCTATATATTTTTCAGGTTTGATGGTTATTATAGGTGTTTTTTGGACTACTCAATGATTAAATCTTCTATGAAAACATTAACTCATAATGGTGTAAAACATGAATGGAATGACAACTGTCAGATATAGTTTGAGGAGATAATGGTTATGTGGAAATATGAACTATTTATGATTCATTATGAACTGAGATTTGTGTATGAGGTTCTTTGTAATGATTTTACTATGGGTTTGGGATATGTCTTGATGTAGGGGAAGTTAGTGGTGACCTATTGATCACACTAGTTACTCCCTCATGAAGAGACCTACCCTACCGATGATCTTGATTTGTCATCAGTTATGCATGCACTAAAAACATGATGTCACTATCCCTTTGGGGAGAAGTTTATGTTATATTCGAATGATAAGATACTGAAATATATTTTTACTGATATGGATCATAATTTTTATTAGAGATCTGGGTAGAGTATCATTAGAAATTATATTTTCACATTTCATATACACATGTGAATTTGAATTTTGTTTCTGATAAGTTAAGAAAAAATGAAAAAAAAACATGTGTATGAATCGATTGAGGATAGGTCTTTGATGAGTTTATTTGTAAAGATGAATTTTGATTTGGAAGTTGTTAGTAGACAAGTGATCTTGGCATTGATGAAATCTGACTCATCTTTTGATGACTGAGTTCAGATTGATAAGGTGATAGAAAAAGAGTTAAAGTGACTTACTAAATTCATTTATGATGGGGAGAACTCAGGTTAGTGGTATTGGTCTCCCAGTCGAACATTAAGCTTTTGAAGTAGGTTGGTTGTCCCATTTTTCTTGCAGAATGAGTTATTGGATATTGGACACCATTATTTTCTGAATGTGCACCCAAGTAATACCAAGATGAATCATGATTTAAGACAATAGAATTGTTGGCATGGGATGATATGGTCGTTTTTTTATTTTGAATCATGTAACATAATTTTAATAGAATTATGGTAGAATACTATAGGATTGTGGGTATGTTGTAGACCTTACCCATTACAGTATGTAAGTTGGATGAGATTTCTTTGGAGTTAGTCAATGGTTTACCATAGTATTCCATTTGTATGGAAATCATTTGTTTAATAATTAATACCTCAAGAAATTACTACACTTCCTACCTATATTAGAGACGATTAAAGTGGACTAACATGGAGACATGTGTATATGAGAGATTGGAAGTATTCCCGGGGTTCCCTCTATGGTTGTATCTGATAGGGGTGTGTCGTTCACATCTAGATTTAGTAATGGTTTGCAGGAGGTGATGGGTTCCCATATTAGATTGATCATGACTTGTAACCAAAATATGGAGGGGAAATAGAGAGGGATTTATATGTTCAAAACGAAATGTTCTAGGCCTTTTTTCTTTATTTTTGTGGATTTTGGAAAAATTATTTTCCTCCAATTGAATTTTACAATATTAATTGTATGCAATCTTCAATAAGTATGTCAAATATTGAGGATTTTTATAGGTGGCCATGTATGTGTATCATGTGTTTTTTATTGATGTGAGAGTTTTCATTGGTTGGGTTGAGTCTCATTGTAGAGATTAATAAGTTGGTACATCTGATATATATAAGATTGATCAAGGAATAGAGTCAGTAAAAACATTATTCGGACCATTGAAATCAGTTGCTGGAGTTATAGGTTTATGATTGGGTTTTTGTATAGATTCAACTCACTTGGTACTTCATCGGGTGAGTAAGCATAGTAAGTGGGCACCAAGCTTCATTGCCCCCTTTAATATCGTTGTATTACTTGGAGGTTGTCCTATCGGTTGGACTTATTTTGTGGCATGAAAACTATATATAAAAAATATTCATTTTTACCAGCTTAAGAAATCTATACTATATCCTTCCATTGATTTTATATGGTAGTATGTATATCGTGATCCCAATACAACCATTTTTTAGTATGAAAATCAGATTATGGATCTCCAAGATTAGGTTTTCCATGGAAAAAATTACTCTAGTCAAAGTATTATGGGAATAATAATAGGATATCTGTGAGATTTGGTAGTAGGAATCACTTAAGAGGATTCTCTACCCTTAACTTTTCGTCGAACAAGTATCTTGAGGGGTTTTTGGGGGTATAAAGTATTTACGATGGGGAGATTGTCACACCCTGTTATTCATTATAGGTACTCCATTGGTTATGATTTTTTATATACAACGTTTGGTTGAATTGTTGGGATTCTAGTGGATAGAGAGAATTTATATGGAAAATTTAATAAATGATTATGGATGTATATTTATATTAATTATTAGTGTATTGGGATAAATGTTTCAAAGTATTTTTGGGGTTCTTCCCATGATTGGAGAATGCTCAGAGTAGGGTGTTTGTGTATTTCTAATTAAACCTATAGTTTTTGGGGTGGGGTTGGGATTTTCACACTCTGTTTGGTTGTGACACAATTTATATCCAAAAATTGATGTATTCTATGATCTGATTTAGGGTGAGAAGGATGTACACTCAGTGTAATGGTTTCAAGTCATGTAATAGAAGATATCTGGGAATAATTAAAATTCCAATGGGTTTTTCGACATATATGAGCTTCATGGATTATATGATGTGTAAGTGGATTATAAGATGTGTAATAGGCTTGAATTGAAATTTTAGGGTTATTCACAAGTTTTTTCTTATTTCATTCATTGTAGGATTCCTCTCACTAGACCTATACGATCACACAAGTTTAATTTGGGTGGTTCTCCCCCTTACATGTCCCTTTGTTCAACAATATATCACTATTAAGATTGTGTTGCTTCTCTATAGGTAAGTAATACTTATGGTTATTATTTATCTTTGGTTATGGCTATAATTTTGGATATGTATTTTTTCAGTTTTGTGATAAGATATTTTTTTCTATCAATCCTTTTCAATTTATGGATTTTCTTTTTCTTTTTAAGTTTGTCATCTTGGTTTCCCATCATTGTTGATAAAGGAATCATTGAATATTGAACATTGAGCCTTGTGTTAATATACATTAGTTTAACATTATGTATTGAATGTTTATTAGGATAAATGTTTTTGGGTTGTTTATTTATTATATGTGTTATTTGGATTAAAAATATTTCATGGAATGTAAAATATTTTTAAAATGGGGGATTTCATTGAAAATGGATTTTCATTACATGAACTAGGACATAAACTCTCAAAGAGGATGGATTGTTTTTGAAAATGTTTTATAAAATTTTAAGAATGATTTTGAAACAAATTTGGAATATATCACGTTGGGAACCTCGGGTGTGTTTGGATAGAGACACATTTTCCCTTAGTGTGTGAATGAAACCACTAGGAGGAAACATTTTGAGATATCAACCAGAAGGAATCAATTTTAGTTGGATCGAACATCATCTAGGTTTAGGATTTTTAGTGACTTGTGTATAGTTTCCCATAGTTTAGATCAGAAATTTTAGGTGCTTTGTAATTTATTATTATTTATAACAGGATTATTTTTATCATTTTTTATTGATAAGATGATTTTATATGAGGTGGTATCATATATCTTCACATAATATGTTATTGTATGGATTTGTTTTTACCCATTTACCTATTAATTTATAGATAACATGTCTTGTTTTATCACTTATAATTTATATTTTTCGGATTAGATAATGTGAATTTATTTTATGATATGTAAAGGGAAAATTATTTCAAATTATTTTTAATTTCTTCAAATGGTTTGTAAAAATATTTTATTTTAAATGATAGAATTATTCCATTCATAATATTTGAACTTTAATTGAAATTGTGGATGTGTCCTTATGTGATTTGACTCACACCATAAATTTTACATTGGGTGTTTTTAGATGTTTTATTACAAGATCTTGGTAAAGGGAAGATAATTTTGTTTCATGTTGGATTCTCCCGTTGCTCCTGGTTTTGGATTGGGTATGTTTGGGGGTGAATGTTGGTCAAGTGGGGATTTGGAATACATCTTTTGGTTTTACTATTTTTTTATTTTATTTCATTATTATATATCATTTTTTTCTCTTTTTAATATTGTGGTACATCTAGTTTTTATTATATTGAATACTAGTTTTTGTTATCCTATACTACCTATATTAGATGATGTTTTGGTTCAGGTGGATTTCCTAGTTGATATTGGTTGGTTATTTACATGACCACCTATGTACCCTCCTTTTCAATATAGGTTGACCTCCCATGTACACACCTATTCAATCTTGGGTTGACCACTCGTGTACCCTCTAAGATAGTAGATGATTTTTTTACACAATTCATTATATTGAAATCTTGTGACACACATAATTTTATGAATAATGTGTACAAATGATGTAATCTTGGAAACCATATCATATAATATATAATGGGATTATCATATGCTACCTAGATTTCCTCTTCATATAAGATATAATGGGATTACTTGGTTCTATCTAGGAGGCCCCATTATATGATATTTTATAGGCTTATATAGTTCTATCTGGGATACCTCATTATATAAGCAGTAACCAGCTTATCCAACACTATATGGGCGGCCCCATTATATAAAGCATTAATAGGATGAAAAAAATATTTTTACAAAGATATATTTTTAGAATAAAACATGGAATATTATAAACATAATATTAGAAAAATATTCTAAAAATGATAAAGAATTTATTTAATATATAACATATATGATTCATTATAATCATTATCAAATAGTGATTAATTTAATTTATCAATTTTAAAAAAAATTACACGCATAAAAAAGATTTTACGATTTTTTATGTGTAATAATGTTTTCATACCAAATTCCAATGTAATATTTATTCTAATGAAATTATTTTGATTATTTAAAATATAGTAAAACGAAATTTACTTTTAATCCATTTGAAAACATAACGAAAAATTTCACATTATAGAAAAAATTATAGTTTTTTATAAAAATTCATTATTTTATTCTATTCAATAGAAATTCATCTTTTGTGAAAAATCACATAAATTCACCATAATTTATTTTTTCAAAAAATTTTAAAAAAATTAGAATATATTTGGAAATAAATTTTTAAAAGTCTCAAAAATTAAATATATGTTTTTCTAACAAAAATAAACAAAATTAATTTTTGAAGGGAATATATATTTTATGTTTTATTTATTTTTTTGAAAACAAGTATTTTCTAAGAATTAATAAATTTATTTATATCAAATATGATATTTTTATATATTTCATAAATTCGTTAATCCTATTCATATATTCCTATTCAATGTATAAGTTATAATGATCATATATAAAGAATAATATTTCATTGTTATTTTTATGTTTTATTATCCCAACCCCTCCCCATAAAGTGTTCCTGTCATGGGATAGAAAATGGAGAAGAGAGATAATGACACCATAGTCCCACCACTAGTAGGTTTTAAGTAGCAGACGTGCACCGTGGGTTCTGTAAACACACAGATGAGAGAAATTACCCTCTGAGAAAACACAAGTGAAAGGGATATATAATATAAAAACCAACCAACTCCTACTCACACCACAAGGTAAAAGGAAACCAAGTACACAAATTTAATTTCAAGAAATAAACACTACAATTGAAAGGGAAAACTACAATTACCAAATGAAATGTAAAGATGATGGCGACCATGAATCCCAAATAGCACCCACAACCCATAAGATATTAGTAACAATCATGATCTCCAACAGGCTCCTACTGAGCAATAATGGTTTATATATACATAGGGTGAGTATAATAGTATACTTATTAGTCCCTCCTAAGAGCCTTTCATGATATATTAAAGAGATTATGCTAAAGAAAAATTGAAAAGATGTGAAACTAACTCATCCCAAAAACTAGTATATAAAATTCACATCTTCACCATGGATACTCTCACCATGTATTACATTCATGATCATATTATATACCAAACAATATCAATGGTACCACACTACCACTTCCCCATTGGTTTGGCACTTTTCCCCAACATCTCATGTCCTGGTCATCTCTCTTCAGAAATGATATCCAGAGACACATTGGAAAATCACCACAACATGCACCTCATGTAACACAACAACTATTTCCACATAGTCAAAAGTAACTTGGTAGATTTTGGCAGCCACCACTGCTCACAATGAATGTATTATATATCGGGTATTATACCTGAAACCATTAAAGACCATACAGTTATTCAGGATACTAAAGCCATCATAGCCTATACATGTTAAAATTATAGCAGTCCATAGGAAACTATATCTAGAATATATATTTGTTAAATAATCAAAGGCCATCATAACCCTCTACACACATAAATGGGGTATACTAACTATCATGCATACCAGCATATGTAACTACTAGGAGAAGAGTTCAGGGTCAAAGGGGATAGTCGGCCATCCATCCTCCTTTAAAGATATTGGTGAAAACACCCCAATGGCTCATAATCCCCAGTGTGTCATTTTATCTAACTGACATGGGGGCGTATCATCTAGAAACAAAAAAGTACATGATATAATATAAATCAAGAACACAATGTGGGAAAAACCTAGACATAGACTCAAGTGTAGTAAATGTCTCTCGGACTCTCGGCTGCCACTTCTAAGACCATATATCATATCAGAATACAACTATTTAATGAGCTATAATATATTAATTTATCAATTTTTTTAGTTTCACTTTACGTTAATTAATTCTTTGATTACTAATTAACAATTATCAATTCCACATCACATTCTGTTATCGTTTTAGAAAATATCCATGCTCTCCAGGATTAAAAAAATAGAGTCTACGACTTCTCTCAAAAATACAACATGAGAATTTCATTCGAGAAAGATCCAACGCACAAGGGATAAAAAATATTT
Source organism: Viscum album (assembly GCA_963277665.1). Taxonomy (NCBI): domain Eukaryota; kingdom Viridiplantae; phylum Streptophyta; class Magnoliopsida; order Santalales; family Viscaceae; genus Viscum; species Viscum album. The sequence continues at coordinate 1,677,560,267 of OY728132.1, read as the reverse complement.
ATTTATTAACCACAAGTTGAATTTCCATATTTTTATATTATTTTTTATTCTTGGAAAATAGTCTAAGATACCAAACACATGGGGCTCACCATGATGAATAAATGATATACTTGTTTAGTCTATTACTCCTATAGTAGGAAGGTAGACCTATCCATCCTAAAGAAGATAAATATGGAAAGAATAAGGAATATCCAGTGTGTCATTACTTATTTTAGATTATGAGTATGCAAAAACAGCTGACTAAATTAGTGGGAAAAGAAAACTTGATAACTGAAAAATAGATTCAACAATCATCCAACTTTCATACCAATGGTTAATCCCAGCTTCTACCCATCCCATAATCTCAGGTGTTCTCCATGAAACCCAAATTAATAAATCAATGAGTCTCACTAATATATGAATCATCTTATACCACAAAATCGGGTCTCCTTACCCCACATACAACAACAGCCCTCCCAGATTAGCCATCCAAGGCTCACATCACATCCCAACCAGTGGGAAATAGAAATAACAATCAGGATTTTGTCCCTAACAGAAGGCATCCTTCTTTCAAACATGATGAGCTCTCACGGATCCAAAACACAAGGCACTTGGGTTTTATAAGAAATTGGGAAACTCATCCCCAATAAAGGCATTATCATTAATCACACAACTTGTTCTTATTCCATCTTGAATTAACTGATTCATTATTCAGTATCCAACTACAGGAAACTAATGAAATTAGAATATTAAGCTATCAAAAATTAATTAAACAAATAATTTAGAATGACTTTAACAATTTTATCAATAAGAATCAACATGCTTCAGTTTCATAAACAAATTTTGTTAAAAATGAATATCTGTATCATTTTGAATATCATGAAATTACCATAATAACCAAATTCATTAACATGTATATTTAAATATTTAGAAAATTAATTATCAATTAATTAATTATCTATGTTTTTAGAGATTTTCATCAAGGGAAAAGTTCTAAAAAATCAAGGAATAGATATCACACTATATAGAAACACAAAATGGAAAATATTATCACAGTATAAACAAACCACAACACTATGAGATCGATACAAATTATTCAATCTAGATCAAATTATTATTATGTCAATTTCATTTTGATTTAATGGGATAAATCATAGTAGATCATTGATTGCATGTATGTAGATACTGGGTCAGTGAATCCTCTAACTCAAAAGGTCTTAAACATTATTTTCATGAGAAAATGCTAACACAACGGGTCATAATCATCTCTCACGCAATGACTGCATCAACTCGAGGATTCCGCAACACCATCACACCAACCAAAAACTGAGAAATATCTATTAGAAACATTGAAATCACATAAAATAACATAAAATAGAGAAACTGGATGGAACTAATCAAGGAAACCAAAAGAACAATGGCATAGAATAACTTATATCGAAGATAGATTGACAGATCCTGGACACACCAAAGGGGAGGGTGCACATTCAGTAAGAAGATTTCTATGAGAAAAATAATCCAATTATTTTAGATTGACAACATGAATCATGTGGGAGGAAGAAATAGAGAAACCCCATACCATGTAAAATATGGAAGAAAAGGAAGGAAGGTGTCTCTGACTTTGGAAAATCAATTCAGAGTAGCTATTTGGATATGGTTATGAGTTTCCATTAAAGGATGATCTGGTCAAGATCACGTGTTTTGATTGAGTAAAGGAACACTATCTATAAAGAAAATTTATATAGGAGTTATGGGATTTTATTTGGACTCAAATCCATTTTTAAAAATATTGGAATGAATTTTACTTAAAAGATAACATCAAAGGGGTGAAACTGAAAGAAATAAGAAACAATGTTCATGACTCTATATTGGATGAGTAATCATAAGATAAATCACAATGGGATAACTCACAATTGGGGGATTAATCATTATAGGACTCACAATTTGTTGAGTCTCCATTAGATGGGTAAAACATGGATGATTATCCAATGGACAAGTCACCATTTGGTGAGCTACCATTCAGCAAGTCACCGTTTGGTGATTTGACATTAGGGGAGGTACCACTTGCGATGTCACTAATAAATGAGTCACTATTCAATAAGCTATTTTTTGGAAAGTCACCTTTTAGTGAGATTCCATTCAATAATCCACCATTAACGAGACACTGTTTGGGAAACACTGTTACAAAAACTAGAAATTTAGGAGAAAGTATTGAAATAACTCACCTTGACCTCCATGAAAACATCAAACACCAGATTTTAAAAAGGAAATGAACTGGAGAGGTTCATTAATTTACATCAGCTGACTATAAAAAAATTCTCTCCCTAGGGAATCCAAAACTATACCAGAGTGGAATCGAAAAATGGGTCATCCAAACATCCACCACGTAAGATAACTTGTAATGCTCCCACCAATATAATATTTAAACCACTTCAAAAGGGAACAATGAGAAACCACATGAAATCCAAAACCAACTCCTAAACACTCTCTCAGGTTGAGATACCCTCAAAAGGAGATCATGACACAATATGAAACAAGAGAAAGTCATATCATAAATAGAAAGTTTCTACAACCACCAAATGAACGACATTATAAGAGAAGATATAAACATCAAATATCCAAAGGGACTAAGCTTGTATCTGAACATAATGTTCCTAGGTACACTCCTCTACACCACCATCCCACTACAAGACAATGACTAAGGGGATAAAACTCCACACAAATTCTTCTACTTGCAATTTTGGATCTCTATAGGCTAGTCCTCAAAGGTTTCAATATCTCCATCATCGATGTTACCCTAATCAATGATGTGAGACTCATCATGAAGATTATGACAAAGGTATGAAAAATTGAAAACATCATGTATATTTCTAATCTATAGGGGGGGTCTATTGGATAATCCATTGTTCAAACATGATAAACCACTTTGGAGGTCCCAACAAATTACGGAGAAATCTTACTCCCATGACCAACCCTTCACTACCTATGATGGGGAGTCACCTTCAAAAACAAATGATCCCCAACGAAAAACATCAGAGGTCTAACCCTATAATAATCATAGGGCTTATAACAATCATACACTACCTTCAGCCACTCGTGAATCACTTGAACCATCTCTATCTTATTCTGTACTATTTCTGGCCCAAGAAATGCTGACTCTCCAACCCAGTCAAGCACAATGTATAATAGGATGTTCGGCCATATGAGGATTCAAATTTTTCATACTGATGGTGGTGTGTAAACATATATTGTAAGAGAACCTTACCAAGGGTTGGTTCCTCATCCATGAACCTAAAAAATATAGGACACAAGAGTGAAAAATTTTATCATTATTTTGGATGGTCCACTATGTATAACCATCCGTATGTGGATGAAATGTAGTTCTAAGTAAAAAATATGATGAAAAATGATGTTGTATACATATCCACTCTTTGGAGGTAAAAGGAGGATATCGATAATAATAGCTCATTCTCGGATGTCCATGGAGAATCTCCACCACCTCTAGATACTACCTTGAAAACCCACCACTGAGCTCGAATCATTGATCTCTATAAAGTGGGATGATTTCAGAAAGAGATCCAATACTATTCATGTAGCTTCAAGGCCTTCTTGAGATAGTGGTAAATGAGTACAAAATTCCACCAAGATGTCCTCCCACTTCCATGGAAGAACATCTAATGGCTAGAGAAAACGACCAGGAACACGATGTTAAGCCATCACCTTCTGGAAGACCAAAAATCAGGACTGAAATTCTACAACTTCATGATTCAAACCAGGCCACCAAATCTAGCCTCTCAATGCCTGGTAAATATTTTTCTTGCGGGGATGTACCACTAATGTTGTACTATGGAACTCTCTGAGAACATTCTCATGCATCGCTAGAGGAACCAAATGCCTTCCCAGAAAAACACCCATTTTTATTCATCTTGTTATCAACCATAAGGGGCCTCTCTATATATAACTCGGTCTCTCCAAAACTCCCCCTCAAGATCCCCCAACTCGAACTCTTCTACCCATTACATGAGAGATGAATCCACCATTATCAGAAAAAGACAACATTTGTCCCAAACATCTCTTATATTCAGATGTAATGATGATTGATGTTACATCACTCTCCATGAATCACTTGATTCACACAGTTAATCACTACGTGACTTCTTGCATAGCGCATTAGCTACAAAATTTCAAATTCCTGGTGTATATGAAATTTGAAATTCAAAATCCTATAATAACTCCATCCACCTATGATGTCATATGTTTAATTCACACTGGGAGAAAACATAACTCACGGTATTGTGATCGGCGATGACAAAAAATGATATTCATTGAGGTAATGTCTTCACAACATCCGGGAGAACACCTTTGCCACAAACTCAAGATCATGGGTGGCATAGTTACACTAATGAGGAAATAACTTCCATGACACATAATAAATGAATGATCTATACTGCATCATTACATAGACCAACCCATGGGATGAAGAATAAAATAAATCCTCGATCTTAACTCCTTTTATTGGAAAGAATATAACTAGAGCACTGACCAACTTATTCATCAAATACTCAAAAGATGACTGAACTTGATCATTCCACCAGAACGCCTGATCCTTTCTGGTTAATGTTGTTTCAGGATTCGAAACCTGATAGAAATTGGCTATGACCCTCCTATAATAACCCGAAAGACCAAGGAAGCTTTGAACATCTACCACTGTTTTAAAGGATTCCAATAACAAAACAACTTATATCATCAATGGATCCACATCTACTACCCACTAGGATACAACATTCCCCATGAAACAGACTTCTCAAGCACAAACCTCACACTTAAAAAACATCCCAAATAGCTACTGGTGAGAAAGAACACCCAAAATGGAAAGAAGATATCCAACATACTCCTCCTCAAATACAGAGTAGACAAGGATTCCATCTATGGAAACCACCATGAACTTATCTTGGAACTGATAGAACAAAATGTTCATCAAACATGTGAACATAGCTAGATAATTATTTACAATGAACAACATCACAACAAACTCATAATTCCAAGGATGAAAACAGAAATAAGTATTAGGTATATCCTCATCTTTTATACGCATCTGATGATATCTTGTCCCCAAATTTATCTTTGAGAACCAACTTGAACCATTCAACTGATCAAATAAATCATCAATATACAGAAGATGATAGAATTACATCACTGTCACTCGGTTTAAGCGATGATAATCAGTACACTACTGCAAACTCCCTTCAACCATCTTCATGAAGAAAACTGGTGCACCTTATGGGGACACACTCAGCTAAACAGAACCACGCTACATCAGACCATCATGCTGTATATGCAGCTCTTACAACTGAAATATTTTCCATTTTATATGGAGTTCACATGATAAGAGACACTCTGAGTTGTAGATCGATCCCAATATTGATCTCTCTTTGGGGGAAAACACTACAACCTCATCTATAATGACATAAGGGTACTCATCCATGATCCTAGAATATGCTAATTGATGATCCTCGGAAGAACTGAACACCATCTTAGCCATCAAGGAATATATGGACAGAACATGCCTCTGATACATCTGAGGGTCTTGCTCTCCAATAATCACTATTGTCTCTACATCTTCATCAAAGAACACAACCTACCTCTGGAAGCAATCCACAATTTCCTACACAGAATACATATAATCCATGACAAGGATGAAATCATGTGGGTCTATTTGAAAACATTGTAAATCTACCCAAGAGCGGTGCTTCCCCAGTACTATCTTACAATATATCATACATAAAAAATAAACTCGCCCACCAACTAGTGTAGCCAATTTTAAGGGAACTAGAAGTATCACTACCTCACGTCCCAAAGCATTGACAAGGTCAAGTGATATTAAGGAGTGCATCTATCCTAAATCAAACAAGGAATGCACCCAAGTAGAAAACAAGAAAATGGTACCTCGAATGACATCTGACTAGGATGTAAATTTTAATGATAATGTATAATAATGACCATGAGCTACTCCATGACCACTATGAACCTATTGAAGACCACCTCCACAACCACACCCTTCTCTCTTTGTATGGGGAGTGTCTTGGTGATATCATCCTCCTAACCCATATGATATCTGATAATCCAAAGCTAGTGAATCATGATGCTGCTTACTCGGATAGAACTACCTCAACAGAAAATCCTTAAGAGGAACACCATTCACACACTAACTTCTCAGAAATGTTGGTAACTCTAATCACTGATGACCTCATCCTCCATAAGAAAAACAAGTGTCTGCTTTATTGGAACATGCCTTAGAGTCATTGCCCCTGGAGAATGAAAACAAAATGTGCTGGGACCTACCCCTAAATGATTAGAAACTCTTATACCCTAAAAACTGAGAACCCTGGATCACAGCCCTTCTTCATGTGGAATCCTGGAGACTCCCCTGTTATGATGATCTAGTTCTGTCTAACATCCTTTAAATGAGATCCACCGTCAAGAAGTCCTAGAGATATGTATTCAGTATAAATGGGGTTCCCTAGAAATGGATTTTTTGATGTAATGTCACCTCAAAATGCATCTAACTGGCCTCCTAATAATGAAATAGGTCTGAAGCATATCACATAAGGTTCCTGAAATGGATCTTGTACTCTAGAACACTGGACCTTCCCCACCAAAGGGTAAGAAGATTCTATCTAATGGATACAATCACAGTCGAAGAAAGAAAAATAACCCTACAATTGTCTAGGAACTTCACCCATGAGACTTCTCACTAATCTTAAACCCTAAGGAACACAGACCAACAATACCTCACATTCCCATGGAGAATATTCACAACCAACTATACCTTGTGCTTCTTCTGAGCACAGGTCAAACTGAAATCTATCTCAACCACCTCCAACCATTCTTACATGACAACATTTTGAAATGTATCCCTCTCACTTCTATAGACTCCGTAACTAAAACTCTCAGAGTCTCCTTCTCCAAGTGTCATCGTTATCAACCTCTACTCAATGGTTTTTGGCTAGTGTACGCTTTTGAAAATCTTCTGTGTGAACCTAATGAGGATGTCGACCTAGAGCCATTACTGCAAATGAACAATAAATTACAAACCCTAAACCTGGAATATTTAAGAACTAAAATTAAATAATTATTTTATTTTATTCATTTTAGGTTATTTTATCCCAAGGTCTGCCCATTTAAACAAAGTCTCAAAGAAGAATGAAGTGGGATCCTTTCCTAGGTCTCTACCCTACAACTAGTATCACTTTGTTTTGTATCCACTATAATATTAATGTTCCATGAATCAGATAACATGGGGCACTAAATACCCATTTCTCATCAAGTCTCACATGTTTACATCACTTTATAAAAATAGATGATATTTTCCCCTACCAACCCATGAAACCTCACATGTTCCTAACCCCAAAATCCATTCTATCACTTAACCTAATGTTGATATAACTATGTCACAACCCCTCCCAAGAATGTTTACCTGTCCTGAGATGGTAATGGGAGAAGAGGGATAATGACACTATCATCCCACTTCCTGTAGGCTTTAGGTTGGAAACAAGAACTGAGGGTATAGTAAATACATAGATGAAAAGAAGTCTCCACAAAAGAAAAAACAATGAAATGATAGAGATAAGACAGACACTAGACAAATAATCCTTAGACCAACAAGTAAAATAACCCCAAAAAAAATTTAATTTCATTATTGAAATAATAAAATTCAAATGAAAAATGACAAGTACAAAAAAATGATAAAGATGTCTACGACCATGATGCCCAAGCAGCTCCCGCAACACTCATGCTAGTAGTAACTAGAATGATCTACAACCTCCTCCAACTTAAATAAAAATAGTTTATATATACATTGTGTGAGAATAATAGTATACTCTGTAGGATCCTCCATGGAGCCTGTTTTGGAAAATTAATGAAATAATGATAACGCACAGTGAACAACAAGTGAAACTAAAAAATCACCTAAAATGGTATATTATGTTCCTAAACTCACCATGGATACTCTCACCAACTATCACATACAAGAGAATATTGTATATTAAGGAATATAAAGGGAATACATCTACCACTTTTTCACTGGTTTTCTACTTTTCTAAATCGTCAGACGTCGTAAGAGTCTATCTCGAAAAAGGATAACCTAAAGACACTAGGGTAAAGAACCACAACATTAACCTCTTGAAAAATAATTACATTGTTCATATAGCCAAAATTAACCAGGCATTTTTTGGGAACCACTACCACTTTCATAGCATGTATCATACATCGGTTGTTATACCTCAATCCATTACAACCCATACACTGAGTAAGGATCCTCAAGCCATCACCACCAATACACGTTACACCAATAGTAGTATATATGAAACTAATTAAAAAATATAAGTATGTGAATTAACCAAAAGACATTACAACCCTCAACACTATTATATAGGGAAAACTAACTTTCTTGTATACTAACACATATAAATGTGAAGATAAGACTGGATGGTTGAAGGGATAGTCATCTATTCATCCTCCCACCGATATGTTGGGGAAAGAACCCATAGGTCTCAAAATACATAGGGTGTTAGTTAACCAAATAGATATTTTGGAGTAGCATATGGAAACAAAAAATACAGAATATAATATAGCTCAAAACCACACTATGGAAAAAGCCTAGTTTTCGACTCAACTGCAACTAACATCCCTCAGACTACCGGCTTCCAATGCAAAGAATATATATCCTATAAGCACACAACCTTTTAAGGAGAAACATTCCATTACATTATAACTTTGTATCAATTTTACTTTTTTTAAATTAATAAGTTGATCATTAATTAACCATTATCAATTACACATCACATTCCATTATCATTCAAGAAGGGATCCATGTCCTTCATGAATAACTAAACCGATTCCATGAATTCTCAAAAATATAACCCCTTCATTGCATCCCAACCAGATCCAACCTCAGGGGTTAGACATTATTTATTTATTACCCACATTAACAATTTATATAATTCTATATTTCTAGGTATTATAAGAAGACATTCTACGCTACCAAACACAAGGGACTCAACTCGGTGAGTAGATGAGATACCCATAGATTCTCTACCACATGTATCAATAGTGTAGAACCATCCATCATCGAGATGATAAACACAGAATGAATGTTTAATACCTTACATGACTTCGTCTATTTTGGATGGAGAGAAAGAAAAACCAGTTTCCTCAGGAAGTTGGGACAATATAGAAGATAACCAAACAACATATTCATAAAGAATCCAACATTCATAACAATGGGTAAGCCCACATTCAACCCATTCGATGATCTATGGTGTCCTCCCTGACACCCACTTTTACAAAATGATGTATCTCACTACTTTAGGCATCAAAAACTACCTCAACAATTGGTCCTCCCTACCATACATACTGCAATACCACTCCTCTCTCAGCCATCATGGGCTCACATGACATGACAGCTTGTATGAAAAAAACAAAAAAAATGAATCTCTTATGCCTGAAAAAGGAATCTATCCTTCACACACAATGAGCTATAAAATCTCTAAAATACAATGCTCTTTTCCTTTACAAGAAAGAAGGAAACTCAGTCCCTACAAAGGATTTGTATTTTATCACATAATCAGTTTAAATTCCATGTTTTATTAAATTATTATTTATTTGAGTTCCAACTATGTTAAAACTATGATACAAGTTTCTAAAGACAAAAAAATATGATTAAAAATTTTATTTACATTTCTTTAATAATTTTATCCAAAATAATCAATATGGTTCAAGTTCATCGACCAATTCAGTTAAGCAAGAATATCTGCATCAATTTTAGTATCATCAAATTAAAACTACAACTAGATTCATTAATGTACCTCTTTAAATAGTTATCCAATTTATTATCTATTAATTCCAACTTTACGCTCTTTACCTATTTCCGTTAAGATAAATGTTATAAAGAAAGGAATGAATAGGTATCACACTGTTAAATAGATTAAGAGGTAAACTTTTATCATATTATAAAGCAACAACATCACAATACGATTGATAAAAATTCATTAATTAGGTTCACATAATTATTAAGTCAATTTCATTATGATCCAAATAACTAAATAATTCTAGCTATATGATTGCACAAAAGTAAATGGATTAGCATGAAATCCACTACCTCAATAGGTCTTAGAAATTCTTTTACGGAGAAAAGGCCAATACAATGGATCACGATCTCCTCTACCATAAAAACTGCATCCACCCGTGGATGTCACCACACCAACACACCAAAAAAAACCAAGAAATATTCAATAAAAACATGCATATAAAATACCACCACATAGAATAGATATATATAAAGAAATATATCAAGGATACCGGAAGAACAGAGTTAAAACATACCATATATTGAAGACAAATTAACCCTTTCTAGTTGCACCAGTATAGAGGGTGCACATGAGGTTTGAAAATCTCCAAGGGAAACACGATCCACAGATTGATTTTTGATCACATGACTCTTATGAGAAGAAGAACTCTTTGCATCTGATACTAAATAAATACAATAAATAAGACCAAGGGTGGAAGGTATCTCACCCTTTGGATAATCTAAATAGATCAGTGGTTTAAATTTTCCATTAAAGAATGATTGGGTCAAGATTACTCATTTTGACCAAGTAAAGGCACACTGAACCTTATGAAAATTTATATATGAGTTATGTGATTTTAATTAGACTTAAATAACTTTAAAAGTATTTCAATAAATTTTAAATCAATGATAACATCAAAGGGGTGAATTTCTAGGAAAATAGAAAATTATTTCAAGACTCACCGTTAGATGAGTCACCGTTGGACGAGTCACCATTAGATGAGTCACCATTGGATGACTCACCATTAGATGATTCAACATTTGAGGACTCGCTATTGGAGGAGTCAATATTGGATAACTCACTATTGGATGAGTCACAATTTGAGGACTCACCATTGGATGAGTTACCATTTAGTGAACTAACATTAAGTGATTCACCATTCAATGTGTCAATGTTTAGTGAGATATTGTTTAGCGAGTCACCTTTCGGTGAGCTACTTTTTAGAGTGCCAACTTTCACGATTAACGGTTCTTGAAAAACTTTTCAAAAAACTAGAATTTTTTTCATAGTGTTGAAATAACTCTTATTGACCTCCAAGAACACATCAAACATAATATTTTAACAATGTAATAAACTGTAGAGGTTTGGGCCAATACATGGGTGATATGTTTCATATAAACTATCGAAAATAATGTACTTCTTCCAGAATATGAGGATATTAAAATGTAGGCCAATTAATAAATTGAATCATTATAATATGAACATGGTTCAATTAATCAATGGTTCTATATCTGAAAATTCCATTTTTGAAAACTCACATCATAGACAATTTTAATAAAAGGTCATTTTGAAAATATATAAAGGATAATATAAACATAATCTAGAATGAAATGTAAATAAGTTTCCAAATACAACAATATTTGTGGGAAGGAGAAACATATAAATTTGACAAATTTAATTTCCATATAAAAGTGGTCATAGGAAATTGAATGATCATTAGAGAATTTTCAACCACACACCTTTAAACCAAATTAGTGATAAAAAAACCCCCAATTCATTAGATATAAATATAATAATATTTCTTTTATTGATATCAATTTCATTAATTTCAAGTATTTTTATCAATATAGAGAACATGAGAAGATATACATACTTTATTTCCTTCCATTTAATTGGAATAATCTCATGATTTGGTTGTTTTTTTATCAATAATGACTTTATCACATACTCTAAAAAATAAACATGAAAATTTCATATCTTGAACACTAAAATTAATTATTAATTGACCATATGATCCATAAAATACTGAAGAGTGATTATTATAATATCAATATACTTATCAAATCCAAAAACAAATTGTAACAAGTTATCCAATATAATAAATTATTTACTGAAACCTAAACACCCAAGGTTTAATATAATCTATTCAATAAGTATTTAACCTGCAGACTCATCTAAAATATATTTTTTTCCAAATTTAAAACCTAAAAACTAAAATTATTCAGGCACAAAATTATTACAAGAAAACATAATGTCGCTCATAATCTCACATATAAAACATGTGAATACCATGATCATGTATTCTCTTAGAACAAAATGGTAACCTAAATCCCTATAAAACCTAAATTAAACAATATATTTTCAAAAAAATAAGATAATCATTAATAATTATATTTAATCAAAGACTATTAAATATATTCCATAAATAAAAATACTAGAAATATTCTTTAGTAAATAATACCTAAGTCACTCTTTCATCAAATCAATAACCAATTTCAGGATTACCCGTACTGTCATATTTACATAATCAATTTCAATAATCTCTTAATCCTGACATTTTTTGACTAAACATCATACACATATTAAGGTTTATCTTTCACTTAATAACATGTTCTATTAAAATATCACTTTACCAATAAATCCATTTTCTTTTTTATTATTACCATTTAAAATATTTTTTCAAATCCATAATTAAATTCTACTATAAAATAGTTTATATATGTTTCATGATTCATGTTACCAATATATCCTTATGATAATTATTATATAACAGATTTAGTGAATCCCAATACATTAAAAATGAATCATTAAACATCCTTCATAAAACATTATTCAAGATTCATCATCTAAAAATCATTTACTATAACATGAAATATGAATCATGTAAGAAGATTCATCTACCTCAGTTTAATCATTCTTCATACTTTTAATATATAAAATACTATTAAAACATACCATATAATTCATACGTCCTTCATAGTCACTGCGTTATCAGAATTAATACATTTAATCATACAACCATGTCTATACGAGTACTGAGCATTCCCTTTAAGACATCAATTAACATAATTCCCATATATTTCACATTTAAAAAAGTCGACCATCGAATATAACATTGGGAATCTACTATTATCATCCATTTTTTAACCCATGATTTTATTTTCATTCAAAGGATTTATTATTTTCTACAATAAAAACAAATTCTCTCTCTTTTAAGACATTCACTTATCTGCTTTTTACCCCATTATAGACATGTTTAAATATGAATCTTATTTTTTCTTTGGTTTCATGAAATTAAATATTACTCTAATTTAGTGTTTCATGAAACTCAATAATGTAATGGTTGTAAAATATATAACAGCATAACTAATCAGGAATAAATCATAGGTTTTTATATTACAACTCCCATTTAATTTGATTCTACATTTGGAGAATGAATCCATTTTTTTATGATTAACATTATTCTTCCTGGTTCTTACCATTATCAAAAACCAAAAAACAAAGTGTGAGAAACAAGTATCATAGTGAAAAATAATGAAAAATATTTTAGAGTATTTATAAATAACGATACATTGTTTTAAATATATGATACCTTAGGTATAACCTAGTTCAGTCATGATCATTACAAAAACTTTAGCATATTATCCAATAAATATACATATCTATAGCGTTTTCACTAATATTCTCTTATCAAAATCTCCAAGGGATATAAAAACTTATCCTATGACACCAGCTATAGTTACCCAAATATTATATATGTAGATAAGACATATTATTTGTTGGTTATTTAATAATATTTATAAATAAATACCTAAGGACCATAATGGTTTAGTTTATTTGAAAACATGAATACAAAAACAACTCTTTCATAAAACATCTACAATATCTCCCATATAGTTCTTCTAATCCATTAACCGTGTTAAATAAATCATACATAAAACATTACTTATATCCTATTGAAAATAAACATAATAAATGGTGATCTGAGATGATCCATAAGGGTAATCAAGGGAGATATGTAATATACAGAATTTTTCAAATGAAATACTTTGTTCAATAGTGTACTAGGTATATTACACTGAGCTGAAATGAATTATATATTATTATTATTTAAATATGATCATTATAACCTGGATTTTAAATTGAATGAAATAAGAACTATTAATTAATTTATAAAATTTTTAATTGATCCACTCACATCTATTGTTTTAATTTATTCTTTGTTAATATAAAATAGATTTTTATTGATGTTATTTGATTCTTCAAAAATACATTTTCTTCAAAGATGGGGTTCCTCTTTTTTAAGAGTGAATAAAATGATCAATTTTTTTGAAATATTTTAATTTTTTTTTGAAAATATAATTCTATTTTTTGAATACAACATTTCAAAATTTTACTATACATAATTTATGAATATTTAACAAAAAGTATTATTTTTCAGTGAATAGTTAAAAAAATAATGTTTTTTATTAAAAATTATATTTTCATTTTAAGTATTTAAAATGTAAAATTATATATTTCATCAGTTTTATAATATAATTAATTTGAATTGATTTTAAATAATAATATTTTTAAATGGATATTATACATTATTTTTTCATAAAAAACATATCATATTTTAAATGGTAATTTTTCTAAAAAAGTTATTTCATAACTTTTTATAGTTTAATATTTAATTGAATTCTATAGTTATATTTATTTTAATTTATGAAAATGAATTCTATATTTCAAATCAAGAGGTCTATTTTAATAATAATCCTATTCAAAATTTAGTCATTTTTATTGTAACAATAGTTTTTTTGGTACCATAATAAATGACAAATATTGTAATTAATGTTAAAAATAAAATTATAAACAATATGAAATTGCTCTAAAAATGTAATTAATTTTTTTATGAGTCTATTTCATACATACAAATATATTATTTAGTTATATAACACTTTATTCCTTTGAATTTGATAATACCCTTTATAATATATAATAATGGAAAATAAAAAAAATGTCACTCTCTTTATTTTAATAGAAATAATATTTATTACATAGGGTTAAACTAAGGATTTTTTTATCCATATTATTTTTAAACCTATGTGATTTATATTGAAATGTTAATTTATTTTTAATTTTTTCTGAAGAAATAATAACCTTTAAGATTTATAAATCTCTGATTGAGTAACTATTAAAATGATGGAAATTTAAAATAAATAAAATTAAAAAAATCAAAATTTGAGATCATAAATGTGATCCCAAAATATTATAATTTAAATTTACATGTAAGAGATATATTAAAGTACTTTATTGAAATTTGTTATGTTTTATTAATGTGATTAAAAAATATTTAATGAATAGATAAAAAATTAATATTTATGATATATTATAATTAATAATATTTTATTATATGAAATAAAATTTCTAAAAAAATTATATATAGAATATTATTTTTGATACAGTTTTTAGCGTAAATAATGTTCTATTTAGTTGCACTTTTTCCATTTATATTCACTATCATGAATCTCAAATATTTCAAAACCATATTTTCATGGTAAGTGTGAAAGGGGTTAACGAGGGGTTAGAACAAAAATATATTTGTTAAAACATAGTAAAACTTTCCATATGTTTTCATTATGATTGTATATAAAGCCCACATATTTATATACTATAAATAAATAAATATGGGACCATTTAAAAAAATAATTTATATGAATTTAATATGTAGAGAAATTCCAAGAGTTCCCCTTCCCACTATTATAAATGAAAATCATTTATTCTATTCACATCGCACATAAAACCCCATTTGGAATAACCAATCAACAAAAAATTACATCCTATAAATGAATCCCCCATTATAAAGTTATTTTTATGCATAATAAAAAACATAATGGGCATAAACTCTTAATCAGAGGATACATTCTAAAGAAGAGGCATAGTTTTAACCACATGTTTTAGTGTTTTATTACTATACTTCGTTCAAATATTCATCGAACACACTAAAAAATAGAACTAGTATAATCCATATATTTATATATTTTTATGTTAAATTAATAACTTATAGACAACACCAACCTCCAAAAAATGGGACATGAATTCATCATTTGTGTGTATAGTTGACTATAACCTCTTGAACCGATTTAATTTTTTACATCGTCATCTAATAGGATGGTTTATAGTGATGGAATAAAAATTTATATATAAAATTAATGAATTATTTCTCATTAATGAAATAATATACATTATTTACCTTTTAACCACTCCATTCACTTTAAAATGATAACATCATTAATGTATATGTGTGGTCTACCACCTCTATAAATCAATGTGATTTTTTTTCATCACCACATAAAAAGGATGATAACTATAATTATATTTAAATAATTAATATTATATTTATGATATTATTATCATTATTTAATGATAAAATAATACTTAACATCATTTCATAGTGATCAATGAAAAATGGAAATGTTACCAATGCATACATATAACTTACTGTCTCCATGATTGAAACATAGATTACTTTTCATAACCATATATTATTGTTGGATTTGAATGTATAATTGATATATAAAGATATTAATTATGTAATTATTATTAATTTATATATGATTTAATTGGGACCTCTTTTACAACAGATGACATACCAATTTAATTTTAGAATTATATACCAAATATCATTATAGCATACGATGTGAACTTATATAATTTAGTAATTGTTATAGAATGGTAATAAGTGAAATAAACATAATAATATAAATGATGTTTTTTTGGAATAATGTAAATAATTTAATGTAATTTTTTATTTTGGGATATAAATAATGTACGTGAAGAGTCATATTCAAGGTAATCGACTTTATATTAAAAATGTATTCTTTTAATGTTTACATTAAATAACACTTATTCAACCATATCGATATTTTTAAAATTATTTTATGGATGAATTCATATCGAAATAGAATATTTTTAAATGAAATTTTATGCCTAGTTTTATATTATTTCAATGGATTTTAAAATGATTCATTTTGTAAAATCTTTAGAATTACTTTAGAAAAGTCAGAAAGAATGTTGTGTTTTCATGTATACCATGCAAAGAAAATCATCCTCAACACATGAAATTAAACTGTGATCTCTCCCCGAGCCTCGCACGTAGGGTCCCCCCAGCTCGGACATTCTTTATTCCCACTCGTCTCCATGGGGATGGGATCACCCCTCACAGGGTATGATATCCTCCTTCTTGTAGTGGAGTTTGTTAATGGGGGAAGGGCAACCTTCTGTGTGTATTCCCCTAGCCCCTCTCGTGGAAGGTAGCACCCATGCACCTCCGTACTTCCCCACTGCCAAGGCCAGTGGAGGGTGTGATAGGGAACGAGGCCCATCCTTTCTTTGGTCTTAAATCCATATCCTACTGCGCTTTGTCACTCTCGAGCATCCATCATAGAGTAAGTCCGAGTACCATGGGCCACCCAACACATAATCCCCCATTCGCTTCCCACGGACGCACCCTTCACGACGTGATCGTGAGGTCCCTGTAACACCTTGTTTCTCACAACGAGCATGACTCACGTGAGCTTAGAGTGAGAACCGACCCTAACCCCTTTTTTTAAAGAACTTCTAGGACATTATTTCATGTCATGACATGGTACATAGGAAGCCTCCATGAGGTTCAAGCCCAACAACCGGTCATTCTGACCACTTCATATCGGTTCACCAACCACCATGGGCCACCTCAGAGCGTAATCCCCAAATGCCCCCGTCCCTCAAGATGTTAAACTGCACACCTGAACTATGGGGTCTTTGATCCACGTCAAGGCATTGTACGTAGGAATCCTCATTGAGGTCCAAGCCCTCCATCCACCTGGACCAAGATCCACTTTCACGTCGGTTCACCGGTGATCTTCCTGAACTACGAGGACATTGATCCATGTCAATTTATGGTTCATAGGAAGCCTCTACGAGGTTCAAGCCCACCACTAGTGGACCCACAGGTTCACCTACATGTCGGTTCGCTAACAAAACCCTACCCGAACTATGGGGTCATTGAACAATGTCAAGGCATGGTATGTAGTAAGCCTCTATGAGGTTCAAGCCCAACAGTTGGTCGTTCCGACCTCATTCACGTCGGTTCACCAACACATGGGCATCCTAGAGTGTAATCCCCACACCTTTCTGAACTCCATGACCTTTGATCCATGTCAAGACATGGTACGTAGGAAGACTCCCTGAGGTTCAGGCCCAACACCCATCAGACCAAGGTCCTCATTCACGTCGGTTCTCTGACGACACCTTTCTGAACTACGTGGTCTTTGATCCATGTCAAGGCATGGTATGTTGGAAGCCTCATGAGGTTCAAGCCCACCACTCAGTCATTCCGACCCCATCCACGTTGGTTCACCCTCGTACCGTATGACATTAAACTACATCCCAATCCAGCAGTAAGCCGCTGTGACCCCACCATTCATTTGGACCATCGGTCCATCATCACATTAGTCCACCAGCTTCCAACCCGAACTACGTGGACTTTGATCCATGTCATGGCATGGTACGTAGGAAGCCTCACGAGGATCAAACCCATCTCTACCGCCATCTCCATGACGGTCCCACCTCCTTCCTACTCCACTCCATTAAATTTTCCATCACCCATCCAGATTCTTATTTGGGCCACCACATCCTGATGAGATCATGCCACCTCATTTCCCCCCAAGGTATTAGGGAAGTCTCCCATGCACTAGCCCCAATATCGGTGATCCCTCATGGTGGGTTCTTCGACCTGATCCAATCTAGCAAGGGTTCTGATCAGCCCGATTATTCTCCGTTGGACATTAAACTTGCGGCATCTCCCGTGTTAAACATATGAAGATGAGGAAAACCTCATATAAATTCCAATGGAATATGATTCCCCTCGCTCAATGTGGGATGCCTTGGGCTTCCGTGCCCTAGAGAATCACTATAATAAGGGACAAAAGATAGACACATCAATTCCCCAGCATCCAGACACGCTAGTGATGTCTCAACATGACTACTCCTCCAACCAGAGGTTGCTGCCCTGGTCGGACCCCTTGGAATGTCCTAACAGAAGCGGCGTAATTAACTAGCGTCCATGGAAACATGGAACTGGGAAGAGTTTCATGAAAAATGTATTATATTTATGAGGATGACCCAGACTAGGTGACGAGTTACGAGGAGGAATCCACAAAAGGAAGAACTGACATCCCATCATCCCATTTTGATCAAGGAGAAAACGTCCCTAAATATGGAGTGAATGTCACCCGCCTCTAGAAAGCGGGAATGCTGGACAACAAAAATCTTCACCTGTCATGCCCAAGCGGACAGACATGCGTGCCCCGACGAATGTGTCGGAAATAGAAATGGTAAACCCGACATGAATTTCTTCTCCTTAATGTGGATATTAGTAGATCTCGAGGCATCATTAGATTGACGTGTAACCGGATCTAGATATCCTGCGCCGGGTCCCGCCAAGAAATTAGCAGGCCTTGCGTGAAACTCACCAGAAGATGGGCCAGTCAAAACATTGACCATCTCAATCTACGACGTTGTCAGTGCGGATCCCTCTTAATGACCATGGAAAACGGAATGGCGTTGGGGCCCTGGGTGTCAATTTCATTTTTTGTCAATGCTAATGAGATGATCTCCCTGCTTTCAGAAACCCATCTGCTGCATCCAGAACTCGATCACCTCCAGCCCATCGACGTGGGGGTAGGGGAAATATCAACGCAGCTACCCTGCGTATTTCTGCCTTTTCTACGATGGCCCCAACTACCGTGGCTATTGGGCGCCCATGCCCCTTCTCCCCATCATGGATTATCCAACGAAGGTTAATCAATGAACTTGTATATAGGTACGAGGAGGAAGGGGTCATCCCTATGAGGGACATGGCCCGCCTGGATTTAGAGGTGTTTGGGCCACGTCGTCAACGCCACCCCCGAGGGTGGCGCAGTGAGCCGCTCTTCCCCACTCCAACCTTTAATCATTTCGGGATTCTATCCCGGGAATGCCTCGATGACTCTATGCCCTACGCCGCTAACGTAGGGGATGTTCTGGTCCGCCCGGCCAGAGTTCTATCCTAGGGGTTCCCAGCAAAGACCCCGACCAGGTTGCACCAATGTCGCCGCCCATCTTTCCAAGCTAAATAGCAGGTAGACTATCTACCTGCACCACCAGTACCGACCTGGCTGACCCGACAGCAGCATCAGGAGTAGGATGAGGAGGAAGCCCGTCGGGGGGCATCAACATCAGCGGCTATCGTGGCCCGAGCCACCTTCGACCTGCATCATCAACTTCCTGCATACACTGATCAAGTGTAGTTATATGCCCGACCAGATCGAGGCCCCAACCACCCCATGGGCAGGCTAGGTCAACTCTCCTGGTTGCAGGCATAGGCAGTGGCCACTGCGGATTAACCCGCAATAATGCCACCCACTACGGGGGCCCTCCCCATGCAACCACCACATAAGATGCGTGCCTTTCCCGCTACCAGGCCTGGCTCGGAGATATGCCTTATGCCACCATTGACCCGAATGAGGGCCTTCCCCATGGTAGCAACACCTCATATGGGAGCCTCTCCCATACACATTACACTAGAGACGGAGTCGTCCCCTCTTCCATGGACTGCCGGGGAAGGGGCGTTGCACGTCCAGTCACTCTCCAATGCGAGGACCCTCCTCACGTCCTGGGAGAAACCGATGAAGGTCCTACTCTCCCTATCAACCAGGGGGGTGTGGATCAACTTTATTTCACCGACACCCAACATGAAGGTCTTACCAGTGTTCGGTCCGATCTGTATATGGACCTCCCCCACACTGACATCATTACGGGAACAAGGAATGGAGGTCCTACCCATGCTCCTGTCAAGTCTAGTAGGGATCCCGCCCATAATATCATCCAGCATGGAGGTCCTCCCCATGTACCCTTTGACATCTACCCCGGTGATCCTCGCACCCCGACCCACTAAGGCGGATGTCCTCCCCACCCCAACACTAGTATGACCAAAGGGCCTTCTCAGGCCAGGAGTTGTCCCTTCCCTGAAGATCCACTCCGAGGCAGGAAGGGGGGTCGTCACAGCTACAAGAAGAACACCAAAAGGCTTCATACTGAGATTAAACCGGTCTGTTTCTCAGATTCCAAAGCAGAGCATGACTCAACGGTGGAACCCTCCCCTCATTCCTCTATGTCAAGGACCGGGGAATGGAAAAGGCATATTACCCTCATCCTTCCAGAGTGTGAAGTCCGTCGAATTCCCGCCTTTCATCGTAGGTACATCCAGGAGGAGGATGTTCTGGGATTCACACAGATTCTGACCTTGCATTCATCGCCGTCATCACCAGAATCTCCCTCTACCTCAATCAGAGATCGCAGAGAGCTATTTTGGGGACCGATGATGGTAGAGAAACAACGTGAAAATGTTCCGGTAAACACGATCCCTAAACCAGAAGCAGCGGCTGTCAGCCCATCGTATCTTGACATAGTGGTCTGATCACCGCACTCCTCAGAGGATGGCCCAGAATTCGGCTGCCAGTAGGCTCATTCGCCATATTAATCTCCTCACGTCCTACCATCTCCGCGGTCCACCTCATTACCGCTACCAGTTCTTCAGCCACCTCCAGTTGACGAGTTAGGCAATACGGTGCCAGTCCCTGAATCCGAGCCCATTAGCTTCTGTAACATTCTTTCGGCGGTTCACTTCCCAGAAAAGTTCGGGCCAGTAGCAACATTGATCTTCTGTGTTCTAGAATCACTCACCCCAGATGAATTTTAGTGCTTTCATCATACCCTAGGGGCGATTCACTTCCGTCTTACCTATCATCGGGTGGAGTACCCTAAGAGAAAATTGAACTTAATGGAAATCGGCGAGCAATGTCGTCTGGTCGATTTGGCCGCACTCCCCGTGGCCCTGTGCCCTGAGTCACAAAGTCACCAGAGGACCCTCCAAAAAAATGCGTTCAGAGATTCAGGGTACTCTGAAAAATTATCCGGGAAACTAACACCCACGTTCAAGTCCATGGATGGGGGAAGTATGCTGCCCTCCTCTTCAGCCCTATTCGATGGAAACCTGACTCGATATGCGATATTAAAGACGTTCCCCTGGGAAGGGTCACGGTCCATATGGATGATTTCATGGACAAGGAGGACGGCCTGGAATTCCTGGATGGAGACATACCCTCTAATGATGTGCCACCATTGTTTGACCCATCAGGGAGGATTACGTGCCAGTAGAGTAACCTCATACGTCTCCCTACGCCCACCGAGTCACTGGTGCTCAATCAAAATGATGGTAATGGTAAAGAGCACGTCGGACCCATCATGCACTCTGACCCGTCTTCCACAAATAAAAATATGGAGTAAGATTCTGAGAAGGCTACATTGCATCAGTAGCTCGCTGAGCAGAAGAGGCTGGTCGACAGACTCCTGGCTAAGCACGCTATAGATTGACGACCTGACTATGGCAATGTTATGCCAATGCAGCAGGGATAGGAACAAATTCCCCGCAATGAGGGGCCTCCCAAAAACCCTAATCATACTACCCCCATGGATAGGGTTGAAGCCGGAACTCACCGAAAGAGGGAACGATACGTCTCATAAATCCCTCCCAAACGGCGTGGAAATCCGAGGAATCCGGCTCGGGTTCCTCCATCCACCCTTTAGGCTGCTCCACCCATCGCTCCACGAGCCGTTGATCACACCTACTGTGTTGAAGAGACCGAAAATGAACTTGTTCCTAGAGAGCCTTGTCACGAAAGGGACCCTCGCCCGGACGACCCAATGGCAGCACTCAACGCCCACCTTGAGGCGTTGGAAACGTGGAAGGTGGCAGTCCCACCAGATGGCAAGCCGTATCCAGCATGGTTGGATGATATTCATGCACCCCTGAGTTTTGGAAATCCCACTTTCTCACCTTTTAATGGGAAAGGGGACCCGTCGAAGCACCTTTCCCACTTTTACACCAAGTGTAGCCCCATGTTGGGAACTCCATCACAGCATGAGGCCGCCAAGCTCCGATTTTTTGTGCAGACATTGGAAGGCCATGAGTTTCTCTGGTATGGCCAGCTCCCCATTGGATCGGTGACCGGCTAGGTGGATCTTCACCAGAAATTCCTATACTAGTTAAGCTCCACCACGCAGAAGACCATAATCGCTGACCTCTTCAGGTGCAAACATGGGCCCGATGAGCAAGTCTTGGACTTCATCACCCGGTGGAAGGGGCTCACATATTCTCTCGACATGCCACTGACTCAGGAGAAATTACTGACGATGTGCATTGGGAATGTCAAAACAGAACTAGTTCCTTCCCTCATCACTCAGAACTACCCTGGAGGGTTACAAGACTTCTCAGATAAAGACCAGTGCCTCGAGGAAGCTCTACAGCAGGCTAGTCAGGTGCGTCCGCTAGCCCCTATGATCCCAGCAAGGAGGGCTGCCAGGGCCGAGCCCACCGTGGTGCCCCAAATATAGGCCCCAAGGCAGCTATATTTGCTGCCAGTAGCCCTAGATCTGCAACCTCTTAGAGGCCCTATGCCTCAGGAACAACCTCCCGCTCAGCAACGACCGCCTCAGAATTAGCATGTTCCCCCGCGCAACGCACCGCCACCGCCTAGGTGGGACAATCAGGCTCCACATCCTCAGTAGGCCCCTCCGGCCACTCGTTAGGGCCAGGCTCCCAGAGCGCCCTATCCATAGAAAAGACACTATACGTAATCGTTTCGCGAGGATCAGGTCCCCGGTTACTTCCAAAGTACCCTAGAGCAGGTGATTATGCACTTACCTGAGTGTAGAATGCAGGTAGAGGAAACTCTCACTAATCGCCCCAACTACTGCCCCTGTCATCGGATTCTAGGGAACACCATCAGGAAGTGCTATGTGTTTAAGGACTGCCTCCAAGACCAGGTCGATAACAACATTGTCAGGTTGGTCCCAGCCCTGGAATAAGTGGCATGTATCTTTGTGAAGTAAGAAAATGGTAGCGACGATGAAGGCAAGTGGTAGCAGGTTCCCAGTCGGGGATCCCAGAAGAATGATTACTAGATGGCTCATAAGACAGTCGCCCACACCCATGGTATTATTCGGGCATGGCTGAATCACCCGAAGCCTTCAGGAGCTACAAGTAGCGCCTCTGTGTCATCATCTCAGCCGACCTCCTCCTAGAAGAGAAAGCATCGATGACCCAAGAATAAGCAGCACACTCCACCAATGCCATCATCATCCTGCACTCTCAGTGAAATCATGCCCTCTGAGATGGGGATCCCTCCCAGAGTCCGCCCAGTGGTGGATGATTCTTCAACTTACATTCAAGGTTACACATATGTTAACACTGTCGAGTTGGTAAACCACTATATGACTCCTGACGAAGGGGAATGCCAGGAAAACCTCCCCAACGTCCCTAGACGATGCCAACGTCGGCGGAACCGCAGCCATATGGGTTGTCAAGGAATTTTAGCTAACACTTTCCACTAGTCTATGCATGCCACATAGACGAGGCAGCAGCCCCAACGTAGAACTCAGCACGTGCAACCTCCTCATCTTCTGTCCTCGGATCTACCTCCACTACCATTTGGGTTACTGGATCAAGAAAATATACCTCGTCCATACCACTACCAGTCTCACCCTGCTATAGGTCAATTTCAGTTGTTCGGTCCTCATCTGACAGGTGCTCTTCAAGCCTCGACTAGTGAGCAATAGGATGTGCCTAGCACCAGCCAGCCCCGGTCTAGCCGGCAGGGCCCATCATGCCTCCTATTGCAGAGCAGCCTTCTATAAATAGAAGCTCGCGCTTAGAACAGAAGTATGATGTTCTAAATCACCTCATCAACATCTTAGTAAGGATTTATATTCTTGAGGCTCTTTGCCTGTCCTCAGGAATACGTGAGGCACTTGCTGAGGCCCTAAGAATCCCCCTCCAGTTTGAGATGGATGTAGCAGTTGTAGAAGCCTTCCACACCGAGGCAATTGAGAACTCCGAATTCCAAGAAGTTATCTCATTCTCTGGTGAAGATGAAGACCCTACCATACAGGGGCACATTCGTCGACTGTATATAACTGTCCAGTTCAATGGCATGGAAGTCCACCGCTATCTTGTTGACACGGGTTCTAGGATTATCCTAATCCCGACTCAGACATTGCGGAAGCTGGGGTTGTTTGAGGATGATTTAACTCCCTCCGGCCTTATAATCCTAGGATACAACAGGACCGAGCAAACCCCGGTCGGCAAGGTCCTCTTGAAGACCCAGTTCGGTGGCTTAATTTCCAGTACCAAATTCATGGTTATCTCCTAGGACACCGCGTACAACACATTGATGGGCAGGAAATGGCTCCAACTGCACGCAGCGGTCCCTTCATCATACAACCAATGCCGCAAATACACCCTCAATGGTCGAGTAGGTGTGCTTCACAGAGATGCATCTCCTTTTTACTCTTGTGAATCTCGTCATCTGGACGATGACTACTACAACAGAAAGGATAAGCAGGTTCTGGAAAGTGAGGTTGAACCCGCCCCAGTCACTACTGATCCCTGGGAAGGTCTGGATGATGCCTATGTCTTCCCAATCCATCGACTAGAGGCCATAACCCCCGAAATGGGGCAGTGTTTTATTGTTTTTCATACGAGAGGAAGGAATATTCCCAGGTCTAAGCAACGGGGAAAAATCACCTAGTACTCCTACACCAACCAGGCTCGGGTGATCCCAGAACCTCCTACCCCCGTACAGTATCGGGATGTCCGCCCCATGGAAATGGAGATACGTCATACATGTCTATTACACCGATCTAGAATTAACCAGATCAAGCCGACACGCCACTGCTTCTTTGAAATCATCAAGAGTGGCCGTTTGGGCCGAAGACCAGATGGGATTGGATCAACTACCTTCATCTCCATGGTCTCTACGGCACATGAATCTCCCGATGTGCTGATCGACACCTCCCAAGACGATACCAGCCTCCCATCTAAGTCTGGTGGCCTGGAAGAGATTCCCCCTACGGAAGTTCCCTCCACATGTGGAGAAGAGGATCTAGAGGGTTCTCCCCCCACCATTGAAGAGGGTGTCTATACCACGGTTGATGAATTGGTACAGGTGAACCTTGGTAGTGAGGTAGATCTGAGGCCCACATTGATCAGTGCCGCCATGTCCCTCGAGGAGTATCGATGGTACGTGAACTTCCTTAAGCAGAACCAAGATGTGTTTTCCTAGAGTTAAGACGAGATGCCAGGGCCAGATACCTAGGTAGCCATCCACCGCCTTGGTCTCCCGACGAACCATCGTGGGTTCAATCGATATTCCAGAAAGATGCACCCTTCTCATGGTGTCATGGTTG
Source organism: Viscum album (assembly GCA_963277665.1). Taxonomy (NCBI): domain Eukaryota; kingdom Viridiplantae; phylum Streptophyta; class Magnoliopsida; order Santalales; family Viscaceae; genus Viscum; species Viscum album. The sequence goes on along the minus strand of OY728132.1, from coordinate 1,677,534,129 downwards.
AGGCAGTAGTTGATAAGCTTATCAAAGCCAACTTCTTCAATGAAGTTTAGTACCCCAAGTGGCTAGCCAATATTGTGCCAGTCAGGAAGAAGAACGGGAAGATTAGAGTCTGTATCAACTTCGGTAATCTCAAATGCCACTGTCTGAAGGATGATTTTCCCCTCCTAGTGACAGAGTTGTTGACTGATGCCACGGATGGGTTCCCGTCCCTCTCCTTCATGGATGGGTATTGTGGGTACAACCAGATCCGGATGGCATCTGAAGATGACGAGTCCACCACTTTCAGGGCCCCTCAAGGTACTTTCTGTTAAAAGGTTATACCCTTCGGCCTAAAAAATGAAAGTTCTTCCTATCAACAGGCCATGCATCACATATTCCAGCCGATCCTAGGAAAATTGGTGGAATGCTATGTGGACTATCTGTTGGCCAAATCCCACCAGCGTTGTGACCACCTCCTGGTTCTTGAGAAAGTATTTAGTTTCCTCCACTCCCGTCGCCTGAAGATGAACCCATTGAAGTGTGCCTTTGGGGTCACCTCTGGGAAGTTTCTCAGCTTTGTTGTCATATACTGAGTCATTGAGAGAGACCCAAAGAAGATCAAAGCCATCATCCAGATGCCTCATCTGAGTAATATTCAGGAGATTTGAGGTCTTCAAAGCCATTTAGCCTACATACGCCGGTTCATCGCGACGATGGCTGGCAAGTGTAAGCCCTTTTCCCGGATAATGAATAACAGCTCTGCCTATGAATGGGATGGAGAGTGTCAGGCTGCCTTTGAGGAAATCAAGCAGTATCTACTCCAGCCTCTGGTCTTGATGCCACCCGTCCACAAAAAGACGATGGTCCTTTATGTGACCACTTTGAAACGATATCTCGGCGCCCTGCTCACCCAGAAGAACAATGATAGGACAGAGAACATCCTCTATTGCCTCAGTCACATGCCACTCGATACAGAGACCAGATACTCCACTATCGAGAAGAGTTGCCTTACGCTCGTATTTTATGTATAGAAGTTGCGCCATTACCTGCAGCACCACAAGGTACAATTGGTCTCCCGGGTGGACCCACTAAAATACATTCTGAACCACCCCATGTTGACTAGCCAACTTGCGTGGTGGGCGGTGATCCTCCAGCAGTATGACATCATGTTTGTGCCCTAGAAGGATATCAAGGGGAATGTATTGGAAGACTTCCTAGCTGCCCATCCAACCTCCGTGGATCAATCACTGGACCTGGATTTTTGTGATGAGTTAATCATCTCAGTCGATCATGTCGTCCCATGTTGGAAAATGTATTTCGACGGTGCCTCCCAGAGTCCCACCGGTAGGAGGCTCAACAATCCTATTCTCAATAGAGTGGGCATGGGTATCATCTTCATTACCTCGACACAAGCCATTCTGCGATAATCATTCCTGTTGTCATAAGGCTGCACCAACAACGAAGCAGAGTATCAGTCTCTCATCACTGGCCTCGAGCTATCCCTTGAGATCGATGTACCATATTTACATGTGAAAGGGTGTTCTGATTTAGTAATCAAGCAAGAAAATGGAGACTATGTTGTCAGGAATCCATAGCCCGTGCCATTGTTGGAGTACACCCTCCGTCTAATGGACTGGTTCCCTTCTCGACTAGAGGTTACCCATGACCCTCGGTCACATAATGGTCTAGAGGATGCTTTGGCCAGCCTAGCTATGTCACATTCAGAACAAGAGTAGGTTTCTCTGATTATACATGTGGCAGACCGGAGAGTCATCACCCCCGTCATCCCAGAGGATGACGACGGCCGGCGGGTGAGTCATCTTACTACCATATCCTCCACCATTGGAGCCCTAAGTTCATCAGATGCATTGGTTGAGGCCACTATCGACTGGAGGGAACCTTCTATTGAGTATCTCCAAAATGGTTTCCTCCCAGATGATCGGGCTGAGCGCGAGCGAATCTGACATCGCGCATTATAATTTACCCTCTATAGTGGTCTCAGTCTTGAGAAAATAGTCTATAAGTGGGGCTTCGATGGTGTTATACTCTGTTTCATTCAAGGAGTCGAGATTTCTCAGGTCATGAAAGAGGTTCATGCTAGTTCCTGAGGTGCCAACCAGGCTGGGAAAAAGCTATCCTATCAGATCAGGAGACTGGGGTACTTCTAGCCCTCTATGATCCATAATTGTATTGAGTTTTCCAATAGATTCCATGCATGCCAGGTTCATGATAACTTCATACGTCAGCCGAAAGAGCCTCTACACTCCACCAATTACTATTCTCCATTTGAGGTGTTGGGACTCGATGTCGTGGGACCATATCTGCCAGTGATAGCTCGCCAGTGTAGTTTCATTCTAACCGCTACAGATTTCTTCTCCAAGTGGGCAGAGGTAGTTCCGCTCAAAGAGGTCAAGGAACGTTATATCATTGACATCATGAGCTCCAAAATCATCCACCAGTTTGGAGTCCCTCAAGCTATCCTCACCGATAATGGAACCAACTTACGAGTAACCGAGCTGATGAAATTGTACGCCAAGTACAATATCCATTCAAACCATAACTCCCACTATCATGTGCAGGAAAATGGGTAGATTGAGGCATTCGACAAAACCCTTTCCAATATTTGGAAGAAAATTGATGGTCAGAACAAGAAGAGTTGGCCGAAAAAGCTCCCCAACGCCCTCTGGGCGTATTGGACGATGACTCGCAATTCCACCTAGGTGACTCCATATTCCCTGGTGTATGGGGATGAGGCTGTCCTGCCCATCAAGATCCAGGTGCCATCATTACGCACTGCAGTCTATGACTAGAAGGAACCGAATAAGGTGGCCGAAATACATAAATATGAGTTGGAATCACTCGACTAGAACAGGCTCTGTGCCATGCACAATATGGAAAGGCAATAGAACAAGATAGCCATAGCCTTCAACAAGAAGGTTCTCCATCTCTCTTTTATACAAGGTGACCTGGTATTGGCCCTCCAAGCACCAATGATTCCCTGCAGGAAGCCACCCAAGCCGGATCCCAAGTGGGAAGGACCTTACACCATTCATAATGTCTACTCCAATGGAGCATAATCCTTGGTGACCATGGATGGTTAGCACATAACTCCCCCCACCAACGCTAAGTTCCTCGAGAAATACTTTTCCTGAGCCCTCGGTCCCACATGACCTTAAACTACACCCTGGTCCCACACGACCTTAAACTGTGTGGTCCTACATGACCTTAAACTAGACGGTCCTCCATGACTTTAAACTGAATCATTATTCTTCACGACATTAAACTACATCATCATCCCGCATGACAATAAACATCAAAATTTTCCGAGATCTATGACCCTAAACTATGATCTCCCTCGTCCTTATCGCATGACGATAAACTGCAATCCAGTCAGGACTTTTTGACCGAGGTCCTTGGCCTTCTCCGGCCCCCTGGCCTTTCCGAGCACCTGGACCTCATCCTCACTGCATGAAAATAAACTGCAAGCTAGTCAGGCCTTCCTGACCAAGGCCATTGGCCTTCTCAGGCCCCCTGGCCTTTCCGGGCCCCCGACACCTCGTCCTCACGGCAAGACAATAAACTGCGAGCTGGACAGGCCTTCCTGACCGAGGCCCAACCTCAGGCCCCATGGCCATCCACGATACATGCTCTCTTGTGGGATTGTATGGTGCGGTATAGGATTATGTCCTCATTCACGTTGGGTTACTCACCGCACCATACGCATCCCCAGATAAGATGCACTTCATCGTCCTATATAACGTTAAACTGTGTTTCTAGAACTATGTATGGCTTGATTCCCAGCCTCATAGGATATGTAGGAACGCTCAGATGCTTCGTTTCGAACCCAACCCCAAACTCTTCTCTTTCAACTATCCCCCTGGGTAGAGTTCTCTCAGAGTATCCTTGCATGATAGCCATGTGCCCAATCCTGTTCTTCTATCCTCCCACGTCTTCACCACACAATGCTAAACTGCATGGCCTTCAAGAACTATGTATGGATTGATTCTCATCCTTATGGGATACATTGGAACGCCCAGACATTTCATCTTTTGCCCCAGCCCAAACGCCAGACTCTTCCCCCTGGGTGAAGATACATGGCGAGGGTGAATTTTTTGCCCAATTCACGTCGAGCTAGCCTTGATATGTTCATATGTCCCACTCCATGGATACGTTCGCCGCTTGGAGATATGGGTACAAATATGCTTCTCCCACTCCTTGATTGGGATTCTATCTCCTTCCTCGTCCAGAAAGGGCCCATGAATGGTATGAATGATAGGTCTAAGGGTTCTCTATTTCCACATCGAGCCAACACCCACTAGGATGTTGAGCAACTAATTGATACAAATCCCACCCTTTGAATATGGTCAGTGGTCGATGCTCATTTTTTGCTCCTAACACTGTGTTTTGAATATGGTCAATAACTCTCTTGGATCTAGAGGTCCACACCAAGATGTCTAAAACATCGAGTGAAGTGGCTCATTCCACCCCGTTGTATCTCCAAGTGACGAACTTCCTCCGAGTGATGCCAACCCTCAGGCCCTATGTCTTTTTCGGGCCCCTGTCCTAGATCCTCTCTTATGGGATTGTGCAGTGTGGTGAGGGACTACATACTCATTCACGTCGGGTTACTCGTCGTGTCGTACACACCCCTAGATGATACACCTTGTCCCAGCCCCCATCCTCAATGCATGATGATAAACTGTAAGCTGGTCAGGCCTTCCTGACCAAGGCCCCTTGGCCATTTCAGGCCCCTGTCCCAGGTTCTCTCTCATGGGAGTGTATGTTGTGGTAGGGGATTATGCCCTTATTCACATCGGTTTACTCACCGTTCCATACACCTCCCTTGTTTGGAGTTATCCTACCCCCACTTGTCCTCACTACAAGACGTTAAACTGCGAGCTGGTCAAGCCTTCCTGAGTGAGGCCCATCCTCAGGCCCCTTGGCCTTTTTAGGCCCCTGGACCATGTTCTCTCTTACGGTACTGTGCAGTGTGGTGTGGGATTATGTCTTCATTCACATCAGGTTACTTGCCACATTATACACATCCTCGTTAGGGTATCCTGCCCCCGGGTGTCTTCAAGAACTACGTGTTTCTTAATTCCCATCCTTATGGGATACATAGGACCACCCGAATGTCTAGACTTCAGTTCCAGTCCCATCTCCTAGAAATATCAATCCCACCTTGGCCCCTTGGCCTACCTCTTCCGAGCCACTTCGTCGACCCTTTTCAGCGGTCCAATAATGTGCCTAAGGGTACTCTGGTTTATTACCTAGAGCATCAGACTCTACTCAGACAAGTTTCCTCCCACTTTTCATGCTTTGTGTTCCCCTTCATTAGGGATTTCATCATTTTTCACACCCAAAGGGACCCCCCTCAGTGGAATGGATTCTAGGACTAAGGGCTCTCCTTCCATTATGGGCCCGGAACGGCCTAGATACCACGTTTAAGGGCTCTCCTACCGTTATGGGCCAACTACCCTGATGGTTTTGGACAAAAAATTGATACAAATCCCACGTTGCAAATATGGTCAGTGGTCGATGCTTGATTTCTGTTCCCACTTCATGATAACACGATATAGATACTGTTTTTCCACCATGGTTAACAGTTATCCTCCATCGCCATGCCCACCCCACTAAGCTAGAAATGTTGGTTACATAATTCACATCCTTCTCCACCGGCTCATGCCTAAGTAGATCTTCGACACTCTTGATGATATTCCTCAGTGTGCATCTACATGTCAAGGGAACAAATCCATAGTGAGGGCATCCTTCAGGTATCTGCACCAATTTCCCTTTGATGGACGTTCCAAGTATTGAAATAAGGATCTTCCTCCCTTGTTTCCCACACCGAGTTTGACTCACGTGGGATTAGGGATCAGGTTGAGGTCTGTGCTTACTTGTAAGTATTCCATCCCTCCGTGGTTTGATCTCTAAGACCATAAACTAAGATCTCCTTAGAACTACGTTCGTCTTGATTCCCATACTCATGGGATATGAAGAAATTTTCAGGCCTCTTTGTCTATGGGCCCAGCTTCAGTTATGATAATGTGTCTTCTCTGTCCCACCTTCCGAACTTTGATTACAGGACCACATGATATGGTATATGATTATGTCTTCATTCACTTCAGGTTTTCAATATCCACACAACTTACACCCCGTTCTAATAATTATCCCTCCTATTTATTGTCTCGCATGACATTAAAAGGAACCTTTCACGAACTATGTGTGGTTTGATTCCCATCATTATGGGATACACAAGACCACCTGAATGACTAGAATTCGAGTCCATCTCCACCTCAAAAAGATCTTTTGATCTTCTGGTCACCTAGACCCCTTGGCCTATCCCTCTCCAAGAGAGGGATATATAGGTGTTGTGCATGGTTTTTTTGGCACCATTCCACCCTTCTCCCGAGAATTTTCCATCTCTTGGCCTCCCTCAAGTTGGGTCCCTCGACCCCATTGCAGTTGTTCGTTGTTGTGTTAAATAGTACTCTGGTCTAGGACCAAGAGTGTCAGATTCAGCTTGGTCAAGTTCCTTCCACTTGTCACGATTTGTGTTCCCTTTCGTTCGGGCGTCCATCATCTTCCACGCCCATAGATACCCCCATGAACGGAATGAATACTACTCTTAAGGGCAATCCTATCATTGCGGGCCAACACCCCTAGTGTTTTTGGACAACAAATTGATACAAATCCCACATTTCTAATATTGTCAGCGGTTAATGCTCATTTGTTTGTCCCCATTTCAGACTAATACGACAGGATGCTGTGTTGCGAACATGGTCAGCAGTAATCCTCCATCGTCACGCCAGCCCATTCAGGCCTTGAATGTTGGTTGCATGATTAACATTATCTTCCACCCCATTATGTCTAGATCGAATCTCGACACTCTTGCCTTTATCCCTTAGTGATCCTCTACACGTGAGGGGGACAAAGATGCGATACAGTGTTCTTTGAGGCTCCCACGGTCTCAGATGAAAGACCATAAACTAATATCTTCATGAAGGGATATGTGCGGCTCGATCCTCATTCTAGAGGGATGTGATGGGTCACCCAGACATCTTGTTTTCGAGTCCATCTCAGCTGGGAGCTAGTTCCTCATGCCCCTTTCACTCTCACCCCTATTCGGGCCCGTTGTCCTGAGGTTCCTATCTTAGAATTATGTACGGTGTGATGAGGGATCATGTCCTCATCCACGTCAGTTATGTTTAATGGCACCGTACACACTTCCCACATAGCATCGTCTCTACTATGTCAGTGTTGCATGACATTAAAATTCATTCTTGGTCCTATCACATGAACCTAAACTGTGACATTATCATCATGGCCGCATGATGAAAAACTAAACTACATTTTGATGACCTCACCATAGAGGAAGTCATGTTGGGTATTGGTTATATGCCATGCCATTTTTCAATGCCTACTATGACTTGAATCTTGTGGTGACACCATGTCTTTCTACCCTAGGCCTGTCGCTTCACAAAAATAAAAAACACTCACCTTAATGGAAAAACAAGATTTATAAAATTCCGCTTCTTTTGGTGCAAGGTCCATGCCCGCACTCCCCTTTTCCCTATCACTGGTACCATACCGTTCCACCTTCAAGAACTACGTGTGGCTTGATTCTCATATTTATGAGATACGTAAGAGTACCCGGGAACTTCCCCGTGGGCCCATCCCAAATTTCGTGTTCGGTCCCTAGACTCGAGCACCTCCCTAGAGAACAGATGGTATGTAGGGCATATATCCTCATTCACGTTGGGTTTTGTAACCACATTATCTTGTGTCCCCTACTCTCCTTACTCATTCAGGTTCCGAGTTCTATGACCTTAAACTAAGATACTCTCAAGAACTACATGCAGCTTGATCCCCATCCTCATGGGGTATGTAGGAACGTCCGTGCACCTTGCCCTAGGCCCAGATCAACTCTCATTTTCAGTTCCTCGACCTGAAACTTTCAAAGAAGCACGTGGTTGTTGGAACCCCCAGTTCCCATTCACGTCATGTATTTGAGTTACCCCACCATGTGCCTCCTCTATTTCCTCCCACCCATAGTCCGAATTCTACAACTCTAAACTAAGATCTCCCTATGGGAAGGGACTAGACTCCCCTATCTATTGGGCCACATTAACGTATTTAGATGCGCTTTGAAAAAAATCCTGAAGTGTAGGATTTTAATGGAAGCATTCCTCTCATTCCATGACCAAGCTTCGTGAGCTCGCCATTTGGATCCTCATCCTCTTTCACATCCAAAAGGACCCTAGGACAACATGGATGATAGGTTTAAGGGAACTCCATGGATGCTGGGCCTAAGGGCTCTCCAATCATTTTGAGCCAACGTCCCTACGGATCTATGACAACATTTGTGACATGGTCCCGTGTTTCGATCATGGTCAACGGTCAACCTTCATTGGTCTCTCCCCATTCCAGGATAACGCGATATGGATGCTGCATTTCCTCCATGGTTAGTAGTAATCCTCTATCATCACATCTCCATCACTACGATCCAAATATTGAGCATCATGATTCACACATTTCCAGATCCTCATGTTCAAGTGGAATTCCAAAATACTCTGCTTTATCTCTTCAAGCTTTAAGGTGTGCTACATGGAAGACTTAGCATTATTGGGCCGGTATTCATTGAGCGTCCCTTCTCCCTAACCTGCCCCTTCCTGTGTCAGGAAAGTCTCCCATTACTTATTGATTCCCACATCGAGCATGACTTACGTGGGCTTAGTAGTTTTGGTAGGATGTGTACCGACACAACTAGGCTTCTTCTCGTCCTACATGATGTTAAATTGTACTTCCAGAACTATGTATGGCTTGATTCCCATCCTCATGGGATACGTAGGGAAACCCTTGTATTTTCACTAGGGTCCAGCCCATAGGAATCATAATGTCCAATTCCTCCCCATCATCTGGCCCATGTCCTGACCCCTCGTGAGGAACCGCGCAACTGTAACTCTATTCTGATCCAAGGAGCCCGTACTCGACTGGTAAGGGCTCCTGCTTGGAATCCAAGAGACCCAGGTTCAAAACTGGGTAGAGGTGAGTTTCTGTGGTACTGTAGTAGTAATGTAGCAGGCACTATAGCAGGAGATGTTCCGTACTATAGTAGCTGGACTATTCACCTGATTTGGGCTTTTGGGCCACCGGTTTGGACCTATGGGTCCCAAGGCCTTCAAGCCATCAATGGCCATCAGGCCATAGGGCATTCAAGACAGTGGAGAACATGAATTATCCCAATTCACATAGAGCATTCCCCAGATGAGGATCAGAGCACCTGTAGAACTCACCAAAAGCGGAGATAACCAGATTGGAAGAATGAGAGGGTATGGAAACCACCATCGGGACCATGCACCGTGCAGATTAGTATGTGGAAATGCAAGCCGATCAGAAATGCAGGTGGGGAGCTAAAGGACATCAATGATTCAAAATATAGGGAGGGGAGTTCTAGTGGGCTGGGCCTATTGGTCATGTGTTGGGCATGGAATGCCTCTGGGCCTTCGGGTCATGTATTTTGGGTCATGTCGGGACTTGTGCCTTGGGCTTATGGGTCATGTATGGGTTCCCCTTCAACTCTTAAAAAAGGTATTATCTATAATAAAAATAAAAAATAAGGCCTTCGGGCCATTCCAGGTAACTCATCCTTGAACAAGCTCAGGATGCCCCAAGATGACATTGGGAAGCGACGACCCCCCTCACCAGAGAGGTCATGTCTGAAAGAAGGAATGATCCATGATCAAAATGATGCATCCATCCAGTGTGATTTCACCACAATTGAGTTACCTCAAGATTCTTGAATTCTGTTCGAACAAACCCTCACTTCACATTCCACGTTTTGCATGTCCCTTATTCGGACCCTCGTCCTCTTTCATGTCTGGAGAAACCCATTAAGAGTATGGTTGCCCGACCAATGGTATGCCTGCTGTCCTGGGCCAACGTTCCAGAAGACTGGTGATGTTTGGAAGGACCCCCTAACAGTATATATGCTTGATCTATGGTCCACCTACTATCCTGGGACAACGTCCTGAAATACTGATCGATCATACTTGAGTTAGGCACCGTGTTGCGAACATGGTCAGCGGTCGACCCTCATTTGTTGTGCCCATTCTAGGCTAACATGATATGGAGGTTGTGTTTCCGCTGAGGTCAATAGTTATCCTTTATTGTCACACCATCCCTAGGGTTCCGAATTCCAGGTATCGTGATTCACACCTCCCGCTTCCCTATGTTCGGACTAATCTCAACGCCTGTGGCGTTACCCCGCTCGTACATCAGAGCACACCGGAAGAGTGGCTCGTCGATTTTTTTTAAAGCCAAACTCGATAAAGAAACTCATGTATTCAAATATCATAACATGAAAGTATGTTTTAGGGTTTTTAATCCTTAAAACATTCAGGGATTAATTCCCCCCATGGATGGGTTGACCCCATCAAAAGGATGTTACAGCTCTGCCACCCTCTGACATGTGGTGTCCAGGAGTTGCTGCTACCGGCTCATCTCCCACTCCTCCTCAGCAGCGACGGGACACAATTCATCAGCCTCATTTTGGGCATGCTCTATGTCATCCATTTTATCATAATCATTCCTCAAATGCTCTTCCGCCTCTGCCAGTTGGGCCTTCAATTTCGAGATCAGCTCTGATTGTGCATTGAGGGAGGAAGAGTGCTCATCTGCCCGGATCTGTAGCCGATGGATCTCATCTTCAGCCTCCCAGAGCTTCTTGGTGTTCATCGATTTCCTCCACTGCCAGCCCACGCTGAGGCCGTGACCATACTCCCAGATCATCTCCGCCATAAGATCTCGGATGAGAAAATGAGGATACTAGGCATCCACTCCCCCAGCACACAGATCGCACAGCTACAAGAGAAGGTTGTCCATTTCGTCCAGCCATAATTCCTAGGGGGGAATTTTTGATAAAGTTCATGATCAAAATCCATGACCGGTGGTAGACTATGTCACTATCCTCTCCATCAGAGGTCGTCTCATCCCAGTCCGCAAGGTTGGTAGGCTCGTATGCGGGGTACGCCCTCAGGAAACCTTTAGCGGGATCGACATCTGGCAGTGTATCAAGTGTGAAATTTGGTGCCGAATCATGCGTGGAAGGACTTGGGTTTATAGGTTGATCCTCATATTCGGACCCCACCTCAATGATATCAGGAACAACCCTACTTGTGGTCCCACCAATGGTAGGGGGAGCCGCAGCTCGGGTGGGCTAGGAAACTATCTCTATGATTACTGGCATTCCCCTGGGAGGGGTGCCACCAAAAATCCCAACTATCCTCTCCCTAGTAGCCCATGAAAGTTGAAGAAATGTACGTACTAGGAAAGGGAACTGACATCAGTTGTTACGATCAATGTATGGTTGTAATAAGCTCAGTTGAGAGTACCAAGATCGAAATCTCGGTGCCGCTCTTGAGTTGATGCTGATGGGACCCCAGAGTATGGCCCTCCGTATACTATCAGAAGGTCTGGAGATTATGGGGGAGCCACCTCAGGTGTCCTATCCAAACCAGACACAGAACTGGATTCCACCACAGGCACAGGTTCCAAGGGTTCTGCGTCATCACCCACCAAGGGGCGAGAGCGAGGTCTACGTACAAGCTCCTCCTACGGTTCATATGCTGGTAAGAGGTCCATAATGACCTGAGAGAAAACCCTGGGAAAATAAACTTGGAATGTTACCTCCAGAGCCTCTGCAAAAGTGTCGAGATCCAAGTCTTTATCACCGAATTCGCCTTCCTCCAACAGGTTCCCTCCACTAGCCTCGTCCCCCCAAGAGGATTTTCCAGACTCTTCATGTTTAGGGAAACACTCTCTCAGCTCAGCAGCCGACAACAGTGGGGGAACCATTTGGTTCAGAAGTACCCCTACCCAGTCAGTCATTAGATGCGGGGCACCACTAGAATGTACGTAGTCCTCTAGCTCATCCAGATATTGCTCCGCCTCCGCCAGAGACACCGTGAAATCGGCCCTAACAGGGCCTATCCCCGGTAAATCCATTCTGAGGTGATTTAGGTGTTCCCACATCTAGGATGGACTGAGGTTTTGCTAGTTGACACCCCAAATATCCCAGGCCTCTGAGAAAACAACATTTTCTGGCATGTCGATATGGCGCAGTCGCTTCCCCAGATCTTGAGTGGATATCCTGCAGAATCCCCTCAGTGGATGCCCCTCCAGATGGATTTTCTCTTCAGTGGCCATTGGATCCGCTACCGCTACTGGATCTGCCACCACTGCCTCTCCCTCAAATGGTGCAGGTCTTGCCTCCACGGAAGCTACACCACCGCGAGAGGCCCTTTCCGCCCTCCGACCCCGACCTCAGGATAAGGGAGGCACGCCGTCAGCAGCCCGGATGGTCGGCTGCCTCTGCATTTCTCCCTGATAAGCTGCCTCCCAGCTGATGGAATTCTTTTTCACCAGTCCAATGGTGGAAGTAGGTGGAGGTAATGTGATTCACATTTTTCCATCTTCTCGTGTGAACATGAGCCACAATTTCCTCATCACACAAGGATTCTCCTTGTGGCTCACCTCCCAGTAGACCTACGGGGTCAACCGCTGCAGGAACTGTAATTCCCATGCAAACTGGTGTGGGTTGTACGGATTGAAAAGGGGCTCTCAGTCCAACCTTTCCACCAAGACTCCACCTCAGAAGTCCAGGAGATATTCCCAATGCTCCTCCTTCCCCTGACCATCATCAGTAAGTACCCCCATCAGCAATGGAAATGGGTGGAAATTAAACTCATCCACCTTCCACACCCAGTTCAGCACTATGGGGACGATCAATTTCACTTGAAAGCTCCAGACAACATTCAGGATGGATGGATGGAATTTTGACCCCTCTGGAGAGATGGGGTTTGGATATTCATAAACCCCCCTTATGTGTACCGTGATCCACCCATATAGAAGGTGGATGGGCCCACATATCCTTGGTTGCTTCTTGCCCTTGCTGACATGATGAAGCATCTTGTACAATTTGGTGAGCATCAGAATCCCCAGATTGACCTTCCTTCCTGTGGCCAGCATGATTGACATGATAAATGAGCTAGGTCGTACCCCCCCATGTTGGTATCCCTCACTGGCAGGATCCAACCATAGATAAGATCTGCGATAAACTATGCCAACCTATATATCGACTGTTGTTCAGTGCTGACACTGAATCCCCAGGTCTTCCTTTGGATGTCCTCCAAAATCGGCAAATATGAGTGCTACTTACCCCATTGAGCCCCTTTCAGACATGTTCGAGGCCTCGAGGGAAACTCTTGATTCTTCGGGAAGTTTAGGAACTGCTTGAACCACTTCTTAAAGTGGACATGTCTCACCACTTCATAGTCCTCTCCGGGGACCAGTCCCATCAGTGCTAGCACCTGCCGCGACATCTGCTATGGATCCTCCCACAGAATCATGATTGGGAGGAACTCATCATACATAGGCCCCAAGATCAGGACCCCCGAAATCTGATGGACATCCCATAGATTGATTCCAACCTCCCCATGGTACTGGTGAAGAGTATTGGTTCTGGAAAAACATATGCTCAATATCTCCGGCATCAGCTGTTTAGATTGATAAATGTGGAATTCGGATGCCGATGCTGCCTCGTACAATCCAACTCTCCTCAACTCGGCTCCAAATTCCTCGCATGAGGCGCCTACCCAGTAGGCCCATGCCCAATAATTGGTGAAGTTGCTGCTCTGGCGTAGGTCCCACTCATCAGACCACCCTTTCTTCGAATCCCTCAAGGACGCCTTCAGTATTTTTCGGTATATGGGATGGGACGTCTCTGGTTACAATGGATTCCTATCGATGTTGTTCAAATGATTGTACAGACAGTCAGCGGTGACAGGCGTGAGGTTCTCCTAAGCATGACCGTCAGCCACCCTGAACCATTGATGTTGGCATGGCATGCTTCTAAACCAGCAAGCCGGTTTGTCTCTACTCACATTAGGAATGAAGACGTCATCCCTCAACTTGATGCCATACAAAGAAAGCTTCCTGTATAGCGGATAGTTTTTTTGGCTCTTCAAAAATAGTTCTGTCATATAATTATGGTCCGAGTGGCTTCGGACTAGCTCCCACAGGCCCAGACAGTTGGCCATCTCATCCCTTCGGGCGGTGTCCGCAAGCACCCTCAGGGCAGCTTCTTGATGGGCCATTTGTTTTAAATGGCTTTGGAAAATTTTTAGCTCGGGTCGCATAGCCTGTTCATGGATCTCTATCGCTATCTCCTTTGCAAAGCCAAGACGTAGAGCCTGGCCTCAGCTTTCAAGAAGACGTTTGCTTGGAGCATTCCAGGAGTCAGAGACTTGCGGTTCTCCACGAAGCTCTATTTGCGGTGGGTAGACGCAGAGTACGCAGATCATCGTGAATCAAGAGCTGAAAAGGAAAAAATTGTGGAGAATGGAAAGGAAAAAACAGAGGTCAACCCCCTATTTATAGGCGGTGGCCCGTAGAGATTAAAGGCGCATCCATCCCATACGGAGCATCGCGGTACGTCCAGACCGCTCGACCCCTGTCTGCCTCACGCGCCCGATTTGTGAGCATGCACCGCGAACTGCCGATAATTTTGGCGATTTGCCTCATACTTCGACCTTTGATCCCTGTGCGGCTCCATGTCTGAGGGGGGGGGGATTTTTTTGGCGCCAAAATATTGGACTAAAATAATGAAGAAAAAAAGGTCCCACGACCATCCCTGCGAAGCCCCGACGCGGTGCCCTCCCTAGCAATGCGTCCACTGCAAAGCAATGGAGGCGAGAAGCCCCGCGGACACCCCTGACGTTCATGAACCCGCCACGATGCAAAGGAGGCGGTACCCCTTCGTGAACCCAGTTGATGCTTGTGACCTACCGTGAAGCAACCGAAGCCCCGTTCGCGCCGCGTGAGATATTCATTTTAGCACCTCTTTCCTATAAATACCCGGCTCCCACTGACCCCCACAGATGGACAATCCATCCTTTCACCTTCCTGGCTCCCAAATCGCGAAGCACCCACTGCTCTGTGAATCATGAGCTACGTGAGGTATTTTTTCTTCACGAGGTGCCTCTACATTGTCTCGTTTTGATCCCATCTTCTGAGAGGGATGCCTTTTGCAAATCCTACGGGCTTTCGCGAAGGAATGGGATCCCCAAGGGGACCCAGGTTGTCGCGAAGTGTTTATGCTTTGCCAAACACCCCAATGTACACATGATCCACATGCTAAGGCAGGGTCACTGTATTTCGCGAAGCACACTGCTTCACGACACTTTTCTTCGTGAGGAACTTATGCTCTGTAAGGTAGTGCTTCGCGAACACCCTTCCACTTCAAAAAGCACCCCTGATGTATATGTGATCCACATGCCATGGCAGGGTCACTGTACCTTCTGAAGCACACTGCTTCACGACACTTTACTTCACAAGGAACCTATGCTCTGCAAGGCGGTGCGCGGCGAACACCCTTCCACTTCGCCAAGAACCTCCCAATTTCTCCTCCGCCCCATGCTAAGGCTAAGGCACCCCACTTCATGAAGAAAACCCCTTTGCAAGTGACCTTTTCCACACAGAGCAACCGAGCTTCACAAGACCTCCGCCTGTGGACTCCTCTGCTTGGAAATTCCTTTTCCCGTGCGGCCCTCCTTGTCTGCACGAAGTGATTTCAAAGTCCCACGGACGATACTACCTGTAGCATTGCTTCTCCTAATGCTTCTTTGTATAGGAATGCTAACAGCTATTACTTCTTCGCATAGCTATGCTAATGTAAACCCCTCAATGGTTCGCTCTGTGACCCCCTTTTTCCACACCATTGCTGGTACCTTCCCTCCCACACGGATTAGAGGGTACCAGTTATGTAAGTCCTAGGAGTGCGGGGTAATCCCACCTCATTCGAGCTACATGAAGATAAACTTCAAAGAACCTCGTCCTCATCACATGACGTTAAACTGTGATCTGGCCCCATGCCTCACAAGTAGGATCCCCCCCGGCTCAGACATTATTTACGACCACTCATCTCCACAGGGATGGGATCACCCCTCACATGGGATGATATCCTCTTTCTCGGAGTTTCGTTTGTCAATGAGGAAGGGAAACCTCATTGGTGTAAGCCTCTATCCCCTGTCGCTGTAGGAAGCACCCATGCACCTCCGTACTTCCCCACTGCCAAGGCCAATCGAGGGTGTGATAGGGAACAAGGCCCCTCCTTTCTTCAGTCCCAAATCCCTCTCCTGCTGCACTTTGTCACTCTCAAGCCTCCATCCTAGAGTAAGTACCAACATCATAGTCCGCCCAATGCGTAATCCCCTCTTCTCTTCCCACGGACGCACCCTTCGCAACGTGATCGTCAGGTCCCTACAACCTCTTATTTCTCTCAGCGAGCATGGCTCAGGTGAGTTTAGAGTGAGCACCGACCCTGACCCCACTTTTTAGAGAACTATGAGGACATTGATCAATGTCAAGGCATGGTACGTTGGAAGCCTCCATGAAGATCAAGCCCACCACCCGGTCATTCCGACCACTTCATGTCGGTTCACCAACCACCATGGGCCGCCTCAGAGCATAAGCCCCAAATTCCCCCGTCCTGCATGACGTTAAACTGCACACCTGAACTGCAGGGTGCTTGATCCATGTCAAGGAATGCTACGTAAGAATCCTCCCTGAGGTCCATGCCCGCCATCCACCTGGACCAAGGTCCACTTTCACGTCGGCTCACCAGCGATCTTAACGAACTACGAGGAATTTGATCCATGTCAAGTCATGGTACGTAGGAAGCCTCTAAGAGGTTCAATCCCACCACCAGTGGACCCCCGGGTTCACCTTCACGTCAGTTCTCTAACGAAACCCCAACCGAACTACGAGGTCTTTGATCCATGTCAAGGCATGGTATGTTGGAAGCCTCTATGAGGTTCAATCCCAACATCTATTCATTCCATCCACCTTCACATCTGTTCAGAAACACCTGGGCAGCATAGAGTGTAAGCTCCACACCTTTTTGAACTAGGTGGCCTTTGATCCATGTCAAGACATGGTATGTAGGAAGCCTCCCTAAGGTTCAGGCCCATCACACATCAGACCAAGGTACTCATTCACGTCGGTTCTCCGACGACACCTTTCTGAACTACGTGGTCTTTGATCCATGTCAAGGCATGGTACGTAGGAAGCCTCATGAGGTTCAAGCCCCCCACTCGGTCATTCCGACCCCATCCACATCGGTTCACCCTCAACCTGCAGGACGTAAAAATGAATCCCAATCCAGCGGTAAGCCATTGTGACCCCCATTCCATATTCATGTCGGTCCACCGACGTCTATCGCAAACTACATGGACTTTGATCCATGTCAAGGCATTGCACGTAGGAAGACTCAGGAGGATCAAACCCATACCTACCGCCATCTCCATGATGGTCCCACCTCCTTCCTACTCCACTCCATTCAATTTTCCATCACCCATCCTAATTTTTATCCAGGTCAACACATCCTGGTGAGATCATGCCACCTCATTTCCCCCAAGTTATTAGGGAAATCGCCCACGCACTGGCCCCAATATCGATGATCCCTCAAGGGGGGGGGGGTTCTTCGACCTGATCCACTATAGCTAGTGTTTTGATCAGCCTGATCTGTCTCGTTTGGACGTTAAACTTGCGGCATACCTTGTGTTAAACATAGGAAGCTGAGGAAAACCTCAGATACATGCCAATGGAATATGATTCGCCGCACTCGATGTGGGATGCCTCAGGCTTCCGTGCCCTTGAGAAGCCCTACAATAAGGGAAAAAAGACAGACACATCAACTCCCCAATGCCCAGACATGCCAGTGATGTCTCAACATGAGTACTCCCCCAACCAAAGGTTGCTGCCCTGGCCGGACCCCGTGGAATATCCTGACGGAAGTAGCGTAATTAACTAGCATCCATAGAAGCATGACACTAGGAGGAGTTTCACGAACAACATATTAAATATTTGAGGGAGACTCAGACTATGTCACGTGTTCCGAGGAGGAATACACGAAAGGAAGAACCGACATCCCATCATCCCATTTCGATCAAGGAGAAAACAACCCTGAATAAGGATAGAATGATGTCTGCCTTTGGAAACTGGGAATGCGGGGCAACAAAATGACGAGCCTGTCGCGCCCAAGCAGACGGACACAAGCGCCCCAACGAAAGCGTCAGAAACAATGTTACATTTATGTTTTTTTATTAGTTATGGCCTAATTCTCTAAAACTATAAACCAGAAAACATCCTAAATGTCAATTCTTGATTTAACTGAAGATTATGTAATGTATAAGGTTGGGGAATTATATATTTTATTTCCATTCATTGAAAAATATGAAATGAATGATAAATTATTAGTAAATATAAAATAAATTATATTCATTATAATTAATCAATAAACATTATTCATTTAATTTATTATTGTAATGACACAATACATGAGTAAAATAAAATTTCATAAAAATTCAATTTAAAATTTAAAAAATTATTATATATCTATTTCAAATAGAAAATTGATTTTAATGGACATAATGTAATTATTTAAAATATAATAGTTCTATTTTTATGTTTAAAATATTATAAAAAAATTATGTTTTTACATGTATGAATTAAAAATAATGTATTCAGTAAAATAATTCTTCTTCACAATTCACTGGTTAGTCGATTCCTTCAGAGAAATCCTAAAAACTCACCCTAAGAGAATTTTTAAATGATTATTTCAAAATTTTAGTTAATTTTATGAAAAAATTATATATATTAAAGATCAATATTTTATTTTATATAAAAAATAATAATTATTTAAGGGAATCTATTTCTTAGAATAATATATCATTTCAAATAAATTAATTATAATATCTGAAGAACTAATAAATAAATTTATATTATGAATTATATATTTATATATTTTTTCAATTCTATAATCTTGCTCATACCAATCAATAAAATTTCAAGGATGTAATTTCCATACCAAAATATTAATATTTCATCATTTTTTTAACTTAGGTGTTCCATGTCGTATAGGCTATAGAACATAATTTCATTTATCTAAAATATCAAGAGTATCTAAATAGGCTTTCAAAATATCCACAAACATGTAATTTATTCAAAAAAATCATTTTAGGATATATTGAAATATAATATTAAGAATTTGATTATATTTTTAATGAAAATAATATATAATATCATTTTATAAGACTTCATTTATTTTTTTAGATGAAAAGAATCACATTGAATGATTTTTTAGTCTAAATCCTTCTTTATATGAATCGAAAATGTAGACACAAGTTTTAATGAAATATTGTGTTTTCATATTGAAAACCAATTTTGAAAAAAGTTAAGATAAATAAATCTTAGGAAAGAATAAAATTGCTATAAATAATGGGTAGTATAAAGTAAGTCATGTGTAAGGGAAATACCTAAAATTAATAATTTAAAAAAATAATATGGTAGTATCTTTATGGTCACCAATTCTATGGTAAACCTTTATCTATGGACACTAACACGGGTTGTGCTCATAATAAATGTAAATAATATCACGTCATTTCTAATGGGTTCATCACATATATATCACTACTAATGGGAAATGGTAAGGGATATCATCTTAATCTAGGCTATCTTACCCAAGCATGAAAGCTTTATATGACATACATAATTTTTAGTTGTGCGAATCAATTGGATAAAAAATAATTTTTTTAATGTAAATAATATAAATATCCTTATATTTTCACAATTAAAAAACTATTAATAAGTCCTCACATCTGAGAACCCCTCATTAAATAGAAACTTAATCAATAATCCTAAGATTATAGAAAAAACATTCTATATAGAGGTTCATTTCATTATTCTAAAATAAAAATACAAATAAAAAAGCCCTAGGAAGGATTTCTTCACAAAAACCATCTTTATAAATTTCTAACTAACTCACCAAAAATAAAATAAATTTTTTTACTATGAAAGTAATCTAAAACCATTTACAATAATTTAGAGGATATCCCAAAAAATATTAAAACAATTCAGAACCCTTTCATAAATACAATAACCAAAAATAAAACTCAACACATACTTTATGAAATTAATTTAAGATACAAAAGACACATAGATAAATAGAAATACAATTATTAATTTCATTTTGGAAATTTATGAATTAGTAGGGGTGTGTGGTTTAAAAAACCAGGTTTATCTTAATCATACAATTTGGGACATAATTTTAACTCAAAATAAAGTCATGTGAAAGATAAATTTACATTAAAATAATATATATATATATATATATATAATTAATATTATCAAAAAATACCCAAAATATTAATTTAATGTGTACTCATTTTGGATTATATAATTTAATGAATAAACTAAGGGGAAACCAAACTAAAATAATGCATAAATGGTTCAAATTATTGAATAAGAGTTGAATAAGAACTAATAAATACATTTCACACACTAAAAACTTATCCCATAAGATATAAAAAAATATGTATTAACTAAATCACCAATAGAAAATAAGGATTTCAGGAAAACAAAATCAAATAATATATAATGAGAGGAGGAGAATACAAAATCATAACCTAGATGAATCACATATGAAATCATAGAGAGATATTGGTATGGAAAATGCATAAATGAGGATGGGTATCACTAGGGTGGTATCTTTTTGGGGGTCAAGTTTTATGACCAAATGTTGGATGGGAAGATCCAATATGGGTTTTAATAAATGAAGGTAAAATATTAATTTTCAAATTTTTAAATCCTTGACTTAATCACAAGGGTTGGCTCCACATTAGATCAAACAAGGAACCAATCATGTGATCCTATTAAGATATCTTTCATCAAATTTCATGGGAAGGTCTCATGGTTATATGCACCATGCATCAACAATGTGATTTCATATATAAAAAATAGGATGCCTACCATACAGGTACTACACTATTAAAACTAACTGTGTTCATAAAATATTTTGTATTTCATGCACCTTACAAAAACATTAACATTTCATGGAAATTAATCATGTAGTAGAGAGATATTAGAAAGTAGAAAAATAAGTAAAAGAAATAAATTATAAAAATAAAAACCAAGGTTATGTTATGAAAAATATCCATGAAAAAATGATTTATTGCCTATAAATTCATGGATGAATTGGTTGATTGAGAAATTAATAGGGTCTATCACTTATACTAATGTCATAATATATGAAACATAAAGGTATGTTAAAATTATTTCAAAAAAGTAATTATTTCATCCTAAATATAGAAATGATACATACCAAAACTATCAAATTATATTTTCATAACAAACCATAATAGATCCTATAAAATCCTTGGACTAGAGGTCACGAAAAGGAAAAATCAATAAGTGATGGTTGATTCCATAAAACTCGAACTAAAAACCATGGAACACCCGGAATAAAATGGGAATCGAATGAAGAACCAGAATTAGTTTGTCTACGGTTATTAATAGATATCTCAACGAAAAATTGATGGTCCAAAGTAAATAATTATTCCTTCATGTTGAGTTTTTTAGGAAAAAATCACAAGACAAGTCCCCAAACAAGCACCATTATTTCATTGAAATACAAACTATATGTAACTAGTGAATGAAGTATAAACCCCCATAAATGAATAATCTTAAATAAGGTAAAAATTTATATAATTCAATAAAAAATAGTGTACTTGGAAGTGTCTAGAATCAATTATAAATCTACTATTTATGGTAAAACTACAAGTGCAACAAAAGAAATTTAAATTACCTCAAAAAAGGTATTTCTAAAAATAGGCCAGTAATATTTCATTCCACACAAAATATCATATCAGTTACATTACCATAAAATGAAAATAAAGGTAGATTAGATAAGAAAAATTTTGAGTGGAAAATAAAATAATTATTTCCACAAAAAATAATTCCTCAAAATAAAAAAATAGGAATAGGCTCATATTTTTGGAAAAATGGGGAAACATGGGTCCTTATTTATGGAACATTGACTCTTGGTGAATCCTTCAGATTAAATAAGCTATATAACATATCTAAGGCAGTAAAATGTTTTCAAAATCTTTCGGTAAACTCATCCTTAAAGGAAAAACATTATAATTAGAATAAAACCACAAAAAATCTAATAATAGAACAACCAACTATAGAGATAGAGTCAAAAGACCAAATAATAGGGCTAACAGTCCTATAAATACAAGAATCACAACCAAACATAGATGTGAGAATGTCTCAAATATGAGGAACAACAAATTGATGAAAAAAGTTGGAACCCAAATGAGACACACCAATCAAGAAAAAACAATGAAGATCCTAATACTATAGTATTGATAAGATAAGGTCTCCAAAATAGAAACTAGCAATAAATGAAAATATTTTTGCATAAGAAATTTAAGTAGAAACCTATGAATATATCTATATAAGGTGATTCACCTTTTTTATCCAAACCTTCTTATTAGGAAAATGGAAATTTACATGAGATATAAGACAAAAAATAATATATAATTACAGATTTTAATTTCTATGATTCCTATAAAATTAAGAGACATTCCTAGAATCACACATATTATGGTTAAAAATTAAAAAACTACTCTTCCCAATAAATTCATATGAATATAATGTCAGAAATTGGAAACATCATTAATTAAAAAACGTATATCATAATAAAATATTTTTCTTTTCAAAATATAAAATATCATTTTTATTTAGAAAATGAAAGTAAAATATTTTCGAAATCATCTTTAATAAACATTTTTTATTAAAAAATAATGCTACTTCCTATTTGAAACACCACCCAAAGATGGATTTCAAATCAAATCTGTTTCCAATAATTATTTTAGAAAGAAAAAATAAATGAATATAATTAATTGGTAGTAAAAAATATTCCAAAAAACACTCCATTATAAAGAAATCATTCTCAAGGATTAAACCACTATAATTCATAATTACATTCTTTAAAAAAACTTAAGATATACAAAAAAGACTAGCTATTGAACACTACTAAGATGTAATTATTTTTTAAAAAAAATTAAAATTTGAAACCATTTGAAACTCATAATAATTTTCCTTTGAATACAACACTCAATTTTTTAAAACTATTTTATTAAAATCCAAAAAACCAAGGTTATAGTTTATATAATATTGTAAAACTAGTTGATTTTTTTTATATGAAAATAAAATAAAATTTTAATACGATGATTTTAATGTTAAATAGTACATTTAAAAAAAATAACACAACATGTAATGTAATAAAAAAAATAATTAAAATGGTGGATAGTGTCTTGCATAGGATGTCTACATTGCATGTAGGGCCAAGTGGAAACCAGACAACTGGAACCATGTGTCACATTGAACCATGTAATTGAGATCATATTGTCATTCTAGGCCTTTCATGATCTCATCATACTAAAATTTCACACCCATAATCATACCCTTAATACTATTTTCTCAAAACATATTTGTAATAAATAAAATGATACTTAAAATACAAAACTCCAAACCAATCACCCCATAATAAATAGGGTTTTAGATGAGAATGATCATGTTACATTGTTCCCACTCCTCGATCTTGAGTTTTTATAGTATTATACGAATATATAGGAGACCCAAAAATAAAAAATGTGAATCTAAAATGAATTCCATATAAAAGACCATGTATTTGATACCATTTTTCATAGAGCATACTAATTCATCCATCTACCAGATGTCTGAGCGGGCCCATGACATACTCAAGGGGATTCACTTATTAACATAGGCAGATGCCATGTATCATTAGTATCAACTGAAATAATGGGGATTAATTTACCCAAAAATTTAAAAAACTAGAACAAAAATGTGCATGACCACACTATATGTCGGGAATCCACACAATAGTATATATGTTAATATATAATATCATTATATTTAATCAAATTAACAAATAAATTCAATAAAACCATCAAATCACCATCCATATCACTCTCATATATTCGGTTTTGATCCCCACAGTTACCACCAAATATATATTGGGATGAACCAATGACCATAATTGATAGTAGGAAAATGAATATTTAATCGATGTGATAAATTAGGCGAAAAAAACACACCTAATGTACCTTTTTCTGCCTATAAGAGTAATTTTCCAATACTGTAACCTCAATGGTCCATTAGCGATGATTAAATATCTATAAATTGATATTTGCGAGTATATATATTGGCATGAACATATTCCAATGGCCCAAAGGCCTTCATTTATTATTGATTTTTTATAATACACATTTCAAAGGGTGAGTTGGAACCCTTACAAGGCTCGTAGGTGTAAGTATTACATTGCCCGTAGGCCTTAGAGGAATTTTTTTCTTGTAGGCTTCAAACATTACATGCAAACAAGACTAACTACTTGGAACTAATCCTCCCAAGCATCTTCATCGTGAAATCAGCTCTCCACCTTCACATGGCTCTTCGACTAGGCCTTTCCCATGCATGCACAGGAATGTCCCGATGGCAGGTGCCGTAACCTCTCATTCTGGAAATCTGTTTAGCTTCTGCTATGATGAAATCCCCTTGCTCCTCCTCCTTCTGATGTTTGTACCTTGTAGGTTTTTTAGTTTGCATCTGCACCTAAGGTGGATCAAAGTCTTTGAGGTGGCATGAAGGCCTTACTTACCTGAAGGCCTGGGTGGCCCGAAAGCCTTGAAGGACTCAAGTACCAAACCAGTGGCCTAAAGGCCCAAACGGGGGAACATTCTTGGTTTCTACAGTTCCAAACAGTGCTTGCTACATTTCCGCTACCGTACCTGTTACAGTTCTACACAATACCTTCTACATTATTGCTACAGTAACCCATAAATTATCCACATGCTGGATTTGATCCTTGGTCTCTTGGATACACTTAAGGAGTTCTCACCAACTGGGATGAGGCTCATGTGCGTGTAAACATTAATAACAGTTGGAATTCAAAATAACAAAACATAATGAAAATAATTTAAATAAAATATACCTTTTACGTTAGATTGAAATAAAATATTAAAAATAGGTTTTTATTGCATGAGAACATTTTAATAAACGTCACTATTATAAATGATATTTACTTCCAAATAATTGTATGAATTTTTATGTAATGTAGATATATAAAACTAATGCACTCTAATATAATATTATGTTTAAAAATTAAAAAATATATCCATAATATAATAGTCAATCATATAAATTGTTATCAGTCATGACCATTTAAAATATTTCCATTATATAGTGAGCATTAATATTACTATATATAAAGGTTTATAACAATGTATAACTGATATAGATGGAATAAGAGATGACCTAGTATAGTATGATCATACCTTATGAGATTTATTTATTGGTCCTTATGGGAGAGATAACATCACTAGGCTTCGTAATTGACCAATCCCAATCATAGATTCAGAAATTGAAACTTGAGTGGATCCATTTACAAGATAAGTTCAAGATTATAGATATCAGATCCCAATCAATATTTGTCGATCCAAAACAGGAATGTACTATTGTCACACATGTTTCCCTTAAGGTGTATGTCTTTGTAATAAGGGTTTGTGTAACTAGGAATTAATAGTAAATAATGTCCCACTTTAAATGGAATATTTTATTCTTCAATATAATTTCCTTCTTATAAACATTATATATTTAATAAAGTATAACTATTTAGAGGATGTAAATGATAGAATAGTTTTTTGATAAATAAAAACCAAAATTGAATATTTGGGAAAATATTTATGTTTAGTTTTTATTAAACATTATTTTTATGAAAAATTATGGAATATGAAATAAATTTTTATTTTCATATAATTTTTACATATATTTTTATTTACTTTTATTAAAATAAAAAATTGATTTTATGAATTCATAAATGTGTTTTTTTCAAATATTGGATGTCTAATCATGTAGTAAAAGTAGTAATTTTTTTAATAATTACAAATATTTTAAAAAAAACTAAAAATTCATATAATTAGACAATTATTTTGATAAAATAAATATCAATTTTCAATTCAGCACGTCAATATTAACCAACATTGATTTTTAATAATGTTCTCACTTTGTAAAATTTTTGTATAAAAATTAGATAGAGAATAACTATATAGTGTGCATTGTTATACTATTAAATATAAAAAAATGTCATAATAAATTATATTATGTGTTAGATGAGTCAAAAATAGTTTTATAATTATAATAAAATATTTTAGTAAGATAATATTATGATTCCAAACATATAGTGAATCTTCTAAAACCAATAAGATATTTTAGGACTCTTAAAACTATTATATATAAACATGACCCACTTCCACATTGGTAATGATATTATTTAATGGCATTAAATACATGAATCAAACAATATTACAAAATTATTATCCATAGAAAAATATCACTGTATTAAACCATGAGCAAGGTAATAATCATGAATATTTTATATCATCGAGTCCATAACCTATGTTTAAACATTTATGAAGAACCCCCCTAATTTTTGAAATATATACCCACTCATTATCCCAATATTAATCACAACAAATCCCTAATTCAAAAGTTCACTCCCATTTTACCCCTCTATAGGCTTCCTAAAGAGTCCCAAGTCCATGTTGATCTCCTAGAATGATTTGAGAAGGTTCCTCTCAAGGCATGTTTTCCAACACCTCCTCCTCCAATAAAAATGTAAATTTTTTATATAATATCATTATATATTCTATTTATGAAATACAATGATTTAACTTTAATTAAATTAGAATAAAATTGATATATATATTTTAGAGGTACTATTTATTCCACATCACTAAATCCTTATCCTATGTCATCATTATGTTGATGTGAGGTTTATATTCGTCCTCTTTTCAATCCACATACTTTCATTGTATTATTATTTTTTAATCCCTATTGGTCACATGTTAATGTGTTTATACACATTTTATTACTATCTATATGGTTTTTAAAAAATGAGAGACCACCATTCACTCTTATTAGTTCATTATATGGTCATTTATATACATGTGTTATGTGTTCAAAATCATCCTATGGTTTACCATGAAAATTATTAATGTTGTGAATACCAATCACTACTATAAATATAATGTGTTAAATTTTATGTAACTATGCTTAATTTATTGTGGAGTTGCAAGTATTAAACCCACATTCTTTAATTATGGGATAAAAATGATAAAATATATTCTTATCTTATATGATATATTAAATCCATAAAGATAGAAAATTTTAAGTGTTACACTTAGGATCTCTCTAATACATTTGAAAATGTTTTCTACTAATGATATAACATGAATGGTTCATGGTTGGTTAGCCCAATCACACTATATTTTAATGTCCCAACGGTTATCCTTATCATATTTTATGATGTCAATGTTAATGTTGTCACCAAATTCCAATGATATCATGATATTATGATTTCATTTTTTCAATATGTGATTCCATGTGAGTATATATGATTCTTACCTATTTATATTATCATGATATATCTATTTAATCACAATATTATTTATCACCATGCTATGTTTTTATTATTACATTATAGAAATTTATTGTCCACCCATTTCTTATTTATGTCCCTAGGTTATCCTTTGTAGTATTAATTGTTTTAGAGAAAATAAGAGCACATGAAGTATGTTTAAATAATAAATATATATTTATATTATTTTTTATGTATTATTTATTTAATTTTAAAAATACAATAGTAATCATGATTTTTTGTTATATAATATATGGATGTTTATGTTTAAAAACATAAAATATGTATTATAAATATGTATTGTCGTAGTTGGTATCCAAACAAGTCCTACATACTTTAGTGATTAGGATTAGAAAAAAATAGTATAAACCTAAAAAAATAGTCTCAATATTGTAAAAATCCCTAAAAATTGGCAGAGTATAGAGTGTGTAGGTTTTTTAGAAAATATATCATTTTCTCGATACTAGCAAGTGGATGCGGCAGTGGAATAGATGCACCTAGTGGTAATGACCCCATAAGTGCTCAATATGTATTAACTCGACCTATAACTTATGAATGAAAAATATTAGTTAGAGTACACACATTCCCAAACTTTACCAAGGGATGTGGTTTGGTTAGTCATGTGCTTTTGTGGAAAATTTTGAATAGAGAGAATAATGGAATGTTTTTATCAAATTTAATTATAAAAAATAGACCATGGATAAACTATATTAATTGATTTAAATTAATGATATAGGTTGAAATTTTCATTTTTGAGTTATCCCTTTAATTATAATAGATTCCTTTTTATATACCTAATAGTTTTATAATAATCAACTTAAATTTTTCATTATTTTAGTGAATGGATTGAAATTTGTGGAATTGTCTCAATAATCAATGTGGTGGGAAATGAGATGATTCACCAAATGAAATACCTAAAATGTTTTCTATGAGATTTAATATCATCATGGTCATACTAGAATAAATTTCTCATGCCATAATTAATAACATGAACTAAATTATTCTTCCATAATTTCCAATGAAATTTAATGTTGTAGTTGTGTCTCTTATTTGAAAAAGGAAACTAAATTTTTGTTGATATTTTTATCTCCTAGTTGTGGAAAAGTAGATTAACTCCATTGAGATGATATTATATTTTTTCAAATTCATAAAATAATTGAATGTCAATCATGTTGTATATCATCTAGAGAGTGACTCAATATTTTTATGGACCCTTTTAAGAAATAAAAACAAAAAGATGGTATTGAATTATTGAAACAAGACGAATTAATCAAAATATTTATCCATAAATTTTTTCGATGAGAACTTCATCTGATAATATAGATAGAATATATTATACACAAGTAAATGTAGGATTACTCTATTACGAATTATGGGGAATACATAACAAGTCAATAATGATAAGAATTAATTTATTTGTAAACTGGGAATTAAATGTTGACAACTTATTCACTAGGTTAATTCATGGTCTACAAATATATTTAGATATTTGAATCTATGTAATATATGGGGAATTTTTTTGATGTTATCTTAAAGTAAAAATGGAGAATGGTAATTATTATTGGTCCCATGGAACTAGAGTTTAGATGAAAATTATGGAGTTTAACTATAAAGTATCAATGGTTAATCCTCATGTAATAATAAATTTAGGTTATTCCATAAGTAAAATGTTATGGATGAAGATACCCATAAAAATATTCATGGGGAAAAGGAAATTATTCAAGTGTTGAAAAGAGAAGCATTACAATAATGAATACTAAAGGGAGAAGAATAACGTTATCTAGTTGATGGATGAAAACCGAGTTCTAGTCAATACTCCTCCCATTATATAATATTTCAACTATTATAAACATGGAATCTATGAAATACAATTCACTATACCAGGGGTTGTTAAATATAACCAATGAAAACAACCTCAAAGACCAAGAGAGAAATGATGAGCATATGAAATCACAAAAAATGAGGTGTTTACTGATAACAAATTGGTAATAGGTACACTATTTAATCATCAAAAATAGATAATGTAATACGAGATTATGTTTCTACAAATTCTTTTATATCATATATGTTTAATAGAACTACTCAAACAATGCCTCATTATATAGAATTTGAGTTATGATGTAAATGGAAAATAACAAAATTATTGAATCTAATGTATGTAAATACTCCCTAGTCGATATTGTTTTGATAAATTTATCTTTGAAACTTTTGATATTCCCTTTAGAATAATTTTATATGATTATTGGAATTGACTGGTTTTACTTATATGGAGCCAAAATATATTATTGTAGAATGAAATAAAATTATATTTCCCTAATATACCTCTAAACATATTCATGATTATAGTAGAGGATGTGTTCCCTTTAAAATTTCCATCTCAATTATGGATAAAATTTTCACTATGGGAAAGTGTATCTTGATGAAATTATTGAGATGTAGGAAGTTATCATCCTTAATGAAATACCCATTGTAGGAGAGTATGTTGTTGTATTCCACCTATGAGTTTCCTTGAAATCATGCTAACCAGTAATTTTTGTTCCAGTCATACTTATACATAGATATATTCTAATATATATGACTGTATATAGAATGTCTAATATTTAAAATGATGATATAAAGAATAAACTATTAGAAAATTGTGATAATGGATTTATATGCCCATGTGCTTCACCATTGGGTGCACCAGTCCTCTTTCTCAAGCAAAATGATGGGTCAATGCATATCTGTATTGACTATCATTACTCAATATTGTAAAGACCCGTAAAATTCAAGGGAATTTTTTTCTTAATTTTCTTTCGAATTTTACAAGAGCGCAGTTTCTGACGGCACCTGATTATGAGGCCCGGAGTGCCTGGAATCAATTTCCGAAGTTTGGGTCAGGTACGTTCAGTGAACGAACGAGCGGGAATTTCAAACTTTTGATCTGGTGCTCGGAATTGAAATCCGAGAAAACCGATGAACTCGCAACGCCGATATTCGCTTAAGGAGACCTTTTCTGAGGTTGCGTTTATTGCGGGTTGGGAGTTAGTTTTTGGGAATTTAGAATAAGTTAAATAAAATTGTGGAATACAAATTTTATTTTAACTTGTTGGTTTTTTTCTCCCAAAGGGAGTTAGAGGTGGGACCCACATCCACTTAACCTCCCTTGGGAGGATTAAGTGTGGTGGGGCCCACACGAAGCATAACTCTTCACCTTATTTTGTTTAAACTCCCTTTAACTCCTCTTTTAATGAACTTGACAACTTGCTTAATTAATTGAGTTGAGTTGTTTGAATTTCAAACCTTTCAAATTCAAATTTATATTTGTGTGAATAAAATAAGCCTTAGCCTATTTTATTTTTCTTGGTCTCCTTAGGCATCTTGAGAGGTTTGAAGAATTCTCTCCATCTTCTTCAAACATTGACGAAGAACGCGAAGAACATTCGGACATCGACGAAGAACGCCACGTTCTCGGGAACCGTCTTCCGCGACGTCATACCCGCGATACCGACGACGTCTTCTTCCGCCTCATCTCTTCCACGATGATTTCCCGTGACGAAATCGTCGTCAAAGAACTTCGAATCCTCGCTTCACGACATCGACGTCCTTCTTCCGTGAAGCCGACCACCGCGATGCTCGTCTTCCGCGGGTCGTTGACGATCATCATTCTTGAAACCAAGGTAGGGGTTTGTTGTTGATTATTTATTTATTCTTGTTCTTGGTTCTAGCATGACAATATTGAGGATAAATTTTTAAGTGTTATCATCTAACGAGAGGGGGGTCGGACCCCACAAACACAGCTGAATCCCCCCTCCTTTGTTCTTGATTATTATTTTTTCCTTGCGAATGAAACGAGATGGCGTGGTGTCGTCGCACCACGCGGGAATCATTCGACAATTATTTCGCAGCGCCATCGCGCTGCGCTGTGGAAAGATTCATCATGAACGTGATGTCGTCGCACCGCGTCGAAGGAAACCGAAGTTGCCGCGGCCGGAGCGGGGTCGCGGCGGAAGGGCACGGTGTCGTCGCACCGTGCCGGACGACGAAGGCCGCGGCCGGTTCCGGGCCGCGGCGGGACGTGATGACCGGTGGCCAGCCGGGCCGCCGGTGCCGGAAAATGGAAGAGGACCGGCCCATGCCGGTCCTATTGAGAAGAAGCCGGCCGACAAGGTCGGGCCGGCAGGGACGGTGCAAAACCGGGGGAATTAAATTCCACCGGCCAGTTAAATTGGCCCCCCATAATGGGGGGGGGGCATCGCCCCCCCCCCCCCCCGTGTTTCTCAAAGGCAGGCCCCCACGAGGGGGGCCGTTTCATCCAAGGCGCGGCATCCAACCGCGCCGCCAGTAGGAAGGGCGGCGCCCTTGCCCCCCGCGCGTGGCACCCGAGCGGCGCGCCGGCCGCGCCGCCGCGCCGGACCGCGCCGCCGTGCCGGGCCGCGTTACCGGCCGGGCCGGGTCGGACCAAGGTCGGGGAGACCCGGTTCGGGTCGAACCGGTTCGGGCCGACCCAGGGGGGGTCAGGCCGGGTCGGCCCGGACCCGGACGCCCCGTTTTCAAATCGACTTCGGTCTTTTGAACATAACATGAGGTACAAGCCTACGATTGACGAACCGTCTGCGGCGATGCGATCCTTGGATCGAGATGGTCGATTTGGTATATCTCACTCAATGTTTCGTAATACTTTGACTTCGGCCGGGTTGGTTCGTACACGAAACCAACCGGGCCCTCGGAGCGGAAACACTCATATCTTGAGCTACGGACGTCTGATTGACGTGCCGTCATCTTTGTTGAGATCCTCTTAGTGAGACGGATCTTTTGGCATACTCCAACCAAGGTTTGGATGCAGGTGGAGTATGGTCGGGTTGGTTTTGCCTTATAAACCAATCGGGCCCCCGGGACGAAAAAGCCAATAACTCTCAGACCGGGCGTCTGATTGACGCGCCGTCTGTTGCGTTGAGTTTCTGTTGACGATACAGAACTTTTTGGATACATCAACTCTGGACTGTGTGAGAGTTGATGTATCAGCCTCTCGGCTTGTGGAGCGGACCCTCCCGAACGAGCTTGTTGTGTGCGGGAACCCTAGAGCTGGTTGCGACTGTGACTGCTACTGCTACTGCTACTGCTACTGTGACTGCGACGACGACAGTACAGAGATCCTTACTGGATTTGATGACGATGACTACAGCACTCAGCGATCCTACGTGGATCAGTGCTACAGGTCCTGTGTGGGCCCGATCCTATGTGGGTCTGATCCTGTGTGGGTCTGTGCTCAGCGGTCCTGTGTGAACCGGCGCCTACAGGTCCTATGTGGGCCCGATCCTGTGTGGGTCTTTGCGGGGGTTAGTTACCTATCGATCCTTCATGGGTCCGACAACTTAGATGGATCAGAGATCATCTTTATCATCTTTCGATGAAGTATACCTGTGTGATCTGAATCCTGTTGTTTTCCTGTGTGGATTGTGTTGTGCTATCCTGTGTGGATTTCGTTTTGCTTTCCTGTGTGGAATACATATACATTCATGTGTGGACTGAGTTGTACTTGTGCTCGGATGTTGGAGCGTATTGGAATTGATGACTTAGGTATATGTATGGGCATATACCTAAGCAGTGTCAG
Source organism: Viscum album (assembly GCA_963277665.1). NCBI lineage: Eukaryota > Viridiplantae > Streptophyta > Magnoliopsida > Santalales > Viscaceae > Viscum > Viscum album. The sequence continues at coordinate 1,677,501,157 of OY728132.1, read as the reverse complement.
TTGTTACTTTGAGATTGTATGTTCATTTGTGGTTTATCCTTTGTGAATTTTGGGAGACCTTCAGGGGTCTTGGGGTCCCTACTGAGTAGCTTATACTCACCCCTGCATGGTCTATGCCCGCACTATGTTGTGTTGGTTGCAGACGAAGGACAGCGTTGATCTTGGCTGAGGCTTGCAGAGCACGACGGTACCTGGAGATGTACCAATGGGCAGGACGTGTTCGGAGCGGACGGCGGGACCCGAGGAGTAGTGGAGCTATTTGTACCCACCATTCAGGTGGGATTTCCAGTGGACAGCTTGGAGTAGCAGCTTTTAATTTACAGTTACTGTTTTCCCTATCGAGTTGTACTTTACTTTCAGTTTGGGTTTGTATATTGGCCCATTTATTTTTCCGCACTTTCAGTTGTACACTGTTTTCACTTTGTGTTTACTTTCCACATGCTTACTCTATGGTGCTTATTTACTTTACAAAGGCAATGCCTTCCATTTTTACCGGGATTTACGCCTTGGTGCTAGTCTCCAGCCCCAGGCCTATGGAAGGCGGGCTTGGGGTAGTCACGGCACGGGCCCCGAGGACGGGTCGTGACAAATAGTTATCAGAGGAGTTCGGTTCTACCGCGAACTCTGATCTTTTCTATATTAAGCAATAATGTTTAGCGTATTGAGTGTGGTTATCAGACCAGGGATTCCAGTGTTGGTGTGGCGGCCGACGTATCCGTACACCAGGACCCTGACTTCTGAGTTCCGACTTAATGCACGAAAACATTGATTGCATGTGTGTTTCAATGTTTTCTTTGTGATTACTTTATATCAGCTCACCAGGTATACTGTTCTGACCATGGCGCACCTGTTTCCTTTTCAGGATGGCCCCACGACGGCAGCCAGCTAGGGTTCCGAGAGTCAAGCATGATGACAGCCCACCGAGCGACGAGGCCTCAGTGCAGGGCCCTTTGTCAGTAGTGGCACCGGCAGTAGCACTACCCGCCGAGCCACTGATGTTTCCAGCACCAGTCGCTGACGATGCGCGTCACCTTGGAGCTCTTCACGAGTTCCAGAGCCAGCGACCGCATAGGTTCCGTGGGGAGACGGACCCCCAGGCAGCAGAGGACTGGCTGGAGGCAGTGGTACGAGTTTTTAGGCTAGTGAGGACACCTGCAGACCTCAGGGTGATCCTCGCTGTGAGCCTACTGCACGCAGCAGCGAGCTGATGGTGGAGCTTGATGCTCCCGGTGCACGATGAGGCATCTCTACTTTGGACGGACTTTGAGAGCCTCTTCCGCTCGGAGTTCATCCCAACCACCCTTCGTGCGGTGCGTATCCACGAGCTTCTTCAGCTGTGGCAGGGCAGCATAACGGTCGCTCATTACTCGGTGAGATTTACTGATCTCTCGCGCTACTCGACTGACATGGTATATGACCCATTTTTCCGGGCCCGGACCTTCGAGCAGGGTATGAGACATGAGATTAGGGCATCGCTGATCTCCCTCCGCATACCGACTCAGACGGGAGTACTGGAGCGGTCCCTTTTGATCGAGATCTTCCTTGCTGAGTCTACACCAGCGCCGAGACCCACCGCAGGGCGGCACGTGGCAGAGTCTTCTACGGCTGGTAGTCGACGGATGACTCAGGGGTGCAGGCAGACCAGACCTTCAGGCAGACGACCTGAGGACACTGGCTCAGCAGTGCGGGGAACACAGCGAGGATCCAGTCATTCGAGAGGCAGGCAGTGCTACTCGTGCGGCGGGTAGGGCCACATGGCTCGTGACTGCCCGACCCGCCATGCAGAGGAGCAGCAGACGGTTGAGGAACCACTTAGGCAGAGGCAGAGGTTCGACCGTGGTGGTCCGAAGGGAGGAGGCGGACGAGGCAGAGGAGCTGTCCGAGCAGCAGGTGGTGGGAGACACTTTGAGGCTCTACCACCACCACCACCAGGAGGTCCACCCCGAACTCAGGGGAGAGAACACCTTCAGGCAGCTTAAGCATACAATCATGGAGCTCTAGAAGCGGGTGGACTAGTGCGCGACTAGCTCCAGGGATACAGGCCTTTGCCCATAATGCCTCTAGCTTCGTAGTTTTTGTTTCCTTGTGTCCTTGTTCATTAAGTTGAAGTAATAAAAGATACCTGCCTTGGTGACTTTTGTTTTCTTGTCTATTGTTTTTTTACTAAGAGGTGCCGGTTAAAAACTGTTGACTTGACCCTCACTTGCGATATTCTTAATGGAGGAAACCCAGTGACCACACAATGATGCCGACAGTGTGACTCAACCCTTGGAGGCAAGAGTAACACTTGGATCTCTTGGTAGCAGCGTTGAGGCCTTACGACATCATCCATGCAATGAATTAACTAATCATGACGGGATTGACTGTATTAGGCAAGGAACGTGGGTCATCCAGGGGATGAGACCGGATTTCACTTTTCGGCAAAGGAGAAATCTTTGAAGCTTTTCCGTACATTAAGGAGGAAGGGGAAACCCTTCGTGTGGTCAGACAGATGTCAGTAGAGCTTCCAGGAGCTGAGACAGAGGTTGACCAGCGCACCTATCTTGAGGTTTCCTGAGGAGGGAGTAGGGAACATAGTCTACTGCGATGCATCAGGGATCGGACTCGGATGTGTTCTGATGCAGGAGCGGGCAGTGATCGCCTATGGATCGCGTCATTTGAGTCCGCATTAGCAGAACTACTCTACCCATGACCTGGAGTTGGCAGCAGTGGTCTTCGCTCTGAAGACATGGCGGCACTATCTGATGGGAGAGCACTTTACAGTCTTTTTTGATCATCAGATTCTCAGGTATATCTTCTCGCAGAAGGACATGAACCTGAGACAGCGGCGATGGATCGAGTTCCTCCAGGACTATGACTTTGAGATAGTCTATACTCATGGAAAGGGGAACATAGTAGCTGATTCCCTCAGCAGGAGGACGGGCATTCAGCTACTCGAGGAGGCGACAGAGCAGCTAGCCTCTTTGCAGATATCCTTCGTGGATAGAGATGGAGCAGCCTTCCTTCAGTCTCTCATAGCCAACCCTCCACTTCTGCAGTGTGTCAGAGAGGCACAGCGTGAGGACGCTGACTGTGAGACATGACGTGCACAGATATCCTTGGGACAGGCACCTGATGGTTCTCCCTTGTAGCAGAGCACACCATCCTTTTCAGAGGACGTACCATAGTACCAGTCGCTTTGCGAGAGGAGGTGCTGAGAGAGTTTCACACTTCTCCTTTGGTGGTATATCCAGAAGTGGCAAAGATGTACCAGGATCTCAGACGACAGCACTGGTGGCCGGGCATGAAGAAGGCTGTGGAAGAGTTCGTTTCTCGATGCCTCACATGCCAGCAGGTGAAGGCAGAGAATCAGGTACCAGCAGGATTGGTACAGCCCTTGGAGGTTCCAGAGTGGAAGTGGGACGACATATCTATGGACTTCGTGACTGGACTTCCATGCACTTCCAGAGGTCATGACTCCATCTGGGTGATTGTTGACCGACTCACCAAGTCGTCTCACTTCTTACCTATCAGAGAGTAGGGCTCAGTGGAGAGCATGGGGTGTCTCTAAGTTCAAGAGATTGTGCGGCTCCACGGTGTGCCATCATCTATCATCTCCGATCGATATGCTCGCTTTACTTCCCGGCTATGGAAGGGGTTACAGGAGGCGTTCGGGACACAGCTATGTCTGAGAACAGCTTTTCACCCTCAGACAGATTGTCAGACGGAGAGGACCATTCAGACTCTCGAGGACATGCTCCGCGCATGTGTCCTCGGCTTTGGTCACAGCTGGGAGGACCACCTACTCTTGGTGGAGATTGCGTACAACAACAACTACCACTCCACCATCGGGATGGCACCGTACGAGGCGTTGTACGGCCGACCTTGTAGATCTCCTTTGTGCTGGACAGACCCTGGGGAGTCAGCACTTGTGGGACCAGAGATGGTCCAGGCCACAAAAGAGAAGGTCCAGGTCATCCAGGAGTGGATGAGGACAGCTGAGAGCCAGCAGAAATCATACGCTGACAGGAGGCGGAGGCCACTAGAGTTCGAGGATGGCGACCACGTCTTCTTGAGGGTCTCATCTCAACGTGGTATACAGAGATTTGGCCGAGGCGGCATGTTATCTCCGCGCTTCATCGGACCCTTCCAGGTCCTCAGCAGGATTGGTGAGGTGGCTTATCGCCTGGCTCTACCACCTCAGTTGCACCGGGTGCACGACGTCTTCCACGTGTCTTAGCTGAGGAGATACATGCACGACCCGACGCACATCAATGACCATGGGGAGCATGACGTTGACGACGGGGCGACTTTTACAGAGGTCCCGGTGGAGATAGAGGATCGACAGGAGAGGGTCCTACGTGGGTGATCGATTCCTCTTGTGCGCATCATATGGAAGCACGGGAACCTCCAGGAGATCACATGGGAGCGGGAGGCTCAGATGCGTGCTCAGTACCCTCATTTGTTTCCCTAGTTTTTGATGTATCTTTACGGGGACGTAAAGCCCTGAGGAGGGAGTAATTTAAAGACCCGTAAAATTCAATGGAAATTTTTTCTTAATTTTATTTTGAATTTTACAAGAGCGCGGTTTCTGACAGCACCTAATTCCGAGGCCCGGAGTGCCCGGAATCAATTTCTGATGTTTGGCTCGGGTACGTTCAGTGAACGAACGAGCGGGAATTTCTAACTTTTGATCCGGTGCTCAGAATTGAAATCCGAGGACACCGATGAACTCGCAGCGCCGATAATCGCTTAAGGAGACCTTTTCTGAGGTTGCGTTTATTGCGGGTTGGGAGTTAGTTTTTGGGAATTTAGAATAAGTTAAATAAAATTGTGGAATACAAATTTTATTTTAACTTGTTGGTTTTTTTCTCCCAAAGGGAGTTAGAGGTGGGACCCACATCCACTTAACCTCCCTTGGGAGGATTAAGTGTGGTGGGGCCCACACGAAGCATAACTCTTCACCTTCTTTTTTTTAAACTCCCTTTAACTCATCTTTTAATGAACTTGTCAACTTGGTTAATTAATTGAGTTGACTTGTTTGAATTTCAAACCTTTGAAATTCAAATTGATATTTGTGTGAATAAAATAAGCCTTAGCTTATTTTATTTTGGTTGGTCTCCTTAGCCATCTTGAGATGTTTGAAGAATTCTCTCTATCTTCTTCAAACTTTGACGAAGAACGCGAAGAACATTCGGACATCGATGAAGAATGCAACGTTCTCAGGAACCGTCTTCCGCGACGTCATACCCGCGATACCGACGACGTCTTCTTCCGCGTCATCTCTTCCGCGATGATTTCCCACGACGAAATCGTCGTCAACGAAATTCGAATCCTCTCTTCACGACATCGACGTCCTTCTTCCGTGAAGACGACCATCGCGACGCTCGTCTTCCGCAGGTCGTTGACGATCATCGTTCTTGAAACCGAGGTAGGGGTTTGTTGTTAATTATTTATTTATTCTCGTTCTTGGTTCTAGAGTGACAATCTTGAGGATAAATGTTTAAGTGTTAACATCTAACGAGAGGGGGGTCGGACTGCACAAACACAGCCGAATCCCACCTCCTATGTTCTTAATTATTATTTTTTCCTTTCTGATGAAAAGAGATGGTGTGGTTCACTCGCACCACGTGGGAATCATTCGACAATTATTTTGCGGCGCCGTCGCGCCACACCGTGGAAAGATTCATCATGAACGCGACGCCGTCGCGCCGCGTCGAATGAAACCGAAGGCGCCGCGGTCGGAGCGGGGCCGCGGCGGAAGGGCACGGTGTCGTCGCACCATGCCGGATGACGAAGGCCGCAGCTGGTTCCGGGCCGCGGCGGGATGTGATGACCGGGGGCCAGCCGGGCCGCCGATGCCGGAAAATGGAAGAGGACCAGCCCATGCCGGTCCTGTTGAGATGAACCCGGCCGGCCAGGTCGGGGCGGCCGGGACGGTGCAAAACCGGGGGAATTAAATTCCCCCGGGCTGTTAAATTGGCCCCCCATAATGGGGGGGGGGGGGGGTTTCACAAAGGGGGGGCAGTGCCCCCCCCCCCATTTTTTTCAAAGGCAGGCCCCCACGAGGGGGGCCATTTGATCCAAGGCGCGTCATCCAGCCGCGTCGCCAGCAGGAAGGGCGGGAGCCTTTCCCCCCGCGCGTGGAACCCGAGCGGCGACACGGCCGCGCTGCAGTGCCAGGCCACGCCGCCACGCCGGGCCGGGTCGACCCTGTTCGGGCCGACCCATGGGGGGTTGGGTCGGGTCGGCCCGGACCCGGACCTCCTGTTTTCGAATAGACTTTGGTCTTTTGCTCATAACATGAGCTACGAACCTCCGATTGACGAACCGTCAGCGGCGATGTGATCCTTGGATCGAGGCGGTCGATTCGGTATATCTCACTCAATGTTTTGGAATACTTTGTGTTCGTCCGGGTTGGTTCGTACACGAAACCAACTGGGCCCTCGGAGCAGAAACACTCATATCGTGAGCTACGGATGTCCGATTGACGTGTTGTCAGCTTTGTTGAGTTCCTCTTAGTGAGACATATCTTTTGGCATACTCCGCCCAAGGTTTGGACGCAGGTGGAGTACGGTCGGGTTGGTTTTGCCTTAAAAACCAACCTGGCCCCTGGGACGAAAAAGCCAATAACTCTCAGACCGGGCATCCGATTGACGCACTGTCTGTTACGTTGAGTTCCTGTTGACGATACAGAACTTTTTGGATACATCAGCTTTGGACTGTGTGACATTTGATGTATCAGCCTCTCGACTCGTGGAGCGGACCCTCCTGAACGAGCTTGCTGTGTGCGGGAACCCTAGAGCTGGATGCGACTGTGACTGCTACTGCTACTACTACTGCTACTGTGACTGCGACGACGACAATACAGAGATCCTTAGTGGATTCGACGAAGACGACTACAACACTCAGAGATCCTATGTGGATCAGCGCTACAGGTCCTGTGTGGGCCCGATCTTGTGTGGGTCTGATCCTGTGTGGGTCTGCGCTCAGCGGTCCTCTGTGAACCAGCTCCTACAGGTCCTGTGTCGGCCCGATCCTGTGTGTGTCTTTGCGGGGGTTAGTTACCTATCGATCCTTCGTGGGTCCGACGACTTAGATGGATCATAGATCATCTTTATCGTCTTTCGATGAAGTATACCTGTGTGAGCTGAATCCTGTTGTTTTCCTGTGTGGATTGTGTTGTGCTATCCTGTGTGGATTTCGTTTTGCTTTCCTGTGTGGAATACGTATACATTCTTGTGTGGACTGAGTTGTACTTGGGCTCAGAGGTTGGAGCGTATTGGAATTGATGACTTAGGTATATGTATGGGCATATACCTAAGCAGTGTCGGTTGTTACTTCAAGATTGTATCTTCCTTTGTGGTTTATCCTTTGTGGATTTTGGGAGACCTACAGGGGTCTCGGGGTCCCTACTGAGTAGCTTATACTCACCCCTGCACGGGCTATGCCCGCACTACGTTGTGTTGCTTGCAGACGATGGACATCGTTGTTCTTGGCTGAGTCTTGCAGAGCAGAACGGTACCTGGAGGTGGACCACTGGGCGGGACGTGTTCGGAGTGGACGGCGGGACCCAAGGAGTAGTGGAGCTATCTGTACCCACCCTTGAGGTGGGATTTCCAGTGGACAGCTTGGAGTAGCGGCTTTTACTTTACGGTTGCTGTTTTCCCTTTTGAGTTGTACTTTACATTCAGTTTGGGTTTGTATATTGGCCCATTTACTTTTCCGCACTTTCAGTTGTACACTATTTTCACTTAGTGTTTACTTTCTGCTTTCTTACTCTATGGTGCTTGTTACTTTACAAAGGAAATGCCTTCCCTTTTTACCGGGATTTACGCCTTGGTGATAGTCTCTAGCCCCTGGCCTATGGATGGCGGGCTTGGTGTAGTCACGGCACGGGCCCCGAGGACAGGTCGGGACAAATATAATCATGGTAATGAACAAGTATCCCTTTAAAGGGATTTATATCTTCTTTGATTATCTATGTGGATCCCAAAACATATCTATGGCCCACCTTAAGTCTAGATATTATTAATAAATGGAGATGAAGGGGTATATTCTGAAGGGTGAATTCCAAACAAGATACATACACTATATGTATATAGTAATTCCATTTAGACATTATAATGATCCAAAAATACACAAATATTAATTGAATATCATTTATAGAGTATTCCATGATAAAATTTTTTTAGTCTTTATAGAAATATATTCTCACAAACTCTAAATGGAAAGGGGAAACATGATGATTATTTTAATACCGTGCCGATAACTTTGATATAAGATAAAATGTTTTCCAAGTTCAAAAACTATGAATATTTTATAGAAAAAGTGAACTTTATAAGTTATATATCTACATATTAGGGTTTATTTATGGATCCTCTAAAAATTTATATCATTAAAAAATGTTATACACCAAAATATACAATAGAGAACCACTGTTTTAACAAATTAATTGGAAAATATTAGTGATTGTGAAAATAAAATAATGTTTTTCATTAACATTATCAATGATATCTCTATAGGGTGTAATGTTTAAATACACCAGTGAATGAAAATAGAGAATTATATAGTTGATGAATTTTCTAGTCCCAGCTCTTGGACTCACTCAACCGACTAATGAAAAATGTTTTTCAATTTGTAATGATGCATCAATGAATCTATTGGGTTGTGCTGTTATGACAATTTATAATATAAAATATTATGGCTCATGAGAGTTAACGGTGAGTTAGAAAACGTATCCTATGCATGATATGGAGTTTTTTTGGTGACCAATTTATTAATGATTTGGGGTATTTCCTCTATTTGGTAAAGTGTGGAATATATATAGATCATAAGTGCCTCATATATTTATTCACATAATAGGATTTGAATTGGTTCCAATTAATCCTAGTAGAGTTTATGAAATACAATGACTACTCAATCCATTACCATACTAGGAAGGAAAATGGATGATGTATATTTAAATTATCAGACAACCCTATCCATGGTGACGATTGAGAGAGATCTAATCTAATTAGAAATGAAAATGATATATATTTAAATAATAAAAGAAACAATATCGAAAATAATATATTAACTACTCGCCTATTATAGTGACCCGAGCCTTTTAAATAAAACATTTCCTGATTTTATGCATAATTAATCATCAGAGTACAAGCCAAGGATCACTAAGTCTTGTGTCTTGGAAGGCTAGGTACATATAACATAATGCATGGGGCTAAACAAACATCCTTATTTATATTAATTAATAGATTCTAACTTCCATCCATCCCTTAAAATCTTCATAGCATACCCTTGGGAACAGCAGAACAAAGGGATGAGCTAAAAATCCCAGTAAGGGAATGAACATAAGGATACATCTCAAGCACATGAGTTTAGAGGCATGAAAAAATGATATCCAAAGCATGAAACTTATAAAATCATTTCATATAAGCATGAGATAATATAAACAGGGAATCATATAAATGTGGAAGAATCATAAAAAATTTCTTCAGTACGGGTAAAGGCAAACCGCCAATCCTGTTTCCCATTTCAGTACGGGTCATGGCTAACCGCCAATCCCGTTTCACAACGCATCTCATGAGACTTATATTTACCCAATGCATTATAGTGCTATCTAGGCACAACCATATCAAAAATTTCTTGAATATTCTTGACACATAAATATTCTTACCACATAAATCTTCTTTACACATGAGTAATCATACATAATCAATTGTCCATAAACAGAAGGTTACCCATGGAGAGAATTGGGTACCACAATCATGACATAAAGCATAACCAATGATTTTATCATGAAAGTGTCCATGAAAGAAAGGGATTAGAACATATTTGTATGTTCATAAGGTAATTTTAGAATAAAACATGGTAGGTGGTAACAAATAAAAGTGACATCACATAAGAAATGTATTTGAGAGACATTAGCATTAACATATTTTTTTGTGGTTTTAAGGAAAAATACTATAGAGATTTTAAAATAGTAAAGATGAAATTCTTTTATATAAAACCAGATTTGAACCAAGACGGTTTTCATAATAAAAATACAGAATTTAAAATGAAAATGGTATCTTAAAATAGAAGATAGATTTCACTTTAAATTGGGTAAAAGATCGGGAAGTTCCTTTAAAAAGTCTGTGATTATTGGGAAGTATCGAGGAGAGATTCACTTAAAAGCACGTATATCCCAGAAAGAGAACGAGACATGGATCTTAGAACATGTGTTTGGAGAATATAAACATAATGTTGATGTTATACATAAAAATGAAAAGACAACTATATTTTGGTAAAAAGAAAGATAGCAGAACCCGAAGGAATAAAGGAAGTTCAGGTAGAATTCATTATGGTTTATCGGCCTGGTATCAGGTGTAACTAAGAGTGCTTTATGAGAGAGATAATGGGTTTCTAATCACTTATAAAGCATTAGGGAAGTATGGGGAAGGTGTATAAACATATCCCATCACTTTGTATTACACAAAAAGTCATAGCATAGAGACAAATCTTGATTACGACTAAAAAATGGAGGATCCCTTACCTTAAATCCGTCGGTGTTTCCCACTTGTTATTAACAACCAGAAAAAAAAATTAGGCTTATTAATTAATATTTACATAACCTCTTATATATTTAATTTATTTATTATAACCCTTTTTAGTTCATTCAATTTATTTTTTGATTAGTTACAAGGTTCAATATCTTTGTTCGGGCTCGTTTGTTTACTTGGCTTTAAAAGATCAATTCACTTATATTCAAGTTTGGATTATATGAAAGATGAAAGTGGATGTCCAGAATTGAAGTTATATAATTTATTTACTATCATGGATATGACATGGTTTTAATTTTAATTAGGTTACTTTGAGTGAAGTCGAATTATTATATATATAACCATTGTGATAACCGGTTTTATTAATCGGTGGATTTGATTACAAAGAAAGTGTTTTGATTTAAAACATAATTTCATTTGTTCCAAAAAATTACAGAACCTAAAATAGGATATATTACATATATAGTAATCTGGTTCAACCAAAACACAAAAGGATTCATGACCAGAATTAAATATAATAATATAAATTGATAAAGCGTTGTCCTTGAATGTGTTAAATTAGCACATCTCAAATTGCACTTTCATTTCGTTCAAATAAAAGGGTTGGGAAAGGAGAGAATATAATGAAATATAACATTAGAATAAATTCATTCTAGGACATGTATGTTACTAGATTTATCATACTATTTTGGTGAAGGGAGGTGAGGAAGGAAATAAAAAATAAAAGAACATAAAAGAAAAGAAGAAATTGGGAAGAGAGATTTACCTCTTGAGACTTCCTCCTTTGAGAACCTCTTAAGTGGAGAGGTTTTGGTATTTTGAGGAGGCTGAGAGCTTTTAGATGTGGGGGGAGGACCTTGGGGAGAGATTTGGGCAGAATAATGGCAAGGCATCGGGCTTGAGATGAGTGGAGAGAAGAGGGAGTGAATGGGGGGGGGGGGGGTTTATAGTGGAGGAGAGGAGGGATTTCATGATATCATAATCATTAATTTATTATTTAATCCCAAGACAAGGAATAGTAAGTATTCCATGACCAATAATAGTAAATGGGTCATGTGAATTCAAAAAATTGGTGGTGAAATCATCCATGATGCAAGGAATAGTTTATTTAGCTTATAATGTATATATATGGTAAATTACCGCATTTCACTATTCATCAAGAAAATCAAGTATTTCAGAAAAACGTCAAAAATTAACTATAACCATTTTTGAACATTTAGAATCCAAAAATAAAGTCAATTTTTAAAAAATAATTTTCTTATTATTATTATTTTAATATTAAATTAAAATAATAATTTGTTATTAAAAAAAGTTTTAAAACATTAATTAACTCAATCTAAAATATAGGTATATCGTACTTCCAACATGAATATTATCTTTATACCACCATAGGTGAGGTTAATATTCATTAGGGTATATTACTATTCATAAGGTTATGTTACTATTCATTAGGATATGTTACAATTCACAAAAAATTATGTTTTTCTTATCATAGTCCAAAAAACATTCTGATTACAACCATGTATGCCATATTATCGAAATTTCAAACATAGAAGTGACAAACATACATTTAAAGGTCACTTAGCACTTATTAGTTCATTATGTTTTGTTTTCATGTGATTTTATGATATACTTAAGAGAAGGGAATTTCCATTGAAAAACATTGGGTCGTTACACCTATACATTCTCAATAATATCATGGAGGCAAAAAAAATATGATGTGAGGTTTCATAGAAAGGTAATGAATTTTTTAATGATTGAATTCACTAATGATATATTAAGAAAGTTTGGAACTTGAATACATTCCCTTAAAAACCTGAACTAATGTGGAATCTTCCATATGATTTTTATAGCTCATCCTTCTCTATTTATCTACATGGAACCAAAATGTATACATATCTGAAGCAAAATATCATGTAGAAATATAAAAAATAGTTATATTGATGATTTTTTATCTCAATACTGAGAATGTATATATTTTATATCTATAATACATAAGAATAATGGTATGATACAACTATTTATCATACCAATAACAGAATATGAAAACATAACCATAGATTTTTTTCATAGGAATAAAAAAAATATCTAATAGAAGTAAGTCAATTTTGGTTGAATTTTATTTCCTTAAAAGGTAATAACATTTCATTATAATCATGGATGATTTCTATCTTATCCAAATCTATATGATATATATAATGGAATATCTAATAATTTATAGAGGTACACTCTCAATTGTATCTGATTGAGAATAATTTTTTACAATATGGTTTTGTATAATTCTTCATAAACCATTGGATACATAGCAGTGTTTCCGTTCTTTTTATTAACATTATAATGATAGATAGTTCTAAAGAACCATTAAAACACTTCCAAAAATGATTAGATCATTTTAAATGGATTTCCAAGCATGTCTGTATTTTCAAAAAACCCTTGTAGAGTTCTAATATAAAAGCAGTTTCCATTTTAAAATTTAAATGAAACTTTATATTGATATGTATGGGAAGAGGATTCAAAATTGAACATGTTTGGATCAATTTGTCAAAATAAGGTAATCCAACCTGATATTTTCAAGAGATGACAAAAAATGATCAAAACATTTAACATCATATGAAATCTACACAATTTTGACAAAAAATGTATATTGATAAATAATGAATGAGGGCTAGAGATTTATGTTAGGGATAACATGATATTTTTTATATCACAATAGAATAATTTTTTGAGGTTTGGAATGTATGAAATGTTATGTACAAGATTTATAAACCCATTTATGATTCTTGAACTCATAAAATATATGTCTTATAGACTAACACTCCCACCATAATTTCTTCAAGTCAAAAATGTGTTCCATGTATCCCTCTTAATAAATATAATACCTAACTACACATATTTAATAAATTCAATAATGGTGATGTTGGATATTGAAATTTAATAGGAGTAGTTGTTGGTGAAGATATTAGAGAATAGAGACAATGTTATACAAAATAAGATAACTCACTTGGTTAATGTATGGTAGTAGAACAACATGTTTTAGGAGGAATTGTCATGAATCGTCCTCGGGGCCCATGCCGTGACTACCCCAAGCTCGCCTTCTATAGGCCAGGGGTTGACGACTAGCACGAAAGGCCCAAATCCCCAAATTGGGAAGGCATTTCCTTTATAATTGTAAGAAAACACAACCAGAGAAAAAACAGAAGAAAACTCTAAGAAAAAACTGAATACAGGAGAAGTGATGGAAAGTACAAGGGCCAGAAATACAAGCCCAACAATAAAGTACATGGAATGGACAAACACGTACAACTAAAAAGACAAACAACTGGAAGGTGACTAGAAGCTCTGGTATCATCCACAACAGATCCTACCTGAAGGGTAGGTACCGATAGACTACTCAGTGCTCCATGTCCGTCTGTCTCCTCTGGGTACCGACTCGTCATGATATCAGCCTCGGGGTACCGTCCAGTCCTCGTACACTCCACCTCGGTCAACACTGTCTGTCGCATGCATCCTACAAAACAAGGTGCATCATCTGAAGAGAAAAACATGTCGTCGTTATTTGGTGGAATCAGTGTTCTTCGTCGAAAAGGATGTTGTTCTTCAATTTTCTCACTAGAGAGGGTGATGCCCTCCCAATTCTCCCAACCCAAGAAAGAAGATTTTTCCCCCTCCCAACCATAATAATATAACTCAATTTATTATGTTGGAAAAAAGAATTCAAAATAAATCAATCACACAAACCAATTAATTAAAACATTAAATCAATATGTTTTCACCATAAAAGAGCATCCCAAGAGGTTCCCCTATTAATTGGGAGCTCAAGGGGTTCAAGGGGAGTTGTTGGGTTAGGTGCTCAGGTGGGCCCACCAAATAATATCCTCACATGGGATGTTATGTGGGGTGTGGGCCCCACCTCCAATATTCCTTTGGAGGAAATAACCAGACCTTAAAAATAAAATTATTTAACACATAAAATTATTTAATTTATTAAGAATCCCAAAAAATTTTACTTCCACTCCCGATAAAACGCAACTACAGTGAAGGTTTCCTTAAGTGAATATCGGCGCTGCGAGTTCATCGGTGTCCTTGGATTTCAATTCCGTGAATCGGTTCAAAAGATATAAAAAGACGCACGTTTTTTCACTGAAGGTACTTGAAAAAAACTACAGAAATTGATTTCGGGAACATCTGGACTCTGAATCAGGCGCTGTTAGAAACTGCAAACTCGCAAAATTTCAAAAAAAAAAATTAAAAAAAATCCCTGAAATTTCCATGTCTTTACATTACCCCCACCACAGGGCTTTACATCCCCATAAAGCTACAACACATACTAGGGAAACAAAAGGGGTACTGAGCATGAATCTGAGACTCCCACACCCATGTACTCTCATGGAGGTTTTCGTACTGCCAGCGAACGTGCACCAGAGGTATCTACCATCCACGTAGGACCCTCTCCTATCGATCCTCAATATCGACTAGAACCTTCGTGAAAATATCCAAATCATCGATATCTAGCTCCCCATGGTCGATGATGTGGAATGGATCGCTCAAATATCTTCTCAGCTGAGATACGTGGAAGACGTTGTGGACCTGATGCAACTGAGGTGGAAGGGACAAGTGGTAATCCACCTATCCTACCCTACTGAGGACCTGAAAAAGTCCGATGAATCATGGACATAACATACCTCCTCGTCCAAATCTCCATAGACCTTGTCGAGGGGAGACCCGTAAAAGGACGTGGTCTCTATCCTCGAACTCCAGAGGTCTCTGTCTACGTGGAAGACCCATCACAAAGTCCATGGATATCTCATCCCTCTTCCACTTTGGGACCTCTAAAGGCTAAACTAAGCCTGCTAATACCTTATGCACCACCTTCACTTGATAACAAGTGAGGCATCGAGAGACAACCTCCACTACTAGTTTCAGCATACCTGGCCACCAGTGCGGTCATCGAAGGTCCTAATACATCTTTACCACTCTTGGTTGTACTGCTAAAGGGGATGTATGGAACTCCCACAACACTTCTTCCTGAAGTGCATCTGGTACCATGGTACGTCTTCTGTAAGGAATGACATGATCCCCACCTTCAGAAAAATATTTTGGCTGCCTATACTGAGGATATCTGAGCATGTCATGTCTCACAGTCAGTGTCCCCATGCAGCGCCTCCCTGACTCGCCGAAGAAGTGGGGATGTGACAGAGAGAGACTATAGAAAGACTGCTCTATCCCGATCTACAAAGGATATCTACAATGCGGCCAGTTGCTCTGTCACCTCTTCTAGAATCTGAATTCCTATTCTCCTACTAAGAGCATCGGCTACAACGTTCCCCTTTCCAGGAGTATCGATTATCTCGAGGTCATAGACCTAGAGGAATTCAAGTCATCCCCGATGTCTCAGGTACATGTCCTTTTTAGAGAATATGTACCTGAGACTCTGGTGGTTAGAGTAGACTGTAAAAAAGTTCACCCAATGATCTTTGGGTGGGAATAAACAATTTAAAAGAACCCATCCCCAACCTTCTTTGCCTACATTCTACAAGAGCTACTAAGATCTCTCCTTTTCCAAAAAAAGAAATTCGGTCTCGTCCCCTAGATGAACCATGCCCATTGCCTAATATAGACTATCCTGACATGAATGATACTAATTCATTCCATGGACGATGTCGTAAGGCCTCGACACTAGTACCATGAGATCCAACTATTACCCTCTTCTCCAAGGTTTGAGTCACATTGTCGGCATCAGTGTGTGCTCACTGGGTCTCCTCAAGTAGGAATCTCAAATGTGAGGGTCACGTCCATGGTTTTATCCGGAATCTCTTAGTATTGTCCACACAAAAGGCAGGGAATCAAACATCAAAAGGAAAGGGGTCTTTTAATAATAAAGCTCAAAGTACATAGACACAAAGCAACCACAAACAAAGACATCAATGAAGCCAGAAGTTTCATGAACAATGGACTCTATCCCTGGAACTAGTCCCTCTCATGTCCACCTACACCCAGAGCACTATGGTCATAGGCCTTAGTTGCCTATAGATGATCTCTCCCTTGTCCACCCATTCCCTATGGTCAGGGTGGACCTCCTGGTGGTGGTGGTGGTAGGGCCTCAAAATGTCGTTCACCACCTAATTCTCGACAAACTCCTCTTCCACATCCGCCATCTCCCAGCGGACCACCACGGTCGAACCTCTGCCTCTGCGTGAGAGGTCCCTCTACATCCTTCTTCTCATCTGCAGGGTGGGTCAAGCAGTCTCGATCCATGTGACTCTGCCCTCCGCATGCATAGCACTGCCAGCTCCTCGTATGGATAGCTCTGTCTCGTGTTCCCCACACAACCGAACCCGAGTTGTGCAGTCAACCACCTGTGGGTATGGTCCTATTCGACCCCTGCATCATCTGTCTACGACAAGCTACATAAGACTGTGGTACGTGTTGACTAGTGGTGGGTCTCGCTGCTGAAGACTGATTATAATGGAAACTCTCCACAAGGAGGGCTCGCTCCAATACCCCCGTCTACGTCGGAATATTGAGGGAGATCATCGAAGCCCTGATCTCATGCCTGATTCCCTTCTCAAAGGTCTAGGCCCTGAAGAATGATTCCCGTACCATATCCATGGAGTAGCGCGAGAGGTCTGTGAACCTCGCTGAGTACTGAGCTACTGTCATGTTGCCCTGTTGCATATGAGGTAACTCCAGAATCCGCAATGCTTGAAGGGTGGCTGGTACAAACTCTGCCGAGAACAGGCTCTCGAAGTCTGTACAGAGTAGTGATGCCTCATCATGAACATAGAGCATCAGGCTCCACCATCTGCTTGTTGTTTCCTATAGGAGACTTGAGGAAAAGGATCCACATGAGGTCGGATGGTGTCCCCACTAACATGAATACTCTCACAACAGCCTCCATCCAATCCTCAGCTTCCTGTGGGTCTGTCTCTCCCTAGAACCTAGGCGGTCTCTGGTGCTGGAACTTGTGGAACACACTCAGGCGGCATGCACTCTCTAATACTAGGGCTAGTGGTATTGGTGGCCTAGCGGGTAGTGGTACCACTGGTACCGCCACAATTATGGGGCCCTGAACCAACGCCTCGTTGCTCGGTGGGCTACCATCTCATATGTAACTTGGAACCGTAGCTGCCTGCCTTTGTGTGGCCATCTTGAAAAGAAACAGGTGCACCACGGTTAAGAAAATATACTTGGTGAGCTGACACAGAGTAATAAAAAAAAAATTTCAAAGGAAACAGACATGCAATCACAATTTTCATATATTGAGTCGAAATTCAGAAGTCAGAGTCCTTTGATACCAATTTGTCCCGAACCGTCCTCAGGGCCCGTGCCGTGACTACCCCAAGCCCGCCTTTCATAGCCCAGGGGATGACGACTAGTACCAAAGGCGTAAATCCCCAAACTCAGAAGGAATTTCCTTTATAACTGTATGAAAACAAAACTAAAGAACTAATGGAAGCAAATTCTAAGAAAAAAATGAATACAGAATGAGTGCTAGAAAGTATATGGTCTAGAAATACAAGGCCAACAGTAAAGTACAGGAAAGGACAAACATGTACAACTAAAAAGACAAACAGCTAAAAGTTTCCTAGCAGCTTTTGGATTGTCCACCATAGATCATACCTAAAGGGTAGGTACCGATAGCCTCCTCAGTGCTCCAAATCCTTCTGTCTCCTCCGGGTACCGAATCGTCGTGAGGTCCACCCCCGGGTACCGTCTAGTCCTCGTACACTCTGCCTCGGCCAACACTGTCTGTCGTCTACATCCAACACAATGAGGTGTAGGAATAACCCATTTAGGGGAGAGTATAACAATACTCAGTAGGGACCCCGAGACTCTCATGGTCTCACAAAATCCACAAAGGATAAACCACAGTAGAAAGATACAGTCACGAAGTATCAACCAACCCTACTTAGATATACAGCCATACATATACCTAAGTTATCAATCACAGTCCGACTCTAACTATTGAGCCCAAGAACAAACCATTCCAAAAGGAAGTAAATTCAATCACCACATTGATAATGGTTGAAAGACATGACTCAACTCACACAAGTATACAACTCACAATGTGGGATAGAGATGATAAAATGTAGGCTCAGAATCATCTACTCTATCGAACCGACGTAGGATCCTAGAAAAATATCAGTGTTTTCGAACCCACATAGGATCCTGGTGGAGAATTCATCACTGTCGAACCCACGTATGATTCTTGTATAGTATTCATCGCTGTCGAACCCATGTAGGAACCTGGTATAGAAGTCGTCCCTATCGAACCCACGTAGGATTCTGGTGTAGTATTCATCATTGTCGAACCCACGTAGGATCCTGGTACAGAAGTCATCCCTGTTGAACTCACATAGGTTTCCAGTGTGGTATTCATCATTGTCAAACCCACGTAGGATCCATGTATAGAAGTTTTCACTGTCGAACCCACTTTGGATTTTGTCATCTCAATCGCAGCCAGCCCAAGGGTTCCCGCACACAACACGCTAGATTCCGGGAGGGTCCTCTCTTTTAGAAAAGGGGTCAATACATTAACTATCACATAGTTATGAGATGATGTATCCCGAATTTTTGTATCGTCGAAAGAAACCCAACGTGACAGACGGAGCATCAATCGGATGCCCGGTCTGAGAGTTATAAGTATTTTCACCCCAAGGGTCCAGTTTGATTTTGTGTACAATCCAACCCGGACAAAATCTAACCTCATATGAATCCCTTGTGGAGTATTCCAAAAGAACCGTCTCATCAAAAGGAATCCAATGTAGTTTACGACATGTCAAATGGACGTCTAGTCCTTATGTTATAAGTGTTTCTGCTCTGAGGACCTTGTTGGTTTCGGGATCGAACCAACCCGGCCGTACCAAAACATCATCAAATAGTTGAGTATAATATACCAAAAATGTATCTTCGATCAAAGGTATCCTATGCAATTGATGGTGCTCCAATCTGAGATCTGTAACTCGTGTTATGAGAGAAAAATCAAAAGTGGTCTGAAGAGGGGCGTCTGGGTCCGATCTGACCCGGCCCGCGCGGCCGGCCGCGGCTCGGCCCACTGGCCGAGCACGTTACGTGCACGCAGAGCAGGGTGGGTGGCCGCTTGGTGTCTTGTAACGTTGGTGCCAGCTAGCTCCGCCTGGCCTCCCCGGAACCCGCACTCGGGTTCCACTCCACTATTGCGGCCGGTGCCGCGGCGGCATGTGAGGGGCACCGCCGCCCCCAGGTGGCCGGCTGGTGCCGGCCATAGTCGCGCTCTTCCTCAGGCCACTAGAATCGTTTTGATGCTCCTTTTTTCCTCCGTTAAGCGCCTACATCCTCCTTGAGTCCTACTCATCACTAGGAAGACCTCAAATTAGGGATTCCCTTCTGTTCACCCATCGCCCATCAAACAGTGCATCAAGAAAAAATTAGCGGAGGGTCCGGACATATTTGTTAGCCCGTGCCCTCCACATTAGAGGCTCAAACAGTAAACCATCTTATAATTGAACTGAAAAAAATCCCCAGCTTAATCTCTACCCCATCCCGCAATCAACATCCATTCTGTATATCGACATTCTTGGGGGGTCGATCCGCGGTTGTTGTTTTTATCCAAGGGAAAAGATGAATTTAAAATAAAAGAATTCAACCTCGATTTCAAAAGCCTACCTCGATTGGAATTTCGTTCGTTGATGATGGCATCAATTCGTTGACGTCGGGGTGTGTCCGATGAGGAAGAGTCGTTGTTGGAAACACTCTTTGGGGGAGGTGTCTTCCCTTACTAGCCCCGGTTGGAAAGGAGGAAAACATGACTTTGTTCTTCGATGGAATCGACGTTCGTCATCGAAGAAGAAATCGTTCTTCACATTCCTCGCTGGAAAGGGTGATGTCCTCCAAATTTTCCCAACCCATGAAAGAAGATTATGCCCCCACCCAACCATAATAATTTAACTCATATTATTATGTTGGCAAAAAGAATTCAAAATAAGTCAAACACACAAACCAATTAATTAAAACAATAAAACAATGTGTTGTCACTATAAAGGATAATCCCAAGAGTTTCCCCTATTAATAGGGAGCTCAAGGGGTTCAAGGGGAGTTGATGGGTTTGGTGCTCGGGTGGGCCCACCACATAATATCTTCCAATGGGATGTTATGTGGGGTGTGGGCCCCACCTCCAACATCCCTTTGGAGGAAATAACCACCACATTTTAATAAAATTATGTAACAAATAAATTTTATTTAATTTATTAAGAATTCTCAAAAATTTTACTTTCACTCCCGATAAAATGCAACTACGGTGAAGGTCTGCTTAAGCAAATAACGGCGATGTGAGTTCATTTTTGTCCTTGAACTTCAATTCTGAGCATCAGTTCAAAAGATATAAAAACCCGCACGTACATTCACTGAACATACCCGAACAAAACTTCAGAAATTTATTCCAGGCACACCAGGCCTCAGAATCAGGCGCCGTCAGAAACTACGGATTCGTAAAATTCCAAATAATTTTAAAAAAATTACTTGAATTTTCAAGGTCTTTACAGGAATCATTTGAACTAGAAGAATAAAAGAAATATATGTACCATAAAATGTATTGAGGTTTGAAATGAAATTTCAAGGGCGAAATTTATTAAGGACGAAGGAAAGTAATAAACCTAGATTTTAAAAATGTTATTTCCTTCTGAATGAATTATGGATTACAAAGTAATGTAGTTGTACAAAACATATGATCTATATTATATTATTGTATTTGATTATAATTTTATAGAGATATCGTATGACTATTCTAAATAAATTATATTATGTTTTATGAACATTTTTAATATAGCCATTATATAGTCACCTTTATGATTAGAATATATTATGGTTTGTAATGAGATATAATTATTATAAAAGGAAAATCCATGACCACATCCTGTATAATTTTACCTTATGAGGAAAATTTATCCGAGATTCTAAGAGAGATAGAAATTATGGGATCATCCCTTGACCACGCCTATGGTCAGATTCAATATCTAAAAAACGAATGGAAATTTTATGATTTAATTTTATGTTATAGAGATCACAACAAAAACAATTTTCATTGAATCACCACATGAAAAACATCCATAATAGACCATTCCATTATGATGTACGCAGATGCAATAATGAGTTATGTATATAGTCATTAATATGTGGTTAAAATCCTCTAAAAATAAAATATTGAGTCCCCAATGTCATTTATTTTTGATCAAAGTAATATATATATATATATATATATATATTAAATTGCACCTAAATATAGGATGAAACTGATTGACTGGATTATTAATACCTAGAAACTAAAATTGTATTTTTCTGGTAAAAAATATATGTTAGATCTTTATTAGAAATAATTTTATGGAAAAATACATATTTTAAAATAATTTAATATTTCCATATTAATATTTTAAATATTACAGTTTAAACATTAATAAAAAGATTGAATTTATGAAATCATTATTAGTTTTTATATGGATTAAAATTTTTATAATGTAATAAATTTTGTATTTTTATTAAAATGAATGTTATATTAAAAACTAACAGTTCTAATATTTTTGAAAATATTATGGTAAAATAATTTAAAATATTTAATTCATAACATAAATTTTTTCCAATAATGTATTTTTTCATAATTTTATAAGACATTCAATTTTTTCAGAAAAATATAAATTCAATATATATATATATATATTGTTTTTATTATGATATCATAATGGGCCAAAAATGATGTAATAAAATATATAAACGGTTGGATTAACAAAAATAATTATTTTCATTCTACTTAGTTATTTTAATGTAATAATATTATTTTTACAAATATGTTAATTGACTTATAAAACCTTAAGTATATTTATAGATTTTGAATATTATTCTTTATGAATATGAATCACATCCACAAATTCAACTGTATTATCTAATGTATTTTAGACTATAACCATTTAATAATTGAAAAGAACTTCCCATTAGAAAAAACCATGGGGTGTAAACATGGGACATTCAATAGTTTTGAATATTTTAAACATAACATAAAAAACCTATGTTTAGAATTGAATAAGTAATCCATCTCACTTTTTCTATAAATACACACTCATTATCCCATTAATCATCACTCTATAGCCTCAAATAATATTGTGTCTCAAATTTGCCTTCAATTAATTACTCCCTTGGAGTTCCCATGTTCATATGGAGTACCACCCATGATTTTAGATGAAACCACTCAAGGTAAGGGTTCTTATTTGTCATATTTTCTTAGCAATAAAAATTTCGACATTATAATGACATTAGAAATTATTTTCATATACTTCCTTGTTTCAAATTCCATGTAATTATAATAAATATTATAAACTATTTTGAGTGATTATTTATTACCCCTCGTTATAGACATTTTCTAAGACATTGTTATGTTTATGTAAGGGTTCTCCCCTTCCTCTAATCAATTCAATAACTTTCTTTGTATTATGATTTTGTATTCTCTAGGGAAATTGTTTTCAAGAGTTTATACACATTATAGTACTATCTATATGATGCCTAAATATTTATATACAACATTTCAATCTCAATAATCCATAATGTGATATTTTATGTACACATGTCATGCGACTAAGATCATCTATTGATTACATATACCATAGATTTTTTTTGTGTGAATACCCATCCCAATTTTCAATCAAAGGTATTCATCAAGATGCGCCTGTCCTTTATTAATTGGGGAGAAAGACATATAAAAACCAAGTTAATTTATAATGGGAATAAAATAATGAAATTCAATCATACATTATATGATAATTTTAACACACGTAAATTTGGACAGTAATAAGATTGCACCATGATATCAATATAATAAATTGTGTAATGTTGTTATGCCATTAGATACCACATATGATTCATGGGAAGTTATCATATGGAAAAAATGTTATTTTTTCATAATTTTTTCCCTTGGATTGTTATTTTAATCCTTGTTTTATATTTTCAACACATTCCTATGATATCATGATTTTATGATACCATTTTCACATTCCATGCTTCGATGTGAGTACATATAATTAATAAGATTTTATGTTATCATAATACGCATATTCAATGACATGTTTTATTTTTAATTATGTTATTATTTATTATTCTGTTGTTATACATTAAATCTAAACCATTTCTTATATATGGACCCATGTTTTCTAGTTATGTATTAAGTGTTTTTATGGAAAATATTACCAGTTTATGGATATTTATATAATTTTGTTTTCTGCTATATTATCCAATCCCGAATCAATAATGCCATGCTTCAATTAAACCATCCCACAAGTATGGACACCTATATACTATAGGATGTATACTAGTTGTAAGGTTCCGTAGTGAAACTATGTAGAGAGTAAACCCCCTATTAGTGTTCACAATAACACAGAAATCAAGAAACATATAACAATATAAAATATCAGTACAAAGATACCAATAACATACTTCAATTATGAATGAATGTGAAAAAAACATTATATTCAAACAATGTACAATATTAGATCTCCAAAGAAGTAAATAATGTATAAAAATAAATAGATTTATAACAAATTGAGGGGGGGTCTAGATATTCAAGCCATTGCTCAACCTAGTCATCTAATTCATCATCATAAAACCTACTAGTTGATGAACATGGGATTCCTCCCATCCTATATATTAGAAAAGTGAGTGTTAATCAGTTACAAAAGTATCACGGATTCCCAAGTAGGGCATCAATACAACTTAGTAGGACATAACCTATATGGTCTGATACCCATCCTTAGAAATATAGTGAACATGCATGTGATAATATTACTATATTGTAAAAATTAATTTATTAATATGAAAAATAAAACATAATAAAGAATAAAAAAGTAAGAAATAAAAACATAATTTTTTAGTGGACATGTGTATAACTATCCACCATGTTCCCTAGTCATACATTCATTGGTTCCCTTCTAGAAGGATAGTGATAATATTTTATAAGAAAAAAAAATTGAAACATTGATAGAGAACAAGTCACTCGAATTCCTCCTGTCATTGTGTTTTCATTATACTCTACAATCTCAAGGAATCAAGTATACCATGATACTCATCACCCAATTGTCATCGAGTGATCATGCTAATCATCATCCACTAAGAATCATGAAAACATGTTACTTATAATTCATCTGGAATTGAGTGTGTCCATATACATGTTGTTACCGACATCACCATACCCATACCCTTTTCTTAGGTCAATCATTGGCATCATCGCATACCATGTGAACTCCCCATCTAAGGGATTAACATGGCACAATGGTATACCTATTCTGAGAACTAAGAGTAATTCTTATATGTAATGGTAACACATATAAATGGTAGACAACACAAGGAAATCATAGATATTTGGAGAGATGTGTATATCATAATTAGAATGAAGTAAAAACATATATTAGATATAGCCAACATGAATCATCATGAAACATGATACATAATCATACTCATGTAAATTATCATCATAAATTATGTCATTAGCTACAAGTTCACCCACATGTTTTCACGACCAACTACGACCAATAGGATATTCATAAAGAAATTTCCCATCAAGAAAACAAGAGTGATAATATATAATGATCCTGACTTATCATCATCATTCGAAATAGATACGCATGTGATCATAATTAAACATTATATTTATATATATATATCTATGTAAAATCTTGACACAACTCATTATACATGGTCTCATTGGATATGGGACTCATTTAACAAAACAACACACCCCATGTTGGCCATTTAGTTAATTGAACACAATAGTGATCAGGCCTCATCCATTAATAGTTGAAATCAAGAATGTGGATAAGGAAATATCATGGAACTTGGTACATTGTATATTTATATTATTCACGATTCTTTTATTTAATTACGATATCATCATCATTAAATTCTCAATTAGTAGGTATATTTCATTTAATTAATTAAGACTTCAGATCAATTAAATAATTATTAATTAGGCATTTTTATTTTATTTTATTAACTCTTGGTGATCATTAATTTAAAAAGTGTTACACGTTCATAACATAATTTTGTATTTAAAAGTCATTTTACTATAACACACCGAGTTGTTGTTAATTTTTTTCAAATAAAAATGATCTTTTGGATAGTTTGAATTTGATGAAACAATGATTCTTGTTTATTTTATAATAAATCACTATGTTTGGCTTGCGTTACCTGAAAACCCAATTTAATCATGCCCTACATGAAAAATAAAATTAATATATATCTATATTTAAATTTGTTTTTAACTTACGTTATAGTAAATAACAACATTCTTTGAAGGCTATTGTAACACATAAGATTGAGTTTTACTGAACAATACTACAACATTAAAATGTTATTACCTAATATAATAAGATATTACCTAGCTGTTAAGTTATTGATTAGGAATAGTGTTAAATAATTTATGAAAATATATATTTTACATAGATAATATATTATATCATAGGTTACCAATTAATTAGAAATGAATATGAGAACCGATTAAATGTGAAGGGAAATATTATTATTTTTTGGGTTATAAAGTTTTTTTACCATCATAAATTAAATTTATTATAAATAATGAGTGATATAAATTTTATATATATTCTATAAAATTAATAATTTTTTTATATTAATACAATATTATTTAAAGTCATAATATAAGAACAAACCCAATTTTAGGCTTAAAACAACATTTTTATTAAGGATTTTTTACCACATTTTAATGATGATCCCTATTAAATTCAAATATTTGGAAATTTTATAGATTTATTACTTCAATATAAACATCATTTTTTAAATATGAACATAATAATTTGGTTAGGGTGATTTTTTTTTTATTTTCCTGTGATGTTTTATTTTCTATTAATATTGAAAAATACTGAAATTTAATTCAAATATTCATTTTCATTTAATTTATTTATAACATTAAATTTTGATTTAAATTGTTTTAAAATTTTAAGCAGATAATATTTTTATCAATTAATCTAATTAATGTCATTAGAACCAATTTCACTTTGAAATTGGGTATAAAAACATAACAAAATGTTAGAAGTTTTTTATTTAAAAACCCATTGTGTCATCCCAGTAGTGGTATTAGTTTTAAATTAATTTCAACCATTTATATGATTATAATTTTGAAAAAATGGATTCTATATTTGGAATCAAAATAATATATAACATCTAATATGTTCATCACTGATTTCATAAAATATATTAGTGAAATTTATTAAACTTAATTACAATGGTTAAGATGACAATTAGGTTAATAAAGTTGTAAACCATACATTTATGACCCAAAAAAGCATAGAAACATGTCCAAAACCCATTTTATAGACATTAATAGTTCATTAAACTTCAATTATTTAGTTTTTTTGGTTTGTCATAATTTTTTAGGTAAAAAAACGGGTGTATATAATTTTTTTTTTCAAAAATGCCCTTTGTGTCCAATCTATTTCTTATGAGACCTAGGATCATACTAGATATACAAAATAAAATTCCCAAAATACACCCCTTCCTACTATAATCATTAACGTGGGAAGAAGTCAATCCAAGGAAGCCTTTTGGAAAAACTAAATTTAGTTACCCTATTCAGAGGTAACATCTTCTCTGAAAAACCATTGTTTTATTTATTTATCCGCACACTCAAAAATTTTTATTATTTTATTTTATAAAAAATTATCCTTACTATATTTCTATCTTTTATGATAAGTGTTGGACCTATGATTCCATAAAGCTTCATCTAATGGGTAATGAAAATTCTGTTTACGCGTACGTTGAACTAGCTCCTCACCAAACGATGATTGTTCAATTTTCCTTTACTACCCCACATGGTGGATATTGTGATGGAAAGTATTTTAATACATTTTAAATAATATTTATATTATTTATTTAATATTATATAATTATTTTAAAACATATATCTATATACTTTTTTTAATACGATAATGTCGTTTGAGAGATTGCGGACTACCACACCCTCAAAGTGATGTGATTCGTTAATATAGTAAAAAGAATATATTAAGGATAAATTTAGTGAATAAGTATGAAATATATAATATAATAATTATACAATAATATATATATATATAGATATAATACTTTTACTTTCATTCTTTCAACATGACAAATAAATAAAAATGGTGTTCATGCATATGTACTGCCTTCCATCTCCATGAACTGTGTATTCTGTTTCATAATTATATATAATCTGTATTATAATAATACATATATATTGAATATAAATTATATTAAAATCATCTTTTAAATTTCTTAATTCATGGAATAAATTTATAGATCAAAGATTTATCAAATTAAGACACATGCGAAAAAGAAAGGAGATATTTACTACAGTGAAACCTTAACATAGAGTCGTTATCAAGTGGGTAATATAATGTCATAATAAAAAATTAAATGTTATATTAAGTATTTATAATAAATTTATATTTATTATTCAAGAGGTGTGAATTAGTACGATGAGAGTTAAGAAAAAAATGTAAGGGTGTTTAATCTCACTTTTTATTTTAGTGAGATAAATGCTTTATTCACCACACATTCCTTTTATATGGTGTGTGTACTGCCCATGAATGTAATCAATATCAATGACTTTCAAGATTATTTATTATCATTCTTCCTTACAAGTAATATTATAACCCATCTCTTAAGAATATTCATGAATTTTATTCTTCTATTTTTATTAATGAAATATTCATTTATTAGAAGAATATGTTTTCCATTTGATATATAATATAGTTAAGAATCTATTTTTTAGAAAGCCCGACCATACCCACTCTTTGGTTGGAAATTTTTGTTCCTTCCCAAAAAAATTTCCTAAACAGGGATTACAAGAATAATCTATTATTATCATATGATCATGAAACGAAATATTAAACAATTTTTTATTTTACCAGTGAATCAAAAGTAATATTCTTATTGATTTCTGAATGAGGCATTTTATAACCTTTTTAAAGTATAAAATAAATGTTTTCTTACCTTTAAAATCATGTACATATTAACCCCCCATCATTTCATTTAAGACTCCTTTGAATTTTCCAAAGATTTATTTTTATGAAATTATTTTTAAAATTAACTTTCAAGAGAAATTAATTTCAAAATGTATTCAATATTATTTTGTTATTTTTGAAGTATTTTTTCATTCAAAATGATTACAAGAATTGTTTATATTATCTTAAATTACATTCAATGAAATGGCCTTCATAAAATTATCAACATTATTTTATATGTTTTAATGTTATGTTTATTAAAAGATTACGATTTTTTATAAATTTTCAATGTTATTTCAAAGAATTAATTTTTGAAAATATTTTGATACATATTGTATAAATTTTTAAGGAAGAACGTTTTCAAAATGGCTTCAAAATTTATTCATTGGAATTCACAGTATATCCTAAGAAACTGATTTTCAAAGGGTTTTATGTTAAAAAAATCTCCTTTCAATGGAGAAAGAATGTTTTCATCAATAAATCATTTTCAAAGATTTTTAATTTTTTTCCATCTAAGATGACATTTTATGATGTAACTCATTTCCCTATAAGAAATGATCTGAAGGTTTCAGTGATATTATTCCTATTAATGAGTTATGTTTAATTTCATGGTAATTTTGAAGAAAATTTCTATTTTTTGGGTTTTATGTTTATAAAATCCATTCCTCTTTAAGAGGTTATGATTTTGATTAAATAGGTTTTAAACTTATATGTTTTTATACATGTTGTGATATTATTATATTTTTAGGACACCCATTTGATATCATGTGTTAAGATACAATTGTTTATGATTTTGTGTCACATTATGTATGATTTAAGTATGATATGGGTGGGACCTATATCTCCCGCCAATACATTGGGTAATGATTTATATCTCATGAGATAGTCGTGGTTGGAATTAGAAATGAACATTGTTTAGTATTAAATGGAAGGAATGAGAAATTATTTTAGCTTATTATTATAGGTTTTAAATCTGGAATTTACTCAATTTAGTAATACATGGATGGAATAATAAATGAACTCACTTCTGTAATATAGGGTTGGAAGAAGCAGTGAACATTGTACCATAATACATGGATGGAACGGGGTGTGAACCAGATTCAGTAATGGACTTTGGCCACTAATATAGCCTTGGAATTAATGCCCTGACTAAAATAGAAATAGTTATATATTCTTATGTGTTTGTACGAAAGTTCATGTCTTATTACTAAGTTACAATATCTTTGTGTATGCTCTTAATTTCCTTATGATCTCGTTTTTTGAACTACCAAGACTTATTACATGATTCATGTTTATGTTCATTGATATAAAGGGTATGATCTTATATATTTTTTATCATGTTCTTGTACCATTATGCTGATAATTATTTTAACATGTTTCCCATGTTAACGGTTACTAGGAATCTGAGATCACCCCTTTTCATGTTACCTTTCCCCAGGTTAGGAATAATGTTTTTAGTTGACATAAAAAAGGCGGAGATCCTTATGAGAGATATTGATGATCATAGAGCAATATATAATATTTTATTCTCCATTTTCCTAAAGAAACTAAACTATTACTATCATATGTAATGTGTTTTTTGTAATTTTTCGAATATTCATCTTAAATGTTGTAATATCTAGGTTTTTTAAGACTATAAATCTATATTTGGTATCAAACGAATGGTTTATTCAACATTTGGGTACAAGTAATATAAACATATTGTGATATTCCTATGTATATTTTAAAGGAATGTATAGGGATGTCTTTAAGGGTGAGTATAAGGGTGGTTAAACATTTAGGAAAATGTACTGGAATTCTGGAAAAGGATAGTTTGAGTGTTTTTCGAGAAATACATCACTATCAAGATACTAAAAGTGGATGTGGCTCTATAAAAAATTTACCTAGGAGTAACAACTCAAAAATGATGATTCAGGTCTGACTTAGGGTATTCCGGTACATGAAAACAGGCTTTGTAGGGCACCTAGTTTGACACTCTCGGGGGATATTCTTTGTGAATTCAAAAAAGTCTTCATGAACTAAAAGAAAATAATTTATTATATTTTATAAATTAACAATCAAGGATGAAGCTAGGGTGTCACATATTAAGGAAGGTGTCATGATTTAGACATCCTATAAGTAATTATTATCATGGCTATGTGGTTTTCTCCTATGATGAGTAATTATCACACTATGTTTATGGTTTTAGTCAATGGAGGGATCTAGACGGAACTGGATTAATGTTCAACGTGATGAAGAACATTGTAATGAGATTTAAATTGGGATGATCATTTAAGTTAATGGTGTTATGATAATTCTTAATAAGTTTTTACATTACATGATTAATAACAAATACCTTAGATATCTCTCAAACACCCTAAGGAAGAAACAAAAGTAGTTCACTGAGAGTTCGAGTAATAGAGACCGTGGAAGAAAAAATATTTGGTTACCTGTGTGTCAAGAATTTGGAAAGAAACACCTAAGTGACTGTCTTAGAGGAACTATAAGATGTTTTTATTGTTGAAAAGTATGATACAAAGTATGTTACTACAAAAGAAAATTTATTATTTTGATTAACGAAGTGGAAGAAAATATTGGCCTCCATTAGGCCTCATTAAATATTATGTGTTTTATGTTTGTATTAACTCATCATTATAGAAATCAATGTCCCAATAGGAATCCTCCATATTATGATCACCAAGGTTGTATGATTTATGGTTATATTGCTAATGATGGAGATACTATAGATGAAATATGGAAGGAAAGATGTATTTTGTAATATGAAGAGGAAGGCTTGTTAATGGGAAAAATATGAAGTGGAATAATAAATGTTTTTGTTTATTTGGATTCAAGAATTATATTATATAAATTGGGAAATATATTAGAATTTCTTACATAATATTTTTTCAATAGATTTTCAACAATACATTGAATGGTTACGATGGAATATAAATGTGATATAATGGAAGGGTGATGTCAATAATAAAAAACTTGATTAAGGGAAAGATAACCCTTAATATGTACCTAATTTTACTATATTGTTATTTTTGGATAATTATATGTGGTATATGTATAAGTAAATTGGACATTATTGATTTAATTATAACTAAGTAAGGACATTTTGAAAGTAGTTCATGCTATCAAGGATGATATTTACATATTCATTGAATAATATAATATATCTAGTAATTTATCTCATAAGTAATAATTCATGTTTACTAAAATTAATTTTGGTAGTTAATGATGTTATCATTTTCCAGGAAAATTTTCTACGAGGGAATTCACATTTCTGGAATGTGACAACCAATATCTACTTTGTGATATAAGGGGGGAACAATGTTATGTTGATTTCATGACCTTCTTTTTAATGTTTTGGATTTCCATCTACTCGAAGGGTTATATGGTCAACTATTCATGAAATTATTATGTTAAAATTATTTAGAAGTATCTCTGCACTAATTTTTTTATTGAAAACATAATTTAACATGATATTTAGTGATTGAAAATAATTCAAGGATTCTCATATTATTTATTTTAGAAATTATCGTAAACGTGTTTTCATAAAATGACATAATGTGTATTGAGTGAAAAAAAATTAAGTCTAGAAAGTTTGTGGGTATTTAAATAATGATTGAAAGACGATAAGGGTTTCACTCCTAATAATTTCCTACACAATGTCTAGGTTATTGTTTAATTATTATTTTTCAATAATTATTATTGATGAACCAATAATATATATTTTAAAGAATATTTGGACACAAATAGTTTTACTTTTCAATCCTTTATGGGCCTTAATATCAGCTAAAATTTTATTTAAAAACATCAGGCAACAATGTTAACTTTTGGACATCGATTTCTTAAAGTAATTGATGAATAATAAAAAGATAAAATAACAACTAAAGAATGAATTTTTTTATATAATTATATCATGTAATTATATTTATATATATTATTGAACTGTAAAAGTATTTTTGAATAGAAAGATAATGATAAAAATAATATGTGCTATCTTAATACTGTAATTATATTGAACTAATGACCTTTTAAATAATAATAGATCATGAATTTGATGCCCTAAAATCCTCTTTAATCATTAAATTATTTGTGATTGATGACCTCAATCATTCCCTCTAAATATTTACTCTTTTCTTGCACGTCCAATATTCACTCCCAACCTTTGTCTCCTATGTGGAAACATAGTTATATGTTACATTGGGTAACCGTTATGGTTCCAACATTCCATTTTTATGGGAAGTTTTAGTAATGATTTTTATGATGTTGGTTTTGATGAATGAAACAATCAGTTAATAAACAATTGATATCCCAAACATATTTTTAAGAAGAAATTAATTTTATGGGTGGAATAATATAACACCCTAGGATGTTTTGATTTATTATTTTTGAATTAATTTATTCTTTTGGATATTTTTTCATTTCATTCAACATTGATGATTGTTTATTTTATATTAAAGAAATATGTTTTTCTTGTGTTTTACACAAAACCATGTTAATCATGAACTATAAACAACATAAAAATTATCTTTCTTTACATATAACACCGAGGGTACCTTTTATTATATGCAATAATGACTTTCCTCAACCTCTTGTGTAACCCACAAGACCAAGTTTTACCGAACAATAATATATCATTAAAATTTTATTACTTAATATAATAAGACATAACATAGCTATTAAATTATAGGTTATGAATATTATTAACTAATTTATCAAAAATATACATTTTACCCGAATTTTAGAAGAATTTATTTGTTACCAATTAATTAGAAATGAATATGAAAACAGATTGAATATAAAAGAAAATATTATTATTTTTATGGTAATAAAGTTGTTTTATCCTATTAAATTCAATTTAATTTAATTTTGGAGTGATATCAATGTAATATAAATTTTATATATTATATAAAAGAATTTCTATATTCATCCAATGTATTTTAAATACATAAGATAAGACTAAACCCAATATAATGGTAAAAACCCAATATTTTTATTAACGCATTTTTACCTCCTTTTAACGGAGAACCCATTTTAGATCCAATTTTTGTAACATTTAAATATTTTATATAAAAAATAAAAAGAATATTTTAATTCATTATTTAATAACTTGGTTAGGGAATATATTTGGTAATTTTACGATATATTTTATTTTGTAATGAATAGTAAAAAATATTGAATTATAATTCAAAAATACATTTTCATTTTATTTATTTATAACGAAAAAAATGTGTTTTTAATTAGTTTAAAAGATTAATCAAATAACATTTTTATCAATTAATAAAATTTTGTTAATTGAAGTCCATTTCAAAATTTAATTGTGTATAAAAACAAAGAAAAACATTGGATGTTTTTACTTTAAAAACATACAGTTTCATCCCATCAATGGGATTAATTTTAAATTCATTTCATCAAGTATTTAGATGAGAATTAGGAAACATTTATTCCATATTTTTAAACACAATTATTTATAATTTTTATTTATTTCATATTTTATTACACAAAATATTAATGAATGTGATTAAAAGTAATGACAATGTTTAAGAGAAAACTTAGTTTAACGAAGTACTAAAAATTAAATTTAAGACACTAAACTACATAAAAAAATGTTAAAATCCATTGTGTGGAAATTATTTGGCAGTGAAATATCAATTCATGATTTCGTTATGTTTGGTACGTTTTTTGTTATTTAAAACGTGGATACACCTAACTTGTTTTCAAAAAAGCCAAATGTGTTCCTTACCTTCTTTATAAATGGACACCAACTCTCCCTCTTATTCACAACTCAAAAAAATCATAGAATTGGAAAATATCTACCAAATATAATTATCAAAATCTCTAAATTCCTCCTAAAATCCATCCCTTGGGTAAAAGGAAGTCTAAATAATCCTTTTTGAAAAAAAAAACAAAAAGGAGTTAACTGATTAAGAGGTAATGTCTTCTCTCAAGAACTTTTATTTTATTTTATTTATCCACCCCTTATAATCTCATTATTATGTTATTCTATAAAAACAAAACTATCCTAAATATAATAGTGCGTTATTATGATAATTATATGACCTAAAATTACACACAACACCATCAAATGGGTAATAAATATACTTTTTACTTGTATGAAAAACTACAGTCTGAATAAACAATGATTGTTATTTTATTCATTGATGTCTATCATTGGGGAAATTATCATGGAAACTCTATTTATATATGTTAAAAATTATATTTATTAATTGTTTAATATTTTTTAATTATTTTATATCAAATATCTTCATATTATACATTTTGTGTTAATATGATAATTTCCTTTGAGAAAGTGGGACTACCAGCCCATAAAGTGATCTGATTCATTCGTACACTACAAATAATGAATAAGTATGGATTTAGTGAATATATATGATGTATAAGATATAATAAGGCTACTAAAATAGAGATATATATATATACATATATACGTATAATTCCTTCACTTCCTTTCTATACGATAATTAAATGGAAATCACATTCATGTGTACGTACGACATACCATCACGATGAATGGTATACTCCATTTCATATTTCTATATCTTGTGGATTATTATAAAAAAATATAGATAATAAAAATTATATTTAAATAATTTTTTAAATTCTCTAAGTCATGATATAAATATAAGGACCAAATAGATAACAAATTATTACAGATGGGAAAAAAGTGTATATTACCTGAAGTGAGATCATAACATGGAATTGTTTAAAATAGGGTAATATAAATCCATAATAAAAATATATATTTCCAAATAAGTAATAAAATTGTTCTAAGATATATGTATAGGAAATTTACACTTAATATATAGGGGGTTTAAATGATTATAACTAGAGTTAAAAAACATGGTCAGGGGATTTGATCTCACATTTTATTTTTGTGAGATTCATGATTTTTTCCAAACCCATTCCTTTTATGTTCTTTGAATAATGACTATTTATGCAATAAATTATTATTATATTCAAATTTATGGGTATTATAATATCCATTATATGACCTTTATTTCTTGGGGTTTATGTTTGAAAATTTACCAAATTAGTAAAATAGGTTTTTATTAATTTGTTATTTGTGAGACTCATGTCTTTTTAGGAACCTAAATTAATTTTTAATGGAATATAAATTCATTTTATATGATATATCAGGAACCACCATATTATAATGATATTATATTCTTCATCTAGTTTTGTTTTCTTCTATGGTGTGTATGATACTAAGTTACCCAGTGGCAATAGTTTATTATTACAGTCTCATCGCTTTTCAAGATTGGTTATGTTTATGCTTCCTTTAATGATATCATATTACCGATATCTCAAAAACGTTCAACAATTTTAATATCATTTTAATATTCATAATATATTAATATATTGTTACAATATTTCTAATATTTATTACTAAAGATTTTTAAGAATGTTTTTATGAAATTATAGAATTACATTATTTGCAGTAAGAAATCTGTTTTCTTTGAAAACCACATTTCTAAAAAGTGTTTCTAATAATATTATACTGATATAGTATGATCATTAATATATATTTTTAAACATTTTGTATATTCCCAATTATTTTACATGAATATCATTTCTCTTTCCTAATGAGGCATTTTTCTATCCATTTTACCGAAAAAAGGAATCTTCTTTTTAGCTCATGCGACATGTACAGACTTACCTGTTGTCATATCATCGAAGATTCCTTTGAATTTTTAAAAGTTTTATTTATAATAATATATTTTTTAATGTTATTTTAATGGATATTTTTTAAAAAAATATCAGGATTATTTTATATGTTTTCAAGGAATATTGTTTGAAAAAAAATCAATCTTTATTTATT
The DNA here is from genome assembly GCA_963277665.1 of Viscum album. Taxonomy (NCBI): domain Eukaryota; kingdom Viridiplantae; phylum Streptophyta; class Magnoliopsida; order Santalales; family Viscaceae; genus Viscum; species Viscum album. Next base: position 1,677,464,798 of record OY728132.1, on the reverse strand, counting down.
AGTTTTCTAGGTATTTTTAGAGAAATTGTTTTAAAAAAATAAATATTATTTCATAGTTTATCGAGTAAAATAGTTTTCAAAACATTATCAATAATTATTTCTATTTTTTCATTTTTTATTAAAGGAAAATGTTTTTTAAAATATTTTGAATCATATTTTATAAGTTACCATGGAAATTCTTTTTTAAAATGAAATCAATTCTTTATTATAATCATTGATGGTATTTTCTACGAAAATGATTACGAAATGGTTTTACATTTTGAAAATAATATTTCAAAGAAGAAATTATATATTCCTCAATTTAAAATTTTGAATGTTATTTCACATTTATTTTCCATCTAAGATGAAATATGTTGATGTTATTCATTCCCTTCTGGGAAATGATCTAATGGTTCCATTGATATTGTTTTTATGAATGGGTTATTCATAATGTCATGGTATTTATGAAACCCGTTTCTCTTTTAAGGATTTTATGTTTATGAAATACATTTATCTTTCATAGTATATTCTCTTGATGACATGATTTTGAAACCTATATCTATTTCCATAGGTTATGCTATGTATATATATTTATGATAGTAATTTCTTTTCATGGGTTAAGATATTATTTTTTTATGATTTTTTGGCACACATATGTATGATTTCACAATGATATGGATGTGACCTATATCTACCTTAAATTTATTCTTTAAATATTTATATCTTAAGATATAGACATGGTTGGAATGAGAAATAAAATTTGTTCTGTATTACTGAGATGGATAGAGAAATGAACTTGGTTTAGTATTATAGGTCTCTAATGAGTAACAAAATCAGTTAAATGATACAAGGAAACTGTGAGAAATGAACATGGTTCCATAGTAGTGATATGGAATGGGGAGTGAACATAGTTCAGTAATACAGGGTGACAAACTGGTGTGACCCATTTCAGAAATGGTTTTTTTTCAACCAAGATGGCCTTGGCAGCAATGCCTTGACAACTATGTAAATAATTATATATGCTTATGTGTTTTCCAGAATTCCATGTTTTATTCATATCTTATACATTCATGGATTTTTTTCGTTTTTCCTTATGATTCATGTCTTATGATTTACCATGATTTATTCGAAGATACTTGTTTATGATCTTTGATATGCGTGGTATTATCTTATACGTTCTTGATTATGTTCTCATACCCTTATGCTCGTTATCCTGGTTACATTTTTATTTTGTTTACCCTTACTGAGGATCTAATCTGAACCCTTTTTATGTTACGTTTCCCAAGGTTAGTATGAAATGTTTTAGGTATATGTATTAAATATTTAGTAATTTATGGGAGATGATGATGATATTTCACCAGGATAGACTATTGTGTTTTCCATGTTTCTATATATACTAAACTATTATCGTCATTTGGCATGTATGTCTATAATTTATTAAATATAAATCATAAATGATATAATATCCATGTTTTTTATAATAGTTCACAATAAATTATATGGTTTTTAAACTCATATAGACTGACAATAAACTATGAATAAACTATTGGGTTGAGTATACATGACTACCCACCTCAAAAATATTCAACAATAAACCTAGAAAGGCCCAACGACTTAGTATGAGTCATCTAAGTCCAATCAAAATCCAATGATCCCCACAAAGAACATATCAAGAAACATAATTCTATATAATTAATTATAAATCAAATATAAATATTATAAATATTATAAGATTCAACCTTTGAAAACCTAAATAGCTGATTCCTAATGACTTACCACACATCACCACCCACTCTAGAAGATGACTGACCATCCATAGAAGGCCCATCTTGCACATCTGAAATCATTTTGAGAAAAATGCCTATGACGTAGAAAAATAAAAAGGTCTTATATAATATAACTAAACAAACAATATTAGAATAAACTAAAAAAATTTACCTTATCACCCATGTCATTTATTAGAGTGTTAGCCAATCCTGACATTCTCTCGATGCTAGGATGAGTGAAATTCCAAAATCAAATCAATGTATTGATGAAAAATTAGACTCAAATTTACCTCAAAACCATATAAATAAATATCAAGAAACATGACTTTAATAAAGCACATGTCGATGGTTTTTCTCACTATAACAAGACATTTTTTAGTTATGGGATCCAAAGTCTCATAATTATAAAAAATTTAATCCAATATCAATTGGAATTTCCCTTTAATTTCACTAATTATAAATAATGATTAATAAATATATTTCAAAGAGAGAAGACACCTAAAGGGATTTTAAGGGTGTATAATACCAACAGGGATACATCATAGTAGAAAACATATAGACCCATGAAGAAACAAGGCCAAACTATGTACTAGATTAAAAAATCCTTCAGACCCATAAAAACCCAATTACGTAAGTAAATGGAATGTAACTGATGATTATAAAACCAAAATATTCTCTTTAACAAAACAAAAATTCTTCCCAAAAGTTGTTCAAGGTGTAGAAAATGTTTTACATGCTGATAGATTTTACGAAAAACATCTAATGCCCTTAAAAGATAATTCATGTTATTACACAAGGTTGCAACCAATGAATACTTCCTACATCTACCTACGTCATTATAAACCATCCATATTCACATGAACTTTCTTCCAGATCACTGATTATATCTAGACATATATAAATAAAATCATTTTATGAATTAAAACCATTGAATTAAAGAATAATGATCCAGTTCTCAAAAATGAACTATTCACTAAACTAATATTCTTATTTTCAAATTGGAATATCCATACTATAACTCATGTATTTACAGACACCCCACAATTGCGCTTATCATCCTTGAAAATTTATGGTAGCAGATGCATCACATCACACAATCTACCATGATCTTAATTTATAATGATTTATCTATTTTCCATCCCAAATTCCCTATCACCACCACAATGTCATTCTCATATATTAAAGACTATAAAAATCACACCATGAAACTACCAGGATGAACACCAGAATCCTAGACACATGAAAATTATCATTTAACGTCGATACCAAGATCACCACACATGTAGAACATGAAACCATACAGTTTCATCAACAAATTCCTACTAAACCCCAAATTTTATCTCTAATATAGTAATCCTCATATATAAGGTAATTAAAAATATTCCAATGTCAAATTTAATATGGTCTAATGCCATCATTCATGGTCAAGGAAAGACATGGGTTAATTGTCATAATAAAAACATCATTTCTATTCCAATCTGACCATTGGGTTTTAACCAACAAATGAAACCCAAACAATAATTCCATTACTAAAAAGCATAAACCTATTTTAAAAACCTAAGTAAAATCATATATGATGAGTTTCATTAGGTTCAAACCCATGATATTCTCATTTATAAGGAAACACAATTATATCTATTTCATGTCATCGTCCTATAAATGAAACCATTATAAACAATTTATTCACCATAACCATTTACTACAATATCTAAATAATTAAAGGAGTCATTAAATCAGCCATTTTTTTTAATTTAATCCCAAAATAAACATCAATAAAGTTTTCATGGTGCATTCATCAATCATTTTATGACCCCAAGGCTCTCAACCATGTAACAGTGCACCAACAAGTAAAACCTCTCTTGGTTTTAACCAATTCTCTCCAGAGCCTATTGAATATGTCTAGTTTATTTTAGGAAAACAAATAAATCACAAATTAGAAATAATTTTATAAATTAGACACCATTAGTTTCATCATACAATAGTCTTATGGACTGATCATGATCATTATATGGATATTCTTTCAGGGACAATGAACCTTCCCTCAAGAGAGGACATTTCCCACACAACATTCACTATACTCTAAAACAAGTGATTATTGTTATGGTTGCCATACTTTGAAGAGATAATCATACCAAGTTTACAAATAGTTTATCAGAAAACATGATAACTATTTATGTCCATCTATCCATCTAACTTCAATAAAAAATACTACACACATTGGAAGAGAATATTTCTTAGAACATAGTTTTGTGTATGTAGGGGTCCATTGGGAGGAAAAAAATGTTATCTAGAATCCATGGTATTTGTTTTGATTTCTAACTTATATGGGTCTTTTCCCCTTATGCAAGATTGAATTCAGGCAACAAATATCCACAAACTAATAAACCAGTTTTCTATACAGTGTTATCTCATTATATTGATAATGTTATCATCTACAATAAAAGAATACTCTCTATGTATTAACCATTGAGTGAAAAAACCATGTGAGCATTATGGAAAACACAATGTTTTGGAATATTAAGATTGAATTTGATCCAGATCATCAGGTACATACCATCACTATCTATCCCGGGTTCATCTATTGAATCAAGAAAATTATCTACTGTCACATCACCACCTTAATTAAAAATGTTCAACCAAACCAACAATTAACCACCTCATGAAAGTTCATACATTAAGGAGTTTCCTATAAAAAATGACAACACTACTCTTTCCCCCCATTGTATTACTTCTTACCCCATGGGCCACAGACCATTGTGTTGGAACTATGTATCTTTTTTCATTATTCACACCCCAACGTGGTAGCTCAACCATATTAATCACTCACAAAGCTCCTATTTCGAAAAAGAAAACTCCTTTATACATATTGTCAACTTGAACCACCCATGGAATTGGTGATATGATAATATACTGTGGGTCTACCATGCCCTAAACCCAATTTAATTTTTTGATTAATGTCACTCAAGGTTATCTATAACTTATTGTTGTTAAAAAACTTATAAGAACTTCCTCTAGACCTTCCAACGGATACTCACATAAAAATATAATTTTCATAAATGAAGTATGCCCCTATACATAAAAATGTAAAATTATTTTAAATTGTATATTTTAACTCTAGTTACACCCAATAGGAATGAAGAATCATCTTGATGGTTACAAGAGTTTCATTTATAAGGCCTCAAGGTCTTCACATTACTTGCAAAAGGATCCAGAGTGAATTTCCTTTCATGAAACATCATCTAAGTACATATCCATATATATTTAATGATGGATTATCCCTTGTAATAACCACATTAAGACCAAATAAAAAAGGATTAATTAAAATTAATTCCACTAGGTTATATATTCGAAAATAAATATAGACTATATTTGATTCCTCAATCATCTGGACCTATATATAGTTTACATAAACAAGGGTTTAAATCAGGCATTTAACATTAGATAATGAACTAAAAAGTGGCACTACACTATCTATGCATAGAGGGACCACATCATGTAACTCCCATCATTTTTTTATGTCATAATTTCCTTGTTTTACCCCATATTAGTCTCAACATTACTTTTTTTCAGATGTATACATGTATAGGATTCCAATAAGAATATTTTACTCAAGATCCAATATGTGAGACTTAGTAAAATTCACTGACACAAATGCATATAAATCATTCATCATCAGTAAAACCACTCACAAACATTATATAAAGTATTTGGAACCAACTTAAAAAACATGATTAATGTTATGCGCCTTACTGATACAAAAAATATTCAAAACCATATGATACCACAAACCTTTGAATTCATGTGTGTCACAAAATATGAAAACATACGGTCATAATAGTCCAATCCACAAATATAGATCTCATACCCTGGTAAAATGGATATCCAATGGGATGGGTTTTCATGATAGACATGATCATGTTTAATATCATGATCCAACAGATTCCTATGAAATCCATTTATAAACATCATAATCAATAAAATAAAACAGGAACTAATACCATTTTGTAACATATTTACCTAAATCATTGTGTCTCGACCGGAATGTCTGATGACCTCAGGTGCACTTCCTCATATAACTGATGTTTTTGACTAGAAACAATGGTCTCGACTGGAACTATGTGGAGACTAGACAATCAATACGACTGAAAAATAATAACTAAATAATAAAATATATGAAAATATTATATTATAGTAAAAATATTAAAAAAAATAGAAGAATTATGAATGAATTCAAAAACAAAAGTTTCAATTATGAACAAAATTAAACCGTCATTCGCCCACTATGAAGATAAAATATATTAACAAGGAATGGTATACATATAAAGAGGCTCCTCATCTCCAATCATCACCTAATCCATATCTATTAAATCATAGAGAGCTACCCGACTAGACAATCAACCAAGAATTCATTCCATCCTACAATTACAACACGTGACGGATGTTCAGTTACTGATGTGTTATGGTTGACTAAGAATGGTTTGAGTATATCTTAGAGGTAAAAAGAAACACGAGAACAAAATCAAAAAACTTCAATGAACATGCATGTGATAAACACATTAAAATTTAAAAATAAAATAAATAACTATGAAATATAAATAATAATTACTTATAAAAAATCTATGTAAATATCCCATATATGTTCGGAAGTAATTAACTTACCAGACCGCCACAATCCCCATCATTATGTTTTTCATATTCCTTTCAAAACTATGAAAAAAAGATATGAAAAATAATCACAACTACACTAATATATAGTGAGTATATTTCAATAAATATTCACGGATTCATGTTTATATTATACTCAGAATCATCAAGGAATCAAGTTCTCATGAAAATCATCATCCCCTCGGCATTGAGTAAGCATGGTACATGGAATTCACTATGCATTGAGTTCATCCAACTACACAATATAAACAGGATAATCATACATATATTATTTTATTAGGTCCATCATTTCCAATATCTTATGTCATGCTCACTCCCCTTGAAGGGATAATCATGTTATAACTATCAACTTGTTTTTAGTACTAGGAACATTTCCTACAAAAAATAGTAACACATATAATACGGTAATGTATACAAGTAAAGCATACATATAGACTGATATTAGTATATAATCACATGAATAATGTACCAATAAAAAACACATGTGATGAAAATAAATAACTGTGAAAGAAGATAAGTAGGTATTATAATGGAAATAGACATCATAATGGATATTTCGAGCTACATGATAACCCACATGTAATCACTATCAAGAATGGTAAATAAGAACATACAATCCATTATCGCATTAGGGAAAAAAGTGTTCACGTATAATTAGAACAAGTAATACCATCAAGTTCTATACCAAATAAACATGTTAACATAATAAAACATGGCATATTGGCTATCTAGGAATTATCATTGAAAAAGACATCATATATGGTCTCATGGGATCTATGTCTCATGTAGCACAAAAACACACCATATTGATTGCATGTTCCTAAAGGCACTCATTTTTTATGAAGACTCATCCATCGGAGCCCACCATCAAGACAGTAAAAATGGGCCCATTGTGGCCCTTGTATATTTCCAAATTACATTAAGAACAATACCATTAATTAATTAATAATTTAGGATCCCTGATTAGTTAAGAATGATCCTGGTTTTCATTATATAATTAAAATTATAGGATAAATAATCAGATAAATATCAAGAATCTTCCATAAATTAATTAAAACAACAACTTCATTTGTTATCTAATAATTATATATTTTGAATGAAATTATAAATGTAAAGTTCATTCACCAATGTTTGTGAACCACATATCATAATACATTAAATAATTCATAAAAATAGGGAAGACTGTATATGACCCCTAGCTTAAAAAATTAACTCGAAGCCAATAAAGGCCCAATAGATTTGTCTTAGTATCCCATGTTTGTTTAAACATCATGATCTTCATCAAGGTTCTTTTCAGTCCAGGGAATTACTAATAATTAATTAAAAATAAAATATGTTTAATTAAAATATTACATTAACAAATATTCAAATAAATAACTCTATTTCTAAAAGTCATACTTGACACCACCCATATTCAAAACCATAACTAACCACCCATGGAAGGTCTATATGCCACTTTAGATTTAATTCTAGGAAAAATTCACATCATGTAGACATAAAAAGAAGGCCAATTTATTATAATTATGTTGTAAACATTGGAGGAAACCAACCAAATTATATTGCTTATTCACAATTTTCATTTATGGAGTTCCAACCAGTCCCAACACACTATTGGAATGGAGAAGTCCAAAAATCAATTCTATGTTTTGATGAATAATTAAACATAAAATGAGAATTATAATACAAATAACATTTAAGGTATATACCTTCATAGAGAAACTATCAATGGTTCATAATCATCATCATGAGATATGCTCTAACCAAGAGATCCAAAGTCTTATCATTTATAGAAAATTACACCAAAGATCCATTGTAATTTACATATGATTTATCTAATCATAAATAAGATAGAATGAAATTGAATTCAAAGAGAAAATATAAATCAAGTTATTTAAATGTCTATGGAATATCATTATGGGTCTATATCAAAAGATTAAAAATTTATTTGTGAATAAATGAAGTCATATGAGCTCATAGAAGCCAAAACACTTCATTCCCATCAAAAAAATTCACACGGAACTCATAATAATGAAATTAGGGGTTTTAAAAATAAATAAAAACTTATAACATCATGAATTTTCCAAATATAATACCACGGTGTGGAACATGGTTACACATCGTTAGTAATTAAGAGATATCACATTGAGATCCAATGACATATAATACACTGTGTAACACAATGTGGAACACCATGAATACTTTTTTAAAGAAACATATAATGAATGAAACCTTACATATTCACTCATACATTATTCCATATATCCAAAAATATCTATAATTTCTTTAAAAAAACTCCTTAGAGGTATTTTATCCATTGTATTAAATACAAGATATCCTATTCTAAAAATGAATAGACACCGAAATAGAAGTGTATAATTTTCATTAGTAGTTTCCAACCAATAAAGACATGGGTTGTTACATATTTGTATTTTCATGTTAATGAACTACTTTTATGATTCCCCAAAGATGTAATACTCTAAATTTTCTGGGATTTTATTATTTTTATCTTTATAGAGAAAGGTATTAAACAATTATTATGGATGTTTTTTTATAAAAATAAAACCCAAAATAATTTTATTGTCATTCCTTTTTATATTTAGTTAGTGAAAAAATATATTTGAATTCATTTTTATCATAATAACCTATTACTTGAAAAAAATAGTTTGAAATTAGTTTTATAGCCCTCTAAAATTAAGGTTTCTGAAAGACTTTTGTAAAACCATTTTTGAAAATACAACTAAATCTTAGGAGTAAATAAATCGCTATAAATTATCCGAACTAGAAACTAATTCCAGTGAATTAGATAGAAATAAAATTAATAATTTAAAATTAACATCATGGGAATAATCCAATATGGTCAATATGGCAATGGGAATCCAAGAACTATGTTCAATAACTTGTGATGTCAACACAATTAGTTGAAAATTTATCAGATCACTAGCTAGTGGGATAATCATATATACTTCTCGAGGTATCGATAGTGGATAATTAACCTATCATGAATATGGCTATATTACCTATGGAACTATACATCCATCAAAATACATAATCTATAGGATATCTCACACATAAAGTAGAAATCAATGTAGTGAAGATAAATAATAAATATGTGTTGGTCGGAGTGGACACTCAAGAGGGGGGTGAATTGAGTTCCAATTAAAATTTATTTTAAAAGGTATTTCTATTAAAATCCCCCAAAGTTATAAAACCAGTAAAAATGTTGTGAATTTTTAAAACTATAAAGGTTCAACCAGGTTCTCAAAGATTGATTAGGTCTCAGTTAATTTAATCAGACGATTAAATTAGCTTTTGAAACTAATCTACTTATTTACAATAGTTATAAACACTTGATAATTTAACTATCAAATTATCTTTAAAATATTTTTGTATTTCAAAGTCATAGTAGAGGAGTATAAATTATATAGTACTTTATACTTTTGAAACCAAAATGAATAGTAGATATAACCAAGAGGTTCAGTCTCAAGTTGAGACATAGTCCTCTCAAATTTATATAAATTTGATCCACACCCTGGATCAAGGTTAACAATAGTACAATATTGTCTCGGCCATGCAGGGACCTATACCACAGTTCTTAGTTGGAAACAAAAATGGAGACCATGCCCCACAATTACCTCTTCCATAGTTGACGTGGGTAAACAAGAATAAACAGTTTGGTGTAAGGATTTTGTTATCATTCAGTTGAGCACAAGAGTCAGTGTGTTTTAAGATATATAAAGTAGACACACTGCCAAAAAAAGTAAATAATAAATCACATAGAGATAGTATATGAATGTTTATAATGCTCTAGTTATTGGAAGTGCAGATCTGGACTCGTTAGATTCACCAGAAATGATTCTGAGTCCTTCTCTGTTTTTTCTGTTGAAAAATAGAGTGTCATGGTTCAACTTTTGTGTCTCCAGGAGAGAAGATATTCTCTTGAATTCAGATTACTTCATGTGTTCTTCAGTAATGTAGGATTTCATGTATGTAACTTCTTTGAGGATCGTTTATTGTGTTCTTCACTGTTGTGATCAGGATTGTTCTTCGATTTAGTACAGAGCTCGTGTGTATTTTATTATGTGTGTCGAGACTTGTCAAGCACGAGAGTATCTACTGTAGCTTAATCATATTTATATTCCACGAGATCCAGCAATAGTAATGATTTTCTTTCCATAAGTATGAGGTACGGTTTCCTAACATACCAACAACTATCATTAAATAACATTAATTTCATTAAAAACATCAAATATGACCATTAGAAATATTTAAATAATATTGAAAAAAAGGTTAAGAAACGGTGTCACAGTAGTTGTGTAAACGGTGTCTCTTTGAACTGGTGTCTCCTTCACAGTATGTGCTTCATGGTGTGTCCATGTCATGGTGTATAGCTCAATGTATCTGACTCACGGTGTCTGAGTCACGGTGTTTGACTCATGATGTGTCATTTATGGTTTCTGGGTCACGGTGTGTCCTTAACGGTGTCTGGGTCATGGTGTGTCCTTCACAGTGTCTGGGTCACGATGTGTCCTTCATGGTGTCTGCAACTTAGACTTCACGGTTTCTATGTCTTGCACACAGTCTGCCTTACTATGTCAAAATTCACGGTGTCTTGATACTTAGGCAAATAACTGTATTCAAACTTAAACAGTAATATGTATAATGTGAAATAAAGAGGTTTGATAAGATAAGTAAGATTTGTTATCATGCATAAGATTTAGACAGAATAATGAGATTAATAAATAGTAATAAGATTAGAAATAATTAAAACAAGATGTGTAATTATTATTGAGATTATTTATCATTAAATCATGATTAATACATGAGGATTCAAACAATCTCCCCCTTTTTTATGATCACAAATCTTGTATAGTCAAAGTATAAATGAAATGAAACGATAAAGAAAGTAACATAAAGAATAACAGATTTATCCAAAACATATCACATTAGAATACTTATACAAATACTTTTACTTTTTCTCCCCCTTTTGGGATTATAAAAAAGTAGAGAGAATGGATTTAAAAAATTAATTTTTCATTAAAACTATTCAGAAGAGAGCATACAATAGAAATAAAAAAAATCAAAGACGTCCCATCAAAATATTAAGAAGCACTGGGCGACGTCAGGGATTGGATTTCTCTTTGCCTTTATCAGCAGCAGGAGCCGAATCTGATGTAGAAGAAGGCATGGAGATAGTAGACAAATATGGTAAAGGTAGACCTTCAAAAATAGATGGAGCCAAAGAAGGAGAAGTTGAAGATCTAGTCTGTGGTTGAGCAATAATGACTGGTCTGATCTGAGAAAGGGCTTGGTTGTCTGACATGGAAGTTGAGGCTAGGGTAGGGAGACTAGGTCTACGGGGTCCAGCAGCTAGAGAAATGATAGCAGTACTCTGCACATGAAGTTACAGCATCCAATGATTTATGAAATCAGTAATGATTTCTCCACCATATTCCATAGCCTTTTCAAAATCGTCCTTATTCTCCATGGATTTGTCCGAAAATCTAGTGAACTCTGTAAGCTTCTGAACATGAGCTTTAAAAGCTTGAGTCACTTGAGGGATTTTAAAATTGTCCACAAAATACGTAAAGTGATTGGTCATATAACTTCTGGAAAAAATACTCGTGAGATAAACATCTATCTTCTTGGTGACCTCCTGTTGAGCATCATTGGAAATCTTAGAATGAATTTTGACCAGGTCCAAAGCTCGATCACTGTTCTTACCCACTTCTGACAAAGCAGAAAGATCTACACCACTAAGGGCATTCTGAATTTCTTCCATGATTATGCATCTCAGCAGAGAATCATCCAAAGAGGGAACAGAAGTCTGACCAGAGGGAGGAGAAGCATTTACAACTATGGTGAGAACTTTGAGCTGTTTTAAAAACCTTTTGAAGGCATCCAGTGTATTCATTCTGAGATTATTCAGATTTTCTACAAGCTCTCTCATACGTTACAACATATTGGTGTTTCTTACACCAATCTTCTCATCAAACGACAGCAGATATGGATGAACATGATATACAATCTCTCTATAAATATTGGATACATTTGGTTCAGGAGAAGTAACAATAGGTGCAGGAGCAGAAACAGGAGCATTCTCGGATCTTGAAGTCAGTACTTTCTGCATGTCTACCACAAAACTTTTCAAAGTTGCAAAATCAACACTTAGTATCTTATTTTGATCTCTGACTTACTGAATTTCATGGATCATCCTTGTTTGAATATGCAGAATGGTGTTTTCCAAAAGAATCGAGGCATCTTCCTAACTTAGTTGAGTCACAAGACGAGTTTTAGAGGATATAATCTTCTCAACTCCAGCTAAGATTGTCTCTCCAAATACTTTCAAATAATCCTTAGTTACAGAATTCCATTGGTCAGGTAAGGGAGTAGGTGAAGGTAGTGGTACAGGTTCTGGTTGAGATTCTTCTTGAGGTTCTGGGACAGAAGCAGGTTCAGGTTGAGGCTCTAGGACAGTATGAGTCACTGACATCAAATGAAATAGAGAAGACAGGTCAATTCCAGTTGTAGTCACTTGTTGTGATTCACTAACATCTTAAAAACTTGTAAACCCATACTGAGTGTACACAGAATATGTGATAGTAGGTTAAGAGGTTTCAGCATATCCAGATTCATCAATCTCAAGGTTTTTAGGTTCCTCCCTCTCAAAATGTGCTTCCATTTCAGATTCGTGAGGCTCTGGAATTGGGTTAAGATCCACAGGATCATCTCTAATCTCTTTAGAAAATTCATTCATTTCTAGCTGAAAGGCAATTTCCATCATATCTTCATCAGAGGGTATATACTCAAGATTAGATTGTTCCTCAGGCAGTGCTTCCAGACTTTCTTCCATCTCAGCAGGGAGATCCTCTTGATTAACATTTTCCCTAACGAGGATTTCTCCTAGATCATCTTCTTCCATAACAGGGAGGTCTTCTGCACTACTAGACTCTTCCATGGATTGCTGCGCTAAAATATGGATAATAAAATCTATTGTATCCTTAGGATAAATTTCCTAATCAACATCATCTCTAGAAGCTGGAGTTTCTTTTCTAAAAACCACAAAAACTTTCTCCCTAGAAGGTATTACAGTCGGAACATCAGCAGGGACATCAGCCCTTTATTTCTCAACATGAGCTACTTCCTCTTGAGGTATTTCATCATCTTCTTCTTCTTCATCCTCTTCTCGATACTCAACCACTTCATCTGGTTCCAAACCAGGATCAGATATATTCTTTGTCCATCTTGGATAATCAACAGTATTATACTTCTTATAATGTTGAACATTATCCTCAACCAACTACTTCTTATAGGGGTTCCAATTAATCTTCATCCTTCTGATGATAGGCTTGGATAAACATAAATCAAAATCCTCTTACATTTCTTCATTCGGTCCAACTACTCCCTTGGAAACTAACATGGATGAAATTATCCTTGAGTAAAACAAGGAGGTGGATTTGGAAGTGATTTTAATTATCTCACATATGTGGTGAATGAAATTTTTGAAAAGATTGATCTTATGGTTATTATTCCACAGGTGAATCAGGAACACATCTTGATACTTCATCAAAGAAAAATCTCTTTTTCTTTGACTAATCAAATTCTGAACAAATTTGAACAGCAGTCTTGTCTCCCCATCCAATTTAGCTGCTATGGCCCTTTTCTTGGTGTCATTTCTAGTCAGGATCTCTAGTACATTTTCCAGATCAAATATGTCATTTGTTGGAGGAGGGTCTCTCTGGTAATCAACAAAAATAACTTCATGAGGAACTCTCATGCCTGGAACCCATAACCTTGAAGAGAATGAACACTTTAGTCCATTGCTCCATCTTGTCACCATAAAACTTTCTCCAGCATCAATAGAAAATTTTACATACTCGTAAAACTGAGATACCAACCTTGGGTATATAGAACTATCTTTTATAGAAAACCATTCAATCCATCCTTTTTCTCTTAAGACTTTTAGAACCAAAGACTTACTAGATAGAATCCACTCCGGGAAAATCTCTTTTTCAAGTACTACAGTACGACTTACTAGGTTTAGATTTAGAGGTAATTCGGGTGCAATATTCGGTGCTCTTTTCTGTTTCGTCATGCGGCACTTCTCAGATGAGGGTGGAGATGGACGCTTCATCCTAGACTTTCACTGAAGGTTCAGGCGAGAGAGAAGGAGAGAAGGTTTGCACAATTAAGAAGGTTCATGAGAGAGTTTAGGTGAGGATTCGAGTGAAAACATTATGATTTATCATTTGATAATGTAAAGCATCACAAAAATAAAAACACGGGAAATGAAATAGCGATGAAATAAAAATTACCACGATACAAGTTAAAATAAAAGTATAAATAGTATTAATGATGAGACCGTGCGTAGGAATTATGGTGCGATTAAAAGCAGTCATCATGATGAGATATTTGGTGGTAGTCACTATGAGACATTGACTATTCTATGCGGTCACGGTGAGACACTGAGTAAACTATTCTGTCACGGTGAGATAGTTATGTGACAGACCGTGAACACAAGGTGTTAACTGTGAGACCGTAAGCATGAAACAATAACTGAGAAACAGTGAACAAGAAACCTTAAATTAAAATATAGTAAAAATAGAAAAGAGTAAGATTTATAAAATTTCTATTTATGATTGATCATACCAAGATCATGTATTATGTTATCTAATCTCTCAGAATTTAATATTTTATTGAATATATTAGCAAGTTGATATTCAGTACCGATGAATTCTAAAGTGATATCAACTTTCTGGTAATGATCCCCCAAAAAGTAATTTCTTACATCAATATGATTTGTCCTATAATGTGAAACATGATTCTTTGAAATATTAATAGCACTTGTGTTGTCACAATTTATTGGTACATGTCTGAATTGATATCCATAGTCTAGTATTGTGTGTTTCATCCACAAAATTTGTGCACAACAACTTCCAGCAGCTATGTATTCAGCTTCTGCAGTAGACAATGAAACAAAATTTTGTTTCTTTCTACACCATGATACTAGTGACTTGCCTAAAAGGTGACATGTTCTAGAGGTGCTTTTCTATCTAACATACATCCAGGAAAATCAGCATCAGAATAACTAACTAATTCAAATGATTGTCCTTTTGGATAGAACAGTCCTAAATTGGGAGTATGCTTGAGGTATTTAAAGATTCTATTTACTGTATTTAAATGTGAATCATTAGGGTTTTCTTGAAAACGAGCACACATACACACACTAAACATAATATCAAGATGGCTAACAGTCAAGTAGATTAGACTTCCAATAATTCCCCTATAAGTGGTTTGATCAATAGATTTTCCATCTTCATCAAGATCCAACTTACAGGTGGTACTCATGGGAGTGTCACTACATTGTGTTCTATCAAATCCAAAACATTTTAAAAGATCTCTAGTATATTTACTTTGAGTAAAAATTATTTCATCCTTGATTTGAATGATTTGAAATCCAAGAAATAATTTAATTTCAACCATTAAAATCATCTCAAATTCATTTTTCATAATTTTAGAAAAATCAGTTCATAAAGAAGTTTCTGAAGATCCAAAAATAATATCATATACATAAATTTTTACAACAAAACATATTTATAAATTAGTTTTATAAAAAGTATAGGATCATCTATACCTTTTGTAAAATCTTTAGAAATTAGAACATTACTTAATCTGTCATATCAAGCTCTTGGAGCGTGTTATAAACCATATAAAGATTTTGATAATTTGAAAATATGATTTTGAAAATGAGGGTTTGTAAATCCTGGTGTTTGTTCAACAGAAACATCCTCAGTAATATATCCATTTAAGAAAGAACTCTTGACATCCATATGATATAGTTTCAAATTTATATGTGCTGCATAAGAAAGTAAAATTCTAATGGCTTCAAGTCTGGGTACTGGAGAAAAAGACTCCACATAGTAAATTCTTTTCTCTTGACTATAACCTTGTGCAACTAATATAGCCATGTTTCTATCTATGATTCTAGATTCATCTACTTTATTTATAAACACTCATTTTGTGCCTATGGTGAGAGTGTCCTTAGTTCTTTCTACTAGTTTACAAACATTATTTCTTTCAAACTGATTATGTTCTTCTTGTATGGAAATTACCCAACATTCAACATTAATATCATCATCAAGGTTTTTAGGTTCATGATGTGACAAGAAGGCTTGATTTTTTACCTATTTTCAAAGAGATTCTCCAATCTATGTCCATCTATCAAGATTTCTTACAACAACATCTAATGGATGAATCTTTAGAATCCTATTTGATCTAGTAAAGGTAAGACTAGAAATTTCAGGTTCTTCTCTTGATTCGGGTTCAACATAATCAGATTCAAGTAAATTTCCAGAACTAGTTGTCTTTACAGCAGGTTTATTGAATTTATCATTAGGGTTCAGATCAGATAAATCTTCTTCAAGATTTTCAGGAGATGAGTTAGGTTCATGTGGATCAGTTTCATCAAATTTGATGTTAAAAAATTCTTCCACACACTTGGTTCTCTTATAGAAAACTCTATATTCTTTTCTAGTTATAGAATATCCTAAAATGATTCCTTCATCACTCTTAGAAGAAAACTTATCCATATTATTCTTGGTATTAAGATTAAAGACTTTACAACCAAAGACTCTAAAGTAACTAACTTTAGGTTTCCTATTATTACACAACTCATAAGGGGTCTTTTTGAGAACATGTCTAATTAAGACTCTATTGATAATATATCAATTTGTATTTATAGCTTCAGCCCAAAAGTAAATAGGTAGGTCATACTCATTTAACATGGTTCTTTCAATTTCTTGTAGGGTTCTATTCCTTATTTCTACTACAGCATTCTGCTGAGGTGTCCTAGGAGAAGAAAATTTATGAATATAGCCATTTTGTGAGCAGTAAGAATCAAAATCATGATTTTCAAACTCATGAACATGATCAATTCTCAGGGGTTTAATCTTAAGTCCACTATGGGTTTCTAAAGAGTTAGAGTATTTAACAAAATAAGAACAAGATTCACTTTTGTGAGATAAGAAATATACCCAAGTATATCTAGAAAATTCAACTATTATGACATAGACCTAGTGATTCCCATTTAAGCTAGAAACTCTAGATGGTCCAAACAAGTCTGTGTGAACCAACTGATGAGGTTGAGAAGTTGACACTTCTTTCTTTGATTTGAAAGTGATTTTGTGTTGTTTTCCCTTTTGACAGGGATTACAAACATTGTCATTCGGAAACTCATGTTTGGGTAACACTATAACTAAGTTCTTAATAGTCATTGTTCTATGTGAATGGATATTGCAGTGTCCTAATATCCTATTCCAAATCCATGACTCTTTATGAAAAGAATTTAAACAAGTAACATTTTGCTTAGATTAAGAATATAAATCAACAACATAAACATTTTCATTTCTTAAAGAAGAAAATATTAAAACATTCTTAGAATTAAAAACATTACAAGAATCATTTTCAAATTTACTATTAAATACATCATCACATAATTGAGACATAATTAACATGTTATATTTGAATCCATCATCAAATAAAACATTAGAAATTAAAACTGAGTTAGTTTTACCAATTTAGCCTAGGCCGATGATTTTTCCTTTATAATTATCACCAACGGTGACATAGCCTCCATCAAAATTTATTATGATCTTGAAGCAAGAATAATACCCAAACATATTTCTTGAACATCCGCTATCCAAATACAATGTCTTCTTATGGGAACTCTTCAAACATGTTTCTTACAAAACAGTTTTATATAGAGAATGATTTTGGTACCCAGATTATCTTGGGTCTAGATAGGTTAGCAAGCAAAGCTTTAGGTACCCAAATTTGTCTTATCGGTCTCATATAATCAATAGATTCAACAGATTTTGAATGATAAAATCTATTTGATCTATTATTATGGGAATAACTAGCTGAAGCATATAAATTTATAGAACTATAACAAGTAGAATTTGGCTAGATTTAGGAATAAATCTAGTTTTAGTGAACTATCTTTTTCTAGGTTGGTAGCCTATTCCAGTAGTGTATTTAGGTGCCACTTTCTTTCCTAGTATTTGAGTTATAGTATCCTTTCCATTTGTGGACTTTTCTAAGCCCTTTCTATGTTTCTTATTAGAAATTTTTAGTTTTGTATTTTCCTTTAAAGTTGAGAATTATTTTATTTTTCTATATCAAGGACAGATTTAACATTTGCAGTGAGAGAATGTTGTTTCATTAATGATTATATTTTTCCTTATGTTCATTGCATGTTTCCTCCAACATGTTACAATATTCAGATAATTAAGCATTAGTCATGTCTTTAGAATCAAAATTAGATTCAGCATCAACTCCAGAATAAAAGGAATTTAAAGTAGGAGTATCTAAGGCTACCTCGAATGTGTTGGTCATAAAACACATGTGGGCATGATTATTATCAGAATCAGAAACATCAGATTCACTTATGCTATCTTCTGAAGCACTCCAAGTTGCATTCATATATTTCTTGTACTTATTGTCTTTGTAATCATGTTTCTTCTTAAACTTCAGTTTTGGATAATCAGCTTTTATGTGTCCTTTTCTTTTCCATTCATAGCAGACAACCTCATCACTTTTATCTAGATTTTTCCAATCCTTCATTAAATGTCCCTTATTGTCATACTTTACTATGTAATTTGATTTTATGAAAACTTTCTTCTTCCTATAGAACTTCTTGAATCTCCTAGCTATCTGAGCCATCTTAGCATCACTGTCAGAGTCTGAACTTTCACTTGTTGAAATTTCAGTTTGTATGTGATATTTTTCTTTGTCCTTGGTCTTTGAAGCAGTAAACGTAAATGCCATGAATTTTCTCTTTGTTTTATCATCTTCCTCCTTATTCACTTTGAGTTCTTTCTCATAAATCATAAGATTACCAATAAGTTCTTTGACATGCAGAGCTCCAGTGTCACATGATTCTCTGATTGAAACAGAAGTGCCTCTCCATTAGTCTGGTAGACCTCTCAAGATTCTCATGATTTTTCCTTTGTTGGAACAACATTACCAAGTGAACTCATAGTGTTGACAATCTCATTAAACCTGAGATACATATCAGAAATAGGTTAATCAGTCTTCATTTTAAAATTATCATATTTAATAGTATAAGTATTTAATCTCATTTCTTTAACATTGGTTGTTCTTTCATGAGAAACTCCCAAAGTATTTCAAATTTCATAGGAAGTTTCGCAAGAAGATATTCTGTTAATCTCTTCATCTCTTAAATCACAGTACATGGAATTCAAAGATTTACAATTATTATTGTAAGCAGTTTTTGTAGGTTCATCCCAACTAGTTCTTTTAGTTTCTAGAATTTTATATTGAGACTCTATAGCAGTCCAGATATCAAAACCCATACATTTCAAATGAATTTTCATCCTATGTTTCCACTGGGAATAGTTTGTACCATTAGAGAAAGGTTTTCGGTTAGTAGCAGCACCTCTTATTCTATTATCTGTAACTATAATTTAGAAAATAAATTTAATGTGATAAAATTTAGAACTAACAGAAATTTAAGATCTTTAAAGATGCAACTAAAATCACAATTAAAAAACAGAATGTTTTGAAAACTTGTATAAAAACAACCTCTGATACCAAATGTTGGTCAGAGAGGACACTGAATGGGGGGGGGGGGGGGGGCTTAATTGAGTTCCAATTAAAATTTCTGTTAAAAGGTATTTCTATTAAAATCCCCCAATGTTATAAATCCAGTTAAACTGTAGTGAATTTGTAAAACTCTAAAGGTTCAACCAGGTTCTCAAAGATTGATTAGGTCTCAGTTAATTTAATCAGATGATTGAATTAGATTTTGAAACTAATATATTGATTTAAAATAGATAAAAACACTTGATAAATTAACTAACAAAGTAACTATAAAATAGATTTGTATTTCAAATTAATAGCAGTAGAATATAAATTATATTGTACTTTATACTTTTTAAACTAAATTGCACAGTAGATATAACCAAGAGGTGTAGTCTCAAGTTGAGACTTAGTCCTCCCAAATATATTTAAATTTGATCCACACCGTGGATCGGGGTTAACAATAGTAAAAGACTATCCAGGCCACACAGGGACCTCTACCACAGTTCTTCGTGGGAAACAAAAATAAAGACCAGGGCATACAAGGACCACTTCCACAGTTGGCGTGGGTAAACATGAATAAACAGTTTGGTGTAAGGATTTTGTTATCCTCCAGTTCATCGCAAGAGTCAGTGTGTGTGTGTGTGTAGGATATACAGAGTACACACACTGCTCGAAAAAAGTAAATAATAAATCACATAGAGAGAGTATTTGATAGTTTTGAATGCTCTAGTGATTGGTAGTGCAGCTCTGGACTCTTTGGATTCAGTTGAAATGCTTCTGAGTCCTTCTCTAGTTTTTCTGTAGATAAACAGAGTGTTGTGGTTCAGCTTTTGTTTCTCCAGGAGAGAAGAGGTTCTCTTGACTCCAGATTACTTCATGTGTTCCTCAGTAATGTAGGATTGCATGTATGGAACTACATTGAGGATCGTGTAATGTGTTCTTCAGAATTGTTCTCAGGATTGTTCTTCGGTTCAGTACAGAGCTCACGTGTATTATAGTATGTGTGTCGAGATGTGTCGAGCATGAGAGTATCTAATAAAACTTAATTTTATTTATATTCCACGAGCTCCAACAATAATAATGATTTCAATTCCATAGGTATGAGGTACGGTTTCCTGACATGCCAACAACTATCATTAAATAACATTAATTGCATTAAAAATATAATATATGACCATTAGAAATATTTAAATAATATTTACAAAAAGTTTAGGAAACGGTGTCATAGTAGTTGTGTAAATGGTTTCTCTTTGAATCGGTTTCTCCTTCACGACATATGATTCATTGTGTGTCTATGTAACAATGTCTAGCTCACAGTGTCTGAGTCACGGTGTCTGACTCACGGTGTGTCATTTACGGTGTCTGGGTCACGGTGTGTCCTTCACTGTGTCTGGGTCATGCTGTGTCCTTCACAGTTTCTGGGTCATGGTGTGTCCTTCATGGTGGCTGCGACTTAGACTTCATGGTGCCTGTGTCTTGCACACAGTCTATCTTACTGTGTCAAACTTCACGATTTTTTGATACTTAGACAAATAACTATATTCAATCTTAAACAGTAATATGCATAATGTGAAATAAAAATGTTTGATAAGATAAGTAACATTTGAGATCATGCATAAGATTTGGACAGAATAATGGGATTAATTAATAGTAATAATATTAGCAATTATTAAAACATGAGGTGTAATTATTATTGAGATTTGTGATCATTAAAACATGATTAATACACGAGGAGTCCAACAATATGTGTATATATATATATGTATATAATTACAATATTTTAGAACTATAAACAATGCATCAATTAAAATATCCCCACCTAGAATGCCCCCTTAATAAATATAAATAATCACATAACAAACATGTCATATACCATAATTTATTTGTTTTTTGAAAATATAAATGGAAAGGGAATGTCTCATGGGATGTTTTCATTATATAAATACTAATTTGAAAATTTCCACATATGAAACTTGAAATAACGGAAATTATTATTTATTTTTCATCTAGTATATAATTTAACACCCCATGATGTCACATTATGTATCCTTTGATATTAATTTCATTCCTTAGGTATCTTGTGTTACGTGCAATACTGAGTTCGGATAAGCAAAAATTTATTATTTTGTAACCATTGGAACCTAGAATTTGAATTGAAGGGTATAAATATGAAAAACTAAATGATTTAAAAATATTATTGACAAATTTATATAATAAATTCATTGTTTATCAATATGAAGGAAATTTAAATTTAAAAAATTTAATGAAATGTTTTTCATAAAACTATTTTTTCATGAAATTTTTCTATATATTATAATAAATTGATTTAGTAAATATTGTTGAATTATTAAAATAAAATGTATATATTATATATTAAAAAAATTATTATTCATGTAAAATTTTTACTATGAATGCTATACAAATAAATCTAGGTTTATTCAATATAATTTCACAAAAAAAATTGTTTTATCAGATTTTTCAAACATATTTAGAAATTATTTTTCTCTACTTATAGGAATTGTATATGATTAAATGAACTAAATATTTTGCATTAGTACTATCAAATTTAACAAATAAGATCCTTTTATATATAAAAATTATGAACCATAACCATAGTTAATATTATCACATAAGTAATTGGTTAATCATGATAATCTTGGATAAAACTATGAAATAACATCATAATTATTCATCATAATTCTCAATAGATGAATTTAATTTGGAATATAACACCTTAGTCATGAAATTTAGATGTTTAGAAAAAAATGTTCCATCAATATGAGTTATTTATTATTTATTTAAATGATAGTTACTAAATGTCACTCTATTTATATATAATTTTACATTCCCCCTACAATAAGATGGGGTGGTGCGAGAGGTTGGGGGGTTTGGGCATGGTTGTGGGGTCGAGTCCTTGGGTTAGTAGTTTCTTCTATTTCCATTACTTGGTCATTCACTGTTGTAATGATCCGTTTAATTTCACTTATGTGTCCATCGAGGGAACACATATTTACATGATTGTACATAAATGTCAATTTCAAGCTTAATGAAATTATTTTAATTATAGAAATTTATATTTAATTTTAATAAAATTTATAACTACTTGATTGAAACGCCAATAAAATATTTCAATAATTAAAACAAAGCTAAAATAAATTATATTAAAAATAAAATTTTGAGATAATTCGAATGTGTTAATATTTTCATTGAATTTTATAGTTATATATGTCATATTACAGAGTTTTTGAATCAGTACATTCTAATTGAATCTTTTAATTTTGGTATTAAAGGCCTAATTAAATTAAGAGTGTCAAAATTTAAAAAACGAGGCTTTATAAATATAATATTTTATGAAGTTATTTAGAAATCCTAAATTCTTGAAGTAAGATTGGTTGGATGTGATATGGTATAATATTTCATAAAATGGACATTTATTGGCCAATTTATTTTATATAATGAAAAATTAAAAAACATTAATACCAAATTTTTTTACCTTAGTAATAATAGAAATTGATTAACTGAGGGTTAATAAAAATGATGAGGTTTCAAAAGACACCAAAAATTTTCAAAATTTTCTTTTTTGATGGTGTAAAAACCTATCCTTACATTTATTTATATCCATAGTAATTTAGAGAAATTTTTAAATATAAGGAATTTATTATAATTTATTGTTTTTTGAAATTGAAAATTTTTCCCCCATCTCAATTATAAAAGGGAACATCTTCCCTAACATACTCTCACCGTATTGAGTCATGTAGATTGAAAAATCCAAAAACATTTCACTTTTAATTATCATTATCCATTTTATTATGGTTATGTTATTCATAAAATACCATCCTTAATTCCCATAAGAAAGAATCTAAATATGGTCTTCTAAAGCCTATGTTAATGTATTACCAGACATCCTTTTATTTATTCCTTATCCTACCTATTATAAATCTCAAGATGTTATCAAAAAATAATATATTTAGTATCAAAAATATATTTAAATGTTAATATTATTATTTAACAACCTTTATCCAATGATGTTCACACTAAATTAGGATCTTAATGTTTCAATCATCCATACGCATGACTTATCCTCCCCATGTAATGAGACAATTCATTTTTCATTACTATATTTTATTGATGGGAATTATGATAGGTTTAATTTATATAAATTTTATTTATAACATAATTATAATTCCTAAATAATAATAAAATTTATAACTTCTCACCTTCCAAACTATTGTTAAATGATAATGTCACTCATGTGCACGTGTGGACTACCACCTCCAAGAAGTTATGTGATTTATTTATCATTTCAATTTTACTTCGATTGAAATAAGAAAATAATTTTTAATATATATTATATTTATTATTTAATAATTGTTCTATAAATGATAATTATTTTTTAAATTCTTCTCATTTCGTCTATATAATAATGAGAACAATGTTCATGCATACGTATGACCTATAAATTCCATGAAATTTGTAATATATCTTTCTATCTCTACCATTAATAGGTTAATCTAAATGCATATATTGAAAATATATAAATATATATTTATATATATGATATATATATATATATATATATATCATTATTAAAATTATGGAGGTTATGGAATCTTGATCATAGTATAAATACAGACACTAGCATTCCAAAATAAATACAAAAAATGAAGAGGTTATTACCCAAAAAATTTATTTTTATCAATCAATTATTAAGAAACAGGTGATAAAATATAATAAATATGAAATAAATGGTATGATATATAAGATTGTGGTTTTTTAATATATGTATAATAAATATATTTTTTATAATTTATGATGTTTAAGCATGTGTGATGGAATTCTGACCCGGGTTAGGGGTTTATTTCACAATCTCATCAACATTAGGGATTGTTAATGCTTAAGTATATGATAGGGAATATTATTCACACATATCAACATTTAAAAATAATATTTTTAAATAATATTTTTAATATTATACTATGGTTCTTAAAGTCATTATTAGCCATGTAGACATTGTAAAAATGGTTTCAAATGAATATTCTTATTGTTTTATAAAAAATATACATTTTAATGATTCTAGAAATGGTGTTAAAGGACATTTTTCTAACATAAACCAAATAAAATTATATTAAATAATTCATGAATAATAAATTATTATAATATATATTTACATTTTTAAATTTTTTATTTTAAATAAAATAGTGTACTTCGTAATTGCTCAGTTATTCATTAATAAGTGATATTCAATGTGAAAAGAATATTTTACTCAAGAATGTTTTTGGAGACATTTAATGATATTTATTTTTTTAAATTAAAACTAAAAATATATTATATATTATAAAATGTGGATATGTTATGATTAGACCATCCAAATTATTTCTCTAGATGGTTTATGATCTATTTGACTTGTGATGTACTATTGTAGTACCATTCTCTATATTATTGTGGACTATTTATCATTATGTTTATTTATTGGAGAAATTTTTAATTCTTAATTTTATATTATCAATATCAATATATATGTTGATTACGTGTCATCCCTTTCATAAGAGTAATGTATTAAACATGTTAAGTGATGGTCGAGGCCTGTAAAAGACCATAAATGCATTAGTAGGTCTCATGAGAAAAACTATAATGGGTATTGGATGAGTAATTACCCAATTATATATGATATCTTTGCACAAGGACTCAAATGAATTTTTATGATATCATGAATTTTGATTTTTTCTAATTATAGTAATATTAGTGGATCTTGTAATTTTTTTGATTAGTTATGATAACCATTGAAATGTTTTTAACTCATGTGATGCTGAAATTTATTATTTCAATTTTTTCTTTCCAAATTATTACATCCATATTAAGATTTCACTATATACATACCCTTACCAAGTCTTTGGGATCACCCTTTTTACTATGTTTATTTTTACCCAGGAGTCCAATAAGAATATTTTGATTGATATGAAAGGATTAGATAAGAGAATAATGGTGTTATTAATGGAAATACTATATTGTATTTTATATTTTAAATTATAATTCAAGATGAATGTTTGGATATATTATTAAAGTACTATTATACTATTATGTCAATTTTATTGTGATTATTTGTATATAATTAAAATTTAATAATTTAACCACTGACTATGAGTTATTGGGGTTATAGTGTTTCTATAAAAAAAATTAGTGTTCATTAGAAAATATCTCAAAAAATATAATCAACATCAATTTTTTTTAAAAGTACAAAACCCACATGAAAATAAAAACACCATTTACAAAATTTATTTATATACAAAAACACACTTATATATTTCCAAATTTATTTAGATAAGTAGTTTGGTAAATTTTTCTGGTACATGTGCTGTGTAGTTTCATAAAAATATTATTTTCTAAAAGTACAATTGGAGAAATCATTTTAAGTTAAATGAATGTCATGCGAATCATGAATTTATTTTGAAAATATATATTATATTTAAAATTATTAATAAACTCAGAAAATTTTGATTTATCATGAAATTAATTTGTAATCACGAATTTAATGAAATTTATGAGTAGTAATCTAATTCACATTGACCAAAATTGTTAAGAGTATCTAAATATAGGTTGAAAAAAACTTATGAATTACATAAAACACTATAAATACTATGGTGACCTGAAATTGTTTTCAAAAACCCATCAATATATTTAATGATGAACATGTGATAAAAAGGGAGACGAGGAATAATATAATTAGATAATGATTGTCAATAGGGACATATTGGAGGATCCATAACCTATAAATGTATCATAAAAAAATTTGGTTTGGGAGGGTATGTATCCCTAGGATAAGGATGAATTATTTAACATAATATGGATCTCTATTTTGGGATAATTGAAGTCTAAAAATGAATATGGGAGGTGAATACCAATTTTGGGATTTCATTCTTTAATGGAAAAATTAATTTTTAAATCTATAATGTCTTGAGTGAATCATATTGGTAGGTTACATGACTGGTTAAAACATGAATCAACAATGTTAGCCACACTAGATAAAACAAATCATATAACATGTAAAGGATCAATAGTTTAACTAAATATTCACAAGTCATTTGATCAACTCTATTAAGAAAATCGATATTGTAACATAAGATCCACATGGTTTGTATATCCTATGTTCATAAATCATGTAACTTGCATATCACATTTAAGAATAATTAAAACTATATAGTTTTTAATGCAAGATGATCTAGATATTTTATATAACCAAAAAAAGTAAAATAGATAAAATAATAATTAAATACCAAGGTTGAGGTGTGATATGTGTGTATGAGCCCATGTATTGTGATTGAAGCTACAAATAAAATTTATAATTATATTAAATTATATCAATTTATATAATCATTTAAAACTATCATGAAATTTATATACACAAAATTTTAGGGATACCATGTTAAGGCATTTGTTTTTAAGGAATGTTGATGATCTCTTAATGGCAGGGGTTGTTGATGTGTTTATAGAAAGTATAACCTAATTTTAATTAATGAATAAGAGTCTTGATTTGATAATAATTGATACATGATTAACATGTCACTATTATTACACTATGAATTAGGGTAATGTTTGAACAAAATTTATATCTTATGGTCTATTGGGTAGAATACCTTAAAAATTTAGTAATGTTTTGTCTAGTTTCTCTAAAATAACATTTATGTGGATTTATTTAGGTTTAGATTTTATATTTATTGTCTATATACATATGGATCAGTTCAAATGTAATATAACTTGGTTATTTGGAAAATTATTTTTATTATACTAAGAAAAAGTGAATATTGGAATAGTGGACATGGTTACACTTTGTTAGGGATATTTTAGTGGAATATTTTTCTCGTACATGGAGAATACATGTTAAAATAATATTATTTATTCCATGAAAAATGTAATGTAGGGATGTAATCCATACCACATTCTATGTTATGAATCTTTCTTAGTACCAATTACACCAACATGAGAGGAGGTACACAAAAATTGGGGATTTTTTATCATGTGAAATTTTAGATGAATTTATTAGGAGACAATTAAATCATAATGCCAACCCTAGAAGAAATTTGTTGTGCACTGGTTTAGGAGTCAAATGGTATCACATCAAAATAAATAATCATTCTTAATTGTTTACATCATGGTTTATATCATACTCTATTATAATTATATGTATCATTAGAATTATATTTATATGGGCATGCATAATGTGAGTAGAGGTCAGACTATTGGTGTTATTCTATATCCAATTGGTGATTTATGGTGATAAAAAAATCACATCAGGATGAAGAGTTATATACCACATAAATAGTACAAATTAAATATGATATAGATGATATATGTTTTTTATTATATAATCACATCATTTTTTAATGATTTCATTGTGTAATTATTGTCTTCTCTATAAAAAATGGTTTTCTGTACTAAGTAGAATGTTAATAAAATTTTAACTAGATAATGATTTAGACTACCATAATTTAATATATTACTTCTGAATAAGGGGTTTTAAGGCCTATGGAGAATAAGAAGTGTACACATACAGACCAAATTTTAGAGGAACTTGAGAAGATGAAACTAATGATTATTATACTTGTTACCACTTATCGAACATTCTAGTACATTATATTTCATGGATATACCCACTATTATTTACTTATACTAATTAATAAATTTATAATAATTTGGTTAGTGTCATCACAAATATTATACATAATGTATTATCCACTAGATAATAAGATTTATCCAACCTTCCATTCTAACCTTTTGTTGTGTGTGTTCTCTCATTTTTTTGGGGATCATATCATCATCACTTTTTTTTATACATTTCCCTAAATGGAAATAGTAAATTACTAATTGTGAGTTTGTGTTTATTTTTGAAAACCGATACACCCCTGAATGGTGGTACATTCTTTTGGGATGAGGAGTTAGTATTTGAGAAAATTTGATATAATTCGTTATAATTTTTTAAATAGATCTACATTTTATTATTACTACTATATATTTGATAAATAATATCATTATAGTGAATAAAAAATTTAAAAAAAGTTTCTATGTCTGATGGTATTGGATTTTATCCATAGAGATAATGGATAGTTTCATTTCTTTTATCAAATGGAGTTGATATTTTTTATGACCTATAGAATGGTATAAATATTCGGAAAAATTGGAAAAAATATACTCTATTGGATAAAAATAGTATGGAAGAAAACGAAAGATAATGGAATATATTACATTCATCATTCTTGAGGAAGAAATTGACCCAAATTATGGGAAAACATTGTGAATTGAATATGGAAGAAACTTCATGATATCCAAGAAGGTTTAAAAAAGGTCTGGGAGTCTTAATAAAAGTCATTAAGATGAATAAATATATATGAATGGTAGAAGATGAAATGGTGGATGAGTTCACTATTATTATAAAAAAACTGTGTGATTTATTCAAATATTTGGATAAAAAATTGAAGATCAAATCAAGTTGAAAAAATTGAATAAAATACTCCAAGATATATTTGATTTAAAGATTTCTTCATGATAGGATCAAGACAATAATGAGTAGACCATCAAAAAAATTAATAATGTTTTCTGTCTCTTGTTATATTGTAATATTATAAGACATAATATGTAAAAGATAATATGAAAAGGATTTGGATTTCATATATTTAATGGTTTTAATAAAACATAGAAAAAAGTCTCATGATGATAAATCTAAAGATTATGATAATTTAAAAAGATTAAATCCCCATTTAAAATTTGATTTTAACAGAACATGATAAAAAATATAATTCTTCAACTTGTGTGTTTCACATAAGGAAACGTTGGATAATTTTTTACTAGTTTCTATGTGAAATAATTAGATGAATAGTTTTATTTTAAAATAAAATTCCATTAAAGAGATGAGACAAGATTTAAAATAACCATACTGGTGAAACAATTTAAAGTAAGAGGGAAATAAAATACAATGATGAACAATTTTTTTATATAAAAGAATTATTTAATATCATATGATAAGGAAAGTGAAATAGTGTATGATTTATTAGAGGACTAAGGGCCAACGGAATTTAGGAATAAATTATATCAACCCAAAGATAACTTGACTAAAGAAGATTATATTATAGAAGAAGAAAAATAAAAATAAATAATTGATGAGGAAACACTTAATTTTTATCAAATGATAATGTAACTTATAGTATGCTTGGTGGAAAATAAAAATCATGATAGAGAATAAATACTCTATAATTTGATAATGATTTATTGGCTAAATCTTTTGATGAATAAAAACAAAATGACAATATTGAGATATAGTTATATTTAACATAAAAATGATCAATATCAATGAAAAAAATTAATCTACAGATAAAATTATTGAGATTACCACTATAAATATCATATTAATGTATTAATAAGTAATATATATATATATTTAATCTGGGTTGATTATGTGAATTTTTTAAGGAATGAATCGGTCATATAGTATAATAATTCCTTGAATGAAGTTATTTAATTATCTAGATTGTTAGAGATATATTACAATGCTACTATGAAATGTGAATATTGTTTCAAGGTATAACTTACCATTATTATAGACATTAATTTTTTTAATTATATTTTTGACAAAACCAAAAAAGAATGATTATTGTGATTATATCACCTAAAAATTAAAACACATGCACTTATATTTTTTAATGATGTTTTGTTAATTATAAGAAAAATGTGCCATGTATGGGATATAATACCCCCAAAAAATCCTAATTAAAAGGTAATGATAAAATAGAAGGATCAATATACTGATAAATGGACCATAAATCTAATGATCCCAAATGAAATGGAAAAATAGATATTTTTTTATGATCTATTTATTATGTTATAAGATTTCACTTTGAATGAAGGTGTTGGTGTTGTATAACCTATTGATGCTTGAAATATGGAAATTGGTATAATTTTTTTCCTCTTTGTTTGAAGAGAGTGTGACAACCGATAATTTTCTATATGATTTTTCTTTACAAACATAAGTGTGTATAAATTTTTAGCATGCATCCCATAATATGAATGAATTCTACATCATTACACAAAAAAAGTACATTGAATTTGATAGATAAATAATTTCTATAATATTGAAAATATTAGACTAATTAATTTAATGAAATAATATAAAAACATTATAGTCCAATATTTTGGGTGATTTTAGTTACAAAAAAATATCACAGACACAAACAATACAATTAAAAAAACAAAATGTTAGAAATAAAATTAGTTTTTCCAAATGAAAAATAAAAAATCATATCTGAAATCATAGTTACAATTAATATAATAATTTATCTAGTATTTACCAATATTATAATTCATTTATGACCATTGTTAATGTGAGGGATATAATTTTTTTATATAGTTGTTGCAATGGTAATCTTATAGCTAAAATTTTTATCTAATTGTAGAATACTAAAATAATAATTTGGGTAAATGATGACTAAATATATCAATAATTATTATAATTAATTACATAGGTATGAATTAACATTAAAGTGAAATAAAATAATTACTCAAACAGTATATAGACATGTATGTATATATGTGATTTTTTATTGAACCAATTTTATTTTTGTTAAAAATAGAAAATTTTATATAATAATTAAATATTAAAATTATTTAACTGGTAATGATTGAGTAAGAATTATTAATTCAAAATTTTTTTTCTATTAATTTTTGAAATCCAATACTCTTTCTTGAAATATTTTTATTTTTCTAACTTATTATATCCTAAGAGATCATGTATGTTTTTCTAGAAAAAATTAGTTCCCAATGGAACAAATAAATAATTATAATCTATATAAAGATAAAAACATATCATTCTTCTTTATGAATAATTAGATTAAGTAGGAATCTAATACATTTGACTTATATTCATTCTAACTAGAGGTTATATTGTTGTCTTCTCTATTGTAAATAAAAATGACATGAGCATCAGACTAATATTGGAACCGATACATCAGATTAATACTTATATGGTTTATCATATTAATAATGACATGGAATTGCGTAGTTT
Organism: Viscum album; assembly: GCA_963277665.1. Lineage (NCBI taxonomy): Eukaryota > Viridiplantae > Streptophyta > Magnoliopsida > Santalales > Viscaceae > Viscum > Viscum album. The sequence goes on along the minus strand of OY728132.1, from coordinate 1,677,432,743 downwards.
CATCCTATGTTTATAGATAGATTATATTTACCTTTTGATATCAGGGAAAATACAAATTATAATAATGATGGTTCTATAAACAATGTTAGGAATTCATTTATAGATGAGTTTTCCAGTGAATGTTTTTTGAGACCATTACAACTAACTTGGAAATATTACCATTCAAGTTTCACCTAAAAATAACTATTAATTTGTAGAGTTGGGAGATAATACATTTTTACTACACAAGTATTATAAATATTTTTTGGCTGGAAAATATTATTCTAAGTTATTATAATATTTTAGGGTGTTTTCAATCTAATAAATCCTTGTTAGGGTTGTTTTGATTAAAAAATATGATTTTGTATTCTATATACGGTCATTATAATAATATTTGGATTCAAGGCATAAGAATATGATGAATATGATCAATTGGATTGAGGGAATTTGGGGCTAGAAATAAATATAATGATCATCCTATCAAGGGATTCCTATGATAGAAAGAAAAATCTTTTTTTGATAATCATATCAAGGGAATTCTTGGTAAAAAAAGACAGACCATTATAGAAGGTATGAAACTATGGATACACTAATGTATTTATGAAAACCATTACTTTTGTGGTTAAAACAGGGAAATATTTTAATATATATTTTGTATCATTCTTAGAATTATAAAATTTGTCATTCTTATTTTTACAAGATATATTTTTACACTATGCATGTATTAGAAATATAGTATTTCTACTTATATTCATAAAAATTCGTTTTAATGAAACATATATGAAATTGATAAAAACATACTCTTATTTAATTAGATCATATTTTATAGTAATTATAATAGTTGGATCATAAAAAATTTATAATTCTTTTTATTTTACTAAAATAGGATTTGTCTATTTATTTAGTATAATTTTTTAAAATATAATTCACCCCCTATTGTATGACATAATATTCGATTCCGATCAAAATATTAGTATCATATGAGGTTCTTCTTCTTATAATTTTTGAGTTTTTACCTTACTTTTAAACATTATGTTTCATTAAGATTTGATATATACTTCTTTTTTATAAACTATTTTACAATAATGCAGATAAATTGAAAAATGTTTCTATTGATTTCATGATATTAGGGTTAAATATTGGAACCCTTGAATATATAAATCCGAGAAGACATCATATTTTTGATGGTGAAAACCATGAGTATGAGATAGACACAATGAAGACTTATTTATCATCACCAGAGTAGAAAATTTTGTGATTCTTTCATAAAATTACATGGTTCCTAATACGTATGTTACTACATTAAAGAATCTTGAGATGTTAGAATATAATATAAATTAAAAAGTATGTAATGATCTATTATCTTTCATTACTAGTATTATATTAATCCAGATATCATCCTTTGATGCTAATAAAAATATTTGTATGATGTTGTATCTCACACATTTAGGTACATCTAAAGTTATTGAGACATGAAAAACTATGTTTCATACTGATTTTCAATCCATTTATTGTTAACCTAGGGAGATAGTTCCTAAGATTCCTCAATTGTATATTATTAATATCAATAGTTTATAGTCTCTTGGAGAGTAATATCATGATGAAATAATTATGGATGGAAAAATATTGATATACGTTGAAATGAGTTGGAATCTTAATTAACTATTGTGGATCAACCAAAGAATGAAATGAATCTAACTCTTGAGGATATTAATGGTACTCTCATGAAATATAAAGGAAGATAAAATAGAGAAGATTAAATTACAAAAAATAATAATGGTGGTGTAGCTTTCATATCAACATACAGTGTTCCTACTAACATCCAATCACATGAATATGTTGTGAAATCAATAAAGAAAAATAAATTTTTTTTGTTCAATTAGAATCTAGTTATTAAGAAAAAACTGTTAATAAATGGAATAATAGTTCAATATTAATGAATTATATCATTGGAACCAATATTTCCAATACAAACATAAAAAGGGACATGGGGATAAAAATTACAAGGATCATTTTGATGGTACTTTTTATGAATTAAAGAATACATGACATATTAGACATATTTGTCCTGACCTAAACTAACAGGGAGAAAAATAATTGAATTGAGTTAAAAATTCCAAGAGGAAGTATAACACCGTAAAAATTAAAATTCATAAAGCTTATAACATATGGAGTGATAATGGTGGATATTAATCTTAAAACTCTTCAGATAATTAATGTTCTAGATAAAATAACATTGGTATTTTTACAGATGTACATATAATAAAAAATGTTTTATGGATAAGGTACCCATTATTGAATCCTTTACTAATATTTATCTAAATAATAAATATACTTATGTGAAAAATTATACATCATCTGATGAATAATATTCCATTTGTAATGAAGATAATACTCTACCATGTTACAAGTAAGTATCCAATTTTTAAAAATATCTAGAAAATGAAAATTGTAATTTTTTAAAAAACATTATAATTAGAATGAAAAATATCAAAAGAAAGATTATATAATATCTCTTATGACTAGTGAAGTATCAGATCTTTCAAAATATGTGGATAAAACAATCTGAAAAATAAATAATATCAAAAGATTTGGAATAAAATATTTATGAGTAATATAATTTTCAAAATTATTATGATAAACATAGATCTAATATTATTTATAATGAGGATAAAAATATAGTTGTAAAAATAAAATGTGAAATTTTTAGTTTGAATAGAAATTTGTCAAAATTTACCACTGGTAAATAAAAATTTCAAATGATGTAAAAAAATTACAACTCATCGAAATAATATTATAATGATTTTACCCATAAAAACATATTTTCAAGGATTATTACTTTGTTAGTAAAACTACTCTACTTTTCAGTAAATTCCAAAAATGAGAAATTTTATGAAAGATAGTGATTCAAAGGGAAATTAATCTTTTAAATTTCATAAATAATATATTTCTAAAAAATTTAATTTTTCATAGTATTGTATGTCTGAAAAAATATGGTTACTAAAATCCTATTTTCAAATGAAACATGACCAAAGTAGGTTTTGGTTTTAAAAAACTAATGTATTTATTTGAAGGGAAATAAAGATAGTACAGAAATCAAGAATACATGGTACATGGATAGTGATTTCTCTATTAATATTATATGAAAAAAATATTTCTTCATGAATATAATTTAAATGAATAGTGGAAAATTAAACATCATAGATAATTCTAAAAGAGCGATTGTCATCATAGGTAAAACTGTATTTTTTTTAAAATGACTTAATTTCAATTAATTTGTTTTTTGTGGGAATTAGGAAAAAAGTTATAAGAACAGGAAAAAAATATAGTGGCGATAGCCTTGTCAAATTCTGAAAGGATAAATTTATTTTACACAGTTGAAGATATGAGTTCATTATTTCTATATATCGATTTGAGAATGTTTACACACTAAACATAGAAGACCTAAGGAGTAATGAATTAACCTTCATTGTTGATGTGGAAGATTAATCTTGGTTATGGTATATAAATTTAGGATACTGTAGCGATATAAATTTAGCTGAGATAACTAAGAACTTACTGAAAATGTATTTACTAGATTGTAGGTTTCATTCATCAAAAGTATTCATTCTATGTAAATTTGATAAAAAAATAAATCAAGCTTTAAATATACTAGTTAATTCTAATATGTTGATGTTATATAGTAAGTTCACATGGTCGTATTTCTTCCTGTATAAACTTGATGTATTGGTGGAAAATACTATATATATATATAAATTTATTGATGATTTTACTAAATTCACTTATGTTTTTTTTCTAACAACAAAATCTGGAGCCTTTAGTTAATTTAAATATATTTTAGAAAGATGTAAAAATGAGAAACAATTCCAAAATAACTACTCATAGTGATCATGATGGTGAATTTCAAAACCCTAATATTGAAACTATTTTTAGTATGAATGTTATTTTAAGTATTTTGTCATTTCCTAGAATATTCCAGAATAATGGTGTATTTGAATGAGGAAATTAAATTCATTAAGAGATTAGTAGAACCATATAGGGTGAATAATTATTTGTAAAATATTTTTCTACTAATGATGTTAATAGTACCTATTATACTATAAATATACATTTAATTAGACCCTTTATTAAAAAAACTACATATGAGATATCGATAGTATGAAAAAAGTATCTTATATCAATGTTTTTTTGATATAAATACATTATCCTAAATACTAAAAAAAATTCCATAAATTTGTAGAAAAATATGATAAAGGAATATTTTTAGGGTATTCCTCAACTAGTTAATATTATAGAGTTTTTAATAAAAATTCATCTATTGTTTAAGAAACAATTCATGTTATGCTTGACAAAAATAATCCCATTGTTTTCAACAAATGACAGCCTATATCCATGGATATTATTTCTAAAAATTATATTGAACTAATTTTAGAACATTCATAGAATAATGAGATAATAAAATAATATCTTTATAATTATTTTCAATGGATTATTTTTGACATATTTTTGAATTACTCAATTTTGTAAACCCAAGAATTCAATAGTTCATTAGGAATCATCTTAGTGGGATTATAATTTTTTTAGATCAATATGTAATGACTAAAATATCCATGAGAAATTTAATTCGAATCCTATATTTCATATCCATATTCAAACCTAATAATCTTTATGTAGCTCTAGGTGATAAATATATAAAATAGAAATTAAAGAAAATCTCAATGAATTTTAACGAACAAAGCCTTTAAATTAGGTGAACGACCTAAAGATATTTTTTAATTAGGGTAAAAATCATTCTTTGGAAAATATGTGATAAAAATGGAATAATTTTTAGAAATAATTCTAAATTTGTTTATAAGGGTTATAAAAAATATGATAGAATTGATTGTGTTGAAATATATACACCATTAACATTAGGTGAAGCAATTCAGATACTTCTAGACATTGAAAAATTAATTAATTTCAATCAATTTCAAATGAATGTGAAATGTTCATTTAATAAATTTTTTCTTCTGGAGGGTTGTTTTGTATAACAACACCCTTTTTATGAAAAAAACAACCATAAGATGTTTTTAAACATAATATTGATCATTATGGACTCAAACAAGACCCTAGAACTTAGTATGACCTGTTAATTGGACATTTTTAATGATAACATTTTGTTAAGATAATGAAGATCAAACTGCATTCTATAAATTAAGTAAATAAGATATTATTATGGTAAAAATGTAATTTTATTGAATGATATTTGGTTCATCTCAATATTCATTTATAGATTCAGTTGTGAATCTTATGAAGTCTGAGTTTGAAATGAATATGGAATATTAGTTGACATTAATTCTAGGTTTTCAAAATCTCACAAAAACTAGAAGGTTATTTTCATATCTCCGCATAAGTATATAAAATATATTATTTAGAAATTCAAAAATGAAAACACTAAAATTATTAGTACTCCCATTGATACCTGCAATACTTAATATCACAATGAGGTGGGAAACAATATGATATGGAATATTTTAGTGCTATGATTGTTAGCATACATTGATTAATATATAGTCATCCTAATTTAATTATTTTTGTATAATTATGTTATATATATAAATCCAATCAAGAATTAATTCTATCTTAATTATTGAAAAGAGTTAATTTTTTATATCAAGTGAACTATGGATTTACGCTTATTCTATTTTTCTAGAAATTAATAAGTACCAAATTTTTTTTGGCTAATGACTTTTGTGGATGTAGAATGGGTAGAAAAAGTATATCCAGAACATTTCATTTCATTGGAGACTCTTTGGTTTCATGGTGATGTATGAAACATCACTGAGTAGAACAATCCACTCTGAAGCTGAATATATTACAGCTAGAATTTTGTAGGCTCGAGTGTCATGAATGCAACACACACTCAATAAATATTGCATGAGTATTACTAAATCTAAAATAATTTATGACAAAACAAGTTCCACTATCCTATATGAAAATACATCACATCACAAAAATGATAAAAAATTGATATAAGACACAATTTCCATTAAGGCCACTCACATAAAGGTGGTATAATTTTAAAAATCACAGGAACCCTAGAATAACATGATGATATTTCTATAAAACCTCTTTGTTATGATTGATTTTAATAACATAAAAATAATATAAGAATGATTAATATTAGGTAATTATTAAAATGAATTTCATTTTCTACAATCTTCTTATATAAGTTTTCTCTTTTTTATTGGGAATATACATGTATTTTATATTTTCTAAAACAATTTTTAATTTTTTTTTCATTTTTATAATAGTTTTTAACATAATAAACATTTTAAAATTAGGTTTTTAATTATAAAACTATCATATTAAGTTTCCCATTATAAACTAACCAAAAAAAGAATTTATAATAATAATATCATAATCAATTTATTAATTATGAAACATTCATAACCATACATTTTTACATCATCCAAAAAGAACAAACTAGTCATACCGAAGAAGAATTTATACTTCCAAAGGTACTATTATATTAACATCATCCATTAGCCTCAAATTTAGTTAATAATTGGTTTTGTACATAATATTTTAGGTTTGAATTTTTTTTTCAATGAATATGTTTTTTTAAATAGAAAATATTATATTCCTTTGATAAGTATTCTTAAAACATTGAGTGTGGAAATATACTTTTACAATTTCATCAATTATATCTCAGCTGTTAAATTAATTAATGTTTAATCGCAACAATTACCTATTTTTAGAACATGATCCCTCACTTCTTCATTCATATTTAAATCTGGTCACCATGTCTTCCCAAATTGGTTACCATATTGTTCACTACAAACATTCATCACTCCTCAATGTTGTCTGTCTGATTGTTTTCAATTTCGTCCGATCTCTGAATCTAGGCTCATTACAATGATAGCTAAGGGTGATTACACAAACATAAATGATTTAAATTAAAATATTCATTAATTAATTTTTTTAAAAGTATTATTCTAATTTCAAATTATTTCTTTATTTTAATGGATGTTAATGTTTACATTTCTTGAAAACTGAGAATTATTTTGAATTTTTTTCAAAAAATAATTATAATGTTTTATTTCTCTTCTGAGATTTCTAAAGAATATTGTAAGGAACATTTTTATTTCAAATTTTTTGAATAAATATAATATTTTGTTAATAATATTATATTATTTGGATCATGTACCTACTGGTGGAGATTATTATCTACAATGATAAAAATTACTTAATATTATTAGATCATTTGAGAAAAAAAGGAAGAAGCGTCCTTGTTCCTAAGTAATGATAAATTCAGGATATTACCTCAAATTTCACAGAACAATATAGTTTTATAATTATAAATTCCATGATACCTGATACATAGGAAGGCTGATAGGGACACCCTTATGGTGCTTGATATATTTGTGGTGTATTTTTTGGTTAATATAAAAAAATTAACCTATTAAAATTTATTTTCAATATGGTTGATGTTATTAAGAATGAATCAATAAATTAAAATATCTTTTGTTTCCCAAAGTCCAAATTATTTTACATGTGATGGTTATGAAAATTTTCAATTTTTAGAACCATATTTACCTGATGAGAGAGAATATTTCGTTTATTGGTGATGATACAATATCAAGAATGAAACTCATCATTTATCCAAAGAAAAAAATGTTTGTTAATAAGGTTGAAGGTGTTGTGTCATATGAATAACCATTCATGTTATATATGGAGATAATAATAAACCAAATTCTGTACCATTCCTTCCATATATGAAAATAAAAGATAAACAAAAATTCTATATGATTAATTTGAAAAACTCATAGAAAATAAGTCTAAAATAAAACATGGATATGATGAGTTTGTGTAAGATATGGAAGAATTCTTATCCTTGAACATTCTTATTTATCATGAATTTAAATATTCATAGATTAAAATAAAACAAAATAATATATTATAAAAAAAATAATTTTGAAATGTTGTTAAATGTTGTAGAGACAGCCTCTGGGATTCATATTCAACTAGTTTCCCATACCGATCAAATAATTTTTATGCCAAAACAATGATTTTTGAATGTTCCATTATTACATCAATTTTCCCTTATATTGATAATATGGTAGAAGAGAAATTTTTTATAGAAGAATTAGTTCCTAAAAAATAATTTGTTTCAAATTCAATTGGAATGTGAGTTATGAGGATAACAATATAATTAGAGACACAACATAATGAAAATGGATAAGAAATAGAAAAGGATGAAGGACAATGAGATTTAATGAAAATAAATAATATGAAGAATAAGATGTTGAAAAAATGAATATGAAGAAGAACATGAATACGTAGAAGATGATATATAAGAATAAGTATATGAAGAAGTAAAATACAATGTGGAATAATAAGATAATAATGAAAAAAACGATGACCAATTGAGGCTAAAAAGAAAATAAATCATTGGATTTGTCATCATCTAACATACCAACACATTCTGATAATGATGTAGAGAATGTAGGTTGTCAAAAAGAAAAGTCATTAACATCATCAAAGGAAGAATAGTATTCGAAATAGGAAGAACAATCCTCATTAAAGGAAGATGAATATAATGATTGACAATCATAGACTAATGTTTCTGAAAAGATTGTGTTAGATAAAAATTGGGATATTTTTTATGTTTCATAAGATAATAATGTTTCGAAGAAGGGGAATAATAATTTTGAAGAGAATCCTAATTCCAAATCTTCAAGATAGAAACCTTCCAAAGCATCATCAGTTTTATCGGACTCAGTAATAAGTATTTCACCTAAAGGCTTTTATTTCTCAAACATTGAATAGGATAAGTGATACCATTCCTTACATTCCCATGTAATAAGAAATTGGTAATGTCATTAAAAACAGAATCACTAAAATATTGATGACATTGATATATTTATCTAAATTATTAATCCATATTTATGAAGAGATGATAATTTTTTAAAAAAGTAAATATTCTAGATATTATAATATAATCAAATGGTAATGTGGTCCAATAAAGTGGATAATGATATTTGGGATCATGATGCTCATTTTATCGAAGTAAATATACATTTTTTTGAAATGTTATACTTCTTTAATGAGTTATATTATGATGTATCTGATCTGTTGAAGTTCATGGAATAATTCGAAGATATATTTGATGGTCGAATATAGGATGAAAAGGCGTGGAAGTTAGGGATTGTTTTTTTGGATAATAGATGGCTGATAAAATGTGAAAACAAATCGATCCATATAACGGATGAGAATAAATGGATTTCAGAATATGTTGAATGATTGAATACGGATGTCTGAAAACAAGAAGTAATTCAATAAAATATCTTGAATCTTTTGAATATTTAAATAAGATGAAGACATTGGAGAATAAATTGGCGAAGAAATAAAAAATACTTTTATTTTTAAGAGTCAACATATTTTGTTAAAAAAAATAATGTCCATGAATGTTATTATATTATTATCTAATAATTTATGTTTGAATGTATTCAAGATGGTTTGGATGAATGTTATTTCTATTATTTCTCAGATGAATAGATAGTTAACAATTAATTGTTTTTTATAATACTCATCTATCTTCTTAGGAATGTATTGTAAATTTCCCATTCTTCTTTAAAATTACAATGGGATGAAACATTGGGGAGTAACTTTGGGAGATATGTTATAATAATATTTTTTAGAGATCGAGTATTCTAAAAAGGTGATATTATCTAAAGTGTGATAATTATTGTTAATTTATGCCATATTATAAAGAAATTATAAACTCGGGGGTGGGGGGTGTGGGGGTGTTATGAAATATGAATTCAATGCTCTTAAAATAAAAAGGGTTATAATTATATGAATGTTATTATATTCATTTATGTATTGTGTTTTGGGTATTTTAAAAATTGGGAGATTGTTAAGTAAAATGTATTACATCTTATGTTTCTATTTCAATAGTTTTGGAAATCAAAACAGCATTGTTAAAACATTTTTTAATAAATTTTAATGTCCCAAGTGTTTTAGTTTGTTTTTATTAGAAAAATTAATTTCATACGTAACCTAGAAACAATTCTATTTTATTATGAATAAAAACCTGTCATCCTCCAATACAATTAATCTAACTTTGTTGGTATCTAATAAATCATATTGATAATTATTTTAACTAAAGGATAGATTTTTTTTCTTATCCATTTAACTGAAAAATGTCATGACCATCATACATATACTGGTACTGAGACATTAGATTTATCTTTTTGTGGATTATTGTATTAAAAATTGTTTAGGAAGACTATCAGACAATACTATGCTTATAATAATAATAATATATAATCCTATTTATATCAAATGGAATACGAATTATACCTATAATGGTGCTAAAAACGATGTTTCAAATTTAGTTATATATGATTTTTCTAGTGAAAGCAATCTGATGCCACATTGACTAAATCATAAATATGATTGTTGGAGATTAATCTATATCTACATAGACATTTGAAGGGATGGGAGATGATACATTTCAACAAGAAAATTATAATATTTATATTTTACTAGGAACTTATTATTCTTAGCCATTTAAATAATTTAGAGAGTCATTATTTTTAAGATTATTATTCAGAGTAGTTTCCTTTAAAAAATATCTTTTTTGTCTTTTGACTGATCATTATAATGATTGAGTGATTCTAGGGATAAGAAGGTGGTGAATCTGATCGAATTGGTCGAGGTCTTCTGAGGCTAGGAAGATAGAAGTTGATTATCATATCGATTCATTCCACAGATAAGAATAGAGATATTATTTTGTTCATCATATCGATGAATTTCCAAGAATGTAAAGAAAGGAATTTAGATGAGGTATGAAACTATGGATACCTTTATTCTGGGTTTTCTAGCCACCTTTCCCCTCAAGGTTAAAAGATTTAACTCTTTTAAAAAATCTTATATGTTTTTTTACCTATATAAGCTATTTATTTCATGTTTTCACAAGATCTATTTCTATATTATTCATATATTATACTGATAATATTTTTTTCAATTTTATTCTAATAAAAAATTTATCAGTACATATGTGAGACCAATAAAACTATATAATAAAATGATTTTACCATTTTTTATATCAATTTTACTACTCTGATTATCAAATAATCTTGAGTATGATCATTTTACAAAAAGAGGTCTTTTGTTGTTTTGTTTAATTTTTTAAATTAAAATTCACCCCATATTATATACTATAATAGACTATTTTGATACAACTATAAATTTTATTTGTAAATAAATACTATCACTATTTTTGGTCATCATATTTTTACCACCATATAATTCTAAAATAATAAAAATTTATTTAATTTTGTGTGTCACACACAAAACGAACTGTACAAGGAATATATTATCTCGGGACAATAAATTTTAATTTAAAATTTAAATAAATTCAATCTAGGATATATAGATATAAATTTATGAAACATCATGTTTATCTTATGCTACACACAATGAAGACTTTATCTGGTGGATTTCATTACACAGATGATTGAATTTTACCGAATACTATTAATATTATTATTTAAAATGAAAATTATCTCCATGCTAATAAATTGGTGATTGTAAATAAAATTAAATAAATTATTAAAATATGTGGTTGATTTAAATTTTTATCTATTTATTATAAATAATTTTAAAAACCTATTGAATATAATTGATACATATTTATAAAAAAATTATTTTTTTGCATGAATGGACTTTTTCTTAATAAATTAAATTTATTACTCTTAGTGGATGAGATTAAGTATATTTATATAAATATATTTTCAATTAGATTCAATAAAATAATTTCAATATCCATCCTACTGGTTTAATGGGCATAAGATAAGAATGAGTCCAATTTTATGCATAAAAGGTCTATTTTTTCTCAAAGGTGGTTGTGTTGCCTTATAATGGAGAAATTTTTTAAAAAATATTATTAAAAATATAATAATTAAATAAATAAAAATATACATAATTTTTTAATGATTAATTTCAAAATTTTCTTAGGGTTAATTATTTTTATATTTTTGAGGGGTTTCATTTTATGATGAATAGAGAATGTTGGATATTTTTAATTGAAAATTGGCATTTTTTATAATAGTCTATATGGATAAATTATATTTTAAATTTGTTTTAATGAATTATTATATCAATTATACATAAATAAATGAAATTTAGATCATTTAATTTATCTTTATATTGAATTTAGATATCAAAACACATCATAGTTTGTAACATTTTAACATAAATAATCAACCATATCATCCTGTCTCTAGGATTTATATTAAATTAAGTTATACTAAATATGGAACTAATATTTTAAATAATATAAAGCTAAAATATCTAGAATGGAAAAATTATTTTTTACCTAAAATATTAGCAAGAAAAATTAAAATGAATTATAGAGATTGAGGAAAAACGAGTTTACATAGTGGTTATAATATAATCTTAAGGGGCCAAATAACCTAAACACTTTCCCAAAAACAATTTTATGGAAGTATTTAAACCATATTCAAAATTTTATTGAAAATTGTTCATTATTGGAGTAACATGATGTGTGGGAGACCTCCCAATATTGTTTTCCTTTTTGTATTTATTGAAATGCCACTCCTCCTACATTATAAATGGGTATTTACATCCCCTCACTTAGAAACAGCTCTCAAGACTTCTGGTTCATAAAAACCCATAACAAGTAAATCCCAAATATACACCCATAATCATAGATTCATCACTTGATGATGAATGAAAAACATTGAAGGCATTTTGTGAACACCTAATGGTGTTACCTGAAGAAGGGGTAACCTTCTTCCACAAACACTTTTGTTTTATTTTATTCTCCACCACATCAGTTATTATTATATCATGAATATATAATAAAAATAATATCATAAATATACATAGATATTTTTATTTTTTTTTACTTCCTAAAACTTCACACACTTCAGTCAAATGGGGTACGCATTCAACATTTGTGTGTACGAAAGACAACTGCCTCATGAACCGATGTTGTCAGTTCATCCATTAACAAAATTAATGGTTGGGAATAATGATAGATTTATACTTTATATATGATATATATGATATTTATAATATCTCTTCAATTCATTAATTTTTATAAAATACATAACTTCATGCTTCCAATTTTGTGGGAATACAATAAAATCATTTTTGGATGTGTGGACTGTCGCCTCTTCAATTTGATGTGATATTTTCACTAATTACATGAATTGTATTAAGTATTGATTTAATTAAAATATATTATATATATGTAATAAAAATTATACCTAAATTATAATATATATATATATATGTCAATTAATTTTCTTTTTTAATATGATTACAAAATCGATGAATCATTTATTCGTACATACGGCCTACTATCTCGATGAAAGGTGTATTTCATCTCATATCACTAAATATTATTGAATATTATAAATAAATATATAATTGATATATATGATATTTATATCCTGTTTTACATTTTTAAGATGACTAATTCATGATATAAATAATACTAACAAAAATAACCAATAAAAAATACTCTAAAATAGTAAATTGAGATATAAAATAGAAAAAATATTTAAAGATTATTAAAAAACGCATAATAAGTTATTATTAGAAGATCATATATGATATTATAATTTTTTTGGATCTTTAATAGTTCAATAAAACTCTTAAGAAAATTATACAGGACGTTATGTGCACTCCAGGAAAAGGAAGTATAATTTAACAAAATTTGTAGTTTAACATTTATTTCTATGAAACTTATAGAAGATTCAATAGTAGTTTGTTTTTTGTGGTATTTATATTTTCATATTAAAATTTATATCATGAATTTAATTTTTAAAATTATAGTCAATGTTTCAATTGATTGTATTATCTCATATATCTCTCTATTAAAAAAATACTCATGTAGTAAGGGTTTTCAACTCAATTTACAATCAATTGAGACTTATTTGTTATTGTCAAACAATACTCTTTTATGTGGTCTATATACAATCCATTTGTTATTTAATATAATTATTAACTTATAATTCATTTTGTATTATAGTTCAGTTTGAATTATCTAATCTAAGGGGGTTGACTTAAAAATAAAGAAGTGGAAAAAGTTATCTCTGAAATCTACCTTTATATGGTGATTGTTATCTTTATCTTGAGAAGAACACTTCCATATGACAATTTTTTATTATAAATTACATTAATTTTAAAAATACAAACACTTATTTAATGGTTATAGTTATTTCATAAAACGTATACCATTTTTACATATGGAGTTAACTTGTAATGATATTTGATTAGTTTGGGAAAATTTTATAAACACATATACATTACTCAATATAGATATTTGATAAGGCACAATTTTTATGATTTAAATAAATTACTTAGTATATGAGGAATTTTATGGACACACAGTACATGGGTGGAAGACTAGTTAATGTAATCCCCTAGATGAATAATTAGTCTCATGATATTAAATCATTTTCGAAAAGTCCTATGCGTTTGTAAACAATATGTTTTAAATTGTCTTTTGAATGGTCTTGATGGTAGAGATACGGTCGAAAAAAAATTTGAATTTATCCTATATTTTGTTGACCATGTCATGAAAGGTCTAGAAGTTAATGTTATTATATTCCTTGGAAACATAAAATTTGATAATTATGTATTGAAATTATTTACTATTTTGTTCTCATTATTATCCTTGATATTTTAGGTATGATAAAAAATATGGATTAATTTCCTTAACACATAATTGATTTAATGGAATGTGTTTTCAGTTATTTAATTTTCCATATTTATTATTCCTTATCATGTTATTTAAATGAAATTTTCCCTAGTTATTTAACTTTTATTATTTTTTTATCGATTCATTATTTATTCTAATGTACTTAACCCTTAATAATAATTTTTAGTCACCCTTATTTTTTTCCTTACACCATTATTACATAAAGAGTATTATGAAAAATAAATTTGGATAGGCTATATGGAATAATATTATCCATGAAATAAAATTATTATGTTCAAATTTTATTGAATTCAAATATAATACAATAATCATGAATATATATAATTTACCAAGAATACTAAACTGATCGGTTCTTCGATATGTATTTCATTATATCTTATTCCAGTGTAATGATAGTAGACACTACCTCTGGGATTTATGTGGATAAGATTCCATAGTTTATATTAAAAGATGTTTAATATTAACGGTTGAAACTAGATTTAGAAAATCATTAATTTTAGAACATAAAAGTATAATATAGTATAAGGGTAAGTATATAAGAAAATCTCTAAGAAACCATGTTTACAATAATGTTATTATTTAAAGGAATTTTTTAAAATTTACAATAAGTATTTCATGAGTTCTAGGATTAAACAATAACTAATATAAAGTTATGATTTAATCGTTTTAATTTCATTTTTTCAATTTGGAACCTGAAAGGATGATGTGTTTCAATATTCAACAAAAATGCATATATTTCCCTTTCGAGGAAGCTAAAACGACTGGTATTAGAACTGACAAAGTTATAGATATATTTGGATAAGTTAATCAGGTTTTGATAAATAAACTTTCCTGGCTGGAGTGACCTATTCCACAATGAGATTTTCCAATGATAGATTACTTTATGTGATATAACCCCCATCATTTAGAGGGAATTATAAACATATTATTACTATGAAATGTATTAATTCTCTAGAGAATATATTTTTGGAATTGGGATGGAGTGAAAAAAGGTTAATCATGTGGTGTATTGTCTCAAAAGTGATTATAATAAATGGTTTTTTTGATCCAGAATACATGGGATGAAGAAAAAATAAAACTCATGGAATGGAATGATTTAAAGGATATATTTAGTGAAAAAAAATTTCATCATTAGAAGGAAACTAAAAAAATAGGGATTTAGGTATCTTATTGAAAATGGAAGAATTACTTGTCAGGTATTGTCAAGGAAACTTTACAAGGTTAGATTTTTATTCAATGGATTACATAAAGTATAATAAGTATTTTAATTACTATTTTTATCATGGGATTATGCCATTTTTTCGAAGGGAGATAGTCTCACAACCTTTTTCTTAATATGATGAAATAGGTCTATGATCCATAAAAAAAAACAAATTCTCTATATGAGACACACATAAGGAAAATAATCATATAGTTAGGTCATATAAACAATATTAAAATTGAAACTTATCAAAGAAGGGTAAGAGAACCCAATAATTTTCATCCTATAAAAATAGTGGGAAGAATCATCCTCGGATGTTCCTGAAGGGATTGAGTTCTTTTTATGTATGGAAAAAAGGTTGCTCAGGTTAAATAATAATAGTGTATGGAAGAAAAAACTAATATTCAATTATTTAACTATATATATTTCAAAATATGAAAATTAATTCCATAAGATTCAAAAGAATTTAACAATGAGGATGAAAAGGGATTAATGTTAATATTATGTTATTGATACAACTAAATAGGAAATATTAATTTCCTTGAGTTTGGATCCAAGAATTTTTTAATTTGATAATATTATCAATATCGTACATGGTAATAGAATTATGTTATATATATGGATTTTATTAAAGTACTATTTATTAAAGGATTCGAATGTATTCATTGAATGAAACCAAGAATGGAAATTCAGTAGCAAGATGAAAATTTTGTAATACAAATGTATGAGTAACATTAAACCATTAAAATGGTCTTGATTTTGATAATAATATTTTGATAAAGCGATTACTGACTTGGATAATGTAAATTTCATTAGTGATGACTATCCTGAAATTGATTATGGTTTTATTGAAAAAGTGGATTATGATATCATTTATGAAGTCTATAATTTTTTTTGGGTTTAATAGATATATCTGATAACCAATTTTTTATTTATGTAATAATGAATAACACATGTTTACAATAAGTATATATGGTCACTCATGTTATTACAATGTTCTAATAAAATTCATAATTACGGTACTCACATGTTTCGTATGTGAAAATTAAAAACTAACTTCTGTAGATTAATGATTAATATGTACATTTTATAAATTTAGTGACAATATTTTTAATGTACTGGTTAATAATAATTTGGAAATGTTAACCATAAAAGAAATGTTATATATTAATTCTTGGACATGATTTTATATATTTATGTTTTCCATCATGATATGGTGAATCATGTGATATGATATAAAGTAGAAAAATTTCAAGGTAGAAACAAATAATTATATTTTGATTATTAAATAGAAACATATCAAATAATTATATTTATAATATTCTTTTTTGAATGAAATAATTCCACAAATATATGAAAAGGGTCTTGAAACAAAAACACTTTCATAATATCATCTTCTTTGATGATATCAATGACATTTATCAAGCCTCCAATTTATGGATTTTTGTATGATAACATTCCACATAACATGATATTTATCACTCTCCTTTAGTATTTGAGTATTAGTTTTCTCTTTCATGTCCATGTTTTCATTTCAAAATATTGTTCTCCTAATAAGAAACATAGTTTTTTGTTATTATAGATTTTATCTATTTTAGTGGAGCTAAGATTTATTCATGAATCGGTATTCACCTATAATTCATGTTTGGGTATGTCTTTATCAACTACATCTCCAGTTCCCAAATCCTACAATTTTACATATTTTTGTAAATTTTGTGTGTTTGTTTCACTATGTGTATTTGCATACTATTTTAGTGTGCAATATGATCAACCCATGAATATGTGTCGAAGTTGATGTGTTGGGGTCACTGGTTCAGTTTTTATTGATTGAATCCGGTGAGGAGGTACGGTGTAGGAATCCATTAGTATTTGACCATTGGGTGGAGATCTGTTAATCATTTCATCAACTGGGTCACTCGGACACTAACAAAAGATGAGGTGTTCACTATGGGAAGGCTAGAGTGCAGAAAAGGAATGGAGACGATGTTAAACATTCTAATAAATTGGTGATCAATGTGGTGTAGAGTAAACTAGTGAAAAAATTGGTTAATGAAACCTCTGTGTCGATTGTATTTGATCAGCATAAGGAGGAACATAAGGACAAGGACATTATTAAACAATTGGAAAAGTGGGTTGATTAAACCTCTTTATAGTCACCTCAAGATAAATGTTTTGGTTTATCTAGGATGTAAATTGTGGTTTGGACAGAAGGGGGGAGAATAATCCTCAAATCACACTAAATCAGAGTGCTTCTACTTTGAGGGTCCACAATCAACAGAAGAAAAAGGATTTGTCCAAGATGGTGTTCAGACCTAAAACACCATTGAGTGTTTGGATATCAAGGAGCTTTTACAGGATCCATTCTATGATACAAATGGAGTCACTATAGAAGTGGTGGAGTCTAAGGAGGATAATGTATTATCTATGGAACATGATGAGGGGATGGTCCCTAATATGAATAAGGAGAGGGGTGCAAGTAATACTTACATTTACCAAAACTGATGGAAACATGATGATGTAAAAAATTTAAACCATGTGAGAAGTAAATGTCATCGGCTACTATAGTTGTGGTGCCGGAGAAGTATCATATTATGGTTGAGGGAATAATCAATGAAATTATTCTTCTGATTTGTAAATATGATGAAAACATTACTGAAATGGAATAGAACTCTAAATAACATATCCTATACTCCAAGGAACAAATGGTAGATGAATTTCATTATGTCAACATACCACAGGAAGAGGCTATGATGAAGGGAAGTAATATTCCATTGGAGGTCAATAGAGAGCTGGATAATTTGATCAAAAAAAGTATATGATCCAGATTAGAGGGATCGATAATAAGGTAATCTTCAAAGAGGTGTATTTTCAAAACTCAGACAAATGGCATATCACTTAGACTATGTTATCGGTGATGACACTGATGTTACAATATGGCTTATGAACTAGAGACTTTTTATAGAGAAAATAAATAATAAGTTGAGGATATTATTTTATGTATTTGTTTTATATTATGAGTCTTTGCCTCTAGATTTATTGGGACTGGCTTCTCACTATTCATAAAAAGTGATAATAATAATAAAAAGTTAATTTTCAGTAGCAGAATTATTATAGGGGACTTTCTTGCTAATTTTAAACTCCTATAAGTAGTATATTTTTTCATCCATTTTATGATGTGGAGTTTCTAACAATTTAATTTTCAAATATCAGGCCCTTTATTTCTATGATCATGTTTAAATTACAAGGACACAATTTATGTATGGATGGGAGGATGTAATTCCCTAAAGTTATACAAAAAGTTTTTATTCAACTATGTGTATGACACAGAAAACCATGTGTTGAAGGGATTATAAGAACTCAATAATTTAAAACATATTTACTATTTTGAATAAATATAATATATTATATATAGAATTAATTTCATTCAATATTGTGGTCATCTTATGTTACACTCAATATAGACTTTCTTTGATGGTTTTCTTTAAACGTTTGAACAAATTTTACCGAATATTATTAATATTATTATTCAAAATAATAATAATCCACTAGATGATGAATTTTTTATTATAAATAGTTTTAAATAACATAAGAAAATATGCGTTTCAATTCATTCGTCACCAGTTATTTATAAATGAATATAAAAATAACTAAATATAATGGTAGCATTTATATAAAAAACTATTTTTATATGAAAATGGAATTTCATATTAATAAATTATAGTATTTAGTATTATTTAATGATATTAGAGAAATAATTATATTTTATATTCAATAAATTATAACTAACATTAATCAAATAGGTTTTATATCCATAATATAAGAACAAATATAGATTTATGCATAAGAAGTTATATTTTTCAAGATGAATGTTATACATCCTTTTAATGGAAAACATGTTTTTAAATGAATGTTTAAATAATTTATGAAAATTATTTCAGTAAATAAAATTAATTTTTTAAATTATAAATAAAAATCTATCATTGGTTAAATTTCTGTTATATTTCCAGAAATATTCATTTTTTGATGAATAATGTTGAATATTAATTGAAAATTGACTTTTCAACTAAATAATTTATAATGTAAAATTATACATTGAATTGGTTTAAAGTAAAATAATATCAATTATACATCAATAAAACCAATTTAGGCCATTTTAATTATTTTTATATTATATTTAGATATAAAATCATAGTAATCTTTTGAAAATTTTCAATTTAAAATACAGTTTTTCTCATTGTTTCTGTGAGATTAGTTTTAAATTAAATTCTTCCATATATTTTTTTGGTGTTTTTAAATTTTTTTCCATATATGGAATTATAATAATTAATAATTAATATTATATTAATATTATTTTTTTTCTAGAGTGACTAGTGAATTAAATTAAAATTTAATATAATGATTAAGGTAAAAATGAGTTTACATTGTGGTTAAACATTAATCATAAGAGAAAAAATTTCATAGATACTTGTCAAAAACCAATTTTATGTCCATGTATAGAGCTTATACCCTCTTTTATTGAATATTTATTATTATTTGAGGCACATGATGTAATGGAGACCTCCTGATATTTTTTACATTTTGATATATATAATAATGTCAGTCCTCCTCCATAAAAGAGAACTCAGCCCCCACTTATTCACACCTACCCCGACTTCTGTATCATCTAATCCCTTCAAATATAATCTCAAAAAATCCATAACCTCATACTAGAAGTCTCTCATTGGGAATAATTTATTAAAAAATGTTTATTGGTGCAAAATAGAAGGAGTTACCTGGAAAAGAGGGATCATTATTCAATGAACACTTTTGCTTTATTTCATTATCCCTATAAGATCTGAGACTTTATCTTAGGTATTTATCATTTCAAAATTGTTAAATTTATTTATTTTCACCTCATAATAATTATAAATTATTTAAAATGGTTTTTGGGGGCGTCTATGGATTTTTCGGATCTAAGAACACTTGCTCGTAGAGAAAATAACTAGCCCCCACTGTTAGAAGAAACTAATTAACCCATACCACATGGTATCCCCTAACCATGTTGGGATTTATAGTTGGGAAATGTAGGTTTCATGGTTTTCCTAACCATTAACTAGTGGCTGAACACCATTTTATAAACATAAGACATTTTAGAAGAGCTGTATCATATAGTTTTCCCATTGTTTCTCCAGCTGTGTGTCTTAACCATGGGAGTTCCCTCCATAAGAAAGAGGACTTGAACAATTAGTTCCTAGTTTGGAAATCCGTTTATCCATATTATGTCAAATGATAATTTTTTCCTTATTGTGATTATTATTTGAACCTTCTTCTTTTTTCTTTTTCCCTCTAGTAGTGGGAAACCTCCCCTTTAGTTCGTGAGCCTTCTTCAATCTTAATATAGAATATTCCATAAATCTTCAGTCTAAAGTCCGATTAAAGAACCATTCATCTTGTGAGATTCCACTAGTTAAGATACCTATTCATTTTTATCCATTATTTGTTATACTTATCCATGACAATGATAGCGAGGTAGAGGCTCATGTGTCCTATTTCAGGGTGTTGGTACGTTCTTATGACATCTTCCAATCTATGCCAAACTAAATGATGATACTAGACAAGGGGATTCATATGAGATTATGTTAGTTTATATTTCAATCATCCCTCATGTTTTATTTTTTTAAATAATGTCACAGTTGTGTGTTTACCCATTTCATCATGAATTTACTATTAAATTCATGTTCATTGCTTATAATTTTTAGAATCTTGTTTTATGAACCTTGTTATTTATTTTTTCTGTGTTTGGAGGTTATATACTCAAAGCCAATCACCCATTTAAGGTTTTATTCATATTTTATTCTTTCGTATCATATTAAACCTATATGCTCCAATTTTTAGGTGTGATTCTAGATGACATTTATAGAGTTATGTGTTTAATTAAATTTTTGTATTTTAATAGTTAACCATTACCATAGAAATTTCACTTGACCCTTCTAACATAAGTGTTCTAATTAATTAATTAATGTTTAAAGGATGAATTGGATATTATATTATAGGTGGAACTTGGATTATTTATTATAAACTAATTCCTTAGGGGTAAAAATTCTTATCAACCCATGTCCTTTTAATGAATGGTAATGAAATTAACCAAATAAATGATTTTCTTTTAATGTACTAAATGGTTTCATGTCCATTAACCTTTTCAAAATAATAAAATTTTATGAGGAACCCCATTGAATTTTTAAATGGAATGGTTCTTACAAGTAATAATTAACAATATTAATCTTATATAATGAAACTATTGAATATTGAGCTAACCATTATATTGGTGTGTCCAGACTGGAGTTAGCCTTGGATTTCTAATGGAATTCATTGATTAATCGTGGATGTCATTGCGATTCATGGGTGCTAGTTTCCGAGGGTGAGACCAAGCTCCGAACTAGATATTTTTCTTCTTTGGGGTATCTAGAATGAGTCCATTGGATCCCTCCATTATAAATTTAGTATGCCTTGGACACACTCTGTGGATCTAGCATGATATCTATTGACATGTGGCACATTTGATACACCCTCAGGACTAGTAATTTTATTGAATGTTTTAAATTTGATGAATTCCTTGGAATCATTTAGAATATTGTTATTTTGGAATGCCATAGGTGATTCTCCATGGATTACAATCATAACACTTTATTCAGGATATTGACTATTACTTAGTTGGATTGACCCATGAGATCACGGATTCCTTGGTTATTAACAAGGATCATCTTCATTATTAACATCATCATGAATGCCTTATTATATCTTGGATCCTATATTATAATTATTATCAGGACATGATGTTAGTTCCGGTTATTACTAATGTAACTTACTATAAAAACTATATTATAATTAATAAATGAAATGTTTCTTTGATTAGACACTATCTGAGTCTGAAGAAAGTATAAAGTTATTTACATTAATATAATGATTTACTTATATATATATATGCATGCCTAAACACTATTACAGTTTATATTACATGAACTAGATTATTTCAATTCTATTGGTTATGGCTTACTAGAATTTATGTTAGAACCATTCTGGTCTTCCATTGGATTATGGGTAAATTACATGCATTAAGGTGTTGATAAAGGGAAGTATCCTACTTTGGGCACCTGATATCTCATTCTTTCAAAATAAGGATCATGGATTTAGATGAATGAGTTGGATCTTAAGACAATGAATTTATTTTTTTCCTCTTATTTTATATTGAATGTAGTGCATTCTTCCTCGAATCCCTAATTTTTATTATTATAGAGACATAACATGTATCTAATTTTTCATAGCATTCATATTCTAGTAAGAGTTGATTATTTTCAGTTTCTTCTTTTAGTAAATCATTTTACATACATTAATTATACAATTAGCCTATTATTACGTACATCACCTATTCTAAACTATGATAATGGGGGGATATTCTCTCTATAGACACCACCTAGTCCATTTCTAATTGTCCTAAACCTCTGATATTCCAAGTGATGTGTTTGAGGCCATGTGACCAACTAGTATCAGGGCTATATTCAGTGCAATCTACTTTTCGGGCATCACAATGTGGTATCAAATGATTATTTTCTTAATTTAATGCTTTGAGACAATATATAGGAGATCATGAATTCGTTGGGACTTGGTTATAATCGATAATGAGGAGTAGCTAAACAATTTTCAGGGTAAATTCTAGGTTGAGTGAAATAATAATTTTTTTCAAATTTTTCTTATTACTATTGATACCATTTAACCATTGTGTGATGACCATATTATTTGGTGGGTATTATCATTACTATGATAGAGTTTTTTATTTTATCTCTGTCCCGTTAACATGAGGGAAATTATTATTATTACAAATATCTTCTTAGGATCTTAGATTTCATGTTACATGCATATTCAATGCCAAAGAAGCTCATTTATATTCTTGAATTCTCCTATATTGATTGTGATTGTTGGGTAAGGCATGTTTATTTATATGTATTTTATGATCACTGTTTATGATTGAGTTATTTCATGTTTCAATACATATGGTGTATGTACACTCATGGGATGGAATGAGTAGCTTACTCAGTCGATGCATCATAAATTACCATTTACATTCTATTACATGATATAGGTCAGGTTAATTTGAATTTAAATGGGTGTAGATTTCTTTGATAAGGTTTATTTTTCATGATTAAATGGGAAATAAAATATATGTTAATTTTTATATATAATTATATCTGAATTAAAAACATAAAAATTAATACACAACATAAATATTAATAATTTTTCGTAAATAAAGAGGCAACATACAGTTTACCATTAACCTACTAGAACCCCAATAATTTAAATATGAACTATTACAAATACATGGCCTTTTAAGAGGGTAGTTGGGGTGGAATATTATGGCTAGTTATCCCTTAATCTTATTATCATTATAAAATAGTGTTTATATCTCAATAAATATTTTTCTAAGGAATGTTCTTGGAATTTGTAGACCAATTCTATTGGGGCATCTATATGTTGTGTTTCTGAAGGGTGGTATTGACTATGCTCCAAATTTGGAAATTTGGAAGTGTATATGTGTATTCGTTCAGTTTCAATGGTGCATAACACATTGTATTATTCATTCTCTTCAATGTCTAGATGGTCTATAAAATTTTATTTATTTTATTTTGATCATAATTTAACTGGTTCACATTCTATCATATTTAATTTTAACATGGAATTTCAATATGAACTTGGTGTGAGTGGTTGGTTGATTAGTTTAATGTTTGGATATTCTAATAGTTTTATGGTTTTTTGTCATTGTGGTGTAATTCATATGGGGGTTTTCAACTTTTTTTGAAGATACAACATCTTTTGTATGTCTTTAATGGTTTTCCTAGATTTTGGAAACCCATTGACTATGTAGGATATTTCATAAACTGTGCTAGAATCTCATTTCAGTGTTAATATCCATACATTCATTTGATAGTGGTTTTCAAGGAAGCATTAAGATACGATGTTCAATTGGCCTATGAAATTACCCATGCAGTGTACTATATATCAGTAATGCCTCTCATTAGTTTCATGACTCATTATTGGTAGTGCATTTTGATGGGTTTTACTTAATTATTTTTATATTTAGAATGAATATGATTTGTGTTTGAGTGTGAAAGGTTCAAGTGGATTCAAAAGTGATGATGGCCATCTTTCAAGAAAGTGGTTCTCCTCATTGAAGTAGATGACAATGATGGTTATCATGAATGTCAGAGGGAATTAATCTATATGGATCATAGGTTCATGGAACAAATAATATTCATGTTTAAAATTTTAAAAAAATAATGATATTTATTGTGAATTTAGAGGGGTTAGTGGTGTGGAAAATAAGGTAAAGAAATATTTATATTCTTCATGGTATATCAACATCTTGATTTTTTTGTGATTCAGTTAAACTGTTTTTTTTATTTTAAATATCAAATGTTTTCAAGTGAGGGATGTTGTTTTTATTATTATACTTAAATTTATGGTAAATAATTAATTATATAGTTACCACCCAAACAAAAAAATTTCATTTTATATTTACTAATTGAAATTTTTTGTAAGGTATAATATATATGTATATGCATATTATACTATGATGGGTGGGACGTAAATTATATATCCCATAATCTATTAGGAATTTCATTATATCACATGATATAGTTATGTATTGGTTAGGTGGATTTAGCCTCATCTCTAACATTATTCATGGATCCGGGGTAGTTATCATCCTCTATAATTTTCTTTGTAGTCTATGTGTAGTTATCCTCATCAAACATATTATGATTTCATAGCAATGAATATTCAATTGTACTTAAGATTTCATGTATTATGTTGGATCGACTTATTAATTATTCATGTTCTCTTACTATATTCATAAAAATATACATTTTATTTATTCTCATGATTACATGTGAATCCCTCTTTTGAAACATTTATCTAATAATATTTATTATCACGTTTTACCCATTTTATCATCACATTACCATGATTCATGTATCACCATTTTATTATATGTATCTTACAAGGATTAATATTGTAGTAGTACATGTTTTATTATTTCTTGAATCTTATTTTTGAACAAAATAAAAAGTATGTATTTTATTTTAATGATTATTCACAATGTGACTAATCCCTCAATAGAACTACACAATGGGATTTTTGGTATTTTTTCCATATATTTATGTTATAAATAATGTAATAATAATTTTAGTGGATGAGGGTCGGTGTAATTTTTATCATAGTTTGGCCTAGTGGTATTTATGGATTAGGTGAGTTAACCTAATAAGAATACACTAAAATGAACTAAATTGAAATGAAGAAAAATAAAATTTAGGTTATATATGTGATTTATGAGATAATCTTTATAGGATCATTATTTTCATTTAATATGATTATTATTTAAGTATTATCATACATAATTGTATTATAGTTTGAGTAAATGATTCTAACAAGAATAAAATGGGTAAATATATTATTATCATCTATTCATGGACATAAAATTTGATATTTGATTATAGCAACCTTGTTGGGAAAAAATCCCTCAAGGCATCATTGATGCATTTTTGTGTTGATTGTGTTTGTTGAAAAAGTGGGCCTCCATGTTTTGTTTTTTGAAAAATAAGACTGTGGTGTATGAGTGTGTTGAAAAAGGGGGATTAAATGGTGATTTTTAGTGTTTAAGGGATGCTTTCAACAATCCATGATTTATTGAAAAACCTAGAAAATGTAATGGATGATATGGAGGTGGTACCAAAAGAGTAGATACAAGGTGGAACCATTATGCAATGTTTTCCAAATTTTTGGGCCTGAAAATCAGTAAATGGAGAGATCCATTTTTTGAAAGGGGAGGAGCGTGAAAAATCAGAGTGGTGCACAAAAAAATAATGTGTTGCACGAAAAATCTCCGTGGTGTGCGAAATATTAACACGGTGCGTGAAAAAGAAATTGCTGTGCGAAAAATCATTATGTTGTGTGAAATAGGGAATTGGTATTTTTCGCGGAAGAGGTGTTTCGAGATCATAATCTTGAAAATTGAAAATGGCACGAGGTGCCTGAAAAATTGGTGCAGTGTGTAAAAACTAATGTCACACAGATGATGTGTTTGTCGCGCTCGAAGTGAATTACGTGCACAAGGAGGGTTTTTCACGTGAGGTCAATTTTGCCGATAAATATGAAGTGACCACTCTTCATTTAGAGAAGCTCAATACTTTGAGATTATTCGAGCTCCGGTGTGCGAAATTGGAGTGCACAAGTGAGTTGCGTGAAAAGAAGATTGTTCCCTAAAAAGTAAATTTCGCACAAAAGCATAGAATTCTGCACAAGGAAGTGTAAAGGCTGCGTGTAAAATATTTTGCACATAAAATAATTTGTTGTGAATAAAAGGAGTGTTGCACGTAAAATGTTTGTTGGGAGAAAATTTAATTTTTGCAAATTCATGGAATTACATGCAAGGCCTGGTGAAGGATTCTCTTAAAAATTGGGGTTTCCCGGTACATCCGGTGCAAAGTGAGATTCATCTATGGGTGAAAGTTGACCGTCAACAGAGAATCTATCAACAGGTAAAGACACATAATTTATTAGTGATAACGAAGTGACCTACAGGTCTATAAACTCTGAGTGAATCTTCTGAAGAAGCAGTGAGAAGACATCAGTTGAGGGAGTAGTGAGCTTTCATTTTGCGAGTAGTTGTAAACCAGAAGGGACAATGAGTCTGCTTCAAACATGTAAACAACAGTGCGCTTATAGAGGAATTGGTACATCGGTACACTATCTGTTTTTGTCCTTGGACGTAGCCTAGTGAGGGTGAACCAAGTAAAAATATATGTGTCCTGTGCATGAATTAAGGTTTATTCATACTATATATCGGGAATGATAAAGAAGAGGATTTTTTCCAATAGAAAAACAAGATCAAAAATGGGTGTTTGTTTTAATCTATCATAACCCGATTCACCCCCCTTCTCAGGGTATCTAGCCTTATGGACCTAACAACCACACAACCATTCATAAGTCCAAATTTTATTATGAGCATTCAAAAATCACCTCAAGATATGAAGTATAACTTATATATGAAAAAAATAATATTTTAAGAAAATAATTATAAATTACATAACTCTTACCAAATTATATGTTATGGTAATAATATCTTGAAATTTATTATTATACTTCCATTTTGTAAAAAAAATCATACATTATACATGGGCTGGTTGTCTATATTTTGGTAAAATTACATATTATAGGAAATGGATCACATTTGGCATAAAAATTTATCCTACTATTTTATACATGTTCATGGATAATTTGGAATCATTTTTCATAAAAAATTATAAAATAATTATATCTTTTCATTATGGTAACCCATATTATGCTCAAATAGTTATGTAATTGGGTGGGATTCCCCATACCTACTTGATCCTTATATTGGATTATAAAAAATTATTATTTAAATAGTTTTCTAGTATTAATCCTAGTCAAGTGGCGGAGTTTTACATTTAACTAAATCATATACTATTTCTTATATCCAATATTCCCTATATAATTTCCTTACTGAATTGGAAGAGTTGTTGAAGAAACTATAATAGATCACGTAAATTTGATTTATATTCCCTAGAGATTCCCCAGGGGTATCCCCATTTAACATTTTCAAGATATAAGTTGGTTTATTGTGTCTCTAAATAGATTATCATATGATTAATAAAGATGCTGATATACAGTAAAAATCCTCTTCCATAGGTAAATTATATTTTCATCCAACTATATAGGGCTTAGTAGTTATAAAATAAAGAACATCAAACAAGGTATCATCAACTGAAAGTGACCAATTTGTAAAATCAAATGTGTATCCTTTTTACAAGACATGTTCATTATGAGTTTATATTGATTTTATTTAGGAGAATATATGCCTTATTAATCTATATAGACTATATTTAAAGAGAATATATAGATTACATTGAAAAATTTATGGTACTATTTTTTGATAATGTTTTTATACACTACAAAATAATTAAAGAACATGAGGAGAACTCGGGTAATCTACTAAATAAATTGAAAATGAGGAAGATATGTGAAAAATATAGTAAATTTTACATCCAAATAGTTAATGATTCATTATTGTGTTATATTTTAACATTGAAGTGGATGCCTTTTGATCCTTCCAAAACTGGTAAAATAAGTATTTTGAAGATCAGAAACTATTTTGAAAATCTATTCCATCATTGTATTACATGCGTAATTTCGATTGTTTTTATTAAATTTACAAAAATCATAAAAATAAAATAAAAATATAACTCAATAAGGAATAAATTGTTTCTATATTAGTGACTATAAATAGAAATTTAATGAGATGAATAGTCGGCTTGTTATTGCACTAGTATTTTCACTACCCTCTAGTGGGAAGGGATTTTTTATATATAAAATTTCAAAAAATAACTAATTTGGTTTTATAATAATGAGCAATAAAAATTTGATATCCTATAATAGATGAATATTGATGTTTCAAGGGAAAAATTATTAATGACATTATATAGAGTAAATAAATCCTTCTTTTCATTGAAATATTTATGGAATTATCTCTATTTAAAAATGTTCGACATATATAATGATCATAAAAATTATAATGATCATAAAAATTATAAAGTATATATTCACTTTGAAGGGAATTAAAATTTTAAAATTAATATAGATAAAGATAATAAAATACAATTTTTATATCTATTTCTATCTAGCTGGAAAAAGTGGAATATTATCTAATTAAAAATGATCATGTAACCTTGTTCATGATGATGATTTAAGGGGATCCAATATTCATAAATTGAAAAAGGATGGAAATGGTAATGATAAATGGTGTAAAAATTACCTAACATTCTCAAATGACTATTCAACCATCTATTTGGGATACTATTATAGTTTTTAATAGGATATTTGTGGTGATAAAAACATGGCGAAATAAATAAGGAAATGAAATATGTCAAATTTTAAAACCGATAAAGAGAAGATTATAAATATTTTTATTGGATTATCTATACAATCAAGTCATGAGAAAAGTATAAAGATGTAATATCATACACATAATTATTAATTCCATATCAGCCGTAGAAGCATAAATATGTATACATATCTCCAAGAGAATCTTCGATGGTATTATACAAATACATTAAAAAATATAAATAGAAATTCTTCATATGCCAAAATATTTAAAAAATGATGAACCAATACAAATATATTGATTAAACCATTACCCATAGCAATATAAAAATTGTATAATATCACCATTCAATACACAATTTTTTTTCTAAGGACATATTGATGAAATAATTCTCTATGGGTTGTGGTGGATCATTATACAAAGATAACTCACATCAAGAGGGTTCAATAAAATCTCACATGATCAAACCTTGATGAAATAAAATAGATAGTTAGAGATATTTTATAGAACACAACTATGGATTGTATTATATCAGGATCAATCATTCACTCAATGTTTTGGAGTATACATAAAATGGATTTGAATATATAGTTAGGCTTGAGTTTGTCATTTCATCTTCATACATTTGGTAAATATGATTATGACATTAAAATTGTATAATATATGGATATATAATTATCAATGAAATTTAAAGGAGAATAATATAGATATAATACATTTATTAAGATATCATATAGTAATAAGTTTAATATAGTCCTGATACATCCTTATTCAGTCATCACTATGAAGAAAGTACAACTATAAAATGTTTGTATTTAGTTTGTGATTTTATGATATTGGGACATGAAATGTTCTGAAAAATAGTAGATATTGGTATTTCAGTTGTCTAATAGATTATATAGTCGTGGGGTAGACATAAGATCTTTATAATGAATATTTTCGAGACTTATGATTTTATTTTTTTGGTGAAGTGCTCCATGGAGATTCGTGGTCTCATTAGATCTGTATTCTTTTGACATTTCCATCCACTTTGACATTCTCTAGTATAATATTTGTTCCTTGTATACCTCTTGGGGTTTTACATAAAAAATCCAAACTGCAACCATAAATTTGTGAATTTAGTTTCATTATGTAATGTATTTGATAGTTTTTCTTATATTAAATATTGAAGTTAAATGAACCATGATATACAATTATTTAAATATTACTAATATGAAATATTAATTTGTTTTGTGGTAATGAATAGAAAAAAAATTTATTATAAAATATATTTTTACATTTTTTTAATTATTATAATTAATAAGAAATCATACATTGATTATAAATGGGTTTGAAATAAAGATAAAATATTTTAAATTGTGAAATGGGTTTTATCTTAAAACTGTTTTATATCTTCAATGTATTTTTTGTTATAGTAAATTAAATTATTATTTTTATAAAAATGTTTCTAAAATTTATATTATACATAAAAGTAAATTAATTATCATTAAATAATGGTTTTTGTAAAATTAATGAGCATAATGTAATTTTATGCTTCAAAAAAACATTTTCTTCAGAAGATACCAGGAATGTTCAGTCAGAGGAATAACCTCTGACCATTTATTAAAATAAATAAAAAGTGCAGTAAATAAGGAGATGGATGAGGGCGAACATCTTGCCCAAACCCAATCAAAAGTCCCCACCAAACATAGTCAATTACAAACCAAACCATTACACCAAAAACCGAAATTTTCAAAAATAAAGAAACCCAAACTTCACCCGCCTTCCACTTTCCAGTCAGCGCATCAAACGCCATCATTTCGGCTTGATCCACGAGCCGCCTCGAACTGCGTAGCGTGGAAAACGCTCACCCACCGCAAATCTGGCCGACGTCGAAAAAATCCACCAGTCACCATCATCATCAAGCTTCACGGAACTACCACAGACATCAGCGCTTCTCACCGTCGTCGCCGGAGCACCAACACATGCATTATCTCCGACCTCACCGCCAAAGAAGAAACGCATCACCATCGACGTCGTCCAGACCACCGTCGACGTCACCTGCCCAGTATCTCACCGGTCGCCGGAAAAGACCAATCCGACACCTCCACCTTGAAGCCCACGCAAAATCAACTCGACAGATCGCCCAAAAATCCACGCCGACGCCGCAACAACACCGGAGCAGATCGAACCGCAAATCACGACCAGAATCACCAAAATCCAAAGAAGGATTCAACCAAACCCTAGACAAATCAAAAGGGCAGAGAAACAAGAAGAGAATACAAATCCACGATGACAGTCGCGATGCCTCGCCACAAATCAGAAGTAGATCCCGTCGCCGCCGTCACAATCTCACTCGGAGACCTCATCGAACCACCGCGTGCGCCCCCAGCCAACATAGACGAAGCATCGGCCCTCGGCCAGGAGGAGCTGGAACAATGACCGCAGTCAACACCACGCTGCCAAATGAACAGGCCAGCAAATGGTGGGGAAGGCCCAAACGGTCGCGCCAATGAAGATTCCTCAACGTCTCCCATGTGAGAGGAACCACTGCAACGAAATCGCTGAGTAGGAGCGCCGAAGAGAGCTCAGATTTCGATCCGAGGCGAGGAGGACAGGCGGCGACAGGGGAGAAACCCTAAGGAGGCGGCGCCCCTTACGGGCTCATCCCCTTCTTCAGAAGATATTTTTCGTAGAATTTTTACATGGTTATTATAAATACATTACTCAGGGTATTAAAAATTTAATTTGAAAAATATAAATAATTCATAAATTCATAACTTTATAATATGATTAGTGTTAATTATTGGTATTTTTATTGTTATATGGATTTGTAGTGAATAGAGAAAAGTACATATTAAGAAAATATTTTCATTTTTATAAATTTATTATGATGTAATCATGAATTAATAAATTGTAAAAATAATTTCACAAAAATAATATTATAATAGATTAAAATAATTATTTTGAACCATTATTTATAAATTGAGAACCCATTCATGGCATTTGTGAACATAAGTTATTTTTATTTCAATTAAAAACTTATTTTTTGAATTTTCATAAAATAGAAATGTTGGGAAGTGAAATTATATTTTGTCTTGAAAAATAATTATTAAAACCATCATTTTTATAAAATAAAAAATTAAATTCATATAAATAAACTTTTTAAATTTATTTAAACGTAAAATTATTTTTACACTTATATCAGGTATATTTCAAAAAAAAAATCTTACATACTTAGTTCAAAAATTAAACGTAATTTTAAAAACCTATAGAATAATAACATGATAATATTTATTCCAAATTTTTAGGCAATATATTTAAAAAAATTATTTCCAATTTTACTTTTTTGGTTATTATTAAGTTATCTAGATAAACAGTTATGTTATCGCGATAAAAGTTAAAATGAATACAAAGTGATTTAATTATGATATAATGATTAAAATGTCTCCAAATATTCTCCAAATGTGATTAGTTGGGTTCTTTTTCAAACTATCACATATTATTTTCTAATTTTTGGTCTATTGGTTCCACATAATATGATTATTAAATTTATTATATTTAAACCTTTAAAATAATTTCATGTTTGTTAGTTCTTTTACATATAAAAGAGAACCTCCTCTTGTCCACAATTCGCAATGCTTGAGAAATATTGAAAATCCGACACCTATACAAACACCTTTCACGATTAATTATCATAATGTTGGATATTTCTTAATTCCCATGTGACCACATTAATAATTATTAATTTTAACGCTCAGGGAGGTCTCTCAAAAAATATGTAATAATCTTACCCTATTAATTCAATGATTTTTATTCATCGAAATCTGAAAAAATTTATTGTATCAATCCAAAAAAAATTACAATAGTATAATAATTTTACTAATTATAGGAATAAATTTAATGTAAATATTTTATATTAATGACATTATTATATTCCTTTAAATATAATATAACATTTTTTGGGAACATTTAATCCACCCAACAGAAAAACATTTATTGGGCATACAAGTGGACTACTACCTCAATGAATTGATGTGATTAAATTTTCACCATTGCCTTCCCTGAATATTGATACAGATGTAATTAATGAATCAATATTATAATTATAACATAAATATGTTTCTATAATTATGAAATATTATTTTACTTTCTTTTCTTTTTACCATGAGTAAATAATAGCATCATTCTTATGTATGTACAAAAAATCGTCTACAAGAATGATGTAATTAATTTTTATGTTTATACCATTTAATATATATTTCTTTAAATATATATATAATAAAATATTTGATATTTATTTCATGATTATAGTTATGCATATTATGTAATAATGACCCCTTTTGACATTTGTCATCCTACTCAAGTTGTTTTAGTATTTTGAATGGAAAATCCTCAAAATTCTTGATGTAAACTTATCCAATTAGTTATGTAATGAAAATATTGTATTAAATGAAATAAAAATTATATTTAAAACAGAATGAAAATGAAAATGGTTTTTATGAAATTTGATAACCAATATTATTTTTTTATTTAGAATCTAAATAACATATAATGGTGGAGGGTACTTAAGGTTCAGGGGATTTTTTGATAAAATTTCCTTTTGTTAAGACTTATGCCATCCTCACAACATTGTTTATTTTTTGGGGGTATAATCAAATATATGAATGTATTTTTTTATTCATTTTATAAATTTCATGTGTTTTACAAATTCGTTTCACAATCCATCCTTCAATTGTCTTCTTTTTAGTAGGTTACCAAAGTGGTAAGGGATTTTTCAATAAATCATAATTTTAAAATATTAACGTTAAATCATTTAATTTTACATATAAATTCTACAAATATTTTAATAATTTTATTATTCTTCCAAAAAACATGAGTTAAATATATTTTCTAGCACATATTATTTTCTTTTTAATTTTATAAAATCGAATAAGTTTAAAATTAATCGTATAGGTCATTTTGATATTTTTATAACAAAGTTACAATTTTGTTTTTTTACAAATATGGTATGAATGGATTTTTCAACCATTATATAATTTGTACATAATGAATATTACTCTAAAATATTCCTTGGTTTTTAAAATAAGTTATTCTTCCCTATTTTGGTGTAACTCCCTAACTACAGAAGTTTGATGTTGGTGCATTATTTTATTTCATTAGAATAGATACAAGCTTCAAATTCCAAGAGATAAATCCGTTTAGTAATTTTGAAAAAAATACTATTTATCTCCCCTGAATGGCCTGACTGCCTTATTTTTATTTTATTTTGGGTAATCCTCATTTTAAGGGTTGGAGGGGAACCCTTACAAGACCCGTAGGCCCAATGCCCATACCTGACCCAATACATAACCATAAAGGCCCAAGATTTGACACACTTAAAACAGTCCCACCCCAACATCTGCATCTTAAATACTCCTAGATCCCCACCACACATGATAGATCAACTAGAATTACCCCATGCAGAGCATCATGGTGCCTGGTCTCGATGGAAGATTACATACCCTCTCATTCTTCAAATCTAGTTATCTCTACTCTACTGGTTTATATTTTTTCTCAGAATCCTTATCCGGGCATCCCTGAAACTCATTCAAAGGATTCCCCTACATAACATGGGAGAGTAAATAGTAAAATGGATGTGCTAAGATTCTAAGAAATGTGTTATATATAGTGTAATATATCATGAAGAATACCAAAAATAATTATTTCACGGTGATTAACTGAAACACATTCCATTTAATCAATAACATGAGAATAATATGGAAATAAAGGTAGATGAACAAATAATTACATATAAATAATCAACTGAAATGAAACATTAAAATATATATTCTAATTTTTAAAAAATTACATGGAATATCAATAATTTGTCTCATAACAAGCAAATGAATAATTATAGATGTCATAAACATACCAACGAGGCTTCATCCAAGACACCGATCATAAACTAGGGAGATATTATGAAATACCAAAATAGTTTGTCTCGTGAGACCTACTTATGCATCAAGTGGATATAGTGGTCCCCATCCATCACATAATAAACTCAAATAATTTATCATATGAAAAGGGTGAAACATAAACAAAATAAACATTTTATTGAAAAAAATCATATAAAATGAAAATACATTAACCATAAATTATGAATGGTATCAAAATAGAACATCCAAAATCCAACCGATCATTATCCCTCAAATTAAATATGGTATATTGTATCATAAAATATAATCCTCAATCATAAATATGATCCCATAAATTATGATTAAATAGATTAAAATACTCTAATAATGGCAATAAATTTTTTATATAGAAATACTAGTATTTACATTGAAATAATTTAATTAAAAATCTATGATATTATAAATTAAATAATTTCATTTAAAAATATAGATGTAAAAATTTAATGTAACCATTAAAAAATTAAGGCGTCATGGAAGAGGTCGAATCTACTCCTACCTAATAATTTAAGAAAACATTTCATTCGTATTTTTTTATAAAACATTTCATAAAGTACATTATTTGGAATATGAAAAAAAGAGTCTTTTAAAATGGTTTTATAGAATGATGAACATTGGTATGAAAAATTTAAATGATTGTAGGATAATAGTAAATATGTTTTGGAAGAAATTTTCAAGAAACATAGACATGTATGACAAATATTACCTAACAAATTCTCATGTATAGACTATCGGGATTAATAAAGAGATTGTAAAATTAACTGATAAAAAATTATAATTAGAAGAATAACATTACCCATTAAATAAAGAAAATTATTTGGATATGATAATTCCATAATATTTAGGATAGGGAACACAATAGATAATCATCTTTGGTACATACACAATGAATAATAAATGAGTAGTGTATAAGTCTTGTGTCCCATAGAAATAAAAGTGAGATTATAAATCCCCTTACCTCATACATTCATTTAGATGAATGTTCATCATTCTCATATATAATGTTTAAAAAAAAGTTAAAAATCTGATAAACAATCATATACATTTTCATGATGTCATATATTATCTTATTACATTATTTTATTACACGTTTCATTATAATATATTGTTGTTTCCCATGTTTCGAGTGTAAAATGCTATATTTTCCTACACATGTTTTTTGTATTTTCCAATTTTGTAATTGATAATATATATATAATTTATATAAATAGTAATATTATGTTCATAGATATTATATTTACACATTTTATAAATTATTATAATCTATATTAATTGGATATGGTGGAAAATAAATCTTATTATGCCATGGTGACGGTAGGCCATACGTAAAAACATGAGACTATATCATTCCCTTAATGTTGACGGATTAAGGATGTGGATGAAGTATTAAGTTTTATAGAATAAATATCATGTAATAATTATCATATATGAACTATTTTCCTCATTAAAACCATCCAGAAAATGTTGTGATGGAAACCAGATTAAACAATGGCGTGGATACAGTATGTTGTACATACGCACGCACGATAATTTCATTTTTAATATGATGTATAAAAGTTATAAAATGGATGTAACATAATAATTATAAAATATATTCATATATATTATACTATATTTATAAATTTAAAATATAAAAAATTATAAATATGAAGTAGAAAAATAAATGAACTTGGATGATTTAGTAAAATCAATTACCTCTTCTTCAGCATACTTCCTTTATATCTCTTTTAAAGGCATATAGGGTTGGAATTTTTAGAAGTACAGTACATATATAACATGTATAATTATTTTATGAGGATATATTGACAGTTTTTTGTCTAATTATATGTCATAACGTGGTGTTATGAAATGAGGTAAGAGGTTCCCTTTTATAATGGAGGTGACGGTTATTTTTGGAAAATGTAAAACTATCAAATTATTATAAATTAATATTATATTATAAATTTAAAAAAAATTATTATTTCAAATATAATATGTGTATGGTTATAAATTAATGAAAAATATTAATTTTTAGACATGTTCAGGTCACATTGATACCCTTATGTTATTTCATTAAGTCGTAGTTATACCATTTAACTACTACCATGATAACTTTGCTTTTTACTCTTTAAAGGTTAATGTAGTTAAAATAAAATAAAAAAGAAAAATAAATTATTAATTTATGACATTTTGAGACTTATAATAATTAGTTGGCCTAATTTTATATTTTCAGATATTTTCAATTATTTCGTATAATTTTATTTACGGTAAAATATTAATAATGTCAATTTTGACCGTATTCAATATTTACCTCTATAAAAAATCAAACCAAAAATATTGATTGTAAAAAATACTTATTAAACATTATTAACGTATAAAATTAATAAATGAAATTATTTTATAAAATTACATCTCACAAATTATGTTAATTTTAAAATAGTTAATATCAGTTATTTGATTCATTAAATAAATAAGTAATTACTACATAATCATTTTGTCACCATTTAATTAAATTATTTCTTTCCTAAAAATTATAAATAAATTATCATAATGAATATATAAATTTTATGTTCCAAATTACTATTTATAGTACAATATATCCACCAAATACTCATATATAAAAAATATATTACTTATTAAAACACATGTGTGAAATATTGGACTTCCATTTGAATAATAATCTACAAAAGGATAAAAGTCATCCTAGTGGATCAAAGAGGACATAAAATATTCCAAATGTTTATTTTTGTCAAAAATATAACATCTAATAAACTAAACACTCAAGTTAGGATAATTTTATAAAACAAAAAAAAGATTGTAATATTTTAATATTCATATTCAGTGTAAAATTTATTATAATGAAATGAACTATAATAAATGATATAAACATCATATAATTTAAAGTATAAACTAATAAAAAATATAATTCGACACAATAATTTTTTTAGATGATTTTCTTTTCAATTAAACGACTATATTTTATCACTATTCATCATAACATGATACTTATCATAAAATTACATAACATTAAACCAATGTAAATTATTATATTAAATTTAAAAATAAGAAGTTAATTTTGTGAAAATTAATATTTAAATGTTAGAAAAATTCATTTAAAATAGGTTCTCCCTGAAAAGGAGGTAAAACATCTTTTATAAAAATATTGGGTTTTATGTGTAATATTGTGTTTGTTATTATATTATGCCTATTAAATCTATTGGATTTATATAAAAAAATATTATTGATGAAAGGAATATATATATTTCATTTATATAATTCAAAAACTATAATAATTTTAATTTAAAATATTACAAAAACATTTTCATGAAAAAATAGTTCTTTAGAAACAAAATTACAATATATTTAGTTGGTTTCTATATTATATTCTAATACATTTTTACCTAATGGTTTGAACCGCATATTTTAATGTTTTATTTAATTGTATTCATAAATTCTATCTTAACAGATAGTGTATATCTAATTATATTAGATTATAATATTTTGATAATATATTTTTGTTTTGTTTAACTGGGCCTTGCGTTTAATGGATGCCGACTCATTATTGTGTGTAGTGTAAGAATAAAAAGGATTTTCATATAATTTGACATAGTAAAAAAATAAAATATACTCAAAAATGAAATTATTTTAAATTCTTCAGGTGTTGCATTATCCCCCAATTCAATAAATTATGTCATCACAATTTTAATCTCTGGACTGAAAACTATTTTTTTGAATTTTCCAAACATCATGGTTGAAATAACACTTCAAAAAGGGATTAAAGAGACTTACACTTTAAAATAAAGAGAAGGAAGTATGAAGGTAAACATAGATAAAACGTAATATGGTTCTATATATGAAAACATGTACATGGAAGAGAAATATATCCACCATGTCCTGATGGAGAGTGATTGTGAACATGGTCAGGAGAATGGTAACAATTTGAAATCAATTAATCTATAATGATCTAACGGACTATTTGATTTATCATAAAATAATGTACTATGACATATTAATTGATTTTGAGATATTTTCCCTATTGTTTATGAATTCATTTAATTCATATACTAAGATCATATGGATACATGCTTACATGATATGTAGAGTTGTATACATTGATCAATTTCTACCATAGACATAAAAGCTTCTACAAGAAATTAGTATTTAAGATTAGTTTTTTATTCTCTTAGATTTGTAATCTTCATTTATGGATAAAATAATCCAAGAAATATAACTATATATTTCTCCTTTTATTATAAATTAACCAAAACCAGAAATGGTTATCATATGATATGATAATTCCACCAAAAGAAACTCCACAACTCATCTGTAAAACCCAATGATCAATATATATTATTCAAAAAATAAATATCATTCATTAAAAATATTATAGACGTGGATTTAAACCCATGAAAATAAGAAGGATTTGATCATATTGTATTTTAAATAACTTTAATCACTCTTAATATCCTATACTAAAAATATAATTGTCTAAATATCATAATCTCCAAGGTTTTATAACCATTTACATAAATTACATAAAAACCATATATCCAAAATAAAATCATATTTTACTCCAACATACAATTCAACCTTTATTTTCCAAAATATTCAATTTACCTTCATCTAATAAAATTACTATATTAGAGAACATCTTCTGAAATAACATTACTCCCATTATCACCAAATCATTTTCCAATATTGGTGGTATGATAAAACAACATTATCCATTAGATATTTTTACTATTAAATTAAAATGCTATACCAATCTTCATGTAGGATATTGGTAGTTGAGGCACCCTTTTCACCCATCTGTTGTGGGTTCATACTCTATGACCTTACTGAAAGAAAGAGGATGTCACTCAAATTTTGGGTTTTCCTTTCTCTGAAACCATATTCACATAACTCTAAAAATAAATATGATAGGCACCCATGAAATAAGATTAATCAATAAATATCCTTTTATCCATGTTCTTTCATTCAAACCCAATACATAAATACTTTATCCATTTATTTCTACATATTTATTCGTTTTTTGTAGAGTTTAATATATATAAGAGTGCATTGAATTTGGTACATCCCGGGTTTAACTCATTTAAAAAAAATAACTAAAAATGGATTCATAGGATGTGTTTTTTCCTCCATTATACCATTAATTTTTTCATGGAAATTCATTTCATTGTGTCCTTTTTTCCAACACAAAAAAAATTATTTATTTTGATAAGAAACTTTCTTGGTTGTATCCTTCCACATTTCATTCTTGATGGAAATTGAGACTTATTTTATCCTCATTATCCACCATTGGAGCTCATATAAAGCTATTTACATCTATTATTTGGTGTGTTTGGGAGTTGTTTAAATTATATATCATCAATAATATTTCCTAAAAACTGATTAGTCATGAACTAGATATCTTTCACTCTTATCAATATTCCATTTGGTTTCTCACAGCCAACCCCTTTTCTATCATGTACAATGATAACGAGTCTTTATCGTGATTTAACCATTGACTATAATCAGAAATCTTGTTTTCAGAAAAAATAGTTATAGTGAGAAAAAATATAATCATTTATAGAATATAATAAAACCTTATTGTTAACCTAAAACACATTATGTTTAACCTAGGTTATTAATTTTCATCATATATTCAAATAATTCGTAATGGGTTGTAAAGAAAATGTGAATTATCCTAGGCACATCACCCGGGAGTATCAAACCAGTTGCGCAGTAAGGACCATTATCTTGAACTAGTTTTTGATGAGTTCGGACCAACACATAATTTAGGAGTTGTTACCCCTATGTAAATATTTTATTGAACCATATCAACTTGAAGTATCCATATATGGATGTATTTGTAGTAATACACACATAATATCCACACTACAATGATTCTTAAAATTTTTTATATACTTTACTTGAAAGTGTATCCTAGGGGGTGTTCCCAAATATGATTTTTCCTATTCTTGTTTCTAATGTTTTTTCTAAACATGGATTGATACAAAATTTAATTCCTTGACCCCAGAATCCTAGAGTTTATGAAGGTTTTACATTTTCATAGATTAAATCTTCAAATCCATAGGTCTTGATTATTATAGAATTTTTTTAAAATAGGATTACATACATGATACCCATAATATATTGGTGAAATAAAATCAAGAATAACATAAGTTAAATTTATATTTACTTGAAACTCATTCAAGGGATCAATCATCATATTATAGGACAGAAAACATAAAAAATGATGATCTCAGATGCTCATCCTGGATATATATATATGTGATGATTTCATAAACAAACATACATGATTGCGAGAAGTGATTAACTAAAACACATACCATTTAATCAATAAACTGATAATAATGTTGAAATAATGAATGATGATGAATTAATTTCTTGTAAATAATGAAATGAAAATGAATATTAATTATAGTTATTCAAATAGATGAAAAATCTCATGCAATAACAATAACTAATCCCATAATGAGATAATGCATAATTCTAGAAATCAAAAACAAACCATCATGGTTTCAGCCAATAAACCATACATAATTGGATAAGACAATGGCCAATACAAAAACTACTTTGTCTCATGATACCTACCAATGCATCGAGGGACTACAAAGGGCCTCGACTGTTACTTACTATGTACAATACATTCCCCACATGAAAAGGGTGAAACATAAACAATATACACATTTTTATTTAAAAAATAGCATTCAGAATGTGAATCCTTAAACATAAACCATCAATGGTATAAAAATAGAAATTCTACTCTCAAATTTATCATAAAACCACAAATAAAATAATGTATATGTTATCATAAAATATAAATCTCAATGAGGAATTATATTCAACAAAGGATGATTACATAGATCAAAATATTGTAATAAAATCATTAAACATTTCTTGATAAGAATACAAGTTTTTAACATTGAAATATTTTGTTTAAAAATATGAAAAATTACCAATAAAGTTGTTTAAATAAACTTGTAAACATTCAATTTAAGCTTTAAAATATTAAGTGTCTTGAAAGAGGTGAAATCTTGTTAGGACACGTAGGTTAAAAAAACTTCCATTCGTATTTTTTATCAAAAAATTCATAATGCACCACATTTGAAAATGAAAAAAATCCATTAAAAACAATTTACAAAAAAACATGGGTAAAAAGACATTAAAGTTTTTAATATAATAGTTATAATAATATTTAAATTTTTTTTATGAAACATGTACTTGGATGATAAATATTAGATTTCAGATAATTACATATAATAAATCTTAAATAATAATGATATTATGAAATTAACACTTACAACCTTATAATTTGTAGAATAATATTTTCCTTGAAATATAAAAATTATATGGATATGAAAAATTCATAATATTCTGGATAAGTCTCATAACAGACATTCCTAAGAAGTATATACAATAAAATATGATTTTATTATGGACTTCCACCTCCTTGTATCGATGTGATCCATTTCCTTTTACCATCTCACTTGGATTATTATAATAGTTAATATAATGTAAATATTTTATATTAATTACATTTGTATAATCCTTTAAATATAACATATAATATTTTTCATAACATTCTATTCAATCAAAAGCGATAACCTTGTCTGGGCATACATGTGGACTACCAACTCAATTAAGAGATGTGATTAATTAGTCATCACTGCCTCCCTTCACTATTGATAAGGAATTAATTAATGAATTAATATTATACCTATCAAATAGTTATTTTTCTTATAAGGATAAAATTTTATTTATTATTCTTTTCTTTTTTTACAAGGATTAAATATTATCATATTTCATGTGGTTGTACAGAATATCATCTCCATGAATGATGTATTTCATTTTTATTTTTTTTCTTTTATGGATTAGTTTAAATATATATATAATGATATTTTTATTCCGAGATTATATATATGTATATGATAGAACATATGCCCCTTTTGACACTGATCATCCTACCAAATCTGTTTTTGGATTATGAATTGAATTTTCTCAAAACGAATTATAATAAGACATTTAATTAATTATGTAAATAGAACATGGTATTAAATGAAATAAATGTGACAATTATAATATTATTAAAATGAAAATGGTTCTGATGAAATTAGATAACGAATATAACCTTTATTTTTATAATATAAAAAAATAAAACACCAGACGATAATTAAGGTATGTGGATTTTCTATTACAGTTTGATTTTGTTGAGACTTATTCCATATGCACCATATTGTTTATTTTTTTGTGTAAACTAACATTTAGATTTATTTTATCCTTTATTTTATAAAATTAATTTGTTTTACAAATTAATTTCATATTTCCTCCATTAATTATCTTTTTATTCAAAATTTACCAATGAGGTAAATTATTTTTCATTAAAACCATCTTTTAGAATATTATTTAAGAATCTTTTAAGTTTATATGTAAATTGATCAAGTGTTTCTTGAAATTTATCATTT
Organism: Viscum album; assembly: GCA_963277665.1. Taxonomy (NCBI): domain Eukaryota; kingdom Viridiplantae; phylum Streptophyta; class Magnoliopsida; order Santalales; family Viscaceae; genus Viscum; species Viscum album. The sequence goes on along the minus strand of OY728132.1, from coordinate 1,677,388,510 downwards.
ACAAATAAAATATTAAAAAAATATATTCTAAAATATTGTTAATTTTTTTAATATTTTAAAATAGACTCTTTTAAATTTTAACCATTTCGGACATTTTGATATTTTCTACCAATGTGATATTTTTATTATATTTATGGTATGAATAGATTTTCTGACCACCACATCTTTTCTACATAATTAATATTACTCAAAAATGTTACATGGTTTTTAAATAATTTAATATTATATTTTGAAGTTACTCCACGTCCCTAGAAACCTAATGTCATTGCATTATTTTATTTCATTGGAAAATATACAAAATTTAAATCCGAAGGGACTGATCAGTGTAGATGTTTTGGAAAACAATAATAAATGCATGATATACATAATTCATTGGAAAATAAAATAATAAAAAAATTTATTAAAATCCTAGGATAATTGAAATTCCTTAAAAGGATTCCTCTTCATATCATGGGAAAAGAAACATTAAAATTGGTGAGCTCAAATGTTCAAAAAGGGTATATATACAATTAAATATATCAGAAACAATCATAAACTAATATGGAAAGGTTATTAACTGAAAAAAATTCCATTTAACCAGTAACGTGAGAAAAATATCGAATGAATGTGAGATGATCAAAGAAGTCCACATAAATAATCACAAAAAAATGAATCTTAACCATGGATATTTTTATAGTGAAATAACCTAATAGAATGTCAATAATTAATATCATAACGAGGGAATGAATAATTTTGGAATTCATAAACATACCATCCAGGCTTAACCCAATACACCATAGAAAAACGAGTAAGACATCCGCCAATACAAAAACTAGTTGGCCTCATGAGAAATACTGACTTATTGAGGGGCTATAGAAGTCCAAAACCATCACTTAATATGTCCAATAAATTAATCATTTTAAAAGTTTGAAACATAATCAACATTTTCATTTGTATTGAATAAATATCATACAAAATAAGAAATAATTTAATCTCAAGCCTTGAATGTTATCAAAATAGGACATCCACAATGAAACTGGTCCTAAATTTTTCAATACAATATAAGAGATGGTGTCATAAAATATAAAACTCAAATAAACATAAAACCCAAACTAGGATTTTGAAATAGCTGAAAACAATATAATAAAATCTTTGAACATTTCTTGAGATAAAAACCACTTTTTACATTAAAATCATTTATTTAAAATCATCATAATGATAAATGAAAAAATTATATTTCAAAGGAACCCTATAAACATATAAAATAAGATTCAGAATATTATGTCTTCATAACAACAAAATAATCCTCCCATGCCGCATAATTTAAAAAATATTCATTTCTTATTTTTTTTTTCTAAAAAAATCATGAAGTAGCTCATTTGAAAAATATAAAAAAATTTCATTTAAAACCATTTTATAAAATTTAAAACATGATTAAAAAAAGTTATCGTTTTTTTAGAACAACAATAAAAATATTTTGGTGTTATTTTACAAATCATGAACATGGATGATAAATATTCTACATCAAATAATTGTGTATAAATTCTCCTGAATAATAAGGAGATTGTGAAATTAAACCCTTCAACAATAGAATTTGTATAATCATATTTTCCCTGAAATAAATAAAATTATATGGATATGAAAATAATATATTCTTCAGTTTAATTATCATAACAGACATTCATGGTCAGTATATAGACCACGTAAAAAAAGTTATTAGTCTATAAGGCATGTTTCCCACAAAAATAAGAGTGAGACTAGGAATCCACTTAACTCATATATTCTTATAGTTTAATGTAATTTAAACTCACACATAATGGTTTAAATAATATTATTAACTTATAAGGAAACAATATCCATTTTTATTATTTCTTACATGTTCTTCTTATATTATTTTATCACCTGTTTGTTATTAATATTTCATTGTTACCCGTGTTTTGATTACTAACTGCTACCTTTTCTTATGCCAGTTTGTTTTTGTATTAATGTTTATTATGAATTTAATATATATATATATTTAAATAATTATATTAGAATAATAAATATTATATTTAGATATTATTATATTATTATCACAATTATAAAATCATTAATGTGGAAAATTAATCTCATCACTTCATGGAGACGATATGACATACATACACACACATGACAATATCATTACCTTAATGGTGAAAGTGTAAAGATGTGGATGGAAAATTAATTTTTACAGAATCAATATCATGTCTTAATTATAATATTAATCCATTATTTCTTTCATTACACCCATACATATAAAGTGGCAATGAAAAAATATTACACCATGGTGTGGTGAAGATAATTTGTATGTACGCATGCATAGTGATTTCATTTTTTAGGATGGATAAAAGGTTGAAAATGGTTGTCCCATAATAATATTTAATTATAATAATACTTATTATATGATATTTATAACACTATTATGTAAAAACAAGATAGATGAAATATATGATATATGAAATAGAATGAATCAGAAAAAATTATTACCTCATCTTCGGTGTACTTCCTATAGTCATTTTCTTATTGTATCTAGGGTTGGTATTTTTGGAATATCAGTACCTCTATAATGTGGAAAATTATTTTATGAGGGTATATTGGAAGTTTGTGTTTGAACTATAAGTCTCAATGTTGTGTGATGAAGTGAGGGATGTGGTTCCCTTTTTTAATTATGGTGAGGGGTAATTTCAGAAAATCTCAATCTATTAAATTAATTTAAATTAATTATAAATTAAAAATGATATAGAAGTAAATATTTATAAGATAACATTATATTTTTTGAAAATAAACTCAAAAAATAATTTTTAAACATCTTCGGTCACATTAAAACCCTTATAAATTGTATTTAACACTTAGTTAAACCATTTAAATCTTATCACCAAAACTTGATTTTTTTCTCTTTATGAGATAATATAGTTACAATAAAATGACAATAAAACACTAAATGATTAACTGAAATCATTCAAAGACTTATCCCAATTAGTTTTATGAATGGTAATTAAATATATATATATATATTCTATCACTTAATAAAATATAAATTATATTAATATGTATATAATGTCAATTTTTACACTACTCAATATTTTGACCTATAAAAAATAAAAAAACAAGATAAATTCAAATCAAGAAATATAACAAATAACTAAAATTTAAAATTAATCAATGAAATTATGTTATTATGTTATATATCTCAAGGTTTATTTAGTTTGTTATTATTAATGTCACTTTTTTTATTCTTCCAATAATTAAGCAATTACCACATAATCATTGTGTCACCCTTTAATTTAATGATTTATTTCATTCAAATTACAAATAAATTACCATATTGAATATAATTATTTATCAATAAAATTTATATTTATTTTCAACTATACCATCTAAATACCCATATATAAAAAATGAAATACTTAATAAAATAATAGTGAGACATATTGGACATCTGTTAGAATAAAATATTACAAAATGTTTATCATCGTCAAAGTGCCACCATGTGGTTATAGAATCATCTAATGATTTTTTTCTAAACATATCCCTTCCAAGAAAATTAATACACAACATATTATAATTTTATAATAAATATAATATTATTTTTACTGTTAATTAGTTGATTTACCCTTAACCATGGTAAATAATATATTAATTAATTTCCTATTTAGATCCACAGAAATAAATATACCTATTTACGTAATTTAGACCCATATATTCCAAATATATAATAATTTTTAAAAAATTTAACACAATGAATTTGTAGTAATTAATGGAAAATTAATCCCATTGATAGTGTAATGTCCCAAAAAGTCTATATAACTTATTATTTTAATTTATATAGAATTTTTAAGAGACCATAAAATCTGACGTCATTTGATACTGAGGACTGGTGTTCCCGGAATGATCTGTCAAAAAACATTTTTAGCATAAAATAACATGCATGAGTACTTTTCTTAAAAAAGTATAATTACTCATAATTGGGTGCCCGAATTAGAAATCTGAGGGCACCATTGCATTTCGGATGGAGGGTTTACCCTAGCCGTGACTTATGTTTAGTCGGTGCATGCCTCTAGTGAGAATACCTGAAAATGGAATAAATGTAAATATAATAATTATATAAAATTATTTTATTTTTAAAATTATTATAACTCTCAAAAGGTTACTTGGATTAAAAATATGAGAAAACTGATTAAGTCATGAGGTTATTATTTAGTTAGGTAGTTCATAAAAGTTTCTAGCATGGTCCAACACTCTACGTCGGTTTTTGGCCGCAAATAAAATAATTATGTAAAAATTATTTTATTGTTAAATTCTATAACTCCAAAATAGTAACTCAGATTCAAAATACAAGAGTACCATTGATCTTGTGAGGTTGTGTTTCCCTTAGGCAGATCCTAACCTCAAACGGTGCAGGTCGAGGGTGAATTTTTATAATTCTTTAACTTTTTAAAGGATCATTCAGTTCATGTTCGGGGGGAGATTTGTATCTTTTGAACTCGTGCTTGAATTAAAATTTATAGACATCGTTGAATTTGCATCACTGAGATTCACTTAAGAGAAGTATCACTTCAACCGCAGTAGTTTGGGATAAAAAGATAAATTTGGGACTTGACAAAAATAAAATAAATTAACTTAAGAATGTTATTTTATTTATTTTCTATAACTGTTGAGCAGTGGTGGAGAGACCCATTATTTGTCTGGAAATTTAATGTCTTGACTCTCTTGTTGTATAACCACACCATTGGAAATTAAGAGGTTTATTATTTAATGAAACTCATTAATTCTTCTATGCGTTACTCACCCTTTCCCCCTCAATTTAAATGGACCTTTGGTTGGGGTTTTAACAACGCTTCCCCGAGAGAGGGACCTCTGGGGAAGTGATGTGATATCTTCCACCGATGAGGAATTAATGCTTGGATGTCGTTGGAGGGATCAAACCAAGAATGAAGAGCACCAATTTTTTCATTAATGTGTGGATTCTACTTCCACAACCATGACACCACCAATGGTACGTGAGGTAGGGGTTGTCTTTTAATTGAATAAATTCACAAAATTCTTCTCCATGTTCATGAATTTGTCGATGGTTGCAACCGAATATTTGAATAGGGTTTATCATTATTTTAATGTGATGTATAAGTTACACACACTTTTTATAATTCTAATGCGGTGGGAGCGAGCCAATCGGAAATGGCCTAGACCCTATGCCACTTTATTTTTCATTGTGTTCTTCATAGGTGGGTTTTTTCCACTTGAAGGAACCTTAAAATCGGGAGGCGCTCAATGACAACGACATCCTAGGAGGACCTTAGGCGTGTCCGGAAGGAATAATGGACCACCGGAGCTCCCATAGTGGCCCACGAAAGCTCCTCTGGCACGGCACCGGTGCAACGACACTAATGACCGGTGGTCTCTGGTCATGTAAGAGGGAGGCACTGCTTGGCACCGTGGCGGTCAGACAGGCGGCCAACAACGGCCAACCGCGGTGACAACATGGCATCGCACCGTCACACGCCGGAGATGGTGGGCACGACATCAAAGACATAACAGAAGGTGAGGGAACCACTCCCTTCAGGTCCCATAGGAACCCTTGCTGCACCACATGCAGCCTCCGCTTAAATAAACTGACCGGATCCTTTGAGCCATTTGGCAGGTGGACTAGGCAACCCCCACGTGTGTCGCACCGGCTGGCAGGCCGATCCGCTTCAGCCCAGCCCAGCCGGGGTGGGCCGAACCCGTCTGTGTCTTAGTGGGATGTGCCCACTGTGGTCCCTCCCAATTGGGCCAGCCCCGTCTAGTTCGGGGACTAGTCAGTCCGACCGGGTCGGACAGGACCCAGACCCCTCTCACGCCCAGAAATGCTAAGAAGGTCATATCTTGCGAACCAAAAGTCTGTTTGGAGAACCTTCTATGGTTATGGAATCTTTTGAGAGAGACAATACTTTTGAGATACACCATGAGAGTTTGGGAGAATATTAAAGTATGGCCTGGTTGGATCGAATTCGAATCCAACCGGGCCATCTTCACTAAATTGTCAATAACATACAGACCATGAGTACGTTTGATGCGATTTTTATTGCGTTGGAATCCTTATGACGTGACAGATCATTGGGTAACTTTGAAATGGGACTTCGTGTCAATTGAAATACGAACTATGGCTTGAGGAGCGGTTTCCCCCACAAACAAGAGAAATATGTGCGGAAATCTTGTCTCTGGATGAGACATGAAGAATGAAGAACGATTTTTTCTGAATCATCACCGAGTGATTCTATGTGAATAGGCACCCATAAATTATGTTTGAATCAACACCCAAAGATTCTGTGTGAATCAACACCCTATGATTTTGTGTGAATCAGCTGCCAGTGATTCTCTATGAATCAGTACCCATGGATTCTGTGTGAAACACCACCGAACGATTCTGTGTGAATCTGCACCTAGTGATTCTGTGTGAATCAGCACCGAGTGATTCTATGTGAATCATCACTGAGCGATTCAATGTCAATCAAAACCCACCATTTTTGTGAAAATCAGCACAGAGAGATTGTTTGTGAATCAATAGCCAGCTATTCTATGTGAATAGGCACCCATTGGTTTTGTGTGAATCAGCACCCAACAATTCTTTTTGAATCCACACCCAGTGATTCTATATGTATGAGCACCCAATGATTCTATGTGAATCAACACCTAGCCATTTTGTGTGGATACGAACCTAGCTATTCTGTGTGAATCAACATCTATTGATCATGTGTGGGTATTGCGAGGGTTAGTATCTATCGATCCAATTTTGGTCTTGCGGGGGATAGTACCAATCAATCATGTATGGGTCAAAAGTAGTGCCGCATGACATATTAGGATGGTCTAGCCTTATGACTAATCATATGTACTACTTTATTCAGTTATACCTCGTTTGAGAAGTGTCTTTTTCTTTATTCCTTGTGCTTGAGATCATACATGTGGTTTTCTGTCATGTCATTCAGAGAGACCTTCGAGGGTCTTGGGGTACCTACTGGTTATTGTTATACTCACCCATGCACGGGCTTCTCCCATACCTTGTTTTTTCATGTGTAGATGACGTGCATCCTTGACTAAGACTTGGGAGCAAGGATTTAATGGTGGATGGAATTCATAATATATATGGAGAGCTGCGGAGATGAGTTGTACCTACCTTTTATGTAGGATCTATATCAGACAATCTAAGGTGATATTTTTTGTTTTCCATTGTATTTTTATCTTTTTAGTTGGGCTTGTATTCCATCCCCTTACATTCAGTACACATTTTTACTATAGCTATTTTACACCGTGGTTGCATCTTTTTCATTTTAATTTGTGTGTTTTTACAGGTTTAAAAGAAATTCTTTCTTGTTTTAGGGATATTAATTTTTGGTTCTTGTCGCCAACCCATGTCCTATGGAAGGTATGATTGGGGTAGTCCCGACACGAGCCTTTGTGGATGGGTCGTGATAGAGTGGTATCAGAGCCAGTCAGATCTACGAGATGAAATAATAGTCTATGTTTTCCATTTAGAAAGAGTGTTATTTTTCAGAAGTTTGGTTTTTAGATCGGGGAGTCCAGTGTTGGTGCGGCAGCCTACATATCCATACACTAGGACCATGAATTCAGATTTCTAACTCGGCACATGAAAACACTAGTTGCGTGTTTTTTGAAAATGTTGTTTTCTTTTTATTCAATTTGATTCATCTCACCAGGTACAACTTATTGACTGTGTTTTATCTTGATTCTCTTTCAAGATGCCTTTACTAAGACAGCCAGCCAGGATTCCAATCCATGACCTTGAATATAGTCCACATTATTATGGGGCTCTATTACAAGGTTGGTTACCCAAGATAGTAACTTCAGGCAGTGTACCAACGATACCACTTCCTGTTGGTCATTAGTTAATACTGGAGCTACCTGTAGAGGACGCATATAGGCTTAGCTACATACATGATTTTCAGTAACATATACCGCTTAGGTTTCGAGGTGAGGCCGATTTACATGCAGCTAAGGACTGGCCTGAGGTGGTTACTAGGATTCCATCTAGCTAGGGCACTAATAGATCAGATGGTGGTCCTAGAAGTGGGAATTCTATGTGGCTCAGTAGGGTGATGGGAAGGTTTAGATTAATCATAACTTATGATGAGGTGAATTTTTCCACAATTAGATATTGGGAACATTCCTCAGATAAGGGGGTATCAAGTTATAAAAAACATAGGGGTTTGTGTTCCCAAGATCATCTAGAACTTCGGCAGGATTACATGTTTGTTTCTGAGTATTAGTAATGGTGTACCGACCTATCCAGGTATCTGATGAATATGATACGACCAGTGTTTTAGGGATTGTGGTTGAAATTCATTTGGCTGAGCCAAAATAGATAGTTAATGTCAGTAGTGGGAAAAGAGGAACTATATGTCAGTCTTGGATACTTGAATATGTAAAATTCATTGAGAAGTGGAAGTGATAGGGACAGATGACTCTTTATGGCTTCAGACGTGGAAGAGGAGATTGGAGAGCAGCATGAGGTGGTATACATTTGAAATGTTACAACCACCCCCCAATGTGGTCTCCACTAGGCTTAGGGAGTTGGAGGTTAGGAGAAGGGAGTAGCTACATGTTGTAAAGGAGTGTGACCCAAGGGCTCTAGGAATGCTTTGAGGTATGGTTTGGGTCTACTATTAGTTGTCGTATTAATAGACATAGGTAATGATAATTCCTTCTCGTCACGAATCTAGTTCAAGACCTAGAGATTCTAGATAAAACATTTTCTTGACCCTTATATCTAGAGATACCTATGTGGGGAGACTCGATAATAAAAATTATGATGATAGTGTGATCTGAACCTTGAGGTATGAGTTTTGTTTGTAACCTCATGGTGGTTGCGTTGAGGCCTTATGACGTTAGTTCGGGTATGGACTGGTCATCCACAGTTCATGATCAGACTGATTGTTTTAATAAAAAAGGTTGTATCATATCTATTGAGATGGAATGGGTTTTTCCTGGGTGGGAAAAAAAGGAAATCCATGCAGTGCTGGTTAAAATCATGCATTAAATTGTGAATCCGAACACCCTTGAGTCGGCCAACCTTACCCTCCTAGCAACAGGTGTTTTGAGTTTTCAGTTCCCAATAGTATTGGTAGCGTGCATGAACATCCTTTCAAAAGGTGTTTCCAAGATTACCTCCTTGCAAGGAGGTCCTCTGACGAGTTTAGGAGACACATCTTTAGGACGTTGACTTTGAGGTCTGACATGATCAGATATCATATGGGCAGTCTCTTAAAGGATTTTTTGGAAGGTGGGGAGCTGATAATCTTCTTTAGAGGACACACCATAGTAACTATGATGTTGTGATAGGAGGTTTTTATGGAGATTAATTTATAACCGTTGGCGGTACATCCTGTTGTGGTGAAGATGTTACAGGGCCTCTAGCGTCAGTTTTAGTGGCTAGTGATGAATAAAGCAGTGGCATTGTTCATGTCACGGTGCATCACTTTTTATGAATTGAAATCTGAGCACTATGATCCATCATGCTTGAGCACAATTTTCCCCCCCAGACTGATGGTTAGACGAAGTGGACCATACATACCTTGGCAGGAATGATTCATGCTTGTGTCTTGGATTTTGGTAAAAGTTGGAAGGACCACCTACCACTGGTGTAGTTTGCATAAAACCATAGTAATCACCCCACCATCGGCTTGGAACTATTTTAGGCCCTATAAGAGAAACCTTATAGATCACATTTATGCTGGAAAATACCAAGGGAGTCAAAACTTATGGGTCTATAGTTGGTATGATATACCACTGAGAAGGTCCAGATCATCTAGGAGAGGGTGAAGGCTACACAGAGTAGGTAGAATTCCTATTACGATAGGAGATGGAAACCCTTAGAGATTGAGGAGGGATACAATGTCTTTATACAGGTCTCACCATGAAAAGGATTATATAGGTTTGGATGAGGCGGCAATCTATCTTCGAGGTTCGTTGAACCATTCCAGATCCTCATCATAGTAGGATAGGTGGCGTACCATCTAAATATTCCACCAAAGATTCACCGAGTGCATAAGTTTTTCATTGTGTCGTAGCTGATGAGGTATGTGCATGATCCATCACACATTTGTGATTGGGACGAGATGTACATCTAATATGGGGGGACCTTTTCAGATTTTTCTATAGAGATAGAGTATCAATAAGAGCAGGTCCTTAATTGGTCGTCGGTTCCTCTACTGTGAGTTTTTTGGAAGGATGAGAATCACCAGGGCAGAACAAGGGAGAGGGAGGCTCAGATTCATTCTTAGTGCCCTCATATAGTTTTATTTTCCATTTTTTTGGAACTTGGGGATGTAAAACCATATGGTGGGAAGAATGTAATTTTCCAGAAATTACGTATAATTTTTTTATTTATATGTAATTTTTATGAGACCTTTAAATTTGATGGTATGTGATTCTGATGAATGGAGTGCCCGAAATGATCAGTTGAAAAAATGTGTTAAGATTAAAATAGCGTGTGTGAGTCGTTTTCCTTAAAAAGTGGAATAAATCATAAATGCGTGCCCAGATAAAAAATATGTAGCCACCATTGCATTCATGATGGATGTTTTAACCTAGTCGGGACATAAGTTTAGTTGGAATAGGCCTCCAGTGAGAAAACCCGAAAATGGTAGAACTGTGAATAAAATAATTAAATAAAATTATTTTATTTTTCAAATTCATATAACTCAAGAATGGTGACTCAGATTAAACATATGAGACCACTTCTGAACTCATGAGGGTATGCTTTTCTTAGGTAGATCCTAACATTGGCCGATGTAGGCCAATAGTGGAAGTTAGTTTTTGTCTGAAAATAAAATAATTAAGTAAAAATTATTTTATTTTAAAATTATATAACTCCTAAACGATAAATCGTATTGGAAATACGAGAGGACCATTGAACTTGTGAGGTCGTGTTTCCATTTTCTATAGCCTAACGTCGACCAGCAAGGTTTAAGTGTGACTATTAATAATTTTTGAACTTTTTTTAAGGTACGTTCAGTGACCATGCAGGGTGGTGATTTATATCTTTTGAACTGGTGTTCATATTAAAAATATGATGGAAACATTGAATTTGTAGTGCCAAAATTCTCTTAAGGGTAGCTTCACTTTGACCCCAGTAGGTCGAGAGAAAAAGATAAATTTTGGACATTACAAAAATAATAAAAAAATAACTTAACAATGTTATTTTATTTCTTTTGAGTAACTGTTGAGAAGTAGTGGCAGGACCCATGATTTATCAATCCATTTAATGTCTTTAATCTTCTATTGTGTAACCACACAATATAGAATTAATAATTTTATTCATTAATTAACCTCATTAATTATTTAGTGTGTTACACCCCGTTTCCCCTATATTTAAAAAGATCTTGGGTTTGAGTTTTTACACAACATCACCAAACGAGGATCCTCTGGAGAAGTGACACAATGACATCCACCGACAAGGAATGGAAGCTTGAACATCATTGCAGGGATCAAACTGGGAATAAAGAATATCAGAATCTTCATCAATGTGTAGATTCTCTTTCCACAGCTGCCACACCTCCAATGGTTATCTTGTTAGGGGTGACTTCTAATTCATGAAATTCCACGATTATTCTCGTCATTTTTGAATTTGCGGGTGGTCGCAACGGGGGATTTGAATGTGTTTTATCATAATTTTAATGTTATGTATAATTTTATCCAACTTGTTATAATTCTAACACGGAGGGTGCAGGACAAAAGAACAAGTACTCGACCCTTCACCACTTCATTTATCATTGCGTTCTTCGGAGGAAGGTTTTTCCAACTTGAAGGAATCTTGAAACCGGGAGGCGTGAAATGAAGAACAAATACTGAAGGAAAATAGGCATGTTTAGAAGGATGAACAAACCACATTAGCCCACTCGGTGGGCCTTGGAAGCTACGTCGGTGGGACACCTGTGCGGCGGCGGCAGACACATGCCTTCCGCGGAGGAGGGTGGCACTACAACAGTCTGACAGGAAGCCAGCATCGGCCGACCATTGTGATGGCGAGGTGGTGCGCTATCACTTTCCATAGGTGGAATCTGTGGCATAAATGCCATGATAGAATCAAAGGGACCCACTCCCTGCGGGTCCTACAAACACCCTGGTGGTGCCATATGGTGTCTCTGCATAAATTAATTGAATGACTCCTTTGAGCCATTCGGTATGTAGAACGCAGAAACCCCACATGGGTCGGAACAGCCGACAACCAAAGCCACTACGGCCAAGCCTCACCATGGGGGGTTGGGCCGAGTCACACCTAGACGTGGTCGGGTCAGCCCTTGGTGGGTCAGCCCGACCGGGTCAGACTGGAACCGGACCCCTCTCGGGCCCAAACATGCTTAGAAGGTCGTATCTTTGGCACCAAACATCTATTGGACAATTTGTCTTTAGTGTTAGGATCCTTGGAGAGAGAAGGTCCTTTTCAGATACTCCACAAGTGTTTTGGAGAATTTTTTAGTACATATAGGTTGGATCAACACGAAATCCAACTGAGACCTCAACACTAAAATGCCAATAACTTGCAGACCGGGCGTACGGTTGGAGCACCATTTATTTTTTTGGAACCCTTCTAACATGACAGATCATTGGGTAACATCTATGTGGGACATCGTGCCATTTGAAATAGAAGAGTTGTCTTGAGGAGTGGTTTCTCTCAAAAAAAAGCATACTATGACCTGGAAACCTATGTCTAGATGAGACGTGAAGAATGAAGAGTGATTCTGTGTAAATCAGCACCAAACGGTTCTGTGTGAATCAACACCCAGGGATTATGTGGGAATCCATACCCATCAATTCTGTGTGAATCAGCACCCAACTATTCTCTATGAATCTATACTGAGCAATTATATGCGAATCAGCACCCAATGATTCTGTGTGAATCAGCACAGAGCGGTTCTGTTTGAATCCACACCCAATGATTCTATGTGAATTAACAACTATCAATTCTGTTTCAATCTGCACCTGGTGATTCTGTGTGAATAAGCACACAATAATTCTGTGTGAATTAGCACCCAACCATTATTTGTGAATCACCACTTAGCAATTCTCTGCGAATCATCACTTAGTGATATTATGTGAATCAACACCTATCGATCATTTTTGGGTCTTGTAGGGGTTAGTACCTATCGATCATGTGTGGGTTATGCAGGGGTTAGTACCTATCGATCTTATGTGAGTGTTGTGGGGGTTGGAACCTATCGGTCCAATGTGGGTCTGGCGGGGGATAATACCTATCGATCCTATGTGGGCCAGTATTAGTGCCTCTTGATAGAGTATGATGATCTAGAATTATGACTAATCATTCATACTACTATAATTAGTTATAACTAGTTTGATTGTTTTCTTTCTATTTCCTATTTTTGATTGAGATCTTGTTTATGGTTTCCCATTGTGGAATTCTGAGAGACCTTCGAGGGTCTCTTGGGCTATATTGGGTATTGTTATACTCACCCCTGCATGGGATTCTCCCACACCTTTTTGTGTCTTTTGCAGAAGACATGTAGCCTTGACTAAGACTCGGGAGCTAGGATCTGATGGTTAATGATGGTGACGGTTGACGTGGAGAGCTATGTAGACATGTTTTACATACCATATAGGTACAATCCTTGGGGGATGATCTTAGGAGTCATTTTTCATTTCTATTTTATGTTGAATCTTTTCAGTCAGGCTTGTATTCTGACCCTTACATTTAGTACACACTTTTACTATAGTAGTTTTATTTCGTGGGTGCGTCTTGTTGAATTCTACTATGTGTGTTTGTATATTTTTAAAGTAAATGCCTTCTTATTTTTTGGATAAACCTTTTCGGTGCAAGTTTCCAACCCTTGGCCTATGGAAGGAGGGCTTGGGGTAGTCACGACATGGGCCCTGGGGGATGGTTCGTGACAGAAAGAACGAGAAAACAAGTTATTAAAGTGAAAAGGTAGAAAAGTTTGTAATGGTTTTATATTCAGATTCAATTTATAATTGATTCCAATGACCTAAACTATATTAAATGATACAATTTTTTCTAATTATACATTAAAAACAATGAAAAATATAATCAACACTATAAATTAGTAAGACAGATAAAAAATTCCCATTAGAACACAATATCTTATCACTATTCAATAAAACATGAAACTTAAAAAAAATTCAAATGAAGTATATTTTTACATTATGATTTAAAGAAAGAATATTATTATTTTTTATATATTATATACAATATTTTAAAAAATTGGCGTTAAGAAAGTTCTCCATTAAAAGGCGGTAAAATGACATTTATAAAAATATATGTTTCTATGTTTAATGTTGTTCTTTTTATTATCTTATGAATATCAAATATATTCTATGAATATAAAAAATATATGATTCAATATATAATAGATATGTGTCATTGTTATAATTTACTGCGAGTAAATAATTTAATTTATTAGATTAAAATGACTCAGTGAGTATCAAAATAGTTCTCTATAAAAACATTTCTTATATATTCTGTTGATTTCTATATTCATTTCTAATAAATTTCTAACAAATTAATTAAATAATATTGTTTCATAAGTTAATTAATATTTTTCATAAATTCTATCTTAATATCTAGGATATATAATAATATATCAAAAAATATTATTTTATTGATATATTATTGTTTTATAAAAATGGGTCTTATGTCTAACATAAGATATGTCATTATTGTGTGTACCATAAGATTAAAAAGCGATTTTCTATCAAGTAAACATGTGAAAATATTAATTTATTCAAAAATTAGAATATTTTAATGTCTTGGTGTGTTGTATTCTCACCTACATCAATAAATTATATCCTAATTATTTTTATAAAGTAGATTGAAATCTTGTTTTTTGACTTTTCAAAATATATTTGTTGAAACCCTACATTGTAAGAAGGAATAATGATACCTCCACATTAAAATAAATAAACGTAAGTATGAAGGGAACCCGAGATAACACATATGAGGGTACCATATTGGAAAAAATTGATATGAAAGTGAAATATGACCACAAATTTCTGATGGATAGTGATAGATAATATTGTTAGGAAAAGATAAAAATCACAAAGCTATATATCTACAATTATATAAGGGACAATTTGAATCATCATAAAATAAGGCACGAGTATAAATTTATTGGATTTTAGATATTTTCACTATAGATTAATAATTAATTTACTTTATAGACTATTTTCATATGGAAACATACTTACTCGGGAGGTAGAGTTTTATCATTTAATGAATTTCAATCAAAACAATATATTTTTTCAAAAAATGATTAGTATATTGAATGATTTTCTATTTATTTATATTTTGAATCAAAAATTTTGGATCAAAAAATCCAAAAAAGTATAAATATATATTTTTTTGTCATTATAAATTAACCAAAAACAACATGTTTAATATTAGATAAGATAATTTCAAAAATAAGAATATCCAAAACTCAAAAGAAAAAACAAAATTTCAACACAGACCACTAAGAAGAAAACGATCATTTCTCAAAAATAATATATAGTAGTATGGAAACACAATTTTTTTGAAGAATTTGATCATAAAGTCTTCCAAACAATAACAATCAATGTTAATGTATTATAATGAAAATAAAATTCTATAAATATCATAATATCTATTGTTTTATAAAAATTTACATAAATATCTTTAATAACCCTAAGTCCACAATAAATTCATATTTTACCCCAAAATACAATTCAACCATTATTCCCGATAATATTCTGTTTAACTTAATCTAATTGGATTCCCAAAAATAGAGAATATATTACAAAATAACATCAATCATTTAATCAAGAAATCATTTTCGATTCTCATTGTTGTTATAATACAATATTATCTATTAGATAATTTTTATGAAAAAATTTCATGACAACTTTGAACTCATGTAATCTAGTGGTAGGCGATGCATCCATGTCACCAGTATGTTGTGGTTTGAAACCCCACAACCTTCTTATATGAAACATTATATCTCCTAGTATTGGTGTTTTCCTGTCACTCAAACCATATTAGTACAACACCCAAAATAAACATGATAAAAATCCATGAAATATTTTTAATCACTAAATAGAATTTTTACTAAGGTTTTCCAATGAAACCCAGTTCATAAATATTTCATCAATTTATTTCCACACAAATTATTCCATGGTGTAGATTTTTTCCCATGGAAGAGGGAATTGACTCTGGTAATTCCTAGGTTCCCCACATTTAAGGAAATGAACTAAAAATAGATTCTTAGGATGAGTTTAATTTCACTCCATCATACCCTTCATTTTTCCTGAAAAATTATTTTTTTATGACCTTTCCCCCCACAAAAAGTATATCTTCATTCTATTGAGACACTTTCATAGGTTCCTCCATCCCCATATACAACATGATGGAAATCAAGCCTTCTTTTCCCCATGGTATAAATCATCGGAGCTCTTTGAAATATACTTCCTTATCTTTTTTTAATGATTTCAGAAGATGATTAAAGTATATGTGGTTATTAAATTTTCATGAAAACTAATTTGGTAGGAAAAATATAACATTCACTGCAATCTATATTTTTTTGGTTCCTCATCACCATTAATTTTCCATCATATTCAATGAAAAAATGACTCTTTTGGGTTCTAGAAATCACATAAAATCAAAAAGAATAGTGTTTGTAACAATATTCATAGTGAGAAAAAATAGTCATTTATAGAATATCAAGACATGTTATTTTCAACCTAAACACCATAGGTTTAACCTAGGTCATTAATTTTCATCAGATATTCGAATACATAAAAATTGCTTCTAAATAAAATGTGAATTATCCTAAGAATATCCCCAAGTAGTGTCAAAAAAGGTGTGTATTAAACCTTGTTTTTGTGTATTAGGTTTTGATGAATCAGGCATAACACACCTTTTCAGAGTTGTTACCCTATGTACATCTGTGTTAGAACAAAATCCACTAGTAAAATCTATACATGGATAAATTTTTATTAAGATCCCCATAATATATACCCTACAAAAAAATCATGGAAGTTCTTCTATACATGTCCTCAAAGATTATCTTACTCTTATTTTCCATAATCTAATTACTGTAAATCTAGTTTCTTATGTTATTTCACAACATTCTCTGTTACCAAAAGTAATTCTCTATCCTTATAATCCTGGTTCAAGTGAATATAAAATAAAACATAGCATAAGTAAAATCTTAGCATCCTTGAAACTCATTCAATCAGTTTCTCTTCATAACCTGTGAAAGGAAAAATTAAAATGGGTGAGCTCCGATGCTCATTAAGTATATATATCTTGGGTAATGTATCATAAAAAAGCCTAAAAACATATAGAATAATGATTAACTAAAACACATTCTATTTATTCAATAACCTGAGCATAATTTGGTAAGAATGGATGTTAAAAACATATTTCCATATAGATAATCACATGAGAATGAATCATAAACATTGATATTATATTAGTTGAATAATAACCTAGAATATAAATAAATAATATCATAATTAGGTAATTCATAATGTCATACATTATTAAAATATCATCAAGGAATCATCCAAGACACCATACATATATGGGTAAGACATCATCCAGTACCAAAACTAGTTTGCCTCATGTGACCTACCAATGAATCGAGGGACTATCATTGTAACCACACATAACTTACTAAGTCTAACGAATTACTTAATAAAAATGGTGAAATATAAACCACATACATATTCATTTTAAAAAACATCCATAGTAAATAGACTTAATTCCACCATAAACCATTAATGGTATCAAAATTTTACATCTATAGTCAAACTGATCATAAACCCTTCAATAAAATATGCTAGATGATATCATAAAATATAATCCCCATGTACTCATAAGATCTAACTAACAAGTTTAAAAATATTAATACACTATAATATAATAATAAAACATTTCTTGATAGAAATACAATTTTTTACTATGAAATCATTAATTTAAAAATATGAGAAGCAATAAATGAAATAATTTTATTTTAAATTTAAATTTTAAAAATTTAATGTATGATTCAAAAAATAATGTGTTCATTATAGAAATTTTTTTTCTCATTCCAAGTAAGATAAATAAACATTACTTTCATACTTTTTATACAAAAAGTCATAATGTTTCTCATTAGAAAGATGAAAAATAACTCCTTTCAATCAATTTAATAAAATTAAAACCTATGTAAAACTTCATGAAAATTTTATGATAATAGTAAAAAAAAATTAGAATTATTTATGAAAGATTTACATGTAAGTTTAATATTCCACATCATATTGTTATATATAAACAATCCTGAATATTAGTGATATTCTGAAACTAACCCTTTTAACTTTATAATCAGTAAAATCATTTTAATAATAAAAGAAATAAAATTATATTAACATTAAAGTTCAATAAGAATCATTATAGAACTCATAAAATACATTAATGGGTATTATATTCACCTCAATTAACAAATCAGTAGTGTATAAGGCATGTGTCCCACTAAAATAAAAATGAGACTCAATATCCCCTTACCTTGTACTTTCGTTTAGTTGAATCTGAATTAGCCTCTTTTATAATGGCTTAAGGCATGTTATTTATTTATAAGATAATAATATACATATTTAAGATATCATATATGATTTCATAATATTTTTGTATCAGCCATTTGTTGATAATATTTCATTGTTACCCTTATTTTGGGTGTTAACTACATCATTTTTCTATGCATGTTTTGTTACAGAAGTCTTGTTTATTCTGAATATAATATATAAAATTTATCTAAATAAGGGTATTAATTTAATAGATATTATATTTATATATCATAAACATTATTATAATCATTATTAAATGTTTAATGTGGAGAATGAATTTCTATATGTCTTGCCGATGGTAGGTCTTACGTACACACATACGACGATATCATTTCTTTAATGGTTCAATTTTGAAGTATTAGATGATATAATAATTTTTTAAGAAACAATATCATGTCATATTTATCATATATATCAATTATTTCCTCATTATACCCATCCAAACAATTTTGTGATGATAAAAATATTACACTATAGCATGGATACAATATGTCGTACGTACGCATGCACAGTGGTTTCATTTTTCATTGGATGAATCAGATGTAGAAATTAGTAGTACCATAATAATAATAACAAATAAAAATATATATGATACTATATTTATATCATTATAACCTAAAAAACACACAAATAGTAAGTATAAGATGAAATTTACTTGGTTGAGTTAGTAAAAATGATTACCTCTTCATCACGTACTTCCTTTAGATCTCTTTTTAATGGATATAGGTTTTGAATTTTTGGAATAAAATGACCTACATAACATGGATATGTATTTTAGGAGGACAACTGGGTACAATTTAGTGATCTATAAGACTTAATGTGGTGCAAGGAAGTGACGGACGAGGGAAATTTTATAATTAAGAAGAGGGGTACTTTAGGAAACCTTCAAACCATTATATTAATATAAAATAATTTTCAATAAAAAATGTGACAAAATTAATTTATTTGTAATATAAGATGATGAAGGTTATAAATCCAATAATCCAATAATTGTTTATCAAGTCTGTGTCACACTATCACCCTTATCTTTTGACATTAACCCTTACTTAAACCCTTTAACTCTTACCATGACAAATTTTCCTTTTACTGCTAAAGAGTAAATATAGTTACTATAAAATGAAAAATGAACACTAAATGAGTCATTTATTATATTTTGAGAATTATACCAATTATTTGGATGAATTTCAGATTTTTGATATCATATATCACTCAATAAAAT
This sequence comes from Viscum album, assembly GCA_963277665.1. Classification (NCBI taxonomy): domain Eukaryota; kingdom Viridiplantae; phylum Streptophyta; class Magnoliopsida; order Santalales; family Viscaceae; genus Viscum; species Viscum album. The sequence continues at coordinate 1,677,368,712 of OY728132.1, read as the reverse complement.
ATTATTTATTTTAAAATAACAATTATGTAAAATTTGAGGGTATTCATTTTATTGGTATTTTAAAAAAATAATATATAAACTCTATTAAAGAATTCTAAAACATTCAAGAAATGTAAAATTAATCGATAAATTTCATGTGATACAATAGATCTATAAAATTTTATTTATTTTAATATATTGAATACCATATAGTTGATTCTTCCATTAATAAAGAAATTACTACATAATCATTGTGTCAGCATTTAATATTGTTATTCATTTCCTAAAAATTATAAATAAATTAACATAATGAATATAATTTGTTATCTTTAAAATAAATATTTATAGTCAAATATATCCTCTATATATCCATATATAAAAAATTTAATACTTATTAAAAAACAATGTGACACATTTCACTTCCCTTAGAATAAAATACTATAAAATCCATAAAGTCATCCAAGTGGCCTGAAGAGGCCATAAAATATGCCCAATGATGATTTTGGTCAAAAATATAAAATCCAATACAATTTGGACAAATTTAAGGAAAAATTTATAATCCTTATAAAATTATTTTTACCCTTAATTACTAGATTTATCCTTAACCGTTGAAATTAATATATTACTAATTTACTAGTCATATTCCCAACAATAAAATAATCTTATTCACACAATTTGAAACCACTGATTACAAATATGGAATCCATTTTTCAAAACTCAATACAATGAAGTTAAGTGTTATATTTTTTGTTAACCTAAGTTCAAATGTTTTGGAAATTCATTATAATAATATAAATACACATATGTTTTTGTAATTAATTTAAAATTAATCACATTAAAAGGAATGAGAAAAGATGTTATTAATGTTAAAAGTACAAAATATTGTAATTTGTATATATTCATATTCAATGTAAAATGGACTACAGTGATATAAAATCTGTTAAATTATATAAACATGATATAATTTTACATTAAAAACATTCAAATATGTAATTAAACACTATAAATTATCTAAACAGAAAAGATGTTTTCAATTAAAATATAATATATTATCACATTTCATCAAAACATAAAACATATCAAAAAATACAAAAAAATTGACCGAGTAATTTTTTAATATACATATTGAAAGTAATATGGTCATTTTGTCTAATATAATATATAAATTTTTTTAAAAACTATATTTAAAATATTATCTACATCGAAAGTCTATAAATCATCTTTTTTTAAAATATATTTTTTATGTATAATATTATGTTTTTTATTAACTAATACTTATAAAATCTAATGGGCTAATATCAAAAATATTTTATTGAATATATAGAATATTTTTTTAAATTATATAATCCACTATTTATAATTAATTTCATTTATCAAAATAAAACTACCTTTTGAGAATAAAAATAGTTCTTTATAAAATAATTTCCTATATATTCTGTTGGTTCTTATATCCATTATAAGAAATTTTAGCCAACTAATTCAAACATATATATTCCTATGTTTTATAATATTATTCATAACTTCCAACTTAATGACTTTGTTATATATTATTTTATGATTAATGATATTTTAATATTATATTTTTTATTTGATAAAATTGGGCCTTACATGTAACGCATGCCAATTCATTGTTTTTTGTAGTGTATGCATTAAGTGGAGTGGTGTATTGATAAATCTTATAACAAAAATAAATTTATTCATAAATAAAAATACTTTAAAATCATGGAGTGTTATATTTTTCAATTTTTATATATTAAATATTCTTAAAATAAAATGGCATTTCTTCTCATGTTTATAAGATAACAAAGAGTGATTTTTCTTATAGGGTGAAGTTAAAATTTTATGGTCTATATGTTTATTAGTGAATAATTTCAAATTTTTATGTATCAATATTTTATGAAATCTTTTTGATATTTAATTTTATTATTTAACAACCTAAAAAATAGGAATTACTGATGAATTTTTGAATGGTGAGTAATCCAAAACCCTATTGTTATTATTCCCATTTGGTAATGGTTAGGTCTGCTAAATACCTACCATTAATTGGGTAAATAAATAATTTTAACTGATGTAAGATACTACTAACAAAATTTGAATAGATTTAATTACTTGTATGAAGTGAAAGAATTAATTAATATATGTTACTCTATAGAGAATGTTGGAATTATCATGGTCATTTATTTCCTGATGAATGTATGATGTATCATGATTCATACATGTTTTATACTACTTGTTAATTTGTTTTTATGGAAATATTTAAATTTAAAAATAAAATAAATGAGTTTATGATTTATAGTAATTTTTATGTTCATATAAACATTAAAGGTTAGTTTTCAAGTTAAATTATTAAAAAATTAAGATTTTCCACTTATGCATTTGTACAAAATGTTTTATGAAAATCCTTTTATATGAAATTAATTTGAGGAGAGGGTAAATTATTATTATTTTCTAAAAAGATTAAAAATAAAAATGGAAAAATCCTCATTATTTTTAATGAATTGAAAATTGATTAGTTAGTTTCCATTTTTCTTATATCTCTTATAGAGATTTTTGCGATAATCTCATGTTTTAATTTTTTTAATAGGTTTTATGGATGAGTATGACATAGTATGATGTATATTATTGAAATAAATGAGGTTTTAATTTAATAAATAATGTTTTTCATGATTTACACACGATTACAATGTTAATAAAGTTTTTTTGGTGGAAAAAAATTACATTGAGTGAAAAATTATACTTTTTTATGTATGTCATTTTCATGATTCTATAAATATCAAATAAAAAAAGATATTCGAAGTGAGACAATGTAAAATCATGGATTGAAATATATTAAATTTGCGTTCTTGTATGTTAAAGGTCCTTATAGTTAGTATTAGGGAAAATTATTATATATATTAGAGGTTTTGATGATTTAGATGATGAAATTTTAAAAGTGTTAGAAACTAGCATGGGTTAATAAAAAATGATTGATAATAAGTTTACTGTCATATATACCACTTCTAGGGGTTTATATGAAGTGAGTTTTAGATGATTAATGAAATTTTATGAAACATGTATAAGAATAAAAACCATGTAATTAATATTTTTCCTCATGAAATGGTTATGTAAATAATAATTATTTTATATATTTTGAAATAACTAGAAATGTATTGACAAAATTTATGTTTAATATGACATTTTCTGTTATAATAATTTTAGTTAATTGGGATAAAATATTCAATATATTTTTGGATGATATTATATTTCCCATAGATAACCAATGTAGTGAAATTTTATTTTATGAATACTATTATTAAATTCATTTTCTGAGAAGTCAAAATTTGGGGAGCATTTTATGACTATGTTAAATTTTCACAAACCAACCCATTTTTTTCCTAAAATGGTCACCTCAGATGGCTCGTAATAAGGTTTGATTTGTGTTCCTAGTCCTTCCAGGATAAAAATTATTGTTTATCACCCAATATTACTAAATTTGGAATGATTTCGACCCTAAAATAAATGAGACATAAGTAATTTTAGAATAAAAGGAATTAACACCTGTAGTGTAAATGAAACACAACCTAAACATACCTCTATGAAATCCCATAATTCACCACCGTCCTTAGATGTTATCCACTCTATGAGGGATGAAAATAAAATATAAACATTAAAATGTATGTATCGACATCTAGAAACTCGGTAGGGATTCCAATGTAGATTCCATTCCATACACATCACGTTAAAAGAGAAAACCATTTTAGTGTAGTTTTAAAATATACATATATAATAGTAGTCTTTTAATACAATTTTTAATCAGGTGGAAGACTAATACATCATAAAAACCATATCATTCTTTTATATTTTCTTGACACTCCTAATATTTTAAACCCTTCCAAAAATTCAATCAATGAATAATCAAATACTAAAATAATTAAATTATCAGGAATACATAATAGAGACACTAGTTGAAAACTAGTCTATATAGACACCTATATAGCCATGTGTAAAAAAAATATGGCCAAAACATACAATTTTTCCATGGTTTCATGGTACTAGCCCAATCCATATTTTATTTATTCCCTTACTCTTAGTATCTCCTCTTTGAAAAGCCTCAACACCCCTGACGCCCTCCCTGATGCCTCCCCAATACGAACCTCCTCCTCCAGGAAATTTAATTTGAGTGGTCACCCACCACCTCTCTTCTTTCCCAACATCTCTCACCCACAACACTCAACACCCCAAATATCAAGGTCGACACCCCAGACTCCCTCCCCTATGCCTCCTCCCTGAAAACCGTCAAAACTCCTGATGCCTCATAACCACGACCATCCTCAACAAGATCCTAATCCTCTAGAGAAAATGATCTGAGCAGCTCCCCATATCCTCCCTTCTTTCACCATAGCTCTCTATCACAACCCTCAACTCCGCTTCTACTGATGTCAACACCCCCAATTCCCTCCCAGAAGCCTCCCCCAATTACTCACCAACAACAATATCTCTGAATTGTACCGATTTTGGTATATATCATCAATTGTAGAATAGATACATGGTGTTATTGGATTATCATATACAAATTTGTGAAAATTAGGACGGTGGGAACCCTATATAGATTCTTGGAATTTCACTTGTATCTTCCACAATTACAATAAATTATTAATTTATTCATATAGTGGATTTATATTTTTTCTCTTGTCTTCTGGAATATTAGGTTCTTGATATGTTGTTAGAAATTATAAACCATTATTGATATTTTTATTGAGGTATGGGATTTATATTTTTTCTCTTTTCTTCTTGAAATATACCAAAAAAATTATGAATCAGTCATTCCCAAACTCTTGAGAGCTTGTTACGACTAAACTCTATCCTGAGTCTCAGTGGAGATGATATTATTCATATGGAAATGTTAAAATTTAATTAAGTAATTTTAACATCATAATATTATCTTATGACATTTTTTGATTCTAGGGAATAGGGTATTTAATTTTACATATTATGTTTTATTTATGCAATGTATGTTTAATTTATTTGTTATTGTTTTAGTTATTATTTGTCTAGTAAATTCTTATATGAAATATTTTTTTGTCTTTATCATTGTTATATGGATTGTAAAGAATTAGTTTTGGATATTATAATATGTGGTCATCGATGAGAAATGAGAGTATTTGGAAATAAAATTTGGGATGTTTTTTGGAAATGAACATAATATTCAAAATGGAAGTTAATGTAAAATAGAAGATGAATATGAGTTCCTTAATAATATATATTTTTATTACATACTGACAATGAACATATTTTTTATATTATTTCATAAGTTAATTGGGGTATATATTAGAAATAAAATGATATGAAGAGAATATGTAATGTAAATGATAATAGGGAAGAACATGGCATGCTTTATATATGTGTTATTTATATTTTTATTAATGTACTAATTAAATTATTATTTATAATATGATGAAACATTTATGTGGTTGTTGTTTATTTGTGTTGACATAACCACCATAAATTATCATTCCAATGGGAGTGGCTAAATGATGATATTTTAGTAATAATAAAAAGTAGTTATAGAATCTATAATGGTAATGAACAATGGAAAAGAATAAATACAATCAATTAAAACATTACTTAATGGATACTACCTTGAATTGATTATAATATGATTTCTAATTTTCCATGTGTTTCCACTTATTATAATAAATTAATTCTATATTTTAAGTTAAATGATGATAAAATAGTGATGGTAATAATTAATATAAATAAAAAATTTATATCAATTGAACAAAAAGTATGGAAAATTGTGTGTAATGTTATGATTAATATTTTTAAAATGAGTATGTGTTATTGATAATTAATTTTTCTTATAGAAGAGTAGTGTGTAAAAATTAACACAATCTTCATAGGGTATTATTTTTAATGTTTCCAATTAGGATATATTTCATTGGATGATTAGAAGGATAGTTCTATTTGGTTTTGATCTTGATGTATAGCATTACCTTAAAATATTATATGAGGAGTTGTATACATATGTGGTACCCTAGTGTAAAAATACAATTAAATATATAATTAAGTGAGGTAGTAAATTCAACAATTAATGGAATATAATGATTACCATTTCCCTTATAGAAATTTTTATAAATGGTCTTTAAATAATTAATTAGAAACTAGTAACATATAAAACATGGATGATATGAGAAATAAACTAGGGGAAATTATACAATCATGGAATGGAATGACTATTTAATTTTTCTATTTCATTATTAAAAGCACTTATTGTGTGTTATGGTTTGTATGTTCTTATATATATATATGTTCTTGTATGTTTCCTTTTGGATACCTAGTGTATTTTCCTTATGTGATCGGTTGTTATTTTGGGATTCTCATGCCTCATTGGTTTTTGATGATTGTTATGATTCATTCATGGTTTGGACCATGTGATGCAGTTTGTTTGATAGATAATACCGGGATACATAGGGAATGTTCTAGGGTAATACAGATGAGTAGTTGGTTTTCTATAAGACTATGGTCTCTAAAATGTTAAAATTTCAATTAGGATCACCTTGGGTATGTGTTCTAGGAATTTAGAATAAATTTTCCCTCCATATTGTTTCTATAATCAAGGATTGATCCATGTCATTCCACGACGAGTCTTGTTCCTGATTGGTGTGTTCTTACTAGTCATAGAGGATGTCTTGGATCAGTGACCTAGTCACCTCTCAAATGTTTTTTGTGAACTTTATTCCTTTTTTTATTAGAGATGGTCTTTCATGATTTCCTATAGAAGGTGGAATCTTATCATTTCATTAATGAATAGTGTAAAAATGGTTGTTTTGTGGATGTTTTCTCTCATGGGGTGTCTATAATTTGTTTCATTATTTTAGATGAATTCTAAATGGTGTATGAATTTGGAGAAATGTAAGAAATAGTCAATGGGTTTTGGTTTTCATGGGTTTGTATAGGTTATCTCCATGCTTGGTTCTTTTTACTCTCCCAATGGTGATGCATTGAGACTTGTTTCTTCATGTATTAATGAAGGTGTTTCTATTCAATTTATTTATATTTAATTCCATTGGAATCTTGATTGTTTTTATGTGTTATTCATTAAAAAATATACATATAGGTGATACCCATGATAGATTATAAATTGTTTAAAAATGGTTTTTATACATAGCATGATGTTTTTTCATGATATGTGTTGGTGAAAATTCCTAAGTTGATATTTCAACTGAATTTAATTATTTTAAAATTGTTTTTGACGCCTATTACATATTCAAAGGGGATGATTTAGGTGTTCTAAAGTGTTGATTTATAACAATAGTAGTTTTCTCCCTTGTTTTTAGTTATTTTAATACTTTCATTATATTTGTGGATGTTTACGATTTTTTATGGGATTTTCATGGAAAATTTTTATTTTAAAATGGTTTGTAAATAATTTATCCTAATTTGATATTTCATATGGATATGGAATTTCATCTAATCATTGGAATATTTTTTTACCGTCAGTTGGGTGCTTTATACATGATTAATTTTTTATTTTATGACTACCCCCAGTGTTATTCCCCCTTTTTTATATAATTCTACTTATTTATTATGGATACACTTAGGATATTTATTAATGATAATTATTATGAATGGAAATGAAAGGTACAATTTCATGATAGGATATTGGAGGTGATATGATTATTATTTATTTTTCTGAAAATCATTATTAATGTGAGGATCATGTGATTCGTTCATTCTTATCACCTGCATTTGTTGATATCATATGAACCCTAAGTTACTAAGTTGATTGTTTGTATGTATTTTATAGTAAATTAGTGTGCATAAGATATATATTTTCATAGAAAAGTTATATTATCCTTGCGGTTTACATTTTACTCTGATGAAACCTAGTAGAGATATTCCATATGGGGTGTTTCTTTTTCACATTGGAACCTATAAGTGAGTTAGTGTAAATAATACAAGGGGTGGGGAGATAATGTAGGTGAGGGGATGTGTTTAGGTGGGGATAATTCAGGTGGATGGGCTATTTAGGGGTGCGGAGGGGGTTACAGGTCGGATAGGGGGTTGTGCTACTATAGGGAAGAGGGCTGTGCTGGGGGGATACTACAGGGGAAGTTGGGGGGGATGTGCACGGGGAATAGGTGGGGGAGTGGGTTTTTTGAGTTACTGCATAGGGAAGGCAATATGTGCAGGTGGGGTTATTGCAGGGGAAGGGGGTGTGAGAGTTGGGGTAGGATGTGGGAGGGGGGCTACTAGAGGATGAGTGGGGGTACATGGGTGGAGGGAAGGGAGGGGGATACAACAAGTTTTGTTAGGGTGTTACTATAGCGAGAGGGGGGGGGGGGGGTTGTGTAGTGGGAAGTGGGTGGGTGGGGTTTCTATAGGGGGAGGGGGTTTTGTGCTAGTGGGGATGATAGAAGAGTAGTGGGAGGGGGGAATGGGGGATGGGGGTACTAAAGGGGGAGTTTGGGGGGGTGTAGGGGTCAATGGGTAGGTGGGGATACTACATGGGGTGTGGGCTGTGTGCTATTTGGGAAACTATAAGGGGAGGGTGAGTGGGGGTGGGAGGTGGGGAAAAAGGTGGATAGGGGCTTGTGCTACTACGGGGGTGGGGGGGGGGGCTATGTGTGCGTGGGGATACTATAGAGGGAGGGTGTGGGGGAGTGGGGGTGGTAGGTGGTGGATTCAGGTGGGAATGGTGGATGTGAATCTGTAGGAGGATTGTTGGTGTGGGATGGGGGTGCTCTGTAGATGGTGGGGGGGAGGGGGATGTGCAGTGGATAGGCAGAGGGGACTATTATAGGGGGAGTGGGTGATATGGGGGTGTAGGTGGGGCTATTGTGGGGTAGGGGTAGGTGAGGTTTCTAGAGGGGGGCTATGAAGGGGTGGGGGAGGGAGGGTGGGAGGTGGGGGATGCAGGGGGAGGGGGTTGTTCTACTACTAAGATATTTGGCGGGGGGGGGGGCTATGCATGGGGGATGAAATTAACAAAATGATGAGGGAAATTGGAAAAATGAATTTTAATTGAATTCTAAATTAAACTATTAATTTTTTAACTTCGATGATCAGGGAATATTAAACCAAACCATTTATTAATGATCTTGTTATTTTGTGTTTTTATGTAAATATCAAATTGAATATTATTTTTTCTTTGTTGGTTTTGGATTCATGTATCATTCATTTATCATCACTGATCACATATATATAAGAAGTCGTTATATATCATTTATTTTCACTAATTTTCTTTATAGGTGGATTCTTATGATGAGTTCGGTTCTATCAACCACCATCAAGGATAGTGAGTTCAACATCAGATTTGGGTATGGTTTATTCTGTTTTTATTTATTAGCCAAATTTTAATTATGTTTATTGTGATTTTTGGGGTCTATATATTTTTGTAGTGATTTTTAGATCTCATTCGGGTGGATTCAAGTTGTTGTTGACACATTATTAAATGTGTATGAATAGGTAGGCATATACATATATATGTTCCCCTTTTATATATATATTCACTCATGGAATTATGAATATATTTATTGCGACCACATGTGCTTATATATAAATATGAAAAATGCATACATGTGTAAGTGTAAATGTATATATGCATGTATAAACATTTATCTAAGGACCCCCAAATCCATATATGGCCATAAAAATATATACATAGGGGATAACTGTTCATATATAATTATATATTTGTGTGTGTGAAGATTCATATGTGTGCAATCCAAAAAAATTGATGATTTGAGTTTTTGTCATATTAACCAACACGCCTTGAAGTTGGGGAATATTCCCTCTACTTAACCCTTTAATTTGAATTATATAATTTCTTGAGTATTTTAAAAATGTGTTTTCATTATTATATAATGTTTCTATGCTATGGAAATTTGTTGTGCTTCTTTGAAATGAAATTTTCACATGTTTAACATGATTTCCCTAAGACTTCAATGGAGACTAGTTGAAAATTTCAGTAAACTCAAATGTAGAAAATGATATTTCATTCACATTAGAGATGAAAATGTCTTAATTTTAAGAAAACATAAACCGAGAATTCTCATAAATAAATAAAAAATAAATAAAATCATTTATTTCATTTCGTAAAACACAAACAACTGGCCTTGAAAACATCAAACTTTATTAAAAAAATATCACATTCAAATTGAACTAGATAAAATTAACTACCTTACATGGAATAATTCAACTGATTATTACCTATGTAAATTGTTTTCATTGAACTTATTGAAGAACCTTTATCTTTTCTTTATAATTTTCCCACAATTTGTCGAAGGTTCAATATTCAAGTGATCATGTGTCATAATCACACAAAAACACCCCATAACCCAGTTTAACTACTCCCACAATGTAGATGAAATACCCCTAACACCATCCTAGGTAACATAAATAACCACCAATACCCATCCAACCATAAAATTCAAAAAAATTAAATAAATACACTTAATACATTAGGTAAGGGGATTAAATCAACAGAAAGAATGACAGAAAGTATGAAAAAACCTTATCATGTCCTCTTCTAGAGGAAACACATTAAATACCCATCATCATTGATCAGTTCAACCATGATTTGATGGAATTTAAACAAAAAACCAAAATTAAACTGAATCCAAATTATTAAAAACCAAAGGGAAACATAAATATAAGAAATAAAAAACTGAAGTTCATCGAACATCCATCAAAATGTATATGAAAGTATCCCAATATAAAGGTGATGGATGGATGGATGTGGGATGGGAGGAACAACATAAAATGTCCCCTCCTAACCTCTCCATATTTCTTATATCATGAATCACTTAAACCTGAAAAATATAGAATCTATCCTTTTAAAATAAATACACATTGGAATGATTCATACTGTGACTGAGGGTTTGAAACCATGTATCCATACCCTAGGATTTTCATGCCTTGAACAAAGGTTCGTAGCTGAAAATATTCGATATCGGGGGTTCATCCCTCAACCAACCACATTCTAGACATAAAACAATTGTTTCTTAGCATGAAAGGATACAATTTCTTAAAATTTAGTTATTGTTCACACCAAAACTCCACTAACACCAACCTAAATACCAGATATAACAACTTAATTCTCAAAGAAAATCCAAAAAATTGCATTTAGGTATATATAATGTCTAGATTTTTAATGAAAATTTCAATTTAAGAAACAAACCATGCTTTATATTAAAAACAAAAAATTCCTAAAACAAATAATGAATTAGAAACCTATGGGGATTTACAAACTCCCCACCATAACACTTATCATCCCTAAGAAGCCAGGGTATTCATCAAAAAAGTTCTCACAAACTACTATGGTAGTAAATTCATATAGAAAACTCTATTCTTTCCCATTAAATTCTAAACATGTCTCTATTACACAAATCCAAACATCAAGGAACACTTTGCACTAGAATTTGAGCCACTCACTCACTAAAAACACTTACAAAAATAAGGTTCTCACCACACAAAAATACATAGAATATCCTCGTTGTATTAAACTGATTCATCCTAAAGATTCTGGTTTTCCCCACCATAATAATCTTCTTGTGAATGTTGAATATATATCATGGTGATCATAAACATATGAATTTACAACTGGGAATGATCGTCCCACAGTCTATCGACTTGGTAACTAGATTTGGAAAAATGATCTTAATGAGATTTTTAATTCACTACATCCTACACCGTGCAATACAAAAGTTCATTCTACTATGGATGAATTTTCTCAAAAATTCCTGGATTCACCCGCTTGTGTGCAATTGCATTTCTCAATCAGGATGACTTTACTTCTTGAAAAATCATGATATCATATAATTCCCACACATAAGCCTAATCCCCCACTATTTACTTCCTCCATCATGCTACCACTCTAATCACTGACTCAACTATGATCTGATTCACCCTTAGATCACAAAAAAACACACTTTTCCTAATTCCAATTTATTAGTTACAGTCAACACCACATCTTAACTCCAAATCTAATATTACACAGTGAACCAGAAATGATATGATCTTCCCACACACTAGCATCACTTTTTCACCTCAATCATTCAATTATCAGCCTAACTGTAACAATTACCGAACATAAATGATGTTCAGCCACCCTCAAATCATATGACTCTCCCACCATAGTAATACCATTATCATTGAAATTTCGAATTAATCTCCTTTTATTTTTAGACCATATTCGACCCATCACTTAATACAATTACTATATGTGGCTGACATACTCGTCCCTAAATTCAAATATGAAATATCCACGGCCACCCACTCTCGAATCACCATCGTCAGTCCATGTATCCAATGATAGTCAATAGTGTGATCCCCACCCAGTTGTTTCCCAATAAGAATTACTGAACCACTAATCCAAATGGGTCCTATGAGTAAACCTAACTGACAATACCACTTCAAAAGAAAAAAAACATAGGCTATCATGACTTAGAACTTCTCACCATAGAATTACTACTATATCACCATTCAGTTTAATCTATAACCTGAACCATTCTTAATAAACACACACACATTCCATTCACTAACCCACATATCATCTGAGAAACACATGCAACCAATTTAAACCCACCCTCACACACTAAGGCCTTTCCTAAAAAATACACATTTAATTATAGTGTTCATCACCAAAGGGAGAGTGGTCAACCAAGAAAACCCTCATGGGTTCATATGGATGACCCTACTCAATCTCACCAAACCCCAGTGGCATATGCTTCCATTCACTAGGTTCTATACTCATAATCATTCCCCAATCAGTCACATAACATATGATCCAAGATCATACACACCTATGTAATTAACTATGGTTTTCCTAAATATTCATTTCATAGGACCCTAAAAATGGTTTCCATATCATCATGATGGATCAAAATTACCATAACACATCTGGTGTAATCCGAAAATTACAATTATGTAGTTATTTAAAATCATTGATGACCCTTAAATAGTCATCATCTTTCTCATATGACATTTACCTAGACCATAAATTACCTTGATATATTATCAGTTTATTTAATTTGACCATTATGTAGGCCATGAATGAACTTTATATAACATAGTATTACATTAAGAAGTTCATAGATTCCTTCCATACCAATATATAGTTATCAAAATACCTTTACGTCAACCAAATTCCAAGGTAGTTACATATTAAACCTGAAATTTGAGGATCCCTGTTCAAAGCCTCCAAAACAACAATTTTAATCAATAATTATTGATCAATCCACCTATTATTGAGTGATTCTGTGCAAGAGGGGTGCAAAGGGTGTTTATTGGGGTGTCCAATCTGGGGGTGAAAGGGTGGTGTGCATGGGTGCATGGGGTGGGTCAGGGGTTTTCAGGGGCTGGGAGAGTGAGGGGTGTGTAGGGGAGGGGGTAAGGGTGTGTTGGGTTATGTTGAACTAGTTAGAGGGAGGCTTCAGTGGTGAAAGTGGTGTGCATTGAGTGTGTTTAAGGGAGGGGGTGTGATGGGTTTGGTTTTAAGGGTTAAGGGTAGAGTGCAGGGGGGTGTTGGGGGTGGGGGGTAGGGGTGTGCTTGGGGTATGGGGATGGGGTATACTGGGATTTTTTCATAATGATGAGGGGTACTGGGGGTTTTAAGGGGTGTTCCAGATAAGGGAAATGGGGTAGGTGTGTGCTTTATTTTTTTTGCAAGGGGAAGTGAGAGGGTGAAGGGGGATGAAGTGGTGTGAAGGGGGGGTTTTGGGGAGGGGGTTATGGGTTTGGGGTTCGGTTGCAAAGGGTTGTGGGTGGGTAGGGGGGGTGGTTAGGGGGTGTGTTAGGGGAAGGATGATGGGGTTTTGAAGGAATCTATTGCAAGGTTTGGGGTGCGAATGGGTTGTGTAGGGGGGGGAAGGGGGGGGGGGTTCTAGATTTTATTATAAGAGGCAGGGGGTGCAAGGGTTGTGGAGGGGGATGTATGGGTGTGTAAAGGGAGGGGTTGTGATGTGTTCCATTGCAAGGGGGAGGGGGAGGGTGCATGAGGTGCAAGGGTTGTACATGGGGGTGTGAATGGTGGTGTCCATGGGTGTTGTGTAGGGGAAGGGATGTTATGGGTTCTGTTGCAAGGGGAAAGGGGATGGTGGGTATGGGTAGAAAGGGGTGCATGGGGTGTTCAGGGTGGTATGCTGGGGGAGGGGAAAGGGGGAACGAGGTGTGCTGGGGAGGGTGCAGGGGGGTGTGCGAGGGGTAGGGTGATGGAGAAATGGGTGATAATAGGGTGTGTATGGGTGAGAGGGAAGGGGTGTGAGGGGAAGGGGTATGTGGGTGTAAGGGTAGGGGAAGTTGCATGTGGGGTGCAAGGGGAGAGGGGGTTGGTCAAAGGGTGTGTCAACCAGGAATCCATGTATATGATGAACTAGTTATTTTGATCATATGTGGAGTGGTATTTTAATTTTTATATGTCATTTTCTTCCAAATTTAAAATCATCACAATTTACCTGGGAAAAAGCATATTGCAAGGCAGATTACATTCCAATAGTATTTTCATTATAAAATACAATCCTCCCAATAGATTGAACTAGATAAACCATTATATTTTTATGGAATTGGGAGACCAATAGACACAGTTTGAATCATTGGCTATAAGTCTTGTGTGACCCAATCTTCTTCAACGGTTTGAAACCCTTGGCTATAGGATTTGGCCTATATCTACACCAATACCTACCACAGTTCATGAAACCATAGAAATAACAAATATCCATGGTTTTTGGGCCTATATCCAAGATTCCAAACCATGTCTATAAACTTATTTTGTATTACTGAGAAAATTACTTTTTAAAAGTTAAATGAGATGGTGGAAAGTACAATAAAAGTGAAATGTGTGTCCTCGAAACTTAAGAGAATGTAACAGATTTCTTAAAAAGGAATATCAACATTTTAATAATCAATATCTACTATAATTGGATACTAACATTTCTCTTAGACCCAACATGTCATGTCACCGCCATTGTCTTATCCGAGGGGAATATCCCAGAAGCAGTAGAGTATTCAATCCCATGTCCAATAGTATGCGTGTAATACTACCTTAGTATAGAATGTGTACCTTGGGTTCCTTCACGAATACACAAGGTTTCCATTAATACTCAAGATGATATTATTGTATTCAAACAAGAATATTCATATATATCATTAACTTTTCACTAAGTAAAATTGTTCACCTCATCAACTCAGAAATCCTTTTGAACATAACCCCTTTTCACTTTCAATGATGAAAAAACTATGTATTGTCCCCCTTGGAGTACATAGTTTATTAACCCATATTAAGTACCCATACCAATTCAATGACAAAGGGGAATTAATTAATAGTGGTTTTCATTGTCACATAAATGCCTAATTGTTCCAATTTGGATTTATCAATTTGAATGAATCATAATTAATTTGGAAATCCACATTTTTTCAAATAATTTGAGTTTCAAAAATACACTCCATATTTATACACATATTCCCCCTATATATATATATATATTCACAACTATTACTAATGTATATATTCCCACCACCAGGAGTGAATATGAACATAGAGGGAACCTATATATATGTATATATATTTATAATTGAATAATATATATTAAATTGGTTAAAATATTACAAGTCTCTTAGATGTTTTTTAGAAAACCAAACAAGAAATTTAGACTTTTATGGATAAAAATATGAAATAATAAGACAACATTGTCCATTTAGAATTAAAAATGGTAGAAATGATTTGGAAAAAATAAATGATTGTAGGATTCATGAATTTTTTAACAATATTGAAATCATGATTAAAAAGAGAAACCAATGTTGTAAACATAGTGAAAAATATAGATAAAAAGATATAAACTGTTCCAAGAACCACACATATTTTATTTGATATATTTAAATTATATATTTATCATTATAAATATAAAAAACACCACACTAATAGTTTTCAATTTGATGGATTATAAAAAGGGTAACATACCTTAAACTTTCTCACCATTGACAACCATAACTAAAATCCAACATTCTGGTTTATAAGAAGATAGGTATACCTAAAATGAACTAGATAATGGAAAAAATTTCAATTTAAAAACCATATAACATAATCCCAATATCATTAAACCATGTATGAATAATAACCCAATAGAAAATTGATAGAGGGTGAAGGGATGAAGCTATAAAGTAATTTCCTTGATGATATAATAAAAAGCCCTGATAGATCAACATAGAATCACAAAAAAAGGAGTTAAGATGCTGAAGAGAAGTTTGGAGGTGAACAATGGTTTCACGTAACCCAAATTAGAGGATAAATGGGTGATTATTGATTAACTAATAGAATAAAAAATCCAAAAAATCAATTTTTAATGACCCTAGAAATTGTGCATAGTTTTGATGAATGGTAAGGAAAACCATGAGACCTCTTCCATGGTTCTAGTTAACCAAGTCTAGGCATAATGAATGGTTTGAAAAAACATGTTCCAACTATGTAGTTTATCACTATCAAATTTATAGGTACCCTCACACACTTCTCATGTGGTTTCCTTGAACTGGTGCATGTATTTATTTCATTCATTGCGACCAAAATCTCTCACATGGGTTCTCATGAGACTTTTAATATTTGGTATCAACCATATACTACACTAAATAATAATATTATAAAAATAGTACTTGAGAAACCCATGTTTTATGGGTTGTCACATTGTTTCCCTCATACCATGCATACTCACCTGGTAGAAGCCAAAAACTGACTAGAAATCCCAAAAAATATAATTTTTACCAAAAGGAGGGAGGATCCAATAGAACTAAATAATTAAAAAAATAATTTATAAAATGATTATTTTTGGGTTTTGTGTGTGAAATTTTTCCCCACCATAACACATTATTCCCTCTTAAGTCCACGGTATATTTATTTGGTTACAAAAAAAATATCGATACATTGTTATTAAAGACATGAAATTATATTACAAATATTAATGAACCAATATTCATTTTAAATTCAAAATAGAATAATCAAAAATAAAAAATAGATTGTAGGGTTCATCATTAAAAATTATGCTAAACATATGTGGAGAAAACTAGTAATGTAGAATAACTCAAACCATTAAATTAAATGAAGAAATACATTTATAATCTAATATATATAAACTCAGAATCCATATAATGAATTCCCTGACCCCAAAAAATGAACTATCCAATGAAATGAATAATGGTATGTTCAAGATAACTATGAGAATCTGTTACACAAACCACTATAATGGAGCATTGGGGTTGAGTAGGATGGGGACACAAATTTACAATATCAGGAAGGATCCATGATCAGATTCCCCATTATTTCATTCTACGGGGGTCTCCCCACTTTATTTCTACTATAGTTAAACACTAATTTCCCATGTGGGAATAAAATTATATGTCATAAAAAGAGTTGATTCTATGATAAATGAGACACACAAAAAACACAATAATATTTGTTAACAACAACATTAATAATTGACCAAAATAAATTATCGTTAAAATATAATTTCAAAGAGATCTATATTACAACCCATGAATTTTATATATATTAATTCATTATTCAATACAACATAATACAATCCTAAAATTTTGATATACAAATTTCCTTTGTGAAATTTGATACATCATATAATAACATAAAACATGGATATAAATAAATTATCTAAAAACACTACTACGTACTATCGAAATACATACATATTAGAATATTAAATTGGAAAACAATGGGATGTATATAAGGAATGAGAGTTCTATAAATACTAGAAATTTAATTGTCAAATAATAACATGTTGATTGTTACAAATGTTAGTCAATAGTAGTATTAAGATGACATAAAATCAGATAGAATCATTAACACGAACACCAAAAAATGATGTTATATGTGAACATCAATCAAATATAAGATTGTGGAAAAGATATGAAACTTAACATCATGATCATATATATAAGATATTATAAAGACCTCATTTCATATTTTTCATAGCATAACCTCTAGAAAACCATAGAAGACATGTCTTGGGAAAAAATAAATTTTTCAATCTATTCGACCATAATAAAATTCTTGGCCCACCAGTAACCATGTAGATACATTTGTACACCATATATAATATGAAACATAAGATCTTAAATAATACCTTATAAGAGTGTGATTATGGGAAACTTGTTACATAATATCAATTCCCTAATAAATAATTAATAGCTAAAACTATGTGAATACACATAAATATAAATGATAATAGTTATTAACAACACACATGCATTTCATGTAAAATAAAAAAAATCGGAAAACAAAATACGTTTACAAAAATGTATATATAATGTGTGAATGAGATTTAACAATGACCCCTCATAACATTTGAATCATATGTAATGTATAAGAATATATAAAATTACATTACAATAAGTAAAATTGGAAATCGAAAGGGATTAGTAAAAAGATGATAATTCAAATAAGAAGAAGATGATAAATCTTCATACCTTAAGAAAGTGATTATAAAATCATTATTGGAGATTATTAAGAACATGATAACACCACATGAAGAACTTAGATATGGAGGGAGTAATCTATTAACTTTTTTTATCAATGTGTTTTTTGAGTTAATGGTAGTGGGATTATGGGTAGGTATTTATAGAATAGTTTATGTCATTTTTTATTAATTTCTAAATGTAGGATTTTCCGGATTCATTAAGGGTATACTAAATTTATCAAATGAAGATGACACACTATATTTTAAAGGGTGAATATACATTTTTCATATATTCCACTTATACTATTTAGCACATCAAATTTTTTTTATGATTTCATAAGAAAAAGTGTATCATTATGCCAAATATAATTTTTACACAAAAATTTATTTGTATAAGAACATTGTGAACACTTCACCATTGGGTAATTTTTAAATGGTAATTTAAAATGTAGAATCTATCATATCAAACAAATTATATTAATATAAAAATAAATACTTTTAAATCAATATTTTCTTTTTTTTAGAATATATGTTTCATAAATTATATTGGAATTCACTAAATTATATTATCATTTTAATAAAAAAATATTATTTAAAAAGAATATTATAATAAAAAATCTATTTTAAAAATAATGAAATTATCCAAAAATGTATTTTAATTAAAAACACATTTTTCCAAAAAAAATAGATTATTCATATTAAAATATATATTTACTAAAATCTTTTTAAATACTAGTGATGAAAACAGATAAATATAATAAATATTTTATTAAAGAAAAAAATATAAATATTCATACTAGTAGTGTATTAATATATAACCCCTTTTAATAAAAGAATACTTCTTAATGGTAATGTACGTGATGGTGGGGATTTTATAGGGCGGTTTGATGAAAATTGTATAGGTCATGGTCATTAAAAGAATGAAATTATCCTTGAAATATTTTTATCCATGCATTAGTTATTGAAATTTATGTTACACACATTCAAGGAAAAATATGAGTTATTCCATCTCCCTTAGAAGCTCCAATAAATGTGCATCATATGGTTTGATCCTATTGTTTGAGGCCATTACTCCATTATTCTATAAAAATTAGAAATAATCATAAATCCTAATATCTAATAACATTATCAATCACATTATAGTATGTGTATAATCAATTAAAAGATGAATATTTGGAATTTTAATAAAAAATGATATATCAGTCCAAAATATCCAAAGAAGTGGACAATTTTGTCTATAATAATATTAAATAATAAAGTATTTAATCATTCAAAACTGGTGTTTTATTTATGATTTATTTGGTCATTACACTCTTTCCCTCTTCATAAATCTCACCCTTGAAATTCCATTTCATAATCTAAAATATATGAGTTTATTTTTATTTCTTCACCTCCTCTGGTTCCCAAGTTACATCCTCAAAATTGTGCTTCTACCACATCACATTAACCATGTTTGTTTTATGGTTTCAAAAAACATTTATCTTGCATTATAATATATTCATGGAATAATCCTTATATGAGATATAATTATCTAATGGGACCACCTATAGATTCAGAGTACTCATTGGTTCTGGTATATACTTCTTCAAGATGGATACAAGGAACACATTATGCACCTATGATATAATAGGTGGGATTTATAGTTAATAAGACTTTTGTTCGATGTAATCTATGATCTCAAAGGGGTTTACATATCTTGGACTTTGTTTTAAATTCTTCCCAACCCTAATAATATTCATCCATAATGATATATGAAGGAACACATTATCTCTGTTCTCGAACGTCATGCCTGATAGATGATTGTACCTATATATTTTTTATCAACATTTCTTGAATTAAATATGAAACTGACTTTTTTTAACATTCTATAACATGTCATTGATATGATTATGTCCCATTAGTTTCCTATCATTAACATTATCCCCACATGTAAGAGTTTAAAACATCTTCCCATGTAGATATTTATAATGATTAATTAGAATTATAGAATGAAAATTGTTGTTATATGAGAACACTAATAGAGGAATATGTTGATACTAACATAATTGAGAATCCATTGAATATGTTCTCATCATATCGGCTAGTGTTTGAATGATTATTTCAGAATATACATCCATTTGAGGGTGATAAGTAATACTAATACTCATATATGTATCATACAATTACTGAAGGGTTTTAAAAATCCGTTGGGTTTTCCACATATCGTGAAAAGATATATTAGAGAGTCGTTCTCCATAAAATATTAACAAATCCATTTTTAAATCATACAAATTCCTCCATGAGTAAAATATTCCTTGATATTATTGAATTGTGTTTACTTTGTAAGGAAATTGACATCCTTCTAGATGGTATTATTTCATTTTGATGTCATTGGGTGTCCTATGATGATGTCCATGATAATTTTTTCTCACTTCTATATTGTTATGGGAAATGGTTTCATCATACCTTCCTAAATATACTACTAATCCACCAATTTTTTGAATACTAAACATTGAGATACGAATTCTGCAATCTCCCACTTCATGTTATCCCACTAGATGTTTTCATCATATATCAATACATCCAAGGGATTATTTGGTTAATTGATAAGGATTATATATAGATATTATCCTATATTTACCTCTTAACCACTTGTTTATGTAATTCATATGTATGGTAAAAACCATATAACTCCATATTCAGAAAAGTTTTACTAAATAATATTATTTAAATTGTTCAATTCCACAACATTATCATTTGGGGACTCCTTGATCCTCAAAATAATTTATAGTTAATTATTTACTTATATAATGAATGATAAAGATCCATTTATTATTCCCATGTACAACCTTTTTATTCCAATGAATATTAGATCACATTCATTCTTCATCATTTTCATGGTTGGGGGATTTTTAATCTTATTGAAATTTACACCATATTTTATGTGGGTATTGTAATATATTAAAAAATCATTCTCACTGATCATCTTTAAAAACTTTTTGTTTGTTCAGATTGATCTCTTTTTATTTGAACACATACATGATTATTTTTTTATATGTTTATATATATCACTTTTCCCTCATAGGAATTATCTCTAAGAATTTAAACATGAAGATCACCTTATCCAATTATAGATCACGTTTTGGGTTGTTCTTCACATGGATAATTATTTTATGTTAGGCATATCCAATCACGTTTTAATTTTCAATCATTATAAAAACCTAAGAATATTTTTGATGCAATGTTGTAGATTAAAAATCCTTTCCTACTGGGGGTAATGTGAAAACAAGTTTACTGATTATCAACTTATTTGTCTATTAAAACACAACTTCAAATTCACTATTCGAGGAAAACATAATTCCATTATGAGTTATATTGGTTACTAGGACAGAAAATCATGATTGTTTTATCATAAATCTCTGATACTACCAATATCATCCCATGAAACTGTATATTTTTTTCACATATGTTAGACTATGATATTATTCAATTACATCTATTTTTAATGGAACGATGGAAATACCTCGATTGGTGATAAAATTCCCGATTAATGTTACTTTCTCTATCCAAAACTCAGATTTATTACTCATTTAATATAACATTTCCTTTGATAGGTTTACATTATAGCATTAAATATATCCCCATGTTAATCCTTTTCTTTAGTGTAGACAAGAATGAAAATTTTAAAGAGTATCCCAAAAATGAATGTAATCCATAATGACTTTATTCATCATGTCCATAAATATTTCTAGATTATTAGTGAGTCCAAATAGAATCACTATGAACATGTAGAATCTTTAATCTATCTAAAACTTTTTCTTCATGACATCTCCCTTAATCACCTTTACTAGATAATATCCAAAATGAATATCCACATTGAGAATGTATTCATCTCCACATAGTAGATCGAACAAGTAATCAGTTCATGGTGAAGGATGATTTTTACTTATCATGATTGTTTTTATCTCATGATAATCAATACAAAGTTGTTGTGGACGACCCTTATTCATGATTAAAAGGTCAGATATTCCACCATAGAAATACATGGGTGTATGAAAACATTATATAAATTATCCTATTTTTGTTTCTTCATATATTCAAGTTAAAAATTTCTATTCCTTATAGTGTATTAAATATTGTTAAATATCAAGCTATAAGTTGAATGAGAACCCAACATCATAGAAAGGAGGAAGGCTATGTAATTATTCCGGAAACCGATCATCAAATTATATACATCGTTTATGTCTTTATGGATAGACTTCTCCTATGTACCATGAATGTTTTCTAGATATTCGTACATATAAAGTTACAATATCCATGTTTTAGATGAAAATAGTAATGGATAATCATTATTCACCTTGTAATTTTTTTCAATTGGAGGGATATTAGTTATGTAGAGGGTGTTTTCATTCTATCAAAATTTTTTGATGACCCCATACATGAAACAAAATCCATTCCCATTATTGATTCAATTCTATTAAAAGAGTATTATATATTTTTCTAGTTAATTAAGAACACAAATTTTAGTATGAAAATAATAATATACTTGGTATGAGACAATTCACCAATTTTAAATCTTTACTAATAACATTACTTCCATGTTCTATGGTGATGTAAAAATAGGTTTTCTAAATTTAAATTATATAAATGAATAAGTAGAACTGTAATAAAATAGTAGATCCAATACCCATTAATAAATTACAAGCATCGAGATCACCAATTTGAAGAGAGGATCTACCAATGCATTTTTTATAAAATATTATATCACTTTCTATTTAGGCATTAAAGGATTTTTTTCATTTGTTATAATTGAAAATAAAATTATTTGTGCATTAATTCACACATTTTCCTTATTCCTTGAAGTTGAAACATTGAATAATAGACGGGGATTGACTAGATAATTCCCTTATATCATCACATTAGTGGGTTTATCTAATATAATCATTTAAGAAAGGTTCCCCAGCTTCCTAAACCCAATGAATTTTCATGTCCCATGTAAAAAAAATTCATGATACTTCTTCAAACATTTTTGATATGTGGAATATTAAAATTTCTTACACATATGACATTTGGTATTTTTTAATTAGATTAAACTCCATTATTATATTCTTATCTCTAATCCGATAAGACTATTGAGATTCAATGATATCTATTTCAGCAATGAGGGAACATCAAAAAATTACCTCATATCATTCAATGTCTTGAATTATAAAATCTTTTGTTAGACTTGAATTTATCCTATCAATGATGATTTTAACATTATAGTTAGAGAAAATGATAATTCCAAAGCTGTATCATGAAAGTATGATAATTCTTTCCCCATACGCCATAATGGGTAAATAACCCAATTTTTTGAGTCCATGGAAATGCCTCTCCATTTTATGTGAGATAGTGAGAGTAAAATATTTAATGAATTTTTTTACCATAATTTATTCCATGTCATTACTTTGATCTCCTCCTAAGACAAAATATTTTTGATAAAAATATTCTTTTTTTAACTTCTACCTCCAAATAAGAAATATCCATCGTGAACTTGTTTTTTTCAGATAAATTAAGGAATTAGAAGTCATTTTAAATTAAGTCGATCCATTAATCCAAAATTAATGGACTGTAAGAACCATTAAAATATAGATTCTTTTTTCATATAGTTATCTAAATTAAATCCTTCTATTTTTAGGGTGGTGCGTGTTTTACCCAAGATTCAAGTTTATATTCTAAACCTATGTTAATTGAGAATGTTTTTTCATTATATTATAGACACCGGTTCTTATCAAGTTGGGTATCTCATTTGGGAAGCTATTATATTTCATATCAAATTTCTTGTTGACCTAGTTCCTCCTATTATAGATTATTTACTAAAATACTTGTAAATTTATTGAATTTAATTTTAAAACTACTAAACACATAATTGGAAAAATATTATGATTTTTGGGATAACTCATAAATATATTACATTACAAAAAAATTGAATTTATTAGTTTTGATATAAGTTATCCATGCTCTAATTCCTACCATAAAAATATATTGGAATTTTTTCCCACATCAAGATGGGTTTTAATGATCTTCTAAATACACTAAATAATATCCCTTTGCAGTGTAAAATTAAGTTATCAGAAAGAACTATTTTTCACACACTAGGTGACAATCGAGTTACTGAAAAATGTATCATTTTTAGGTTTATTACCCCTTGGAACAATTATTATAGACACATTGACATATAGTGAATATAAATGGAATAGTTTTTGGAAAAAAATTAATATATACATTACCCTAATTTAGTGATGAATTCCTTTGTGTAGTATTATCACTAAAGATTTACCGAATGTTTTCTCATTAAAGTCCCTAATGTAACCATAATTTCGTATAATACTAATTATGAAAACCCATATATTCCATCCCCTTTGAATAATGATTTATTATATATAGAAACACATAATAAAATCTAAGAAGACTAAGAGGACTAGTGTATTATCGAAAATAGATAGATAACCCAATTAAATTAATCTATGATATTATGAAATTATTTAAATATTCGATAACATTCAATTAAAATAAATTTACCTTATAATATTTCATGGGAAAACATAGGTATGCATGCTAGAAAGTGGTTGTATATAAAACTAGTAATTGAATAATAACAAAATAATGTGATAAAAGTTACAAATTTTAGTCAAGAGACATATCATGGTTACATAAAATAATTTATAATAATAATGTTGAACCTAAAATACTGGTATGAAATGATAACATCAAGTGAATATAGGGTTAGTGGAATAACATAAAACATAAAATTATATAAAAAATGTTAAGTTCAACCCTTGTGAAATTGTCTCAAAGGTTTCATATGAAAACCATTCATGCACCATAAATTTTATCTCATGATATAAAACCATCAATCAATGCATTCAATGTCAATATAATTATGGGACATCCTAGCACATTTATATCATGTAGATTAATGTTTTTCTATATTGATCTTACAACATATGAACAACGTTTATCAAATTTAACTACATGATTAACGAGTGTATGTTACATAAATTAATGTTCCCAATAAATGAAAGATATGTTACACTAAGTGAATACTTTAATGTATAAATGGGTATGGTTTTTTACTATATAAATATTTCGAATTGAAAATCAAACGATAATTTTGGCAACAAAAAGAGTTTTCATAATGTTTATAGAAGTATGAATGATAGTTGAAAGTGGTATATCATTAAATAGGTATTATAAAAAAGTTGAAGAGATGTATAAAAGGACAATAAATCATGGAAAATATTAAATAAAAATGTATTACTACAATAACAGTGCATAAAATAAAAATAAGACAGTCTTTTACTGTGAGTGTGTTCTTCTAAAATAATAGGACATACTTCTTAAATATAAGGAAAATCAAGAGAGGGATTTAGATAGGAAGAAAGAGTGTAAATACATGCTCAATGGGATTTTTAATGGATATGAGGGGGAATATGGCTATATATTTATAGAAAAATAAAGTTATTTTCTTTTAAATTTATACAAAAAAAAATTGGAGGGTTTATTATGGGTTTATAAAATTAATAAAAAAAATGTTGTTTTAAATGGGGAATGAGTTTTTGGTCTCACATTACTTCTATACTAGTTAAAAAAATTATATAGTCTTATTATTATTTGAAAATATATATCATAGATTTTTATTGTATTTACGTTTACCAAAAAATTATCTTCCTTTGAAAATTAATAAAAATTCAAAATTGGATAATTCCAAGACGTTTATTTAAAAAATAATATTTATATTATTAGAATAATTCTATAAATATGATATTTTACACTCTGAAATAACAAATCACAAATATTTAATAATGTTATTTTTATAGATATACTAACATATATACACATAAAACTATTACATTAAATTTCACAAAATTTTATTATGATTTATATATAAGTATAATTTAATAAAATTATTTTATTAAAAAAATTATTTCAAAATTCATCAATCCATAAATGAGGTTTCTTTAATTAAAAATTTATATTCTCTAAAAATGGAATTTTGGTTACTTAATATCAAAATATAATTTTGATCAATAAATGTAAAACTATATTAATGAAAAGGGATAAATATAATCATTATTTTATTAAAAATGAAAATAAAAAATTGTATTGTAAGGATCTAGATACATAATACATTATTACACCAGTTTACACACTATGGATAAAGTCTTTAGTGGAGGGTATTTCTTTGGGTGGTTTAGTAAACATGGTTTGGGTTGTGATATGATAATATTCAACACATCCTATTAAAGTTATTGTTTATGATTCAATTATTAATTTTAAACATGGGTTTGGTCAAGGGAAAATATAAAGGATGTCAAAACACTAAAAATATTCAATCAATGGGATTCATAGGAAATGATCCTAATGTTTGAGGACATCTATCCCCACATATATTAAAATTTTGATTTTTTATAACAACTAAAACATACTAATATCATTGGTTATGGTATAAGGGCTATATTACCAACTGTTAAAAAGATAGAATGTATTTTAAATACAAAAGTCTTTATCAATCCAATATTACAAAAGTATTTGATGTTTTTTATGACTATATTAATTAATAAATAATTTATTCCTTAAAGAGTGTTTAATTTATAAATATTTCCTCTGTTACAATCCATATCATCATCCTCTATTCCCAAAAAAATATAACACCACAAAAAAATCCAAAATATAGAAAACATAAAAAATAACCTTAAACAAATATTTCAGAAACACCATGTTCATCAAACTGATGTAGAATATTATTCAAGGAAGTGGATCTTGATCCAAATATTTTCCTAAAAAACCCATCATGAACAGTTCATGTTCCTATAACCACATATATGATATCTCTATGGTTCATTATATTATAAATCCTTTTTTTCCCTGACATCGAAAATAGAAGTCACACTATGATCTTATACCTTGGGGAATTTAGATAGAAGAAAAATTATGGATATTTTTATTCCAGTTCCCAATAACATTTACATTCTTTACATCCCTATTTAATTTCATTAAACAACATCACTGCATTCCTAGATAGTCAAAAAAATCAACTTTATATATCTTTCTAGGAAGTCCAACCTCGTCCTGAATGGATTTCCTCACCACATATTCTTAAGTCTCACAGTTTAATGTGTGAATTGTTAGAAGAGGATCTTGTCAGTGGAACATTCCAATTTTCCAATCCTTGAAGGAATCAACACTGAAATGATATTAAATATTCAAAACCAACACAGTGAAGGTATTAGAATAATCTAACATCATTGAATCACCATATTTTAAAAAATATAATTCCATATCCTTTTGTATCCTTATGCATTATTAGAGGTTCTATGGGATAAAAAAGGTTTTGGATCTTTCCTGTGGATGTACTTTTGGTGGTGTGGTATGAATATTAGATGTAACACATTTACATATATGTTTTTCTAATGTAATAGTGAAAAAAATTACCTTGAGAGGAATAATATAAGAATGAAAAATGAAGATCTACTAAATAATTTACAACCATTCCTTATATATTCTTGTTTCTTATAGTTTTAATGAAAAAGTAATGATCAAATCATTAAAATTATACATGAATACCTAACATCGAGATATTAGATAAGAAAACTAGGATCTATAGATAATACAAATATCTTTTCTTACATAAATATCATATTTCTTATAAAAATATTCAATAAATTTCACATACATTATCCCATGTACAATAATGGTTCAATTTATTTAGATACAATTGAAATGATTTTATTTTATTATTGAAATATCTTCAATATCTATTATATTGATATTCCCCTTTTTTACTCATCATAATTATAACATAAATAAAATATTTCTTCATAATAAGGGTAATGAAAAATAAAATAGGGTTATTCAAAATTATCAATATGGTTAGACATGTGCGTTATCATTCTATGGTCATATGAAATCATAAAATAATAACAAGGGCATGTGAGAATGAACATAACAAAGAATATCATATGTAAAGTATC
The DNA here is from genome assembly GCA_963277665.1 of Viscum album. Taxonomy (NCBI): domain Eukaryota; kingdom Viridiplantae; phylum Streptophyta; class Magnoliopsida; order Santalales; family Viscaceae; genus Viscum; species Viscum album. The sequence continues at coordinate 1,677,340,307 of OY728132.1, read as the reverse complement.
ATAGATTTGATATAGGGATCATGTCTTAAATCATTATCATTCTAAAATACATTATTCATAAGTTTATGAAATTATCATAATTCATGAACCTTTATTTCATATCACAAGTATATGTCCACAATAAATGTATAGAAATTTTTTAATTTCTGAAGGATAACTAACAAGACCCTCAAGAATAGTGGGTCATGACACATAACACGTTTCCCATTGTAGATCAATTACATCATCTTGTATCCAAGTTTAGATCTTTATCCTCATCCTGTTTCACACTATGGATAAAGAATATCCCCTTTATTCCCATTTTTATCCCATGATATATAATGATTTACCCAATGTAGTGGAAGGAGATATATGACCCACCCATACAAGATTATAATGTAACAAACATAATTTTGTATAACATAACCATCATCCTTGGTAATAACATAACCACTATCACAAAATTAAAACCATACATAATTTCTCCAAGAGATCATAAATCATTCATAATAACATAAACAATGAAAAAAAGGGGTTCCAAAAACATTTCAGCATAGAATAAACAATGAAAAAGAGAAAAGATTCATAATAATTTAATCATTAAATCATTATATAACATGTGGATAAATGAATATATTTCATAAGCATTTAATCATTTCAACATAGTATAACCCATGAAAAAGGACCGGCATTCATTTACATATTTCCATAAAAATCAAAACCATATAGAAAAATAATTAGAATGAAATCATTGGATAATTTATCTATTCTTTCATATTTAACTTTAAAAGATGTCATATTAGATGAAAATGTTTTTTAAATATCACATATAACATTCAGCGAGTAAAATTTCTTTCTAATTTGAAAATAATTCAATAAAATGTAATTATTTCAGAAATTTTAATAATTTTTTTTAAAAAATTAATATTGAAATATTTTAAATAAATCCTTAAATAATTTATAAGACCTGAAAATGAGAAATTCCTTTAATTCCATACATTTAAAAATAAGTATTCCCTTGAAATTTATAGTGAAATTAAAAAGGGACTTGTTTTGAGAATTTTAAGAATATTCAATTAAAACCATTTTGTAAAAAGTGAATCATTGGGGAAAAATTTCAATAAAAAAATACATCGATAATATTAAAAAATTATTTTTTATTAAATATTGACATGAATGAAATAATTTTTTGACTGAAGAAGGGAATACATTTTATTTTACCAAAAACAATGTATTATTGATCTCTTGAGTTCTTAAATATAAGAATATAAAAAACATTCATTCTCTAAGATAACTATATTAGAAGAAAATTTATTTCTTCATGAGTGATAGATCATAATAATTCATTATTTTAATAAAAATCACTAATAATCCCAATAAAAATGATCAAAAAATATTTCAACTTTGGTATCCATTGAATAATAAAACCCAAATAATAATAACCTCAACTGAAAAATTATATATCAAAAAAGGAAGAAGATTCTTGATACAACATGAAAACGGGTTGTGTGTACACTTCATAAAATAATATATGTTCATATCATAACATATGTGTCATTGGAAAAAATTTTATACAAAATACCTTACCTGATGTCTCGTCTTCCTTTATACATGATATATCATCATCTTCTTTTTTAGAATCTTATTAGGTTTATACCCATATCTTTATACGTAGGGTTTCAAAAAAAATCCCTATTGAAGATCTAGAGGGAAGTTGATATTGGATTCAAATATGTAATAGAAAAACAAAATGGTTTTCAAGTGTGAAGATGAAAAGAGTAGAGATGACCTTTTATAAGTGGGGAAAAGACGTACTAGAAAACTAAATTGATTTTATCCTAAAATAATGTCAAATGATGAATTCATTCAACAGAAAAATTTTCAAAAATGCAAATATATTAAAAAATTGGATATGATATGGTTTAATTATGTCTATCCACTAAGACATAGAGAATTTTCTATTGTAAAATTAACCATATCGCTTTATTTTTTCCCCTAAGTAAACCTATTTTAGCCTCAACTATGGTATTTAATTTTTAATTTTTACTATTCATTTAAAAAAATATGATTTTATTATAAAATAGTAGTAAATACTCTTACTAAAAATATGGAATCCATTGTTCGAAATTCCATTCAAATACATGGAATATTTTAAATTAAAATCATACCCACATAGAAGACAAAAATACGATTTTCAAAAAAAAATATTTAGAAGTATAGAATTTTTTAATATCAAAATAAAATATGAACTTTAATAAAAATACTTGAAACAGATCAATATAAATATTATTGAACAAATTATACTGTGAAATTTTCTTTAAATAAAATAGAGTTTGTAAATTCTTAAAACTAAAATAATGTTTTTAATAAAAATTTATAATTTTTTACATCTCATTGAAAACAAAATCGTTTAAAAATATTATAAAAAATACATTAAAAGGGAATTTTGAAATATATATTTAAACAATTATGGTAATATTTTCCAATAATCTTTATAATACTGTAAAATTTTAATTTTAAAATAATTGCGCAAAATATTTATTTATAAAAGTATAATTATAAGGGTAAAATTGGATCTATTTCTATGTTATAGCTATGAGACATATAAGTCAAATGTGAAATCCGTTATTGAGTATAAGATATATATATATATATATATCATTTAAATCATCTATCAAAGGTTATTTATTTAATTTATTAAGAAAAAACATTTTTCCCATATAAAAATTGTTTTTCAGAAAAATATATCTCTTATTTTTAAATGATTTTTAATTCCATTGATAATTAATTGATAACCAAATAATTAAATTTATATACATGGGTAAAAAATATATTTTCAAAATTCAGTCAATTTTATTCACACCCACCATTCTAACTGATAGGATATAACTATCATACTAAATAATAATATTTTAATAGTAAGTAGGGTTTTGTTCAAACTCGGTGGTGTGTGTAAAACATTCTAATGAAATATTAATTTTTTTAAAAAAAAATTCATGAAATCATAGGATGTTAATATTCAACCCAAATTAAATTTAAAATATCCTTATAAATTCCATAATTCATATAGAAATATTTAGGATATGTATACCTAATCATATCCTCATGTTCCCAGGTAGATACCTCATGTTGGTGGTTTCAACACAAAACATTGATCAAGTGAGTGGTAATGATTCATTTCACTTTCAATCTATGATATATAATATCGACCAAATTATCCGAATATTATAGATATTTCTCTAAAAGCATGAAATATTATTTTAGATAATGTGATGGGTGATGTACGTATTTCCTCCATTGACATATATGGAAGACATTATGAATTTGACATTAGTTTGATGGACGTGTCATGTGATAAGCAACCATTCATACCCAATCAAGAAAATTGAATGTGATAATATACTATTTTGTAACATTAAATTCCTACCAAATTTCAGAAAAAACTTATATTCAAATTTTTTATAAACTCATTCTCACCAATATTAATCTTCTTACTATTTCTAGGACTTTTATATAATCTTTTCTATTGACATTCTACTACGGTTATGTTCCCCTCAAAAGATCCAATAGTATCCTGTATTTTTTGAATTAACATTGGTCCTAATATATTTCCTTCTCCAAATTCATCCCATGTTTTATATTAATAAACACTCTTACATAGCGTGATTCCTAGGAATCCATATGAATTCTTGAGTGAAACCTATTGTTATGAAAAACTATAATAGATAAAGGAGATGATTTCAACCACCTATAAAACCAATTGTAAATGATCTCAGTATAACCTATAAGGTTTTAATTTTTTTTTTAAATTCAAAATCTATTTGTGTATGATACACAATGTTGATACCTAAATCAATATCAAGAGCTTACTAAGACATTTCCATAACATATAATTAAGCCTCAGATATCAGCCTGATACAATAGTATATAGTACTCCATGTGTCCATACCACTCCATTTAGGTATATACAATTAAGATGGTCTAGAGGAAAATATTCTCTAATATTAATTTTTTATTATGACTTTTTAAGGAGATAAACTATTGCCCATGTCGTATTTTTTCCTATAGAATGTTTTGAGAGTCTGATGAAAAAAATCCATTGGGAAATTTACCCATTTACATTCTATCTCGGATAATGGTTATAATATACCCTTAGAATTATTTATCTCAGTATTAACATATTGATATAAAAATAATCAAAAAACATGTTAATTAATATATCTCTTCATATTTTCCCACATAAATTTCAATTTTATGTTGGCTGATGGTTGATGATATTTCATTTTCACCTTTTGATTATTGGTCTAAGCCACACAAACATGCTGAATGATACAGGTTCTCTTTGAGAATGTTTGATATCCTTTTCCAAAACCATATTAATAAAATTACTATAATATCCTAAAATCATAATAATACATAATTATACCAAAATGAAAGAAAATAAAATCCCCAAAGGATTCCAATAGCATTAATCATTTGTTTAAAAAAATTATAGTAATTACCCCTTAAATAAGTTGTCCTAATATATATATATATATATATAATGTTAACTGACAATAAATGTTACAATAAATATCTTTAATAAAACCACACAAGTGGTTTATAATATGTTGAAATTTTGATCAAACTTAAAATAATAAATAGATGATGGTTTCCAATGCTCTTATGCTAATATTATATGGAGACACATATATCTCAAAAAGATGATTCACACTTTATTCCTTAAACAATATACTAGTTTAGACAATATCCATTCTATTTAATCCATGGGATCATCCATGAACAAATAGAATATCCACTGTTGTTTAAATATTCTATAATCCATGTATAGGGAGACAATCAATTTTTATAATCGCATAAAACTTCACCAATTTATTAAAATTTATATTTTCATAGGGATAATTCATACAAACTCCAAGATGGAATTACCAACTCTAGAATGAAGGGTACATTTTCCCTAATTATCATGATTCACATAAGCTAACATCATTGAATAATATTTCCATTTTTTCTTTTTATTCAAGGTTTTTTTTGGCCTATAATCTTCATTAGACCTTTAATTACTTCATTAGTTCACATAAATCCCAAAATCCATTCATCAGCACCACTGGTGCATGGATGGATAATTTTGGGAAACTATCAGTTTACTCGCATCATTAACTAACATCACCCAATCACATATATATTCATCCACATAATGAACTTACTTTCTGAACATTATACATTTATTAGTACCCATAATATAATTTCTTCTATGTTTCTTTCTACACATTGAGAATGATGAAAATCCCATGTTCTTATCTCTATGGGTTTTAGAATTTAATTTAATTACACTATTCTTTTCATATCTAAACCATGATATTGATGGGTAAATCTTTTATCAATTTCCACCTTGATATGAATTAAAAAGTTTCATCTTATATACAAATGTCCCTCATGGATAGTGCCCAATGGACACTTCGTTTTAAACCATTAAAGATTTATATAGAGTATATTTATTTTATATTACAATACCATATGATTACCTCAATAGTCATGTAAATATTTCCTCATAGATACCAGCGGGTTCATCATAATTCATCTTTAGCTCAAGTAATTCATTATCCATTTTCATATAAAGAGTATGAGGAAAATAATTATTGATAAATATGTTCTTAAACTCATACCACTTTTTGAAATTTATTACATCATGTTTCCCTCTATTCTCGATGACATCCCACAATTGGTCTACATTGCATTCTAAAAGATGGAAACCAAAATTAAATTTTTAGTATGCAAACAATGGATAAAGGAAAATATATTTGCAACAATACTGATCCAATTCTTTGAAAATTGTGTATTATTGTCACCCATAAAAGTATATGAGTTTTTCCTCATAAAAGAATAAATAGAACATTGTCCCCTTCTTTACTCATTTGGAAGTTCAACATGAGTCATATAGTGTCATGTTTGCATATAAATGAGATTTTTCATTCCTTCTCCTTTTACATTTTGTTTCTCTAGTGGAAAATAATTACATTTTCTATCACATTCATAATTATCATGAATATTTTGGGTTCCATTTTCTGACTAAAAGAAAAATTCATTGTACAAGAAATATCATTCATAGTGGGAAAACACATATTCATGAAGAGTAATTAATAGGTCATCCAAATGAAGACACATTATTTTAAATATAATACATCATACAATTAACCTATGGAATCCATGATCATCATCTACAAAAATTATTTTTAATTATTCTTAACTAAAATTGGAATTAACAAATGTATATCTTTTGGGAGTGTCAAACTAGGTGCATTGTAAGGAATATTTTTTCATACCAGGTAACACTCGAGTGAATACCAAAAAAACTTTTTCATAGTTATTACCCCAATGTATTCCTATTAAGAATAAAAATATACATGCAGTATATAGAAATTAATGTATTTATAGGTAAACCACTATATGTACACCTTATGAGAAATTTAAGATGTTATCATAAAATTGAGATTATCCAAAGGGTTTTAACTAATTTTTTCCCATACTAGAATTAAAATAACAGCTAAACCTAAAATCTAATACTAATTATAATGGACCAAGAATTTAATACATAAATATCACATATTTTCATATGAATATTCAATAGATTTCAAAAATACACACGAATACAACACAATGGTTTAGTGTTCATTGAGTGTAAGTACACAATCTTGTTTTTTAATGAAGGATCATCAACATATCCATTAAATAGCTTCCAATTTTTTACACATAAACATTCCCAAATTACAAGGTTTATTCATAACATGGAGAATAGATATAGAATAAATATTGATCTCAAATTCATTATAAGTGTAAACATAGAATATGTCAATATATCATCATGTGATGGATTAAGATAAATACATGGTTATGATATAATTAAAATAAACTAAAAATAGTATACCCACCTTTTCATATATTCTAAATAAGAGTCATGAAATAAATAATTATTATTTGAAAATAAATTATCTAGTAGAGTTTGGATTATTTATAATACATGAACCAGAAACCCAATTCCTAAATTTGTGGGACCAATAAAAGTATAAAAATCATTTTCGTTTTCATGGTTAACTACTAATTTCATAAAAAGTTTTCTAATAAGCATTGTAACATATTTCTCATTGTTGGTTAAGAATATCATCATATTTTCCATTTTTTGATCAATCTCATTGAAATGTTTCCCTTTTTCGATATAGATGGTCGACTTTTTCCCATTATTATATAATGAAATATAATACTTTTTCAAATTAATTTTATGGATATATTAGTCCGATGATTGTTTGGTTATAATTTAAAAACATACCTTGGTTATAATTTTACTACCAAAATTAGTTATAACATAAACACTATCACAAAATGAAAACTATACAAAAGTGTTCCATATGATCATAAAAATGTCATCATATAAGAAACCGTTAAAATTAAGGGGTTTCATAAACATTTCATCCAAGTATAACCCATGAAAAATAGGTGTTTTTCATAAACAATGGTTTGTTTCATTATGTCATAGCTCATGAAAAAATGTAATATGGTTTAAAAACATTTCAGTATTTCATGATAGCATAACCGATTCAAAAAGAATAGCTTCTATAAATAATGCTTCATTATCAACACAACCATCCAGAGAAATAATATGGAAAATATCCTTGGAAATATCCTCAATAATGATTAATTATCATCAATAGAGTACATATTAGATATAAAATGATTTTTAATGATCACATGAAATATTTATTGATGAATTTTTTTTCCACTTTTTAAAATAATTTATTAAAATCTAATGAATTCACAAATTCTAATTAAATCAATTTATTTATTAATATAAACTTAAATGAATTAAATGGATGATTTAAATAATTTATTGTAGATGATTATGGAAAATATCATTCATTACGTACATGTTAGAACAAAAATTATTTTCACATTTTCTGTAATATACAAGAGGTCATTGAATGGAAAATGATTAGAAGAATCATTTCAAACCATTTTTCAAAATGTCAAAAAATGGGTAAACTGTCTTAGAAAATACATGGATACTAATAAATTCTAACATTAAAATAATTTTAAAAAATAAAGACAAGTAATAACATAATTTTCACCGAAAGTGTAAAATAATGAATATTTTTCCAAAATTACATATTATGGATCTCTTGAGTGGATAAAACAAGAAAAATGATATAAAAAAATTTATTCTCAATAAATAATCCTAGGATAATAAAAATCAAGATTTAATTGGGACATTTATCATAATACTTCCTAATCAAATTTACAATCATAAAAAATCATGAGATAAATTGGGATTGGTACATAAAAACCATATGAATTTGGTAACTATTGAATCCTAATCTCTTTGAATAAATAACATAATTTAAAAAAAATAAAATATCATGAAATGAATGATATTTATGACCAAACATTTCAAAGGGGATTTATATACACATCATAAAATATGATTGTTTCATTAAATACCATATGTATTGAAAATGAATTTTGTTCATAAATTTTTTTACCATAAGTCTTGACTTCCTTCATAAATTTTTTAATATTCACTTATTTAGGGAAACATTTTAATTTAATAACTAATTACATCTTATGATGGATTTATAATTAAACGATGGACTCTAGTAAGTTAAGACGGGTGTAGGTAGTGGAATTATGTAGGAATTTTCTAATCCAAATGGTTTTGTATGATTGAAGAGGAGTGTGGATGATAGGTTCATTTATATATGGGAAAAGGAACCCACATGAAAACTATATGAAATTTCCCAAATGAATAAAAAATAACCAAGTCACTGCCATGAAAAATTCTTCAAAATGAACATATATTCGAACATGGGATATTTTATGGTAGAAATATCTCTATCAAACATTATTTATAGAAGTATTGTTAGAAATAATAACATTATATTTATTTTAACCCCTAGTTATACATATCTTTTCCTTCACCAAGTTAAATAATTTTGACTAATAATTTTCATCAAAATCAAAGTTGGTATTATTATGGTATAATAATTATCCTGATTAAAAATAAAAATTATACTTTTCTAAATTCTTTTTATATATGTTTGAAAATATAATTTAATATTAAACCCTCAAAATGGGTAAAAAATAAAATTTTAAAAGGGAAATATATCACATGTATAGAATGATTTAATGTAAAAAAATAAATATTAAATTGATTTGAATGAACTAAACTAGTCATTAATATACAATTGGATTAATTTAACAATTCAATTTATATTAATATAAAATTTATCATGTAAGTGACTCATTATAATTCTATGTTTGTAATAAAAATAAGTATTTTTACTATTTATCAAAAAATAAATTTTTCAAAAAACACTCAAAAATTAACAATAGTTTTAGATTTTCATATAGAATTATAAAATGATGTTAATTTTGGTAATATTACTTGAATTTGTAAAACTATAATTTTTATATAACTGTAAAAATGTGAAATGAATTCCATTTATAAATATATAGTTTGTAATGGTAAAATTAGATTGATTCTAATCACATACCCTAAAAACACATAAGATGAATGACAGGACATTTGATAGAATATATAATATCTACATTTCAATAAAATCATTTAGAAAACCGATTTATTTAATTTTTAGAGATAAAACACGTTTTTCTCATTAAAATAGTAGATTTATTAAAAAATTTATTTTAAAATGGAAAACTAAAACTTATGAATAATTGGAAACTGAATAATTTATTTAATATATATATGTAAACAATATATTTTTATAATTTATTTAGTCATATTCATACACATTTATCCAGCATCTATGAGATAGATGTCTTATTAAATGATAATATTTTAATTTTATATCACGTTTTATTTAAAATCATTGTTTCATGTAACACATGATATCAAATAAATTAGATTTATTTAAAAAAATATATATTTAATAAAATTTTAGGGTGATACACTATATTGGGAAAAGATGAATGAGATGACTATGATTATACATGATCAACTAAAAAGGAATGTACTTGAAGAACAACCCACTTATCCCCATCAATATTAGGTACACCTTAGAGGTGGTCAACTAAAAAACAAGAATTAGAAGAAATAGTAAAAAATTATCACAAATAAGAAACCCACAACCGAATAAAAAATTAATAAACCAAGTAGATAATAACACATTATCATGAATCTCAACATGGAAAAACCTAAAAATATTTATTTAGGGAATACCAAAAAATAAAAAAACAGAAATATCTATTTTGACTCACTCATGAAATACACGAATCTCTGTTTCCAAAACCACATTGTAATATGAAATTTAATATATGAAACTTGATGTTTAAAAATTGAATTTTATGAAAGGTCATACACAAATATGTGGTTTCACGGCAATAGTTACACCCAAAAATATTTTCAAGAATGTTCTTACCATCGAAACACACATAGATAAAGATATATATATATATATATGAGCATAGACAAGGGTTACCGGGGGATATGTTCTAAATTGCTTATTAATATTTATCAAAAAATTGAACCTCATTTTCTAATTAAAGAAATTTATTAAATAAATACTAATTCTGTTCCCAATCCACATTTTACAATTTATTATATATTTTAAAAAAACTATTTCATTTTAAAGACTAAAAAATTTTATTTTTTAAATTAATCATCGATAACGACTAACCTCATTTCAAACCAAGAGGAACTATACTAAAATAAATAGAGATAATAAAAATAAAAAAAAATTATAACAAATGAGCACTCAATGATTTAGAATCCCAAAAATTTGAATAATTTATCAGTTATGAAGAGAATTCCGAAATTACTTTAAAAAATTTGTTCCATCCATTCAAAGAACACTGGAGGTTTATAGAGAAGGCTGCATGGTTTGCATATGATTTTCTAATCTGTACATAGAAACTATGAACCCAATGAATTGTTTTAAAAATTTACTCGATACATAAATATTTTCATACTAAACCATACATTTTAAATGGTAAAAATATCCCCTCAAAGAATGAGAAAAATCCCAAAATTCATAGAACCAGGATCATATTTGTGACAAAAATATATCAGAACCCATAGAAACCAAAAATTCCTTCAGATTATGTTGTTATGAAACAAATTCATATGAATGACCAATAAATTTATGAAATTTTTCTAACTGTTATACATCAAAAAACTACATGGGCTTCTATGGTTCAATTTTCCACCAATCAACCCAGATCAACCGAAAACTCGTAAGCTATGTTGGCCTGAAATAAGACCTAAGAAGCATTACTGAACCTTTTAGGATAAAAAATTGTGTAATAAATCCAGAATAATTGAAAATTGAATTATTTTTCCCATGAAAATAATTGAAACCTAGATAAGCACATAATAAATAGAACAAATACATGTCATGGAAATTAAATAAAAACAAAATAAACATCTTTGCAGCCTCACGGATCAAAACCAACCTTGGAACATGTTATCCCCAAGAGAACACCAAATCCAATCCAAACTAGAAACTGAAAAAGTTAAATTATTCCCAAGAACCTATAATATAAGTATAGATTCCAAATAGAAAACCATTTATTATGCCTTATATTTAAAGAGAAAAAAATTTATTCTAGTTAAAATATATAAATATATAAAGCTAAGGTTCTACATTCTATTTTGATACATTTTTGAAAATAATAATTCATTATAAAAATTAATTTTCTCATAATTTTCCAAAATGATTCTAAATAATAATTTACCTTCAATATATACCCATTATAAGAAGAATCAATTTCTAAAATATATATTTCCATATGAATACATAATATAGAAAATTACCATATAAAATTTCCACAGAGTGTATAAACTTATTGTACATTTAAAATACGTTCCATATGAAATTAGGAACTAGTAAATATGGTGTAGGATAGAGCTATCAAAATTATTATATGTAATATATATCCACACAAAATTTAAACATGCATGTCTTCATCCTCAGACTACATCACCCTCACATGTTCGACTGAATGGAACAAAATAGAAGTAGTATAATAATATAACCCAATGCCACAATTCATATCATAATGATAAAAAAATCTAAATTATGTACCAAGATATCCATCACAACTACTCGAGGATTCCCATAGCATACATGCGGGTTTTTAATCTAAATATAATATATATAAATATCATTCATTCTGATAAAAATGAATCATTACCACTCTCATTCTTGAACCAAATTTAATTATATTCCATTTTCCATGTAAATGATTCAAAATTAATAAGTTACCCCCTTACTAGGTTTACATTATTAATTCCACCCACTCAACACCAATCATGGATCCAAAACCAATGGGAATTTCTTCAATGGGGGTATTGAATTCCATAAAAAATACTCAAAGTGCCAACAATGACTCATAAATAAGCATAAAACATTTATCATTTGGAAACCTTATTTGTACCCAAGGAATTCATGTTCCAAAACCTCACATTCAACTTAATCACATATTCACCTTGATATATATAAGAACCAATTTTCCCGGTTTACATATTTCCTCCACCATAAGTGAATATATAGAAGTACGGACCCCCACCCCCCACATATATATCCTTATATGTATATGTGTATATGACCCATTCTATGATTTAAAATAATATAAGCATCTTCAATGTTTTTTAGGAATCAAAAAATTCCATTGGACCGTTTTCGAGAATTGTTCGAAACGCCATAAAATACATTTGAATTTCTAATTTCACATGGATGAAACAATTTATAAATCCAATAAAGATCCTAGGGTGAATGATATTTTAAGTCAATATTTTAAGAATTATTTTACATGAAAGTAAAATTTTAAAAAATTAGAGAAATATACGGATAAAATGTGAGAAACGATTTACAAAAATCACAACCAATTTCAATAATATTTTAATTTTTTTATTAATAAAAACACACGTTAAGATAATTTTGAACTCACAGTTTTAAATTTAATTTATTTTACAATGGGTAACCTACCTTAAACGGTTTCTCCATTGACAAATATAGTTCAAATCCACTCAATGGAGGGCTATGAATAATAAGAGACCCAAAATAACAATAGAAATGTAAAACATCCCATTAATGTATATTGTAACGTAAAACCTTCATCATTATAACAATTTAATAACACTATCCCAATAGATAATAAATAGAGGAGGAAGAGGGAGAATCTACAAGGTTATTACACTGATGATTCAATAAAAACATTGAGTGATACACTATAACTTTCTAGTGGTATTAGAGAGGATGTGAGGAAATGGAAGAGAAGATACCTAGAGATTCATGGTATACAAATACGGGAGAAAAAAATTATTTGGGTTTAATAATTGTAAAGGGAAAAGGGTAAAATAAAATTTTGCTTGATCTATGAACTATGGATGCTTTGGCCACTTGATTTTAAAAAAAATGAACCAGCTCTTCCCCATATACTGGGACTAAGGGGAAATATCTATGTGAAGAAATCATAGTTTTGAAAACCATGTGGTTCATCTCTATTAAATTATTTACATCCTAAAATTCTTATTTCATAGTTTAAAAAAAATTTAAAAATCAAGAAATATTTCACATAGACATAAAAATATCAGCACATTTTCTCTTAATATTTTAATAGTTTGAGATCAATAATTTTCTCCCCAGGTGAGACAACATGTGTAAATAGAAAAGGAATTGAAAACACCCACTATGTAAGGGTAGTCACACACATTCCCTCAAAACATGATCACTAGCCATGCATTATCCAAAAATGACAAAAAAATCCCTTATAATATGAGATAAATATTGACTTAAAAAGTAAATAAAATTATAGAATAATGTTGTGTTTGGGTGTGACATAATTGGAAATAATATTCTCTAATATAGTATTTTATTTTAGATATTAAGGATAATTTATCTATTTTAATAATATATGTTTTTTGTGGATTTATGGTGGTTCGGGATATTTATGGAATGCATATCCATAATTCATATATTATATGATTAAAAAAATAGATTTTTTGTATGTGAATATTAGAGTATTTGGCGTTATTTGGAGACAAAATTCATGTTTATATTAGAAGTATAAGTGATAAAATCTAACTATTTTTTTGGTTTTTAAATATGATTAGGTGTATTTGGAAAATTTTCAAGGTTAATTATTTATAGAATCATTTAATTTCAACATTTGGATTTATTGATGAGAATTTATTGATTAATGTTTATTTTATTAATATGAAGTTTTATTCATATTGGAAATTATCTTAACCTGGTCTAATTTTTTTTAAAATATATATGAATAAGTAAAATAAATAATAATCCCTTTATAGATATTGTGTTCCATTGAAATTTTACTCTACTGCATAATGTTTGAGAAATTCATCTTAAATACTCATTTCATTATGTAAAATATAATATAGAAGGGAAAATTAAATGAATCAATACCAAAGGATCAAATTAATCTTATTGAATAGAATTTAATGAAATATATATATTTTATCATGTTCTCTATCATAATATTAAAATAACTTCTCAAATCCATGAAAATGTCTTTAAATAAAAAGGTTATCCATTATACCATTAATTTGGATGAGTTAATATATTTATTTTTCCCTTACTGATTTGTTTTTTTGTGTTAATTGAATTTATCATGATCATTTTCCCTATCACTCTCGATTATTTATTGGATGTTATTTTTGTCCTCTATGTCCATATTTTCACCTACCTCTAATATTCTCTATAACACGGAACCTAATTATGTGATATTCTAGGTGACCATCATATTTATGTTCAACACTTTTTCTAAATATTTTTTATTTCACCTTTTTCCAGTGTGGGTTTCCAACAAATGTGTAGGTATATATTAAAAATATTTTCTGTTTCATGAATTTTTTTTATATACCAATCCTTTTAATTGATTATGAAAATTATAAAATTAGTTTTTATGTGAAATACGAAAAAAAAATTGTGGATATAATTTCTTTTAAGGGTTATAATTTAAAAGCCTATGTTTTTTGAATTTATTTTCATTAATAAAAATATTTGATATTATGTGGTTTATGCAACACTAAGCATAAATAAATTGTGATGTAAGCCTAATTACATAAAACAAAATTTGAAAATTATCATTAGATTGGAAGGTATATATATAAATAATGGTATTATGAAATATATATATATAATAATTTCCCTTAGAAAATTGATTAATATTTCAAAACAGTGTTATTAATTGGTTTGAAAGGAAAACAAAATATTATAAATTGTCAAAGTGATATTTATTTTTATAATTATATTATATGTGTAACATATTTTGAACTTAATTAATGAAATTAATAGTTATTAATAATTTATTATTGTCATTAAATTATATATACAACATATTTTTGATGTGGATATTATAACTAATTTTACCATTTGATTAAAAAAATTACCTATTAAATTGGATATATTTTATAAAACTATTTTATAATAATAGGTGTATGATGAATTCTTCGTTATGTTTTTTTTCAAAAATGTATTTTCTGAGTAAATAGTGAAAAATACCAATAATTAAAATAATACCACAATTGAGACATTATTATATTGTAAAAATGATTTAACAAAATTAATAAAATATTATAGACGAATGTTATGTTTATGGAATAAAATAATTATTTAAAAAATTATTTTGAATATAAGAACCAGTGATTTACTTTTGTGAATATACGTTTTATTTTATTCAAATTAAAAACTATATCTAGGTCTTTCTGTTCAATGTTATGGTTGGAAGGAATAAATTGATTTTGGCTGATCCAAAAGATTAAAACTGTTAAATTTTTCGAATATTAAAATTAAAAATTGGAAATAAACTTTTTACATGATTCGAATGTAATTTATTTTTAACAATTAAATATGGTATTTTATAAAAAAAAATATTTATCATGTGTTTTGTTCTATTATATTTATAATAAATTGTACTACCTATGGAATAGTAATATGATAAAATAGATTAAAAATTTATAACCATCTTGTCAAAACTATGTGGTATGGTTTATTTATTATTTATATAATATAATAAAAAACATTTAAAACCCTATCTAATCCTAATTACAATAAAGATTTTTTTAGTGACACTTAACAATGAGATAAGGATAAATACGCCTCCCTTAATTGTAAAAATGATTTTGGATGAATTTATTTCATCCCAATAAAATATGTATATTATTTTTTAAATTTCATCTAGTTTAGAAGATTATAATATATATTAGTTTAAATCATATATTTATTTCCTAGTTTGTATTTTCCCACACATATAAAATATCAGATCCTCTTCTCAACTAATTCCATATTTTGAGCAATTTATCAAAACCAATCCTTTGGATAATGTTTTCCAAGATTCCTCGACTACATCCAATATATTATTTTATTTCCTTAATTTCATCATATGAAGGCTCAAGTGGTAATCCAAAAAAAGTCTCCCAAAGAAGGGGTAGTCCTGTTGCCTAACTCATTCAACATTCATTTCATATTTTGATTCCTATAAATATATATTTTATCCATAAAAACATAATTACTCCAATATTTTCAATATTATTAACTTATATTAATACAATGTAAAACAATTTTCCACCTCCTTTCCCATAAATTGTATGTTAAATTATAACTCATTCGTATAATTATAAAATAGCCTCAATATAGATATCTGATTTATTTTCCATCACCATATCAAATGGTAGTTAATAATGATGTATTTAATTTAAATATATGATATTAATTAAAAAAATCATTTTATAAACATATTATATCAAATTGTTCTTACCTTTATATCCATTTGATAATGATTATGATGTTTGTGTATATGTGTGGACTATTACATATATAAAGAGATTTGATTAATTTTTCATCACAAAATCAAATGGAAGGTCATAAAAATGAAAATAATTAATTAATATGATACATTTAACTATATATGATTATTAAATAATAATTTTTCCCTTTTCTTGATTTTAACCTTCAGTGAATAAAGTATGCATTAATATTGACATACTAACTACCCTAAACATCATTGGATTGTATAATTATTCGGTTACCTCCTTTCATGTATGGTTAAAAAAATTAAATAATGAATAAATAAGATAATTGTTTCAAGATGATTATTATTGATATTATTTATCCTTAAAACTACCAAATATTTTTATGGGATTATGAATTAAATGTCATCAAAATGTATACTATAAACATAACTGATTATATTTTTAAAACATGGTAACAAATATCCTTAATAAGATAAAAGTAATTAAATTTAATTTAAAATGGTTCTTATTGGAGTGTATAACTACTATAATTTTATTATTCAGGAGACAAAGAACATGTGATGCAAGATGTTACAAAATGTAAGAGGATTTCTCATCCCAATTTCTTTTCATTGAGAATTATAAAATATTCACCTGATGTTTTATTTTATGTTTTATATAATGTAATATATATATATATATATATATTTATTTCATCATTCATTTTTTTTTAAATTTTATTCATTTGAAAATACATGCTAGGTTACCTCTATTAATGGAATTTTTGTACATAATTTAATAGATTTTAATTGGTTTTAAACCTTATTTTACTATATCCCTTTATAATATATACCCTTCATATCCGTGTTCTTCACATGTTACAAGAATTTAATAAATTATAAAATAATTATTTTTAATAATAATTTTTTTTGAAGTTTTTTATTTCTTTTCAAAATAATAAAAGTGATTCTTTCTAAAATGTTTAATATTTATCATTTTGTTGTATATTACCAATTTTGAAATCAAATATTTTTTTAACATATATAATGTGATCATATTTTCACATAGTAATGTCATTTATTAATCATTAACAATTAACTACATATTGAAAATGATTAAAAAATAAGATACATTTCACTTTCTTTTCATAATTTTCTAACATTTAAATGTTCTCAAAATAAAAGGTAAATTCATATCATTTTTTTAGAATACTAAATGTTTTTTAGCGTTTGGGATAAAATTAAAAAAATTTCTTATATTATTTAAAGGAAATGTTATCAATTTTTTTATTTCAACATATTCTAAAATTTTAATTTCATTATTTTTTTCTTTTAATACGTGGAACTAATGGATTATTGATGAAACTGTGAATTGGGAGTGAATCCATACCCTTATGTGATAATTTCTATTATCTTATGAGTGGGTACCTTAATTTTCATCAATGAATTGTGTAAATATGAAATTTTAATTAATATAAGTTACTCTATATAAATATATATTGAGTTAATTAATCTTGTGATGTGATGAATTATACAATTAAACATTACTCATAAGAGAATTTTGAAATTATCCTATTAGATGATTTCATGATAAAATTATGATTACCAAATATTAATACATGATTTATCTATACTTGAATATGGGTTTTTCGGAAATATATTTACATAAAATGGTGAACGATTAGTTTATGATTTAAATAAATATTTATGACATTTTAAATATGAAATTTTATTCATGGTAATTCATCCATGAAATATTTTTTTCCATTATGTTTTTTGGAAAAAAGATTAATTAAAAAAATTTGGATTTTATTATTATTTTAGAAGTAGGTAACTAATTATATTATGTTAAAATAATTATCTTTTAAAATAGAAATGTTTTTTTTTATTTTTCATGAATTTAAACTAGATAAACATGACCCCTTTAATTTTATATTCCATACTAAGATTTTTTGTCATCCTATGTTTCCAACTGTTTTTCACCCGGCCTGACGATGAGTATAAATTTTATAAAATCTATTTTTAAATAATTGAAATTTTCCTTCAACCAAGAATGTGTGTCATACATAAAATATTACAATGAAATGAAGAAAATTTTTTAATATAAAAAATGTTCAATGAGTTAAATTTCTAACATTATTATGTATGATTTTTTTTCAAATTCACTAAAAATACCAAACATGAATATACAAGAAGTATAAGATTGTTAATACCTTATTATAAGTCATGTAAATATGTGTTTAGTAGGTTATGGGTTATTATATCCATTTCTTGTATAAAATCTAGAGGTGGAATAATTAGTTATTATTATATCCTATAAGGAATAATACGTAAAGGTCTATGGTCTTAGTGAAATTATTATCTTTATATGGTAGTTAACTTTTCCATTGTGTCATGGTGAAAAATTAATTATAAAGGGAGAAATATTTGAACATAAGTATTTAAGGAAATAAGTGTACCCTTATATATTTGCATCTCAATGTTCGACATGAAATTTTATTTATTATAATTCTAAAGGGAGAAGAATGCAATGAACTATACTTTTCTATATAAAATGTTTTTCCCAATATATGTTTGTATAAATTATTTTCATGCATCCCATTACCAAATAAATATTATTTCATTACGCTAACATAGAACATTACATATGAATGATAGATTCATATAATAAAATTGAAAATATAATAATGGGTAAATAAATGCAAGTAAAAGAACTTGATGTTGATTTTATTTTACCTTTTAGTATATTTTAATTACCACCTTTATGAACAATTCTATAAAAAAATATATTAGTAACATAATCCAGATTTTGAAAATAATGAATATATATCTAGGAGGTGAAATTTACTTATTTTTAAAAGAATAATATAATTGGTATTTATTGGATGTATAAGTCCACTATAACCGTATAAATTGGGAATGATTTTTTTTTTGAAAATATAGATGTCAAATTAGTCATTTGTATACTATAATAGTTACCAAACCATTGGAATTGTAAAATTATAATTAGGGTAAAACACAATTAAACATAATAAATAATTTTCTCACATAGTATATAATTAAATAAAATTATCAAAATACTATACAATAAACACTCAATAAATGAATGAAAATATGAGTATATGTATTCCCATTTGGGAAAACATATTTCATATTATATAATTAAATAGAATTTTTTATATAAGAATTTCATTTTCATTTTTATTTATTTTTGAAATTTAATTTTAAAATTTAATTTTGTTTTTTGATTATCATTTCAATTTTCAATAAGGCTAATGTTTTTTTTTATTTTTCAATAAAACACGATTTATTGGTAACTAGATATATACTAAAAAATATAGTATATTTCATTATATGTTAAATACATTAATAATTTCATACGTGATTATATAAAAACCTGTTATCTTATAAAAACATGTTTACAATATTTCACATACTCACTAAAACAATTATTATTCATATTTTTAAGGGATGGGTTATTTTGGGCTCCATATATTTTCTCTAAGAATCATTATTATTTATTTTAATCTATATAAATAATGTTAATAAATATTTTGTTAAAGGAACACCCTATACACCACATTTTAAATACAATCCTACATATCGTTACACCATAATATGCCTGTATTTAAATATAGAACTCATTATCTCCCATATAATTACTATCAATGGTGGGGAGGCTCTAGTTTCAACACAAATCCAACCATCTAAGGCCTATTTCAATTATCAAAATAATTATACAAACTAGTACATTAAGAAAATGTTATAGTTTTATTTCATTCAAATCCCTTTAATTATTCTTCTTTTTCTTAATAAGTTTCATAAATAGGTCCCATATAATTGAAAAAAAATTAGATACTATAAAATTAATTTTAATGTTATATAATAGACATAGTTTTTTATTGTTACTAGACATCTATTAAATGTCTGTATAACCACATATAAGGACGATATATGAAAAAATACCACATTTGTGTATTATTAATGTAAATAATTTTATTTTAAAATATTAAAAAATTATAATGTTTTACTATTATTTGAAATAAATAAATTTTAAATAATTTTATAAAGGTATAATAATGTTTTAATTCATCCAATCCAGCAAAAACCCAAAATTAGAGAAAACATGGAATTAAAAAATGTACAATCAAAGAACAATTCTTATTATAGAATGTTTTTTCGTAATATAGAACCATTTGGAATTATAATTATAAATGGATTTAATATCCTTGATCTTATATATTTTTAGAATCCATGTATACGAAATTTGACAATTACCAATATGTCAATGTGATTTTGGAGCCGTGAAACAAAATATCATAAGACAAACGAAATGAAAACAAAGAGGAGATTAAATGGATACACCTAAATATAAAAGAATAACAATAAACTATAGAGTTATATAAAAGGTTCTTAACTATGCATTTAATATATATAAATTATTTTTTTCTATGTTTGGAAAATATACTAAGTCGAGATAGGCCTCAACTGAAGGGGTTCCTTTCACTCACCCTCTTACTGTAATGTTTTTATATTCATCTTTGTCACTCATTATCATTCTATTCATCATGTATTAGTATTAAATATTATCTATATATTATTAATCTATATGTAAATATTTTATTTTACATTTCTTTAAACGGGATATATTTGTTTTTCAAATTCTATTCTCAATCAATTCAATCGATTAAAATTGAATAAAAGGAACATTTCTATTTCTTATTTCAATTAATGTAATAATCATTTATATTTTTATATAATCTATAGTTTCTAAAAATATGTGTCATTTTATGGAGAAATATTTTTATTCATTTCTTTTTCTATGGAAAAAATGTCTCAAGTCTTATTTTATGTTTATTTGACAATTTCGTAAACCAATATTTAATGTGTTAATTTTTATACCTTAATCTATGTATTATCTTAAGAATTTTAATTCACATGATATCTATAGTCTTGTAAATTTATTATTTAATCAATTATGATTGTCCAAAATTCACAAATCCAATTTTTTTATTGACAATATTTATAAATTATGATTGGTTATAATTTATTACATAAATATATATCTTATTTATTTCTCTTTGGTTTTTATTATACTTATTTTATATGTAAATTTTCTTTCCATATGGTACAGTTATAAATAAATATGTTATTATATGTGGTGTTTCATGTGAATTATATATCCCCATAATTTATTGAGCAAATATTTATAAATCATGAGGATATTATGTGTTGTATATGTGAAATTTGTCTTGTCCATAATGTTATTTAATTGCCTGGTTCAGTCAACCTCATTCATAATGTTATGTGTGGGACACTTTTTCCTTGATTTATCCATAATATTTATTTATCTTGGATGTGTGCCTCGATATATTTATATTATTATAAAATTTATGATGTTTCCACATATCTATGATGGGTGTTATCTAATACTATTATTTTATAATTAATTCTTCGGTTTGGACCCTGATTAAATGATATTCACCAAAATTATCCATTTATTTCATGATGATTATTCTCCCCATGTTACCTCTTATATCATCCACTTAATGGGACTTGAATACCTCCCTTTTCTTTTATGTACATTATTATGACATTTCATACAATAGAATAATTAATATGCAGACTAAGAGACTATATTGTAACAAAAATAAAAAAAATATATTTTTTAGGTTCTTCCATTATGTCCCAAATAACCAAAATCCATTTCACCATTGTATTTCTTCAATTTTTCTATTTATATTTATAATTATGTAAATATATGTTTAATTGGCGTGGTTAATTATATATAGGCTTTGATTTATGTGTAAAAACATAATATTTCTATATTATGTCCAACAAATCATCTGAAACATATGTACAATTACATGTACCTATGAATCACATGAAAAAACATGTGGTTACTGTGATCAATGAAGAAAAAATTCTAAAATTTGTATAAAAACACTATCAGATAAAATGAGGAATCAAATTTATATGGTAGTTATGGTTTTATAAAAAAAATAAAAATTGAGAGAAGCCTTGGATACTCAATGGTGGCTACTCATCAGATGTTAACAATAACTAGGGTCATCGGAAATATATTAAAATATATTATGGAGGGCATCTCCCCGAACAAAATATGGATAACATAGTTTCAATTGAGTTAATAGAAACAAAATTAATTAAAATAAACTCTAATCTAATGGATGTTTCTTTTTCAATGTGTTAAAATACAATATTTTTAGTATTTATTAGATATTTGAAAAAATAAATGATGACATATTTTTTAATAATGTTTTTTCATTTGTATATTTATATATGTGATTATCTCTACGAAGGAATCCCAAATAAAAACGATATATTTCAAATATGAAACATTAATGTTTCATGATACCTAAGAATAAGTGAATAGAATTAGTTATTCAATTGAAGAGTAGATAATTCTGTGGAAATGAACACATGTAATTTAACAAATAATGAATAAAAGAGGAATCTATAAAAGATATATTTTGAATGGAACAATAGTATTTGTTCTAGTATAAAATTAAATATGTTGAAAAAGATCCATTTATATATAGAGATCAATATATAGAAATATTCAGAGTTCATACACTTGGATTTTTATATTCTATGGATCTTGTATTCACCTAGTTAAGAGATATTATTAATACAATTATTTATAATTTTTCACATATGACTCATGTATATTTTTTTCAGTATATCAAGATATCTTCATAGATTAAAACATTTTAGAAGGAATTATGAGAAATATTTTGGATGTGTTATATTATTATTTTGGTTTTATAAGGGTACTATATCTAATAATAAGGTGTATCATAAAAATCATGGAAGGTTTTCAATGTTTGGTTCTCATCAGAATCCACTAGAAATAGTTTTTGTGAACAATTAATCTATATTTTTGTAAAAATTTAATAAAAAATGTTGTTTTTAAATGGAAACATAAAATATTTTTTGAGATAAGACAAAAATATTTGTTGATTATATAAATTAAAAATTTTGTATTTTGACCCAAATCATTCAATACACCATATGAGTTTTTTTGGAAGGTAACCCTACATGAGAAATATATAGTGGTTAAATATACCATGTACCATTATGATTAATTGTGAAATTTTAGAAATATTTGATGTTAGAGGGGATAAATGAATATTCCTAGGATACAAATATGATAAAATAGATTATTGGTATTATAAAAAGGTTATAATGAAAATCATTGATAAAATAGATATAATTTTGTTATAAAACTCAAATGCTTCCCAAATATCACAACCCATCAACAATGATATTGATGAGGCTCTTATAGAAAAGGTTGGAAAAAACAAGTCAATTTGATTTGTAAAAATATTTAAAATATAACCATTTATCATACAATTAAAGTGGATAATTTTAACAATTTATTGAGTATTTTATATGTCTTTTATTTTTTATAAAAAATAATTTTCATGTTTTTACTATTTAAATTTTATTTATCATAGTATGGAAAATTAATGTTAAAAATATATTAATCATAGCCTATAAAGAAATAAATGTGTTCCCTAATCCTTATTAATTATTTAAATTAAAAATTACTATATAATGTTCAAAAAAATTGGGTATGATTATCAATCTAGGGAAATCGGGGAATCTCAAAGGATAATGATCATTTTGTTCATTGAATCAATAATTTTATCAACAATGAAATTTAGAATCCCATGATATAAAATGGATCTTGAGCCTACTATTAAATTATAATAAACCTTAAATTCTATTAAAATATAGTTTAATACTTGTTGAAACATTCATTGAACTATGACTAAAGCTAGTTAATATGTTTGAAATGTGACCAGTTTAGTTGAGTAAAAGATTAACTTCTGGTTTTGATTTCATAAGCCTAAATAAAATCCCACCAATTTACCAATAACCTAAAAATGGACTATCCTACATGTATAAAATTTAATATATATTATATTAAATATTCATAAAAATTATCTTCTTATATTATAATAACATGATATTTTAAATGTACACTATATTTGATATCATATACAACACAGAAGAATGAGCTTAAATGAACAGTAAAATATTAATATTAAAATGTAATAATTATAACCTATCTATTAAATTTGTGGGAATAAATAGTAATAAAAATATTATCTAATAATTAAAAATTTCCAATACAATACAATTGTTTTGATTATTCATTATGAAATAAAAACTCAAATTTTTTTCTCAATCCATTTTATTCATTAGAAATATGTTTTCTTCAAATGAATTTTTTTTGATTTCAATAAATGAATATTATAATTTATTTTAGGTACATTTAGAAAAATTATTTGATAAAAATAAAATATTTATGTAAATCACTATATAAATATTATATTATGTGGAGGTTTAATTGTTTTTATGAAAATATTTATTTTTCTATTAAAAGATAAAAGGTAGTTTCTTAATCATTTTTGTGAAACAAACATATATTTATATTTCAATGTAAAACTACGATTTTTATATCATAAATTACCCCAGGTCTCATTTATTTATAAATTATCACATTAATTACATGGGATTCATTATTATTCATGATTTTGGTATAATTTAATATTTTGGCATATAACAACTTTTAAAAAATGGTTTCTCATTTAATTTTACATATTTATACTAAAATAAATGTTTTAAATATTAGTAATTCAATTTCATGTATTGATATTATTTTGTGGAATTACAAATAAAGATTTATTGTATGATGAATTTTTTATTTTAATGTACTAAATTAATTTTATGTGAATAATAAAAATATAGAATCATTATGTAATATGTTATCATTTATAATATCTCCAAGACATTAAGATGATATTAAAAATTATTAAACATATATATTGAATCTTGTGGGAACATATAATCCAAATATGATAAAAATTATTAAAAACATATAAATTAATATTTATTTTAGTATAGATATGACAATCATTTTCATTGCCTATTTAGTGTGTGTACAACACTGAAAAACAATTAAATGTATTAAAGATATTATTTGAGAATGGAGAAGTCCGTGATAGTCTTGGTATACAAGTAGTAATTATTATGGATTATTTTAATATATATACTATAAATTTGGAGTTATATGACAAGTGACTTACCCTAATTCTTTTGAAATGCTCATGTGTGGCCAGAAAAGTCAAAATAACATAGTAAATATGTTGTCCTGAAATATCTGTTTGTATATATACATTTTTAATAAATATAATATTTGATATTTAATATTATTAATTTATCCTTATTCTTATAATTTATTTTTTAGTTTTCGTGATGATATAAATGTTGAAATAGTGGGTTCCCTAGTCCTAAATATTCATTTCTTTTGATTACTATATAATGTATATAGTTAGCTATACATGGCGTAATCTTACCATTATAGTGTAGAATTTTTTGTTTCTACTATTGAAATGGTAATGTCTAAAAATTTATTATCGTATCGAAATGTTATAGTAGTTCCCATTTTATAATGAGAACCTATAGATACTATGACACTAATCATAAATATATGATCCATGTTTTAGATAAATCTTATAGATCAGACATAATAGATTTCTTACTATCAGGTTCTGGGGGATCTTAAGCATTGAGACTTCTTCTCATGAAGTACACTCTTGGTGATCTCTATTAGTGAGATCATGATAACTGGCCCACCAATAGAAACACCACATATTTTGGGTGTCATTTGATGTTACTATCTATGATCATGTGTAATGGTCTCCTAACTTGAGACTGTTACCATCAAATGTCATTTGATTGCATACTTTGATACAAGACGAAAACCATTGAAATGAAGTCGTAGTGAGGTTGTTTGTGTTGGGAGTGTCATTCGTGTCATGACATTGGATGAATTGTTAACAAACGATTTTTCGCTTCCGAGTTATGGAAATAATATATCTCAGGCCATGTTGATATGGATGGACGTACATTTAAATGATCAGGACCATGGAAGTTTATGATAAATCCATCCAGTTAGATCACCAAACAATTAATCGAGAGAAGGGAGATGACATTAGAGTGTGTCCTGCTTTATTAGATATTACAAACAAAGAGATTATATTACACAGTACGTGTTTGTAGGTTGGTTTTCACTATTGTGACCATCCTTATCTCTTCCCGGGCCATGATGGGTTTCTTGAACCCACTCATGGTTTCTGAATATTATTCACTTCTTTCGAGATAATGACCTAGTGGGTCACACACAATAGCATATTCTAGAATCTTCCCTATTTAGTTGAATAAAAGATTTGTATACAGTGGGCCCTACCACTTGGGACTGGGATATGTGCAAGGAAAATCAACAACCAATGCAATAAATAAATTCATATTATTCATGATTAGAATAATTATTCTTGAATTTATTTATTAAATGTATTATGAGTATTATGTAAATACATGAAAAATATTCATTAACGAATACTAAAAATATTCAAGGTTCAATTGATATTTATGGGAATGACGAGTTGAGTCAATGACTCATTTATTATAATGTAATATTTTAATATAGTACAAGAGAGTGATAATAATAATTTTATGACTCGGATTAGTGGTAATAAAATTTCATTGATAGTGTGTTTCGTATTTGGGTATGGCGAGGCTATATCAGGAATATTAATTAAGAATTATAATTAGAAGTGGATGGGATTTTGCCAATAATTATTCATCAGGCTTCCCTATCCTCTCCTCTCTCCTTTGATCTAGAGAGAGTTGCTCTAGATCCACAGATCGTAGACTGTGGTCTCTCTTAGTAATCAATAGTTAAGTTATGAGGTGATCATTAGTACATCGAAGTTGATGTCATTATTCTACGCTAGCACCTAGATTATGATGAACCACACTCCTATAGATTTCCTAAAGCACACATGGATGATCTGGAGGAGTTTAATGTCAGATTATATGAGCATCGAACACCAACAATGAGCATATGTTATGAGTATCATCAGAATTACACCAGGTATGTTATGGTTTATTTTGTGCATAAAACTCTTCATGAATTTTCCTTGGCTAAATCATGATGTTATTCACCAACATCGACATGTTTATGTCGATCATTGGGGGAAAAAGTTTGAAATCCCATCTTTTTTGGGCGTCCGCTCCACGCTATCTTCCTTCAGGATTTATTATATGGAGCGCATGTTGATTTTAAGACAAAATAATTATGTTTTCATTAATCTATAATGATGGAATCAATATTGTCCCAGCACCATAGACCTCTTTTGAATCAGATATTGGATTACCCATCTGTGTTCATCTAATATTTAAAATTAGAAATAAACCGGTTGTTTTATGATCACCAGGTGGACATCTGATTACCGGAAAAGTATTTTCCAGTTTTTTTTAATGATGATGATTATTATAATAATTTAATTATAGTAATAAGTGTATGATTATAGAAATAATGTTATTATTATAATATTATATTATAATAATATATTATTATTA
The DNA here is from genome assembly GCA_963277665.1 of Viscum album. NCBI lineage: Eukaryota > Viridiplantae > Streptophyta > Magnoliopsida > Santalales > Viscaceae > Viscum > Viscum album. Next base: position 1,677,312,113 of record OY728132.1, on the reverse strand, counting down.
TAAGGTTTTATTTTTCTAGTTTACGAATAGTCATATTTTTTTATTACAATTAATTTTTATTTTTCCAAAATCCCAATATAGCCTTTAGAAATATAAAGGTGTGGGGGATGACATGAAATTAAAATAGGGAGATTATATTGGGGGTGGGGAGGCACCACTTTTTTGGAAGACAACAAAAACCAGTCAACCAAAGGATGTCTACAAATTAGAAAAATTAAAAAAACTCAAGGTTGGGGGGCATCCTGCTGCAATTTGTCTCCCTCATATGAAGCCTACTACAGAACTTCCCTTTGCACGCAGTGGCGCACTGTACTTGGTTTATGTCTCCCCTCTAGCACCCCGACCACCTCTCCACTCACGAGGCTCCCACATCTGCACTCCTACAACATCCCATCACCACAAACATTCTTGATGTAGCGTCAGGGAATGGTAGAGCCACCTCCTTCTAGCATCAACATCCACCGACCACACCCCCTATTTCCCCATCATGGAAACTTGATCCAATCATCCATCGACTCCTTACTAGTGTAACAACAGACATATTTCTAAAGGACCTCCTCTTGCTGAGAGAGGCCGTCACATCCTACACCTAGCTTCCACTAGTGGTGGTTCTTTGCCCAACCGTGGACTGAATCCCACACAGTATCGCCCTCTCTGCAGCCAGTGCCTTGTCTTAGTGAGCCCAACTCCTCCTGTGTCACTTCCCCGCAACCGAGGTTAGTCACCAACTCCTGAACATGCCACCTCCCAAATAGTGCCTCGTGTTGCAGCACCACCACTAGTAGAGTTTCTCCATGATCAGACCACCGTCAGACCGACACCCCGTCAGACAAACCATATGCCCCACCAGACATCGGTGGTGGTGTTCTCAATGGATATAGTGGTTGGGACGGGTGGTCAAAACTCCAGTTCAAAGCGAAGTCATACTTGTTTAGTTTGGCTCACAGGCGGGCATCAAACCCCACATCTGGCCGGCCTTTTGGCAAGATGTCTATGTGCGGTCTGGTCATCCTATCAGATAGGTAACCACTGAATGGTCTGATTTGTCATGAAATGGCCTCAGGTGGGTCTTCTCAGCCAAAAATCAGTATGGGCAAACCTCCTAGAGTCTGAAATTCCTTAAAAAGATTCATCACTATGAAAAATGGGACTGCACGGGTCCGAACCGACCCACACCTGCCCTCCTTGGGGTATTCAGGGCCCAACTGAATTAAATTTAATCAAAAGTCAGTTAAAATTATTAATTTAATTATAGTACATAATTGATTAATTAAATAATAATATTTGGTTTAAAACATTAGAACCATAATTAATTTAAATTTGAATGTAATCAAATTAATTAAATTAATTTTTAAATTATTAAATATATATTAATTAATTGGGGTCGAATGAAGATATTTTTTAAATTTAAATTAGAGTGAATTTTTAATTCAATAAATATTCCCTAATGATTTATTTTCATTCACGTTAAAGTTTTTTTGCATTTAATTAATACACGCGAGTTTAATGTGTTTACTGATCATGAGCTAAAGACTGACCAATACATATCTAGTTTTTTTAATTTATTTATTTATTTAATTTATATTTTTAATTATTGAATTTAGTTTTTTAATAATTAGTTAGATTAAATGAAATAAGATTTGGATTTCCACTAAAATATCATTCTATGTATAAGGTCATGAAATATCATTCTTGGAGTTGTATTTTATAACTCAAGATCTCTCACCTTCTTGCCAGTACATTTGTATAATGATGATATGAGGTATAACACACATCTTGCCATGTGATAGTGATGCACCAGATAGAATTTGGATGCATTTGATTATTAGTTTTGTTATTACGGTTTCAAGCGACGTTACTAATAGTATTATCCCGAGGGTCTCATTTTGTTCGTTACTCACTCAACAGATCTACCATTTGAACCAGCTCATGATTAGGTAATCATTTTGTTTTTCATGGTTAATTATTTTTTCCATGTGTAGTTTATTACATGGTCCAATAGTATAATAATAAAAAATCATGAAATATAAAATGTACATGTGACACGATGAAATTTAAATTTCTTGCATGGTCAGATATGACTGCGATCAAATAGTACGTGATTATAAAAATAGAAAATTGTTTCTTCCATCACATTAAAAATAATAAAATCCTTCAAATATATATTAAGTCACAGCATCTTTTTGTCATTCATGGCTTGAAAAAACCGACCATTTGAGGTGTCAATCATGCTGTAGTAGAGGCTTCCACTTACTGTTGGGAAGTACTTATAATAATGATTGGTTGACTTAAATTAAATTTCATCAATGAAATAGCCATATCAAGTTTGTTTTAATTTTAGAGTATTATATTGATTAAATAGAGTTCTGATTTTAGAAGTATTGAATTTACTCAATAGATCAAGTAACCACAAGTTAAAGCTGATGACTAACCTAAATCCTACCTTGAACTATCCAAGTAGTGGTGTATAAATATATTGCAGACTATAAGGGGTGGTTTCATGATCTTTTACACTAGAATACTCTAATGACAGAGTATTCCAAATCTAGCATAGAGGGTTCCTAGAATATGATAAATTATTGGGAGACATTAATATATTTAATTAATTTAATTTAATGTCTTCTCATGCAATAATGATAAAATTACTAATTTGCTAACATTTATTTTTATATAAAATATAATGTCATAAAAAATATTCATACTATGTTATTATAATGGACAAAGTAAATTTCCACATTGGAATGTGTATCCATGATTAGTACATTCGCGTGCACATAGTACTGTGATATTGGAAACTCAAGGTGAGAGTGACCCCAACACTGTTAAAATACCTCAGGAGGAAAGGGTAAAAATTCATACAGGACACTATTTTACAATGAATATGATATTTATATCATTATACTTTCATCAACGTTCTATGTCAGTTGCAGTCGTTATACTAGGACATGGATGTGAGTACATCAAGTCTCATCTCCAAGATGTTTGTATAGAGAAAGTGAAGAAATGCTATGAATAAGGAGATGGTTACACCGACAAGTGTATATTGAATGAATGATCATAATCTTTAAATGGATACCTTTCACATATAATTTTTACCACTTTATTCATTTTTCATTTAATGTTATAAAATTAAAATTCATTGTGTAAATTATTCATTACCTATTTAGGTAAGGTTTTCCAAGTGAATAATAATATCAAAGACAATTTATCATTAATTCTTATACAAAATAAATTAAAATTCATTACTAATGGAACATTCATGATTTCCTTCAATGAATTAGGTGTTAACCAAAGTTACTTCAACATGAGGATGGTATATTTTTATTCTAATATGGTACCCAAGTTTGTATAAAACCCTTATTAGATGTGAGGTGTATTCTGCATGTTGCTGTGAAAGCGTAATATATTGGCTAGTGGTGAGAAGTACATGACTTATTTAATTTTAAAGTGGATGATTTGTGTTGAACTACTATTGAGTATAACCACAAACATTAATCTTTGGTGTCTTTGGATGATAGGATACATTTTTTAAGGTTCTGTAATGAATGTTGTTTTTGGTTAACTCAATTAATAGTTTAGTAAAACACGATTCAGAAAAAATTATTGATTAATATATTTATAAGACCTATAGCTTGTTGTGAGAAGATAAAAATTTATCTAGTAATAATTAAACTTGACTTCTTGAATATACAATGGTGAATACTATGGTGGGTATTCAAGTGATTTGATACATGGGTGGTACAAGTGCAGTACCAACAAGGTTCGATTGGTTTTTCTATGTCTTTATTCCTAATTCGGTTAGAATTATACTTATCATATCTAATATGTATGATCAAATTTTTTAACATTGGATGTTAGGACCACCAATTGTTGATGGTATCTATATGACGCAACCTGAAAGGCAATGCCATGTCATAGAACTCTTATAAAGGTTACAAGTTAATAAAATCTATTTTATGATTAATGTAAGTAAAAAAACATTATAAAATATATTTTCAACAAATTATTACCATGCGTCTACTAGAGGTTATTGGGAGTGATATGGTTTTCCAAGAAAATTATGTTCAACAAAATATGGAAAAAATATGGTCTTATAGTTATACCAAAGTGAAATTTATTCTACAGTGATTGACTTAAAGTAGAAACCTATGTTCTAGGGAATAATATCTACTGAGGTAGATCTATAGGATTCTTGGTCCTAGTCAATCATTCATATATTGGAATTGTATTGAAAAATACAAGTTTTAACAATTCAAGAGATGAATATTTTTCTATGTCATTTGGTATAATCAATTGAGGTTGACATGTTCGGGACAGATAAGGAGATAAACATGATGAGTAAAATCCATATATCAAAGAAATGGATCAATCATTTATTCCATGATATGTACAATAACCAATACTGGAATGTTATATTTTATAGAAGAAAAATATCCATTATATCCAAGAGCATTTCAAGGTATGTAGTATAAACTATTTAATTGTACTTTATAAGTACAAAAGATATGTACCTGGTAAATGTAGGTGAAATGATACTTGATTTTGGGGATACAAACTAGTATTCCATATATCAATGTGATCTACTATCGTAGTTATTCTAAAGAGGTGGAGATATTCAAGCTAATATAAGACAATAGATTCCATACCTTGAAATATCGAGTACACTGCAGCTTCTACGACTACTAATAAGTAGTTATTAAATGAAATGATTTGTTCATGTTCTAGGAATATCACAAGGTAATCAAAGTATTTCCATAATGTAAATTATAATATTTTACGAGACAATATGTCATGTTATGACAATGGAAAAAACGTATATAGTTGGGATACAATCTCTTGAGATGTTTTACTCATAGTGATAAGGTTGCTATAACAGAATAGCCACGAAGAAGAACTGTGGTGGACCTAGTTTCTAAAGTCATTACACAGAAAAAACATGATATTAACCATGTATAAAGCTAACATGTTTGGTTAGAAAGTTGTCTCTAGTGAAAGTGGGAGTGTTAAAATAGTGGGTTCCCTAGACCCAAATATTCAATGTTTTTTATTATCATAACACGTATACAAATATCTATACATGATTTTATCGTTCCATTAGACAGTAGAATTTTTTACGTCCACTATTTAAATGGTAATGTCTAAAGAATAATTTTCATTTTGAATTGATATATCTGTTATCAGGATATAATGAGAACCTCTAGATACTATGAAATTACTCAAAAATATATGTTCTATGGTCTAGATACGTCTCACTGATCGAACATAGTAGATGTTTGACAATCAAGTGTCGGAGGCACATATGAATTGATACTTCTTCTCATTAAGTTCACACTTGGTGATCTATAGGGTTGAGATCAAGAAAACAGACCAACCAATATGAACACCACATTTTTCAGGTGTCATTGTATGTTCCTTTCTACGAACATGTGTAATGGTCTCTTCATGTGAGATCATTACCAATGTATGTCATTTGATTGTATACTTTAATGCATGAGGAAAACCATAGCAATGAAGTCATGGATAGGTAGTTTGTGGTTGGTGCGTCATTAGTGGCATAGTATTGGTTGAATGGTCAAGAAAGGATTTGTTTCTTCTGAATTTTGGAAGTAATAGATATAAGAACATGTTGATAAGGATGAAAGTAAATTTATAAGACCATGTCCATGGAATTAAAAGGTAAATCTATCCAGTTAAATCAACAAATAATATATAAAGAAAAGGGTGATGACACAGGAGTATGTCATAATTTATGATATATTAAAATCAAATAGATTATAGTACACATTACATGTTCGTAGGTTGGTCGACGCTACTATGAAAATCCTTATCTCTTCATGGGCCATGATGTGTTTTTAGATACCACTCTTGGTCTTTGAATACTATTCATCACTATCGAGATAAGGTCCTAGAGGGTCACACACAATAGCTTATTAGAGAATCCACACTATTCAGTTGAATAGGTGATTTAGACATGGTGGGCCCTACCACAGGGGTTTGGTATATTCCAATTAAGAAATATAACTAATTCGATAAATTAATTCATATTATTAGAGTTTAGAATAATGAACATTGATTTTATTTATTATATGTATTTACAAGTTTTATATAAATATATGAAAAATGTTAATTGAGGAATACTAAAAATATCCAATGTTCAATTAATATTTATTGGATTGAGGATTCAAGTTAATGAGTCATTTATTATCACATAATCTTTTTTTATATTATAATAGAGTGATAATAATAATTTTATGACTCATATTAGTATTCATAATATTTTTTTGATAGTGCGTTATGTATTCAGAGTGGGTGGGGCTATACCGAGTATTTCTATTAAACACTATAAATAGAAGAGGAGGGGATATTTCCAAATACTATTTATGGGGCTTCTATCTCCACTCCTCTCTCCCATGATCTGGATAGACATGATATGGATCCAATGAACTAGGATCAAGATCTCTCTCAGGAATCATAAGTGAAGAAATGTTGTGATCGTTGATGTGTCAAAGGCATGATCAGAATTCCACACAAACACCCAGATTACGACGAACGATGCTCACAAAGATTTCTTGAAGTGTGGGTGGATGATTAAGAGGATTTCAATGTATTATTATCCGAGAAATGACTATCAACAATGAGCATACGTTGTGTGAAGCTTATGATTTAAACCAAAAATTTTATGGTTAATTTTGTGCTTAAAAATATTCATGGGAGGTCCTCTGCTAAACCGGGAACCTATGCACTGACGTAGACACGTTTTCGTCGATATATGGGGCAAAATATTAAAATCCAACCTATTTGAGGAATCTATTACACACATGGTTCCTTCAATAAATACTTTAAATGTGTTCACAATACCTATATATAGCTTCTACAAATATAAGAGAATTTAAAGAAATTATTTTAATGATTAAAAAATTAATATTTTTGTTTATATAATGTGTAAAATGAATTTTATAGATAAATATTAAATTTTATAAATATTTTAATTGTTTATATTATAATTCAATTTTATCATGTTGTTTAAAATGTATGATTTTTTGAATATCTCATAAAATGACATTGATATTGTTTTACATAAAACATATAAAATTAAATTGTTAATTTTTTTAAAAAATATGAAATAAAATTAGGATTAAAATGTTTTAAAACTGAATCCATTTACTATAACACGCCAAGATTTTACGAAAAATATTATTTTTAATTTCATTAATGTATTGTGTTGTATGCTACACCAAAAGGAGATTTCACAACACGCATCCCGGACATGGCTTGCATTACACGCATGTGCGACCTTCCACGATAGCGTGTGTTGTACGCAATACCATGTTTCGCTAAACAATGATATGCTATTAAAATATTATTAAAATTATCTGTTATGAATAGTAATACCCACTTTTTGAAATTTTATAAATTTTATTTTTGAAAATGGACTTCATTTTTGGATTCGGAATATCGAAATTTGCCTAGGGATAAATTTTGGTATTTTTCTGGAAACTTTCAATTTTTGATTAATAGTGAAAACACTGGGTTACTATTTAAAAACCGACTTTTTATTAAAATAATTATTTATTTTATTTAAATTTATTTTAGGTCAAAATTGATACATAATACCTATATATGTTCAGTGTAATTCATTGGAGTAATTTTATAATAATTTTAGATATATAAAAATTTCATTAAACTTTTCACTGTCTTTTACCCACCTCCTAGGAGAATTTGCAAATTTACATAAAACCTAATATTACCGCTTCTATGAGTGGGATTTCAAAAACCCGAGAGACACGGTTGATGTCAGTAAGTAAAATGTGGTTCAATGAGATGAAAATAATTTTTGGTGAATAGTAACTTTTTTACTTTTATTTACCACGGTTAAAAGTAAATATTGTAATTAAGGGTAAAAATGATATTATTATTACCCTAAAACATGTACTAATTCTATTGGATAAGTGTAATTAGGCCAAAAACAACCTTAGGAATAACATATGTCCATTTAGGCCCACTTGTATTAGATTAGGACATTTATTATTAATTTATTTAAAGAATGGTTAAAATAGTTAAAATCAAAGTTTAATAAGTAAATAATTTTTAATATAGGGTTATACATAAGATAAATTCGACTATAAATATTAATTAGAAAGATAAAACGATTTCCTACATAATGGTATTTTAGTTGTAATTTTTAGACATTAAATAAGTTAATTTATTCAGGACACAATGATGATGGAATAATTATCTTATTAATGAAATATTGACATAATTGATGTTATAAATACCCAAATAAATTTAATTTGAGACTTTTTATGAATTAAAATACATTTATAGGTTAATATGACATGTTAGTATTGATTAAATTAAATTTTTTCGAACTAATCATTCTGTTATGATTTTCACAAAAAATAAATTACTAAATAGTGTCAGAATTGACATAAAATAGCTTTTAAAAAAATATTATATTATTAATTGTTATTTTATTACTAAAAATCTAAGGTTCTTCCAAATGACTTAGATAAGGTTATATATATTAATAATAAACAACTTGGGGTTCTTTTGGCTTTTTATAGTAAGTTTATTAACCTTATAGTGTAAGAACACAAGAAGACACAGTAAAAGTAATATTATTTATCTTAAAGTTAAATCTAAATGATAAGGTTAAAATAGGAATCTAAACTTGTTTAAATTATATTGGTTGAGAGGATTGAGATCCATACCCACCTTATATTCGAAATGAATCAATTAGGAGCTATTTAAAACCGCATATGACTTTATAATAAAATAATGTTTTAATTTTTCCAAAGGTGCCCCTCTCCTCCCTTATAAAAGGGAACCTCCTCCCTCTCTTCCTCACACCAAATTGAGCCTTCATGCTCGACCAAACCCTGCCAAATTCTTTTCTCCACTTCCCTAGAAACATCCTAGTGGTCCTGTTATTCTTCAAAGACCAATTTTATTTCCCTAAAAGCAGGTCTCAAAGAAGCACTTCATAAAAGAGGTAATGTCCGTTACCGATTCTTTCAACTTTATTTATTCTTCCACTTCTTCTCCTGTATTTGTTTAATTATGAATTAATAACATCAGTATCACTCATATAATGATATGTTATTATAAGTATGAAGCAACCCTATTTCACCATCTATCCATCCTACGGAAAACGGAATCCCCACGCGTGTGTAGGTACGGAATATCGTCTCCATACCGTGGTGTAATATCTTTTCCACCACCACGATACTTGGATGGGTATAATGGTGTAATGAATTAATATATATGATTATTGTAATGTTATATTAATTTTTAAATAGTATACATACACTACAATACAATTCCATTATCATGGGAACGATATCATCGGTCGTGCGTTCGTACAGAATACCGTCTCCACGATGTGATGCGACTCGTTCTACATGATTTTAATTGAATAATGATTACATAAATGAATTGAGTGAATAAATATGATATATATTACCATAATAAAATTCTGTAAATGAAGTATCTATAACCTAAAATGAAGAATAAGAATTTATTCGACAAAACATGCATAAAAACAAAAAGTAATAAACACCCGAATAACAAGTAGCAATGAAATATTACTAATAATAAGATAAGAATATGACCATATATGATATCATAACAATGAGTATGATTCTGGAATTAGTAAATGACATTATTTAAATCATTATACAGGAGATTCAGACACTTATGAAGCAAATCAGACCTATGGTAAGGGAAATATCACAATCTCATTTTTATCCTAGATTGTTTATACTTTGAAATTTATTGGGATGTATTTTATCATCCACATCCATGTTTCCTCAATATGTAATATTATTTCCATCCACCTAAAATTGTTTAAATCCAATTTTACCCTTCGGTTAGTTTTTTGTAAAACATATGAAAGGAATCTTTTGTCGTTTTTCGTACGAGGTACTTTTTGACTTTTCCGATAAAAGTACGAGAATAATGTTTTTTAACTTATACGGAATGAATGGATTTTTAAAAACATTATTTCCAAGAAGCTTCCTTTATATGTTTTCATGTTTATTTTTATTCAACTTCTTATACTTCAAAACTATATGACATGTTAAGAAATTAAAAATGTTTTTGAAGTAGAAAAGATATTTTCCTCAAGAATGGAGTTCTAGAGTTTTATCAAAATCATTTTCCATCTAAGATAATATAGGGTTCTGTTTCTATCCCTATTATTACATGGATTTGGTTATGTTGTGATGGAAATATTTTTATGAATTCCTTTATCTTATATAAATTGTTTTATGATGTCACGATGTATAAGATTCCCATTTTTATTACATGGGTTATGCTATGATGTATGGTTTATAATTTTGTGGAACACATAAGAATGGTATCATTATGAGATGGGTGGGACCTATATATCAGTCCAATGCATTGGGTAATGAGTTTATATATCATGAGATAGACATGGCTAGAATGACTGGTTAAATCAGTTCAGTGAAACATGATTGAAACGAGGAGTGAACTTGGTTCAGAAATGGACTTTGTCCACTAAGATAGTCTTGGAAATGAGTCTTGACTAATAAGAAATGATTCTCTCTGATTATGTGTGTATGCCACAAAGTTTCATGTTTTATGTTATGATTATAGGGATTAAATTTCAATACTATGATTTATCCCATGATATGATATTATGTTCTATTTGGTAGGTTATGATTTTCAAAATGTTATGTTCTTATGAATATAATGTTATTGATATTTCTTTTGTTTACCCTTACTGAGAATTTGAGATCACCCTTTTATGTTTTCTTTTCCCCATGATATAAAGAAATGTTTTAGGGAAAAAAGTGGAAGATATTTATGGGAGATGTTGAAGATATTTCACCATGATTAGAAGATTTTATTCCAAGTTTCCAAAGACACTAAAATATTACAGTCCTTGTGTGTGTGTTTTTGTAATGTACTTTTTATTCCACAAAAGTAATGTAATGTCTATGTACGTCAAGATTTGGATCTCTGCAGTTGGTATCAGAGGAAAGGTTTAGTCAACCTTTGGAAACTAGGATGCAAGAACTTTAGTGAGATCCCTATATATATTTCTACGGTATGTATAGGGATGTCCATAAGGTTATGTATAAGTATAGGTTATAGTACTAGAATTACGGTAACCTAAGATTTTAGATATTGAATCTAATCCCCCTTTATTTTTTTTGTTTTCCCTAGCATGATTTTTTCCTCTCACACTATTCTTTATGGGTTTTAGACAATGGATGGGACCCGAAGGAACCGTGTTGATCAATATAATGGACAATGCAATGATTGTCCTCCTGAACAAACAAATGTTATGGGAGATGGAGTGAAAAGTCTTATTACTATACTTAAACAAGCTATGAATCATTCTGGACTTCCAAATGAGAAGAGAAGGGAACAATATTATATTGAGTCCTTCATGAGGCAACGTCCACCTTCTTTCAGTGGGTATTTTGATCCACTTATTGCTGAACAATGGATCAGTACCAATAAAAAGATATTCTCAGTTCTTCAATGTTCTGAACATGATAATCTAATCTTAGCAGTATATCATTTGGAAGGTGAAGCTGATCAATGGTGGAATATTATAAATAATATGAGGCCAAGAGATGAAATTGAGTCCATGGAATGGGACAAGTTCAAGAACTTATTTTTCAATAATTACTTCCCACATATTCTTCGAACAAAGATGGAGAAGGAGTTTCTTGATCTAAAGAAAAAGGATGATGAATCTGTTGGTATATACGAAGCGAATTTTACAAGGCTTGCAAGATTTGCATCTGGCTTTATCATCCAACTTGAAAGTAAAGTTGATCGATTCTTCAGTGGATTAAAACAAAATCTTCGAAGGGCATTAGCTATTAGAGACATCAGTAGCTATGAAGAGACTATGCATTGTGATATCAAGGTATAAATGGAAGTTGGTGTTACTTATCCATCTCATAGTTTTGACAAGAAATGAAAGATGGAGTTCATGGAGAAATCTCAGAATAATGGTGAAAAGAAGATGAATATTTCCTTATGCTCAAAGTGTGGAAAGAAGCATGGTGGAGATTGTCTTAAAGGGACTAGAAAATGTTTTAAGTGTGGAAAATAAGGTCATTGAGAAGCTAACTGTTGAAGTAATGGAAAAAGGGTTTCTAATGATGTGAATAAAGAAAAGACTACAGAGAACACACCACCAACACTTCAATGCTTCAAGTGAAAGGAAATGGGGCATTATGATAATAAATGCCCTAATCCAAGGGTTAGTGATGATCGACACGAGCAACCACTTAAGGAAAAGGACAATGGGAAGTCACGTGCGATCACTATTGGCGATGATGAATATGAAAACAATGTGGTGGAATGATTAAGTGTTTATGTAATGGGATTCCAAAAATAATGTTGTATATAGTATCGTGGAATATTAGAATATTTATGTGTTGGTTTTCAATAATTTTATGGTACCATTAACCATGGAAAGTGATTGAGATATTTTTGGAAAAAAAATGATATGCGCATAATAAAGGGAAAATGAGAAAATGAAATGTTTGACAGTATTCACGAGCTCATGACTGATATATGGAAATAGTTATATCATGGTTTGAGTATATAGAATTTTGGGGTTTTTGTATGTGGAAAGAGTTAACTTTTGACAGCACTCATGTTTTCACTAAGATTCAATGGGTATTCATTTGTCAAGAGAATACATGATTAAGGGCTTCAAACGTTTGGAATGTGACCAACACGACATATTTTATGATATATGGGGATCAACGATGGTATTAACATGCTTGTTATATGAAATCTCTGGTAATCGTTTTCACTAAAATATGAGATTGGACAGCAGTATTTTGGATAAGCCTAATGATTGGAATGGATTATGCTGGACATAAGTTAGTATTGTTTAAGGATATAACTTTTTTTCGATATTATTGATGGGATGGTATAGTAATGTAGTTTTAGAAAAAGGACAACCGGCAGGACGGGCGACAGCCCATCGCGTCGGACAAGGAAATGGAAATTGAACCCACAACCGTAGTGCTACTGGCCTTTATCGCCTACCTCTGGCCTACAGGAAGTCCCTATTTAGTAGAAACGAGTTTTATTATATTAAGAAGTATGATATATGATGTATAAGTTCATTTTAGGAACCATATATGATTAATCTCACTATAGATGGACTTATGTATTTTTTGATAACTTTTTTAACCTTTTGTTTGAGACAGATGGAATGACCCATCATTCTAACACATGATCTGCTAACACATCACGAATGACAAATTCAACTTCATTTCATTAAGAGATGAAGTGGAAATTGTCCAAAGAACGACCAACGGTGAGACTGTACCAAAATCAAGAAAGTATTTCTTCTAATTCCAATTTCATCAACTCTAGGGAAATGATCTTGAAAACAAATTTTTTTGTCCAAGTTCTCTTGTATCTGATGAATCAGATGGTACCTTATATCATCACAAATCTATGGCTTTGTGATTTTTGTCTTTTTCATAGCCATGTTCTCTACCACTCTCCATCAGAAAATGATGGTTAGATTTTTCATCCATATCCATATTTTCACCTATGTTCTCCTACGTGAAAACCTAGTGATGAGGTAATTTGGGTAACCATTACGTTTCATAATTTAGTTTTTAAAGCCAATTTTTGTATTCCTTTTTACGATCTGGGTTTCTATTAAAGAAACTTTTGAGTTGTAAACCATTTATATCCTGGATGAATTTCGAGGACGAAATTCATTTTAAGGGGGGTAGAATGTAACACCCCAAGATTTTACGAAAAATATTCTTTTTAATTTCATTAATGTCTTTTGTTGTATGCTAAACCAAATAGAGCTTGCACAACACACATCCCGGACATGGCTTTCATTACACGCAAGCGCGACCTTCCACGATAGCGTGTGTTGTACGCAATACCGAGTTTCGCTAAACAATGATATGTTATTAATATATTATTAAAATTAGTCGTTATGAATAGTAATACCTACTTTTAGAAATTTTATAAATTTTATTTTTGAAAATGGTCTTCATTTTTGGATTCAGAATATCGAAATTAGCCTAGGGTGAAATTTTGGTATTTTTCTGGAAAATATCAATTTTTGATGAATAGTGAAAACACTATGTTACTATTTAAAAACCGACTTTTTATATAAATAATTATTTATTTTATTTAAATTTATTTTAGGTCAAAATTGATATATAATACCTATATATGTTCAATTTAATTCATTGGAGTAATTTTATAATAATTTTAGATATATAAAAATTTCATTGAACTTTTCAACGTCTTTTACCCACCTCCTAAGAGAATTTGCAAATTTACATAAAACATAATTTTACCGCTTCTGTGAGTGGAATTTCAAAAATCCGAGAGACACAGGTGATGTTAGTAAGTAAAATTTGGTTCAATGAGATGAAAATAATTTTTGGTGGATAGTAACTTTTTATTTTTATTTACCACTGTTAAAAGTAAATAGTGTAATTAAGGGTAAAAATGATTTTATTATTACCCAGCACATGTACTGAATCTATTGGATAAGTTTAATTCGACCAAAAAAAACCTTAGGAATAAAATATGTCCATTTAGGCCCACTTGGATTTGATTAGGACATTTATTATTAATTTATTTAAAGAAGGGTTAAAATAGTTAAAATCAATGTTTAATAAGTAAATCATTTTTAGTATAGGGTTATAAATAATATAAATTAGACTATAAATATTCAGTAGAAATATAAATATATTTCCTACCTAATGGTATTTTATTTTATATTTTTAGACATTAAAAAATTTAATTTATTTATGACACAAAGATGATGCAGTAATTATCTTATTAATGAAATATTGACATAATTGATGTTTTAAATACCAAAATAAATGAAATTCGAGACTTTTTATGAATTAAACTAATTTTATAGGTTACTATGATATGTGAGTATTGATTTAATTAAATTTATTTGAAATAATCACTCTCTTATGATTTTCAAAAAAATAAATTACTAAATAGTGTCAAAATTGACAATAAATAGTTGTTAAAAACAAATATTATATTATTAGTTGTTATTTTATTCCTAAAAATCTAAGGATAGGAAAAATGACTTATATAAGGTTATATATATTAATCATAAACAACTTGGGGTTCTTTTGGATTGTTATAGTAAGTTTATTAACCTTATAGTGTAAGAACACAAAAAGACACAGTAAAAGTAAACTTATTCAACTTAATGTTAAATCTAAATTATAGGGTTAAAATAGGAACCTAGACTTGTCTAAATTCTATTGGATGAGGGGATTTCGACCCATCACCACCTTATATTCGAAATAAATCAATTTGGAGATTTTTAAAACTGAATATGACTTTATAATAATATAATATTTTTAGTTTTTTCAAAGGTGCCCCTCTCCTCCCTTATAAAAGGGCACCTCCTCCGTCTCTTCCTCACACCACGTTTATCCTTCAAGCTCGGCCAAACCCTGAAAAATTCACTTCTACACTTCCCTAGAAGCATCATAGAGGTCCTTTTCTTCTTCAAAGACCTATTTTAGTGCCGTAAAAGGAGGTCTCAAGAAGCGCTACAAAGAAGAGGTAATGTCTGTTAATGATTCTTTCAACTTTATTTCTTCTTCCACTTCTTCTTCATTAGTTGTTTCATTATGAATTAATAACATCAGTATCAATAACATACTGATATTTTATTATAAGTTTTAAACCACCCTATTTCACTATCTATCCATCATATAGAAAACGAAATCACCACACGTGCGTACGTACGGAATACCGTCTCCACGCCGTGGTGTAATCTATTTTCCACCACCACCTTACTTGGATGGGTATAATGGTGTAAATAATTAATATATATAATTATTGTAAAGTGATATTGATTCTGAAATAGTATACATATATTCCAATACAATTCCATGATCATGGGAACGATATCATCGCTCATGTGTATGTACGGAATACCGTCTCCACGATGTGATGCAACTCGTTCTACATGATTTTCATTTCATAATGATTACATAAATTAATTGAGTGAATAAATATGATATATATTACAATAATACCATTCTGTAAATGAGGTATATATATCTAAAAATAATAATAATAATTTATTCGACAAAACACGCATAAGAACAAAAAGTATTAATCACCCAAATAACAAGTATCAATGAAATATTACTAATAATAAGATAAGAATATGACCATATATGATATCATAAAAATGAGTATGATTCTTGAATAAGTCAATGACATTATTTAAATCATTATACCAGAGATTCAGACACTTATGAAGAAAATCGGACCTAAGGTAAGGAAAATATCACAATCTCATTTTTATCCGAGATTGTTTATACATTGAAATTTATTGGGATGTATTTTATCATCCACATCCAAGTTTCCTCAATATTTAATATCATTTCCATCCACATACAATTGTTTAAATCCAATTTTACCCTTCAGTGAGTTTTTAGTAAAAGATATGAAAGGAATCTTTTGTTGTCTTTCGTACGAGGTACTTTTGGACTTTTCCGACAAAGGTACGAGAAGAATGTTTATTTTAACTTATACGGAATGAATGGATTTTTAAAAACACTATTTCCAAGAAGCTTCCTTTACAAGTTTGTATGTTTATTTTTAATCAACTTATTTTAGTTTAAAATTGTATGACATGTTAGGAAAGGAAAAATGTTTTTGAAGTAAAAAGGATATTTTCCTCAAGAATGGAGTTGAAGAGTTTTATCAAAATTATTTTCCATATAAGATAATATAGGGGTCTGTTTATATCTCTATTATTACATGGATTTGATTATGTTGTGATGGAAATATTTTTATCAATTCCTTTATCGTATATGAATTGTTTTATGATGTCACGATGTTTAAGATTTCCATTTTTATTACATGGGTTATGCTATGATGTATGGTTTATGATTTTGTGGCACACATAAGAATGGTATCATTATGAGATGGGTGGGAACTATATCTCCCTCCAATGAATTGGGTAAAGATTTTATATCTCATGAGATAGACATGGCTGGAACGATGGGTTAAACCAGTTCAGTGAAACAGGACTGAAATGAGGAGAGAACTCGGTTCAGAAATGGACTTTGTCCACTAAGATAGTCTTGTCAATGAGTCTTGACTAAAAAAAATGATTCACTATGATTATGTGTGTATTCCAAAAAGTTTCATGTTTTATGTTATGATTATTGGGATTACATTTCACTACTATTATATATCCCATGTTATGATATTATGATCTCTTTTGTAGGTTAAGATTTCAAAAATGTTATGTTCTTATGAATATAATGTGATTGATATTTCTTTTATTTACCCTTAATGAGCATTTGAGCTCACCCATTTATATTTTATTTTCCCCAGGATATAAAGAAATGTTTTAGGTAAGAAAAAAAAGGGGAATATCTTTATGAGAGATGTTTAAGATCTTTCAATATGATTAGAAGATTATATACCGAGTTTCCAAAGACACTAAACTATTACGGTCCTTGTGTGTGTGTTTTTGTAATGTACTAAGTATTCCGCAAAAGTAATGTAATTTCCATGTACGTCAAGCTTCAGGTCTCTACATTTACCTTTTAGATTCCAATTTTATCGTTATAGGTTAAACTATAACCATTTAATATTGAAAATTCTACTACCATGATTTGGTTTAAAATTGGTTAAACAAAGGGTTTATCAAAATGATATTGTTTAAAATGATATATTAACTAATAATGATTGGTTTTTTATGTTTTATTAAGACCATATAACAATAATATTTTTAGATATGTAGTTTTTGTAAAAATATAAATATGTCAGACTTGTATTATAATATAATATATCATTTATTTCCAAAAATGACATTAATTATTTATTATAATAAAAAAGTCAATAAAATAATTTAAAATCCATAAAAATACTATATTATGACATAATAATGTGATATTTTAGAAAATACCAACCATGGTACATTTATGAATCACATTTCCTTTGATAGAATCCTTTTCACACCTAAATAGTTAAAAACGTTTTTATGCTAATAATTTTAGAAAGGGTTGAATTAGAGTTAAAAAGAAGAGATATGGGTAAAAAGACAATAAATACTAATCAGAGTTAATTGGATTAGATCATTTAGACTAATAATCAATATATATTTGATTTATATCTATTCATATTAATTTCATGGAAACATTTATTTATATTAATTTAATGTCTTATGAAATTACAAGATTTCCCCTCATCTCACATTCAAAAGGGAACTTACTCTCCTCTATTAATAACATGTTTCAAGCCCCCTATCACTTCCAATTGTACCAAGAAATAAATTAATTACATACCTCCCTAATTCTAGATTCATTATCCTGATTTTAAAACACGCCTAATAAGGAATTATTTCTATAACTAAAGTTATTGTTTGAATAAGATGTATATTTCCAAACTGAGAATTTTCATTTTATTTATTATTATTTCTCAATACAGTATTCTTCATGAATGATGAAATAATAACACCATTTTTTTAAATAAATTGAGATGTTATTCTATTAATATCATAACCTGTATCCACATTTTTTTAATCAAATGGTAAATGAAATAATCATTAGTGTGTATAGTAGACTACCACCTCAAGAACTGATGAAATCTAATTTCCATCACTGAATATCATGGAGTTTTATAATTATGGATGTATGGTAGCTATATATATTATATTAAGGAATTATTTAACATTATATAATGAAAATATATCATATAATTTTTCTATCTACATGTTAATGATAATGTTTTTCATGTGTATGTGTGGATTCCCACCTCCCTGACGTGATGTGATTCATTTTCCATAACCAATACACATGTATTTTATATATAAGTGTATTTAAAGAATTAATATTATATTTATCACATTAAAGTATTTCTATAAATATATAATATTACCTACAATCTTTTCATTATATTCGTTGAAAATGGAAACGTCACTCATGTAAAATTATGACTAACCATCTCCATGATTGAATCATTGTTCATTTTACAATACTGTTTTTCATGATTTTTATAATAATATTATTTATAGAGAAATAAAATAATTATTTCATGATTATTATTATTTAGATGATTAAATAATGATCAATTTTACCATAATGAACCTATCAAAATCATTTTGGAAATATGATCTAAATATAATCAAAACATACAAAATGAAATTAAATGTTTATGGAATTGATTATAACATGGAATGAAAAAAAAAATAAAAATGAAATGTCTCTTACGAAATTAAATAATTAATATATTTTTTATTAATTATGATAATGAATCTATGTGAGGATTTACAGTCTAGTTAAGGGGTAGATTATATTTATAACCTTGCAAAAAATGTTTTCAAGAATTGATTAATCTTTTTCTTCAACTTATTTATTTAATAATTTTTTAAATGGATTTATTTATCTAGAAATTAATGATTTATAAAGGTGATTTTATGTCACTTTGAAATTCTTTCAATGGTTTTGAAAAAAAATATATTTTTTTCATATTTTATTTTGAAAAAATTATTAAAAATTTATTACTAGAATTCTATTATAATGTAAATGGAATCAGTGGTCTTCCACACCATTACAGAAATTATTTTATTATTTTATATTATTTAATTTTATATTTATTAAAAACAATCCATTCATTTGATATAATTAATTTATAAATTTTTTCAAATAGAAGTTATATTTATATAACCTAAAATGATTTCTTATTAGTGGAAATATTATTTTTATGATTATTCTCATGGGAATAAAATAATTAAAGTGTTTTTATTATGACATAGTTCATGGAATTTTCTTATAATTGAGGGTTGTTCCATTATAAGGAATGTATTTGTAGTTTCATTGTTAATTATAGATGGTTGAATCCATTATAAATCACAAAAAAGAGAGCGATATATATCCTTATAATCCATCGAATAATGACACGGAGATAAAAATTTATCTTTCTATAAATATATAATTAAATTTTATTGAGAAGATTATTCTATTTTTAATAGTGACAAGAAAATGATATCCTATGTTTACAATATGATTTATTTGTTTCTTTTTTGGGGTTTTCTATAAATCATAGGATTTTATAAGATGATATAATGATATTATGTTTAAAGGAATGTATTTTCTATAAAATATGGGTGAAATGTATAAATTTTTTAAAAATATATCTTGATTTTTTCATGTTTCAGTAAAACCATTATGAGTTTTAAATTTACATGAAAAATTCTCATGAATGGGTTTATGAAAATTTTTTAGAATATGAGTTGATTTTTTACAAAAGTATACTTTAAAAAAGTAAAATTTTATAATTATTCATAGACTAACATGATTCATTAATTTATATTATGTCTCTTATTAATTTTATTATTTTTCTTATCCCATGATTAAACAACATTGTGTTTTAGCGATGAGTTGGGAAAATGACGAGATCAAGGTTAAAATTCTGAATATATGTCATTAAAAGATACCAATTTAATGAACCTAACCATAGTATCATGAAGTCAGAGCCTTACATTATTACACTGGAAGATGATAAAATTAATAACATATGAAAGGACATTATAGTTTAGTAATATTGATAAACTAGATACAAATTCAAAATAAATATTTATCTCTTGACATAAAAGATAAAAATTATTTTCGTTGAGAACACCATTATTCGCCTTAGCATAACCCCAAATGTCAATCATAATAAACTTTTTGAAAAACTCGGGAAAAATAAAACCTATTAAAGTGGTGAGATCGAATTCCATGTAGGGGTCAAGAAGATAATAGAAGGTACAATAAATAAATAATAAATAATATAGAAATGTATATGACTGTAATACATGTAACATATTCAATAACATGTGCATAATATGATTGGAATAAAGAATGACCAAATAATTCCATATAAATGGTCACATGAGTTAAAAACACAACCATGTATATTTAACTAATCAAATAATCACATGAAAATCAATAGAAAAATTCATAATGGTGGAATGCTTAATTCTAGAAATCTGAAACATACCTTAAAGGATTTATACCAATATTATTAAACTATAAAGTCTTATTTCAAATAATCTAACACCATCATATCTTCATGCAATGAATAAAATAAATGGGTAAGTCCTTGTCCAAAACCCAATCTATATTATCTCATTTGAATTATCTATGCATTAGGGGTATATAGATGTCCTAAAATAAACTTAATATGTTCAATAAATTCATCATATGATAGGGGTGAATCATAATAAACATATTACTTCTTATTGAATGTAGAATAATAAATGTAAATAACTTTCCACATTATGTAATCATAATAAAAAACAATGTTGAGATATATGGTGAATGGTATCAAAATAGTATGAATTAATCAATGTCCATTTAATAAAATATGAAATATGATATCATAAGAGTTCAATCTCAATGAATAAAAATATTCCCAAAAGATGTCAACAAAGATGAGAAAACTATAACTGATATTATTTAATTTTCATTGAGGAAAATACACTTTAAACATTTCCAAGTGTCAAATAAACCCATGAAACATTTCAGTTATAATATTCACAATGGAATAAAATAAAATGATACTTATATTGTATTTATAATAAGGATATTCATGATAGAACATCTAAAAGTAGTAGTATATTCACCAGACAACAAAAAATAATTGGTGAATAATGCATGGATCTCACAGAAGTAAATGTGAGATGAGAATCAACATACCATACATTTCCCTTTAGTGAAGAATTATTTAACCTCATATATAATGTTTTAAATTTAATTATTAATTCATTAAAGAACAATTTTTATAATTATAATACCATATATACTCTTTTTACAATATTTCATAACCATATTATTTATAATATTTCATTAATGTCATTGTTTCGGTTGCATTCGTTTCATGGGTTCATGATTTGTTCATTTGTGTATAATTATTTTTTATCATGTAAAACTGGAATAAATACCAAGAAGATAAATTAATAGGTTTTAATGAAATTTTAAAAATATAAATTTTGTCTTATATCATTGTTTTCTAAAATGTGAATGATTAATTTGATAAAATCTTATTGATAAATTATTAGTTTATTTTGATGGTTTTTTCTGAACTCTGCAAACTAGTCTCAATTTATTTTTTTATTATGAGTAAATTTTTGTTATAGAATATTAATTAACATATAATTTGCTTATTCAAATACTTTATAACTGGAGTAATGTTTTTAAGACAATCAATTATGGAGGTAATGGAATATAAACAATAAAATTATTCACAAAAGGGGATTAACCTACATAACATGGAGATTTTTTTTGTTCCTTTGAATATGATTAAGTAATGAAGGGGGAATATATAATATATTCAATTAAAAACATAAAATTTTAGTTTTTAAATTATTCTATAGTTATTATGACTTGGTTTATAAAAGAGATAAAGATAATTTAGAATTATAAAAGAAAATAAGAGATGTTTTTTAATAAAATTACAGATTGAATATCAATTCCTTAAAAGAACCTTAAAGACCACCAATTAGGTATTTTGGTTAGAATAGAAGCACCTAGACATGGGGAGAGTTAGGATGTAACGAACCATATTTTTCAATAGAAATTTACTTATTATGATTATTACATATAATCACATGAAATCACAACATAATGAACTTTTAAGTGTTATGTGAAATTTAAAAATAAGTATATCACTTATGTGATTTGATTTTTGAGAACCTAATATACATGGTTGTGATCAGTATGTTATTTAGAGTTTAATAAAGAAAACCTAATTTTTTTGTGAATAACAACCTACCCTTATGAATAATAACATACCCTTATGAATAGTTACATACCCTAATGAATAATATTCTCACCTATGATAGTATATAAATAATATTGACGTGTATGTACGATATACCTATATCTCTGAATATGAAAAAAAAATGTTTTAAAATATATATTTTTATAGTAAATTATTATTTTAATTAAATATTAGTTTAATAACATTAGGAAAATTATTTTTGAAAATGGGTTTCATTTATGGAATACATACATTGAAAAATGGGTTGGGTGAATATTTGGGATTTTTCTTAAAAACTTGATTTTTATTATGAATAGTAAAATACGATAATTCACAACATAGGATAAAACCTGATTTACTACGTCATTCTGGATTCATGAATGATGAAAATTTCCATTTTTTATAACTCAAATGCATTTATTAGAAATTATGATCATTTAATCATCGCGATTGGTTGTCTTATGGAAACAAATAAACTAATGAGTATAATATTTTGAAAACTCGCTTCCTCAACACTATAAATACCACCCATCATTACCTTTTCTGTTAACTCCTATCAATACTTGTGTCTTTCCAATATTATTCCCAAATATATTCCCAATATCCTCCCCCACGATAAAAATATACTAATTTCTCCAAAATACAACAACATCTCCCCTTTAGATGGATCTCAAGTAATTTTTATTCATGAGGTAAATTCCTATTTTTTTTATTTCTTTTTGTTTTCAAGTTCTTTTTTTTCTTTTATATATTTACATATCCTCATCCTAATGCTATGAAAACTCATGTACCTGATAGGTACATGAATTTTATTATGATAATTGAATATGTTATTATCATATATCTCGTACTCTTTTATTGTTTTAATAGTGAAGACACCCTCTGAGATATATTAGTTTACCACATTCAAGGATGATGGGAATTAAATTTCTATTAACATATTCAATTATGATCATTACAAAATTTTAATGGTTGAACCAAAAAATAATATATTTATTAGGCCTCATTTTTGGGTTTTTAATTCTTTTTTACACATGGTTTGGGGTTTATAAAAAACATGTTATTTTTGGTCAAAACCGCCAATACACCCAAAAGGTTTTCACTAATGATTTATGTAATGAATAAACATCTCTCTAAGTAAAAAAATTAAATTTTAAACCATGTAAACATCTGTATGTTCAATAATAAAATTTAACCAAAATTATGTATGAAAACCTTCATCATTCATGTTTATCTAAACATGAATAGATCATTAAAACCAAGTATGTAAAAAGACCAAAACAACGAAATTGAACATTATAACCAATCAAAAAGAAATTGAATGAACAAAAAAAGGATATAATCAATATTTTAAATATATAAGATGTGATTTAATTATTAATTAATAAACATAATTTTATTATTCCTATCATTAATATCATGCTGAGCACACTATTAGACTTATAGTAATGGATCCTATCCATTTAACTTTTATTCAAAAATGTCCTCTTTGATATTCCATTTTATGGGTAATACCTAAAGATGGGGTATGATTTTTCATATCTAGCTTACTTCCCACTTGGTGTATAATTTAATAGAAACCCTTTTATCTCTCATGATTCCATATTAAGTACACCTGATATCATGTCGATATTCCATAAGGAATTCAACCAGAATCTCCATAATTCCTTCGGGCAGCCTTATCATTCATTATAACAAAATGATGTTATATTATCTATTTATTATAATCTTATAAATTTTTTTAAAGGTAAATAATTCATTTATCATGACCCTTCCATCTTTCTCTCTTTGGGATATACATGTTTTTAATTGATTCCATCCTCAATACTTCTCGATAAGAAAACATGTTTTAAATAAACTTCTTTAATAGTTACCCATTTTCATGTGTAGTCTATATTCTTTTTTTAATCCACCATAATATTTATAAAATTAGTTATTATTATTATTAAAAAAATTTGTGATCACTTCTAGTTTTGTGTAAGGTATTGTTCCCTTTTCTATTTAGCAATGGTCCTTGCGGTTAGCCTTGGATTGTTATACTATTGGAAAAAGTTTTGGATGTTAGCCTTGAATTTTACTGAATTCATGTTTTTTGTTTTTTCAAAATTACCATGATTTTGTGTTTAAATTATCCAAGGTTTATATGTTATGATTCTTTTTGGTACATTCCTTTTGATATAATCTAGTCGTGACTTCTATCCCATTTGATAATTCATTGTTGTTTTGGTTATTCCCTTACTGGCATTTTAGATCATCCATTTTTTCATATTATCCATAGGTTACACTATAATGATTTTTAAACAAAATAGAATATAAGATCTCAATATATATTTTAAATAAAAAGTTGATTTTTATAATGTTTTATTATTTACCTAGTCTTCCAAGACACTGGACTTTTCGATACATAGCATGTACTCTGATATATCATTATTCTTAAAATTGTGTAATGTTATATGTAAAAAGGATAGGGAATCGATAGTTTGTATCAAAATATGGTCTATTTATTTTTGGTGATTAGGAATATAGATCCTTAGTGAGAACTTTAGGGATGATAATATGTATAAAAATTCATCCCTAAATTTTGGTAAGTATAGAGTAAGTGTTCTATCAATAAAATATGTCCTTGCAGGATACAAATAGGTAAAGGTGGATTTAGAACATATGTACCATGGAGTGAATACTCTGACAAGGATTTGTAGGCTTTAACTGGGTTATCCTGGTACAAAAAATGGGCCTTGTTGTAGTCTTGGTTTGGAACTCCCAGAGGACATGCCTTGGTAAATTAATGTGCTTAATATAATCCATTAATAAGGGAAATAATCCCATTATAATATATGTTAATAAATAGGATAAGTATAACCTAGATTTAAACCTATGGAATCACATGTTATGATAAACTTGTCTTTTACTTGTTTATCCTTTTTTGTTCAAAAGTATCTTGTTTTGTTCAATAATATATTATTAAAGCCCTGTAATTGTACTTTTTTATTATTTAATGGTGAAAAATAGAAGAACATGTTGCAACAACCAATGTGGTAGGCAATGAGAATATTTAACTAATTAAATTCATTATGTGATTGGAATTGGTGCTCTAAACATCATTACCATACTTTCATAGATGTCACTTGTTATGAATAATAACTGGAATCATGTGGAATGCCCTCCTATTAAAAGGAAAGAGAATGTTTCCGTAAAATACTTCATGTGGAAAAGGCCTCCCTTGTTTAGCTGATCTTTTGATCCCCTCCTCGTGGAATAGTGGATTAACTCGATTAAAAAGATATTATCCATCCTCCATTGTAGTAAAGAAGAGAAAGTTTACATGATGTTTATTGTTTTTTTTGGAAGCTGATATGTGGTGGAAACTTATCAACAATAAAAACTCCCAAGAGGATATTGATTCCATGGATTTGGAGGATTTCAAGATGATTTTTTCAAAAAATATTTTCCTTGAACCCTCCAACTCGTGATGGAAAGAGAGTTCCTCAGACTCAAGAAAAAGAAAGATGAATCTATCAGGATGTATTAATAAAACATTATAAGGCTTTCTAGGAACGTTTGTGGCTTTATCATGAACACCAAATCAAAGGTGGATCGCTTATTTAGAGGGCTAAAGATGAGTCTAAAAATGGTGATGGTGATCCAAGACTTTGACAGTTATGTTGCGATTTTTTGTGCCCTCAAGGTTGAAATAGAGATTGGAGACTCTCAGTGACCTCATGGACCTAGTGATATGAAGTGAAAAGTGGAGAAAAACATGGTTGGATGAACAAAAAAATCCCATGATGGAAATAATCCCAAATATCCCCTTCTAAAAGTTGTGGGAAGATTCATCCTAGAAACTATCTAAAGGGAAATAGGAATTGATTCAATTGTGGAATGATAAGACATCTGGTGAAGAACTACTGAAGGGATATGAAAAATCACACTAATAAAGAAGAAGAAAAGAGGGTTCAAATCAATGCCCAGCCAATAGTGTCGTGTTATAACTGTAATGAGCAAGGGAATTTTATGAAAAAAAATTCCATAAGGCAAGGATTGTTGGAGGAAATCAAAAAAACCTCCATGTAAACAAGGAAGTTCTTGTTCTATCACTGCTACTGAGGTGGAGTCCAAAAATGAATGGTTGAGAGGTATGATACTTATTCATTCAATAATAGAATACATACTATTTCATTTTGGTTCTACACATTCTTTCATATCTTCAATGTTTAGTAGAACTATTCAAACACCACCTCAAACATCAGAGGATATGTTATTGGTGAGAACCTCAATGGGGAAATTATTTCATACATAATTTTAACGCATTCCCAGAAAATTTTTGTGGACTGAACCTCCCAAAAAATCTAATCATACTTCTTTTAGTGGATTACAATGTTATCTTGGGAATGGATTGGTTATATTTATACAAATATAGCATCAACTATTGGAAACAGTATATCACTCTTCACATCCTAATGAATACTCCATTTCATTACAAGTGTAAGTAGTAATATGAACGTAATTTAGAATCATCGTCTCAAGTATTGATATTGCTTCCTTATGAGAAAGCATATTTATCCCAAATGATTGAGACAAAGGAGAGAATCATGCAAGAAGTCATTCCCATCGAGAGGTACTTTAATAATGTATTCCCTGAAGAGTTTTATGTTCTACCTCCTAAAAAAGAGTTTGAGTAATAAATTGAACATATTAATGGATCCTACCTATATCAATTAATCCTTATGGAATGCCCAATGTAGAGTTGGATGAGCTGAAGAATTAGTTGTAGGAGAATATGGAGAATGGTTTTATATTCCAGAGAGCTTCACCTAGGGGCGCTCAAGTACATTACGTCTAAAAGAAGGATGGATAAATGTGCATATTCATTGATTATTGTGATCATAATAAAATCATGATAAAGAACAAGTGTCCCCTTCCATGGATAGATGACTTGTTTGATCACCTTAGTGGGGCTAGTTATTTCTTTATGGTAGACCTTCAGTCAGGATATAACCAATTAATGGTGAGGAAGGATGATATTACCAAGACTAAATTTTGAACAAGGTATGGACACTATGAGTTCATAGAAATTCCATCTAAACTCACTAATTCCCTAGAAATTTTCCTGAATTTATCAATATAGTCTCTAAAGGTTACCTTGACAAATTTCTGGTAGTTTTTATTGATCATATTATGATATACTCTATGAGAAAGGAGGAACACTGAGGAGAATTTTAATACTGTGGTAAACACTATGCGAAGGGAAAAGATGTATGAAATATAAAGTAAATGATAGTTATAGGTGGAGGAAGTATCATTTTTGGGGCATGTAATCACCAGAAAAGGTATATCTATGGACACTTCCAAGACAAATGAGATCTAAGAGTGTCCTAGGCTAACATCTGTAATAGATATCTATAGATTTTTGGGTGTAGTTGAATATTATTGACAATTTGTGAAAAACTTTTCATGATTTTCAAACTCAACGAACAAGCTGACACATAATGGTGTAAAGTTTTTCTAGACTCAATAATGTGAATAATATTTTAACATGTTAAAAAAGATGCTAATTAATGTGCCAGTACTGACACACCCAATTATTGGAGAACTTTTTGTGGTGTACATTGATTATTCAAAGATTGGATTAGCCAATTTGGTAATTCAAAAAGATAAATTTATATCCTACATATCAAGGAACCTTAAAATACATGAGAAAAACTATCCTACACATGATCTAGAGTTTGCAGCGGTGATATTTTCTTTTAAAATGTGGTGGCATTATCTCTACGGGGAGAAGTGTGAGATATATACCAACCACAAGAGTCTCAAAAATATATTCACAAAAAAAGAGCATAATATGTGACAGGGAATATGAATATAACTCATCAAGGATTACCACTACTCTATCCAATTCCATCTCGGTAAGAAAAACAAGGTGGCAGATGCTCTTGGTAGAAAGGATCATACATCTTTATCACTGATGTGAATTGAAAAGGATCATATCTTTTAGATTTTTATAGAATGGACATAGAAATCATTAAGGGAGGAACATCATCAATAGTTTCTCAAAAGTATTCTAAACAATCCTTCTTGGACAAAGTAAAGGATTCCCAATGAAAATTTGTGGAAATTCTGAAAAGGGTAGAAGCCATTAAAAAAGTAAATCCTATTTTTTCTGGATTATTGATGAATGAGTTGTAAAATAAGGGTGATGATTATGTGTACCATCTGATATAAGATAAAGAAGGATATTTTCAATGGAGCACATAGAATTACATTCTATATCCACT
Organism: Viscum album; assembly: GCA_963277665.1. Lineage (NCBI taxonomy): Eukaryota > Viridiplantae > Streptophyta > Magnoliopsida > Santalales > Viscaceae > Viscum > Viscum album. The sequence continues at coordinate 1,677,283,059 of OY728132.1, read as the reverse complement.
TATGGACACACATTGATGTATCAAGATCTCTGTGAAAAAATTTCGTGGGACAATATGAAGAAGAAGAAGAATGTTGAATATACCACATTTTGCATGATATGTCAACAAGTGAAGGATGAGAGGTCGATGATTCAACCACTACCCATAAAAACATGGAATTTGGGGAACATTACCAGGGAAATTGTCACTAGACTTCTAAAGACATTCATAGGAAACAATTCTATATGGGTCATTGTCAATCATCTTATGAAGACAACTCACTTTACTCAATTTTAGAGGACTTCTCATTGGATTAATATGTGTAGATTTAAATCAAAGAAGTGTTATGGATACATGAATTACCACAATCTATTGTATCCGATCATGATATGATATTCTCCTCGATGTTCTAGAAAAGTCTACAACATGCTATATGCACTGAACTGAACATTATTATGGCCTATATTCATCAAACTGATGGAAAATAGGAAAAAAATTATTCAGACACTAGAAGATATGTTGAGATCTTGTTCTATGGACTTCAAAAGAGGATGGTACAAACATCTTCCACTAGATTGATTCAATTAGAAGAATATTTTCCACTAAATAATTCGAATGACACCATATGAAGCCCTTTGTTGGAAAAGGTATAGAACACCAGCATGTTGGGATGAAGTTAGTGAGAGAAATTTGCTAGGACATGAAATGGTAGATGAAATTGTGGATATCGTAAAAACCATTCACCATCATATCAATGCAGCATAAATTTTACAGAAGAGTTATGAATAAAATAATTGATGAGAACTTGAGTTCAAATTTGGAGACATGGTATTTCTACACATATCTCAATAAAGGATGGTCATGACGTTTGGAAAGAAAATCACGTTAATGCCCACGTGCATCGACCCCATCAAGATCCATGATCATGTCGGAGGTGTGGCCTGTCGACTAGAACTTCTACCGACCATGACCAAATTACTTGATCTCATTCATGTATATATCTTAAGGAATTACATTCAACACCCTTCACATGTACTCTCTTGAGATGCGGTACAGTTGGAGGGTGATATTTCTTATGAGAAGTAGCTGGTTAAGATCTTGGATCATAGAGATAAATTTATAAATAACATGACTACTCAACAAGTAATGGTACTATAAATGAAATATATGTATGATGAGGAAACATGGGAACTGGAGGAGGCAATGAAGGAAAAGTACCTACACCTCTTTATGGCCAAGAATGTAAAATGAAATTTCAAGGGTGAGATTTTTTAAGGGGGGAAGAATGTAATGACCCAATGTTTTTAATGGAAATTTATCTCTAATGATTATGTCATATAGTCACCTGAAATCACAACATAATGAACTACTAAATGCTATATGAACATTAACCATAATTTTGTCACATATGAGATTTGAATTTTGAAAATTTCACATACATAGTTTCAATCACTAAGTTATTTGACGTTTGATAAAGAAGACAAATTTTTTGGTGAATAGTAAAATACCCTTATGAATAGAAACATGCCCTTATGAATAGTGACATACCCTAATGAATAGTAATCTCACCTATGATAGTATAAATATAAGAATCAAGTGAAAGTACGATATACCTATATCTGGGAATAAGAAACAAATTTTTTAAAATCTATATTTTTCAAGTAAATTATGATTATAATTTAATATTAAATTAATCATATTTATAATTTTTTTTAAAAGTGGATTTAATTTTTGGATTCTACAACTCAAAAAATCATTTGGGCTAATTATTTTGATTTTCTAAAATACTTTAATTTTTATTTATAGTAAAATAAGATAAACCGTTACAAATGCTTAAATCTGAGTTTCTTCAGCATGCTTGAGTCATGAATGATGTAAATGAATATTGGTCCAAAATAAAATTAATATATTACTCTTCCTAGTCATGGAATCATCAATAATCGATGTCTTATTGTAAAAAAATAAACTAATGATTATAATATTAAGAAAACCCTCCTCACCTCCACTATAAATACCACCCATCCTTACCCCTTATCTTACCTCTACTCTGACCTTGTTACATGCCAATAATCTTCTCAAATCCCTCCTCATGCTCCTCCCCCACGTCTAAAATCCCCTAGTCTATTCAACATACGAAATCCCCTCCCTTTAAGAGGGATCTCAAGGGAATTTGATTCAAGGGGTAAATTCCTCTTTTCATTTCTTTCTTTTTTATTTTCAAGTTTATTTTTTTTATTTTCAATACTTACCTCTCCTCATCCAAATGTTATAACAACTACAGTAACACACATGTACTAGAATGTTGGTATGATAATGGAAGAAGTTAATATCATCTCTAATTTACTCATATATTATTTTAATAGTGAAGACACCCTCTCAGATGTGTTTGTTTAAAACATTCAAGGATGATTGGTATTAATTTTCTTTTACCATATTTAATTTTAGTAATAAAACCATTTTAATGGTCTAAACATAATATAATATATTTTTTATTCATCATATTTGGTCATGGAATACTTTTTTACACATGGTTTTTGGTTTACAAAACAAAATATGTTCATTGTGGTAAAAAATGTCAATTACCCCAAAAGGTTGTCACTAAATTTTTATTTAATGATTAAACATCAATCATAGTAAAAAAAATTAAATTTTCAACCATATAACCTTCAGTGTGTTCAATAATAAAATTTAACCTCAATTCTAGATGAACACCTACATCATACATGTTTATCTTATCATGAACCGAACATTAAAACCATGAAAGCAAACGAACCCGAATGATAAAATTGAACCATATAACCAATAAATATACCCTTAAATGAATATAAAAATGTTATAACAAATCCTTTACATATATAAGGGGTTTTTTAATTATTAATTAGGGAATATAATTTTATTTTTCCGGTTATTAATATCAAGTGGAGAACACCATCAGACTTAAGGTAGTAGATCCCCTCCATTTCACTTTTATTCAAAAATGTCCTATAAGATATTAAATTTAAAGTGTAATCCCTAATGATGGGGAATGAATTTTCACCCCCCCAATAATCCCTCCGGACGTATAAGTGATGGTAAACCCCTCTCTATTTCATGAATCCCTATTATGTACCCCGGATATCATGCCATTAATCCGTAAGGAATTCTACCCAAATCTCCATTATTCTTTTAGGTGGTCTTATCATTCATTCATTTAAAATGAAGTCATCTTATATATTTATGGGAATCTTATAATTTTTTACATGTAAACAATTAATTTTTCAAGACGCTTTCATCATTCTCCCTTTTGGATATACACATTTTTAAGTGATTACCTCATCAATACTTCCCGATAAGCAAACCTATTATATGGAATCTTCTAGAATTCATATCCAGTGTCAACTGCACTATATATGCTATTTTAATCCACAAGTGCCTTTATAAAATTATTCTTTTTCGTTAAGAAAAATGTCTGGGATCACTTCTGGTTTTGTATAAGGTATTTTTCTCTTCTCTATTTTGAATGCTCAATATTATTTCCCTTAAAAACACACAAAAAATGTTTTAAATCATAAAATTTATAAAATAAAATTATTTCATGTTGTCACCGCTGTTTGACTTAATATACCAAGATATATGTATATTTTACCTTATGAAATTCCATGTATGTTATAATTCCTTTATTTCAAGGATACATATATGATAAGCCCATTAGTTATGATTTAAGTCCTGATTATACTACCCAATTCTTTCCATGGGTAACCCTTATGTTTATTTAAGATTGATTATGTATGATTATTTATGTGGAAAAAATATTAATGTAATATAATATGGGTTAACCCATATAACCCTCTTTTTAATTGGTAAATTTTGAGTCTCATGAGACATTATGTGAAACAGTCGTTGTGGTGTGACTTTGCTTGTTCTACAATGTGCAATGGTCTTGGTAGTTAGCCTTAGATTGTGCTACTTTGTGGAATAATCTTGGTATTTAGAATTGAATTGTACTAAATTAATTATGTTTATTTCTTCCACATTTATATGATTCCATTTTTAAATTATCCTATTTTATGTTTTATGATTCTCAATGTTACATGCCTTTTTATATCATCCTGTCATGCCTTCTATCCCTTGTGCTAATGTTTTTTTCTTATGATTATTCCCTTTCTGGGACTTTATCTAATCTCATTATTCATGTTATCCCCACATTACCCTGTGAATATTTATTAGCATAGTGGAATATAGAATATCAGTTAGGATTTTAAATAATTTTTTTTATAATGTTGGATTATGTACCTAGTATTCCAAGACACATGAGTTATCGATCCTTGGCTTGTAGTATGATGTATAATTATGCCTAAATTCAGGTAATATTATATGTGAAAATGCGTGGTTAACTATATATGATGATAATTTTGGTTTTATATTTTAGTAGAGAGTGGGATTTGTGTCAAAATGGGATGGCCATGGTTGGAAGTTTTACTTGGGGAGAGGTGGGTTTGAGTGATAAAAATAATTAATTTTTTTATTTAAGGCTAAACACATTATGGTGGAATTAATTTCAATGAATTTGGATGTAAATTAATATTAAGGGGTTTATATATAGTCTATGCTGACCAAAAAACCAAAATTTTTTATGTTTTTATGTTTTTAAATCCTTTACAATTTTAACTTTAACCTCCTAATTTTTTTACATATAATGCGGAAAAGATATTTTTTACATTGGTAACTTTTTCTGTAAAAAAATGTAAAAAAAATACAACCTAATTTTGACCATAATATTAAAAATATGGAATCCATTTTAGCAAATTCGATTCATAGAATTGTCAAAATTATATTTAAAATTTATCTCATAGATATAATGAATATACAGGGTTTTAATCTGAAATGGTCAAAATTTAAAATGTTTCAAAATAAAATTTAAATTTTAAATTTATTTTAATGAAATAAAATTGATTTACTATTTTTAAGTGAAGAAATTATACATTTTAACCGATTTAAATTTAAATTCAATATATAAATCAATTAGAAGAAAATGTATTTTTCAATTAAAATGGATTATTTTTCACTACTCAACGAAAAATGAAACTTATCCTTAAAAATAACAACAATTGTCCCTAGGATAATTTTTATATACCCATTTAATATAATTATATATTTTTTTCAAATAGAACATTATTTTATTTCAAAATTTATTTTTATAAAAGGCGATTTATAAAAAAGAGTCAGAACCACCTTTAGAAATATTTGGATTTTTGTGTTTAAAATTTGATTTATTATTTTCATAATCCTATTAAATATATTGGATGAATGTAAAAATATTTAATTGAAAATATTAGATATAAATATCATTTTGGTATTTCAATAATAGTTATTGATTAAATTTGTTAATAAAAAAATGTCATTTTAGGCATAAACATTGTATTTTATAAAAACACATCCCTTTTTATCAGTTGGTTATCATTTTTATTTAAAATAAGATTTAACTAAGGAATATATTTTATTAATATTTTAAAATTTTATTTTAAAAAATTATTTTAATTATTATTTATTTTAATTCATTCCCTAAATTCTAACGGCTAGGGGATAACTATCATAATTAATTTATAATATATAACTATATCTTTAATCTAAATGTATTAGTAATGTAATCTATAAAAAATGTAATTTATTTATTCTGATAGATACAATTATATATTGGGGTGTTACATTATACCCTCCATTAATAAATTTTTTCATCAAAATTGAACATTTTAATTCAAAAATAAAATGATTATACTTGAAAATACCTTTGTGGGAAATCCAAATTGTAAATAAGATATATAAAAGATACCCTTAATAAGAGGGAAAGGGATATGAGAAGTTCACTAAAAAAATTTGCATTTCAAATAGGATAACATTAGTAGGAATTAAAAACATTGAAATGGGATAAAAATATAACCACCATGTTAAATTGGATAGTGAAATATAACATGGTAATCCAAATTTGTAGCATAAAAAACTGTAAAACATTGATGGGTTAATGTAGGAATTAATTTATCGATATGAAAATAAAATTAATGGATTTTTTAATCCAAAATTCAATTCCTATAGATATGGGTTTCATTTATTATTCATACAAGCACTTCAAAAAAAATTACATGATTTCATCCCATTTCATAAGTATAATATCATTATTTGTTTTTTCTTAGATGTACGTTAACTTCATCACATAAAACTTGCAATGACTGTTCGTGTATATTTTTTACTATATTAGATTAAGGGATCATATGAAAAAATTTAATTTCATTCTAATTTCATGTTTATAAACAACAAAATTTTTATAATATTATATTCTATAAAATAAATTACACTTTAACCTAAAACAATAATATTGAATGATCAAATTAATCCACTCCATAAGTAAGTAATATTGAAACTCATCCAAAACAATACTTTATTATTAAATGTAATAAAATTTAGAAGGATGTTCACTAAATTTCCGAAATAAACATAGCCTTAGATTCCCCAAACAACATACTGTGTCTCTAATTGTCACATAGGAAATATTTGATCAATTTAAAAACCATAATGAAAAAATTAATTCTTCCAAATCCTTAAAGGTAAATTCAAATAGTTAAATCCATATATATCTCAGGATTATTATAACAAAAATATAAATGAGAAAATAATATTACGTTATAATTATTAACTCTAAAAAACACAAATACATTACTTTCTACACATCAAGAATTGTAAAAGAACAAGATTGACCATGATTTAATTTCCAATTCATAGGTATATCCCCTAGAAACTTGGTGAATTAAATTACATAGTCTAACAAATCCTATCTGTGGAAGCATTTTATATTATAAAATTATTTATTTTTCCTTGGAATCATGAGCACTTTGGCCTTCTACCCAACAGTTGATACAAAACCCATTCCCTTTTAAGCATATATGTTGGTGTTTCCTACAACATATATCACATAATAGAAAGTACTTTTTTACCTTCTTACAAATATCCATATCATTCTCTATAGTTTTCTTCTTCTTTTAATTCCCTTTAAATCATGAGACATAGAGAATTTTTTTCTACACTGATATCATAAGAAATTGTATCTTTACAAAATGAGAATTTTTTTGTGACAAGTGACATTCAGAGGAATGGTAATATACAATTGAATAAATAATCAATCATAAACATTAACATATGTATGTTTTAAATAGAATAACTTTATAAACATGTACGGTTTGACTCATATATTTCAACATTATCATACTCATTTCTCCTCAAATTCTATATATGTATCCCCATTTCAACATTTATCTCATAAGAGAAATGTTTTTCCATTAAATGTTCCTTAAAATACTTCTTATTAAATGTTTTTTATTTCATCATACACCTTAGTGTTGGAAATTAATGACCAATATTGATCTAAATTTGCTGAGCGATAATGAACTACCATGATAACTATATAACTTTTATTAATTCCCAATGTGGTAAATATATTTTCTAAATAACATATCCATTTCTCAGCTATAAATTGATCTTTAGTCCCATTAAAAAATGTAGGATGTTGTCTCATAGTTTTTTATAATAATTATTCATCACATTTTATAACATTACACTCTATATGGGAAAGGTTCTTTCTCATGAACTGAGTCATTTGTCCCAATATAGTAATATTTTTTTGCTCTATTACTAGTGGAAAAAATTATCTTTACTAGGGGGAAAAACTATATGGATTAAATTCATTTATAAAGTCATTATTCATTCTTCTATGAGGAATTTCTAAATAGTGGAATACACTAGATTATACCTTAATATTATGTGACATAATGTATAATATCAAAACTAGTGAAATTAATAATGAGAAATGAAACTTTCCTCTATATATAATCTTCCCAAATGACCATAAGGACATTCTTTTATTTTTATTATGGATAATACCCCTTTTAAGGGTTGAAGGGAAACATGTACATGACTAGTAGGCCCAAGGCACAAGGCCCGACAAGACTTGAAGGACATTACATAACATGAAGGCCTAGTGGCATACCATTCCCATTAAATGACCTATAGGCACAACCACTAGAACTTCCCATCCCTAACTTCTACATCGTTGATCTCCTAGCTCCCCACCTTTTACTACTAATCGGATTGAATTTCTACATACAAAACTGCATGGTTCCTGGTCCCGAGGGAGGTTTCCATACCCTCTCTTTCTTCCAATCCAGTTTTAAATACTTCTAGTGACTTCCACTCTTGTTGCTCCCATCCCCTTCTGGGGAATACTCTTTTTAAATTGGGCTACTCTACGGTCTCTTTGAACCGATGGCCCTAAGGCCCGAAGACCTTTGATGACCCAAGGCCCTGGAGAACTGAAGTCCCAAACCGGTGGCCCGAAGGCCCAAATTTTGTGAATAGTTCTGACTCCAACAGTGCATGCTACAGTATGGATATAGTACCCTCAACTTTTCCACCAACTAGTTTTGAACCTAGGTCTCTTGGATTCCAAGAATAAGCCCTTACCACTTAGGTATGAGATCATTGGCTCATGTTTAGATAATCTCATAATAAAAAATAGTGTATTTTATGATGTTATTATATACTTAACCTCAAATACTATATTATGGTTTTGTTTTATAATTTATAATTTCATAAATCTAGTTTTAATGTTTTATACATAACATATTCATACACCAACAGTAACGAACAAGGCCCACATTCCTTGGAGCTAATTCCTTACTTTATTACATTGTCATAAGATGTAAAAAATCACATTCCAAATGACCCAATTTTTTAGTGGCCATTGTAAAATAGAAACATACATGAATGTCCTATAAAAATTTGGCTATAAAATTAAAAAATATTTTTCTTTGATAACACCATTATTTATATTATCATTACCATGCATATCAATCGGATTTAACATGTTGGAATATTGGGAAAAAATAAAACATAAGAAAGGGGTGTGATAAAATTATTAGTAAGGGTTAAGACTACACTAGATGAAATCATAATGAAGAAATAATATATGTGGATAGGTAAGTAACTGAAATAAATTAAATTTATTGAATAAGTATTTCATAATAAATCCAAAATAATATATTATCAAATAAATCCATATAAATAATCACAAGAGATTAAAAAGGGAACCATGAATATTATACTAATATAATAATCACATATAAATAAAAAAAATTCATATTATTGAAATGAATAATTACAAAAAACAGAAACAAACTTTAATGGATTCATACCAGGATAATAATTCTATCATGACGTTATTATGAAAATGTAACATCACCAGGAATTCATGCCAATAATAAAATAAATGGGTATGACCTCAGTTAAAACCATATTTAATTTGTCTCAAGAGACCTTCCCAAACACCGAGTGTCTATAGTAGGAATTTCACATCCATTCATAACTTCATTATATTCCTCATATAAAATTTCTGAATAATAATAAAAATATACATTTGTATTGAAATTATCATATTATATGTAAATAAAATTCCCCTTTAAGTTATGAAAATCACAAACCATGAAGAGTAATATGAAGAATGGAATCAAAATAATATGAACTAATAAATATTCATTTAATGATATTTGGAAGATGGTATCATAAGATATAAACCTAAATGAAAAATAATATTGAACAAATTATGTTGACATATATGGAAATATATTAAATGAATTAATTTATTTTTTTCCAAAAATAAATTTAATTTACCGCGATGTGTCATATACAACTTTGAAATACATTACTTATAAGCCCTGATTAGTAATAACATTAAATAAGAAATATAATTTCATTATAATAATGTCATTAATGATTTGAAATATAAAATGTGATGTATATTAATCACAAAAAGTAAGTGGTGAATAAATAATATATCTCACAAAAGTAAAAGTGAGATAAGACACTCCTTATCTCATGTTTCTTTTTAGTATAATAATCTTCAACCTCATGTATAATGGTTTAAAGGATGTTATTTATTCGTTTAGTAAATATATTCATTCTTATAAAAACTTATATGATACTTTTATTACAAATTACACCCTATTTATTTATAATATTTTATTATTTTCAATATTTCAGATGCGTTCATTTCAAGGTGTCATGATCGGTTCATTTATACATAATTTCTCATTATCATATCAAATGGAAAAAAAATTGAAGAAGTAGAATACAATGGTATTGAGGAATATAAAAGAGTATAAATGGACCCATATATCATTTTTTCTAATATGATAATGATTCATTACAAAAAATGTTAATGATAAATGTTTAGTTTATTTTCACGGTTTTTTCCGCTCACAAGGAACCAGTTTCATTTTATTTACTATTATCAGTATATATAAGTTCCAAAACATGAAATTTTATATAATATAATTTCAAAATTTTTATTTAATCAGAATAGTAGTTTTATTACCATCTATTATGGTGTTAATGGAAAACAAACAAAAATATTAGTCACTAAGACAATTAACCAACATAATTTGAAAAATAGTATTGTTTCATTGAATTAGTAGAGGTAATAAAAGTTGTGGATATATGATATTTCATTTGGAACATAAAATTTTATTATATACATGATTATGGAATTATTATTCTATGATGTATGAAGTGGATGAGTATAATATATAATAATAAAAGAAAATAAGAGAGGTTTTTTTTGAGAAAATTACATCTTGAAAATCACCTCCTTTAGAGACCCTTGAGGACCCTAGATTTAGTGACTTATAAATAATGTATGCACATAGACATGGTCATAATGAGTATAAGAGTTTTAGGAAGATATTTTTGGATCCATAATTCTTTTGGATCAAATGGGGTGGTATTCATACTTGAGGAGAGGTGGGTTTGAGTGATTAAAATAATGGAGATATTATATTTTTTTCCTACCACATTGAGCTGGGATTTATTAGAAATAAATTTTATGGAAATTAATATTTTATCATATGGATAGTTTTGATCCAAAACTCATCCAACCATTAAATTATATATCTTTTATGTATTTTAAGCCCTTTCTATTTTTTACATTAACCCGTTTAATTTTATTTACTTATACCGTGGTATGTAATGTTTTAACCCTGGTAATATTTGTGTGTGTACAAATGGAAATGGTAATAAAAAATAATATTCAAAATAATATTTTAAATATGAAATCTATTTATCCAAAATCATTTAGAACAATTTTAAAAATTAGTTTTACAATTTTTTTCTATAGGAAGAATGATGAAATTGGACTTTATCGTGAAAAGTTGAAATGTTATAAATTTCATTATATCCATTTTAATAATTAAATTGATTAAAATGACCTAAATTGGATTAAATGATATATAATTAGAATAATTATACTTTAAAACAATTTAAAATAGAATTTAACTCTGTAAAATAACTAGATAAAGAAGCAGTTTTTTAATAAAATGTTGTATTTTTTATTAAACATCAAATAACCAAACATAAAAAAAAATTACAAAAGACTCAACCTAAGTTAATTTTGATACACATATCCCAATTATTAACTCTAATTTTTTAATAAATTTTTATGAAGTTACAAAATTTATATTTAAAAAAGGTTATCCATCTGAAGGCGACAAAACTGCCTTTAAAAAGATAGAGCTATTTATGCATAAAACATGATCTATTCTTATCATTAGAATATAAAACATTTAAATGAGTTTAAAAAAATTAATTGAATATGTGAACTATAAATTTCATTATGATATTTTACTAATAATAAATAATTTAATTTATTAAGATAAAATGTTCCTGTAGTCATAAAAATAGTATTTTATTAGAAATTGTCCTATATTTTCAATAGGTTCTAATTTTTATTTTTATTTAATTTTTAATGAAATATTTATTTTATTAAAATGTGTTAACTGTAATTTAATGATTTTTTCTATTTAATTCACTCCCACCATTACGATGGCTTGGTGATAGGTATCACAATTAAATAATAATATTTAATTATTTGTTTAATCACACTGTTACGTGTAACATAATTTATCATAAATATATGATTTATTTAAGATGAGACATTCTATAAAATATTGGGGTGTTAAAAAATATTATATTATATATTTTTTTTATTTTTCAAAAACATTAAACAATTTAATCGTTTCCTGTTTGTGATATATTTTATTTTTATGTAAGACCTATAACCTATTACCATAAAACTATAAAATAAAAATATCCTCTAAATTAAAGTAATGTAAAATATTTTATAATGAATAAATATATGAATTTTTTACGATATATTACTTATATTTGGTATCACATTAAAGGTATGGATAACATTGTGGATTATAATGGTTTCAATAATCATTAAATTAAGTGTTTTGGATAGCATGATCGGATTTTAGGTTTAATTTTTATTATAATTGTGATGTAATAGATACCCCATTTGAGTTTTTATGTAACGGGAATAATTTTGGAAAATTAATTTAGTCTTGATATATTTTTACGTATATATAACTCTTATGGGTAACATGTGGACAAGTTATCTATGGAAGAGTGAATTTACATTTCTTGGATTTCTGTTAAAAGTTATTGGTATCCTTTAGTGTTTGTATTATCATTGATGATTAAATTTATTTTCTTCGATGTTCATCATATTGTTATTATAAAAATTATATGATTAATGTGAAAAATTATCAAAAGATAAGATGAAATTTTATTAAATGAATAATAATTGAATTATATTTTGTTAGTATATATTATTTTAATTTGGATTTATGGTGATTGAAATTATTTTTGGATATTATTATTATATTTTGGAGATTTTATGATGATGTAAAATTAGTATTTTGGTGAATGAATTATTGAGTTACTAATATTGATGAGGGATAGATGTTAAATAAATATTTTTAGAATATTTTTTTAAATCTTTCTTATTTTTGGGTTTAAAACACAGAAGGAATTTTTATGATGTATTTAAAGGTTAATTATTTTTGAAATGATCAACCTTGAACTTACAGTGTTATTGTTGAGTCTTTACAAAATTATGTTTTATTTCTTCATTTATAGGTTAATTTATTTTTGGAATTATTCTATATTGTTCTATTTTTTTGATTTGGTTAATTTTTATTGAAATGGGGAATTTATTGTTATCATTATTTTGGATTTATTAATTTATTAGTAATATTATCTACTTTTTGGGTTGGAAAAAATTATCTTGAATATTCAATATTATTGAAAATTATGATATTTCAGTGGGAATTTATTAAAGATGCAATTTTATGTATAATGTAATTGTATTTCCTTTTTTCCTTTTTGTGGAAGGAAAATTAATTCATCAAATCCAATAGAAATATCCTAAAATAGAAAAAATATCCTATTAGTTTCCCATTAGATGAATTGATGGTTTTGTCAAAGAACATTGGTTTACAATTTTTATGTAATATATATTCTCTTAAATACTCATGTTCTTATAATCAATGATATCTATCACTCTCAATAATTAATTAGACAATGCATTCAATCTATTCCCGTATTTTCAATTTCCACCAATGTTCTCAAAATTTCTAAAATAGTTATAGGTTATTATAGACAACATTCATATTTCTCTTTCACTCACATAAAGAAGAAGTTTTATTAACACTTTTTATGATTTGGGATTTCCACAAATCATTCACAAATGAAAAACCATTGATTACCGGGATAATGATAAAATTGGTAGGAATAAATTCATTAATTTCCTGAGAATGTAATATCCATTGATTTTAAATTTACAATATGTTTGATAGTTTATGCACCATGGAACACCGAGATTAAAAAAACCATAAAATATTTTTTTTTAAATGTTAGAGTTATAAATTAGTTGTTATATTAATATATTTTAATAGGATAAAAAAAATTAAAAAACACATTTGAAGTTCATATTCAAAAAAAATGTCTTGATTAATTCCTAGAAAATAAGAACTCAATTTTTAATAAAGTCATATTATTCTTCAAAAATAACCTTCGTTAGAGAAGGAATTTAAATTACTTATATAAAATATAATAATCCATTTCATAATCTTTTTATAAAATTTATTTTTAAAAATAAATAATTTTTAAAATTATCATAATAAAATTTATTACGGGAAATTATATTTTTTTGTAGTAAATATTGATTTTTAGTGAATAGTGAAACTACCATTATCTATTTGTTTTCTATTATAATATAATTTATTTCCCTTTAAATTCCAAATTTTAATTTTATTTTATAATGAATTAATATATGTCTTATTTATTTGTAAATAATATAATTAATCACATGGGATTCACAATTATTCTTTATTTTGGTATAAGTTCATTGTTTGGCTTTAACACATTTTAAAAAACATGTTTTCATTGCATTTTACACATTCATTTTAAAAATAATTTTTTCACTTATTTGAATTAAATTTTATTAATAGAAAATTGTTTTTTTATTTAGAATGTTTAATATATCCTATCAATAATTTTTGATATTTTTTGAACGAAATAGTTTTTTTGGTGAAGAGTATAAAGATAAATTTTTAATAAAATATAATATCTTTTATTATATCTTTAAAACATAAATATGATAATTAACTTTATCAAAATTATTTAGTTACCGAATTATTATAATAACATAAGAATATATTATAAAAATATTTCAAAATGTGTAAATTATAATTTATTTCATGATAAATATAAAAATATTTTCACTGTTGACGTAGTCCTTATGCGATGTTGGAAAAGTCAAATTTGGTATCTTAAAGGTACTATTTGGGAATGGATATGAACATTATAATCTTGTTTAACAATTAAGACGAAATATTAATTATTTTAATGAAGATATATATGTATATATTTTAATGATATTAAATTTTAAAAAACCAAATGTTTGTGCATTCCATGCAAATAGCCAAAAAAGTGAAAATAACATATTAATTATGTATTCATGTTATATATGAAATTAAAAAATCATATTTAATTAATATAAATGTAATTTTATGAAAAATTAATTTAATTTTATGTTGTTAATTCATTTTTAATATTCAGTGACCATATAATGAACATAAATTCATGTGCAATGTCGACATAGTGTGTGTGAAAATAGTAAAAAAATAAAGTATATGATTATAAAATGTATAAAATAATAATTTTTTGGGATGGTTAAAGTAAACCATGAAGTTATTAGATTAATATTAAAATATAGTTAGTTTTATAGGTTTATAATCTAATCATTTTCATGTAATTGTTTTCATAGTAAAATTATTTGAATAGTTTTTCAAATTACTGTACTATTATTTTATGATGAATATATATTATTAAATTATAACAAAATAGTAATCAATTAAAAAGTAAAATTGTGATGATAAATAGACTAATATATCACCCCTTTAGCATTTACAATAAAAATTTCACCATATATGTACCATTATATCCCTTTAATATGGAAAAATTCATTATAAATATTAATGTTAAAAATGATCAAATAAGGGCTTAATCTAAATGATAAAGAATTAAATGAAATTTAAAGTGTTAAAAATTAATTTTTTGATTATTTTATGATCCAATAATATTTATAATTTATTACATATCTTTTGGGAACCATTTTTCCTAATTTAGAACATTGTTATATTATAATATTTCATATATTTCAAAAAATGATAACAGTAATATTTTATAAGTTATATTATTTATTAAATGATTAAAAACTAATTAAAATAAAATATACATAAATTGAATGGTATGTGATTTAAAATATCATATATGGTCCATTTATTAGTCACATTTACTTTTATAGTTACTTTCTTCACCCCTATGAAGTAAAAAACTTTGTCATCACAATAATTGTCAAAAGGGTTGGTAAGGCGATAAAATAAGGAGATAAGGTTTAAAAAAATATATATATTTATAGAAATTTTATTTTATGACATTACGTTAACTCTTTTTCCTATATTATTTTAAATATATCAAATTTGGATATGTATTTCTATAAAAATTAACTTATACTAATTTAATACATTATTAAATTATTATAGTGGAATTCCACTAAATTATAAAATGGAAAATGTTCTACTATCAAACTCAAAAATATTACTATATATAAGAATAAAAATTCCCAAATACCCTAAATATCTCTCTACACTAATCATAAATTCCTTCTTTTTAGAGTAAACCTAATGTAAGATGTCTTTAGGTATAATCCTAAAGAGATTTGCGGAAGATGGAGTATAATACTTATCATGATATTTTCATTTTATTTAATCATTCAACTCATTAAAATAATATTAAACGATATAGTAATAATGACACCATAATATTTTATATATTCAGTTAATATAATTTTAATGAAATAACCAGATCTATATCCAATTCCAAAAAAATTGAATTCAAACCATCATTTCTGTGTATAGTAGATTACCCGCTTGTGAAACAATGCCTTTAATTTTCCCCCACCACCTATCACAAATGGTTGTAATGTTGAATATAATAAATATATATTATATTAATTAAATATTTATCAATATATAAAGATTATTTATTATATATGTTCTTACATGTAAACCCATTTATGAATGATAATGTAGTTATAGCGTAAGTGTCCACTAAACGATATGATTTAATTTTCATGACCACATCACAAGGATATTATGTATTAGAGTATTTAAAGGGGTAATATTATATTCATTACCTAATAATTATTATGGAAATATAATATAATATTAACTTATTTCCATTATGTTTGTTGAAAAATCGAGATGTTTCTCCTTTATACGCTTGACATACCATATCCATGTTATAATGTAATTTATTTTTAATAAAATTATTTCATTATAGGTTTTAAAGTTATAATTAATAAAAAATTGATAATAATTATTTTTATTATAATTCTATAGATGATGAAATAGTGACCAGTTTTACTATAGTCGTCCCACCAATGTAATTTTGGATATGTGAGTTGAATATCATTAAAATGCATGATGTAAAATTAATTAATTACGAAATTGATTATAGCATGGTAAGAAAATAAAAGTAACAATAAGTTTGAAAATTTTCATATTAAAATGAATAATTTACATGATTTTATTATTCAAAATAATAAATAATATATTTTTCCAGTCATATCAAGTTATGATCCACCATACCTTAAAACACCCATTTTAAATGATTCAAGAATTATTTTCAAAATATATTTCTTCAAAAAAACTTTATCTAAAAACTATATTATTAATATATTTATGTGGAAATAAATAAATTATAAAGGAAATTTTTTGAAAATTTGAATTAATTTTTTATGGTTTTCAAATTGAAACTTTTTTCTTATTTCTTATGAAAACTTTTCAAAATAAGTGAAAAGGAATGTGTT
This sequence comes from Viscum album, assembly GCA_963277665.1. Classification (NCBI taxonomy): domain Eukaryota; kingdom Viridiplantae; phylum Streptophyta; class Magnoliopsida; order Santalales; family Viscaceae; genus Viscum; species Viscum album. Next base: position 1,677,265,784 of record OY728132.1, on the reverse strand, counting down.
ATTTTAACATATATGATGTCAATAGTTTTTTCTATTTTCGAAACTGTTACTTGATTATTTGATTAATTTATAATATTTTAAGTTTTCATTAAAAAAATAACAATACTTCCCTTTATTCTAGGTCTTTTCAAGAAATATTTTTAGAGGAATAGATATTTCAATATATAAAAATGAATACATATCGGTGTAAGGGATATTAATTTGAAAATGACGATGGAAATGAAATAATTCAAATGGTATGATTATGTTTTGGTTCTTGGTTAATATATATTAGGAATAATGGTTACATTATAATTAAAATATTCATCATTCAGTTATAAACCAAAGACATTTGGTCTCTTTATAAACCAAATATCAATTAGCAATATATAGATCTCAAATGCATTGTGTATGGAGACAGAGTTTACCTCTTTGGTTTCTCCAAATAAATTATTTAAAATGTTAATATAGGTTCTTTTATTTGTAACTGTAATACGTAAATGATGTCCGAAGTTACATACAAGACTTATTTAATCATTATATTTGTATAGAGATCATATTATTTCACAAGGTCAGAAAATGAGTATATATTTGAAGGAAATTATATTCAACTTATTAATGGTGAGTTGTAAAAAAATTTCAAAATAATTACATGAGATTTTCATGATTTCAATCTAACCATGATGACTTTTATTATTTCTTTTAAATTTATTATGAAAATTTTCATTAATGGATTTGGGTAGAGAATTTTATTTCATGGGTTTAATAAAAAATATTTAGAACAAAAAATAATTATACAAATGGAATATTTATTTAAGTAATCTTGTACTAATAGGTTTCATTACCTCTATTTATATCTCTTTAGAGGTTTTTTAGTGATCATCCCTAATTTAAAAAATTCATTGTTTTTTGAAATTTAATTTGGGAAAGTATAAGGTCAATATAAATTTTTTGAATATATTAAATGAAATAAATCTTTGTTTCATATTAACAATTTTTCATTTTGTGAAAATTTGATACGTAGTAGAAGTTTCCAACATGTAATATATGACTTTTTTTGTGAATGATTTAGGAATTAATTTTCCAAAAAACTAATGAAAAAATCCTTTGAATTAATGTAAAATGAATTATTTTAGAGAGATTTAATTTATAAATTATTTATGGTCAGGACCTCAATGTTGGAATCATAGAAATGGTTTACAAAAATTTATAGATTATTAGGTTTTCAGGTGATATTATGATAAGATTTATAGATACCATCAATGGTTTATATGTTTAAGTTTTTTCATAGTATTAATAGATTAGATACCTTTAATTCGGTTTTTTAGGGGAATACGTTGGGTGACATTTAGTGAGATTCAATAGATTATTATGGTTTAAGAAAACATTGTTCTTAATATGAGAAAACATTATTTGAGGAATAATGGATTTATATTTAGTGTGTGATAGTTTAAATATATATATAAATATTATGTTTTATTTAATCCTTAATGATTATGTTCATTTTTTAAGATGTTCATCATTTTTTTGGGATCATTATAAGATCAAGGTTAACAAAATAATACTAGATATGATGTGATTTTATTTAATGAATAAAGGATGAATTTTATTTTCGATGTATATATGATTTAATCTTGGATTTATGTTGACTCAAATTATTTTTTCAGATTTATAACATATTTTTGTGAATAAAAGATTTCTGAAATTAAATTTTTTATTGTTTGATTTTATGAGTGACTATTGTTTTAATGACACAGAATTTTTAAATGATATTTGTTCATTGAAAAATTTGTGTCATATATTAAATAATAATATACATGTAAAAATATTAATAAATGGATTTTTTTAAAACGTGAATAATGATCATCAAATAGTCATCTATCAAACCAATTAAATATAAAAAAATTACTACTTGGAAAAAATAGATAACAGATAATATAATATTTAAAAATATTGATTAACCTAATCGAATATTATCTTTTCCCCAATTCAAAATTCTAAATGAATGAATTGAAATAATTGTAAGCCCAACAAAATATTAAGATATGAAAATATAAATTTACATAAAACTGTTTTTAATTGTAGAGTGAAAGAATGAATAAGTATTTATACGTTATAAAGTTAAATGTGATGTTTGAGATTCAAATTGTACTAAAAGAGGATAATTGATACTGATGGTAGAAACGATGGCCTAAACTAGCAGAGTTATGGCATTTCAGTCCCATTAGTCATAACTTAGGAGGAAGTTATTGTCATTGGGGTTTTCCCATGACCAAAACAAAGACAAACAACAAAGAGTGAAGGATGAATAAAATCACATATGGGAGAGGTTTTTGTTAGTGAAGTGTTCCACATGGTCAATTATGGCAAAGAAACCCCATAATAATACCACTATCAAATACCATACCCTTAGAGTATATACTTATGTATTAATGGGTTATGTGCTTTGGTCTTATTTACATAATGTGTAATTTTATTTGAATAGGTAAAATTATTATACCATAAATTATGTTTCATATGTATCTTGCCTATAAAATATATATTTAGTTGACATAAATTAGATAAATTGATATCTGGACACAAATGATACCAAATTTTTTTATTAGAAAGTATTACATTTTTATAACATACCAAGGTATTATGAATAATAATTGTTTTAATGAAATGTTATTTTAAAACACTATAATTTAAATAAAATTGACATAATAACTTTATAATGGAATATGAATGTTTTTGTAAGTGTTGGAAATCTGATAGTGCCTAAAAAACTACTATGTTGAAATAAATAAGGATTTTAATATATAAAAGCTATAATTAACATTTTTTGAATTATACTCATAAAATTAAAATTATATTTTTAATAATAATGTCAAAATTATGATAGTTTTAAGTTATTAGAATATTCTAAAATTTATTAATTTCATTGAATAGTAAAAATACGGTTTTGGATTTTCAGTATATTTTAGCATTCATAATCATGTCATAGTGATGTATTAATTAATTAATTAAAATACAGGACACGATACATGCTATTTTATTAATAAAAATTATTTTAATATATTTTAACCAGCTTCAAAACCAATAAGTGAATTCTCGAAGTCTAAAATGGAAATTTTGATTTTAAAATAATAGTTTGTGGAAAAGTTTACTTTCAATGTCTGAAGGAGTATTAAAAAATAATTTTCAGTTTTGGTGATTATCAGTGGCCATATTATTTTTAATGTATTGATTAAATTTGGAAGCCACATTTTTAGGTTATGATTCATGTTATTATTATAATTATATACTTCTTATTTGTTCCATATTATTATGCATCATGTCCATATGGATATGTCTCATGATCACATGAATTTATCTCCATTACATATTCCCTTTTTAGTAATCATTCTCACCCCATTCCAATGATTTCTATCCCTAGGATACGAGATAAATAAATTTATCTTTGAGTGATCCCATGATTATTTCATTCAAGTGGATTTATAATACTATTTCATGTTTTCATTTGTTATGTAACTTATTTTCAAGGACATAAAATTTAAAAGACATTATATTTTTTCACACATTATGAAAGATTATATAATAATAATGATGAATTCCATAGTAGGTATAAAACTACGGTTTAGTTATTTTTTGAAACTAAGACTTGAAAACAATAGAATAATAACCACAGAATAGTCTAAAAATTAAAATAAATCATCATACTGTGGAAGGTATTATAAATTGGTCCCCCGGAAAATATATCCATATTAGGAAACTACTAATGGATGAGGATATAATATATATTTACATAGTGGTAGAACCTATAATCCCATAATGAGCTAGAACTAATTGGGAACTAGTGCATGACAATGATCCTTGATGAACATCTATAATAACCATCCCAGGGGATATGTTTGGTTAATCAAAAGATTTATATAAACAACTAGGAAAAATATATAGAAAATATAATTGTTATTGGTTGATATTAATAACTTTTTTTTGAATTATGTTTTCAGTAAAAAATCCCTTTAGAATTATAATAGTTTGTAAAGTAACATGCTTCTCACAAAGGATTTCTTATTTTAGAAAATAATTGTGGGAAATAATAGGAAATAAATAAATGATTAGTGAAAAAATTGATGAGCCAACAACTATATGATTGATTCTGGATTGGAACAAATCCTGAGAATGAGGAATCAACTAACTTAACTTATGAAAAATAACATGAATCAAGTCAAGACATTGAACTCACCTCAAAAGGAACAAATTCCCATGGAGTAATTTTTTCATATATGACACATTCCTTTAAAGGAAGTACCAACCCATTGATTTTCAAAAAAGTGGATTATATCTATAGAAATGATCTTTTCTATACTCAATTATTCATAACCAGTGAACGTCACCATGGTAATATTCCACTTAGAATGAGAAGATGATCAGTGGTTGAAACTAATTAAATACATAAAGTGAAGAAGACATATTGATTCTATGGTGTGCGAAGAGTTTAGGGGAATATGTTTCCATAAATAATTTATATTTTTAATGTGACAAAAATTAAGAAGGAATTACAAGAATTAAAGTAGAAGAAAAGTTAATCGTTAGGATTCTATGATATAAAATTTCAAAGTCTTTCTTGATACACCTCCATAATTTTTATGGATCATATGGGTAATGTTGACATATTTTATAGTAGAATAATACCCCATTTGTGGGGGGAATCATGAATATAAAGACTATGAATATTATAATAAGATAGCGTGGAGTGCTATGATGGTTGAACTGGATCATCAAGAGGTGTCGTGGTCATATGGATTCAATGAAATGAAGAGAATAATGAATCCAAACTAAAGGAATAACTTAAAGCATGGAAGAGGTGGAATGGAATATCAACATTCCACTACATCATATTTGGGATTAGGTATTCAGGGAACTTATTTCATGGAATTGTAAATGAATAAATGTCCAGAATAGATGGTCATATATTATGAAACTATCATCGTGAGGTGAAGACTCAACTTATTAACACAAGCGACAAAGGGATGATGGGGCATGGCCCCCTACAAGATCAGTGATTAATGTTAGGAAAGCATGGTCATTATTCCAATAAATGTCCAAATAATATTTCTATGATGGTAAAAAACCATCATCCTCAAAATAGGCAAAGAGGGAAAGATAAGTCATTTTTATCATGATAGCCTAAGTAGAGGATCTAGATGATGTTGTGGAAAGTACACCAATGGTGCTCTAAAATATAGAATGTACACTATTTCATTCTTTTCTATGCATTAGATTATTTCATTTGAGTTTGAAAATAATGTATAAAAAATACCTGAACATCTAAAAGTGGATCTAATAGAAAAGAATTCAGGAGGGATTATCCTAGCATCAATAATGTATAGAATCTGCAGTATTAAATTTGTAGAGTACATTATCATCACCAATATTATAGTCATTCCCAGGGTACAATTTTAATGTATTCTAAAGGTGGAATGTCTCTCGCAGTATAATTCTTTGATCGACTAAAAATGTAAGTAAACTTTAATATTCATTAATGAAAAACCCATATTCATTTTTCAAGGTGAGATATCCCAACATGATCATTATCAAGAATAACCTCATGTAGAATAATTTATGGAGACTATATGTGAAGTGGGAGAAATAAATGAAAGTATAATGATAGAGAATGATCCAATCATTCTGGAATGCACTAACATATTTCACAAATATATTCTTGGACCTCCCCTATATATATAGGTGGAGTTCTCCATTGTAATCAAACATAGAACCGAGATGTTTTCGAACACCCCATTTAGAATGGGAAATGTGTAGTGATTGAAATTAACAAAACAAATTCCAGATCTTCTGGGGAAGGGACTAATCTCACCAATTATGTATCCCTGTGATGCATATTCTATTTGTGTAATGAAGAATGATTAATCAATGGGTCTATGAATTGAATATAGATAAACTCAATTTATTATTAGAGAAAAGACCTCTTTAGACTGGGAAGAGGGTGACCCATTACATTGACCGAAGGCCCAAGGCCAAGTGGCCTACAAACAGGGCTAAAAAGCCCATTTTTGGGCCAAAGGACCCCTCAGTGAACAGTAATGCTACAGTACCCACACAGCTACAGTACCTGCTACAGTACCACTGCCGCTACAGTTTCTTGCTACAGTCCCTCCACCGCTACAGTTCTTCCACTGCTACAGTACTGCTACAGTGACCTGCTACAGTGCTGCTACAGTACCCTGCGACAGTACTCGAGATTTCTCCACTACCCGAATTTGATCGTGGGTCTTTTGGATGCCAAGCAGGAGCCTGAACCACTTGGGCACAGGCTCGTTGGCAATTTATTATCGATAACGTTATTCGATTAATGTGAATAACAAGTAACCTTTACCAAGTATTTGTAATTTTATTTTACCATCTTCATGGGACTCAATTTTTCTCCAATATTGTACTATAATATGAGAATTGTGAGTTTTGTTTGATGAACAATGATATTGTAATGAATTCCTTCTCAACAAGATATGGTTATTTTTACTGTTTTGTTATGAACTTTGTATTGAATAGTACTCCATAAATATTCATATATTTTATGAATTTTGTCTTTGAGGACTACATATACAAATTAAAGGTAGTTTTTATTAATATTGTTTTGATGTATCCTAAAAGTCATGAGGACCATGAAAATTATCTAAAAGATATACTGAAAACATTGAAGAAGGATAAATTATTTGGAAAATTCAACAAATATAATTTTTTTCTATAACACATTGAATTCATGGGGAACATTGTAACCAATGAGGGATTCTCTACTAACCCTCTAATGTCAAAGGAAATAGAGTAGTGGGATCATCCTACAATAGTAACTAATATTCATAGTTTAAATGGATTATCATTATATTTTATGAGGTTTTTGGAAATAAATTAAGAAATTTTTAATCCACTAAAAATAGTAACATGAAAAGGTTATATGTTTATCTATAAAAAGGAGTTTTGAGAATAATTCAATGGACTGATGAATAGGTTGGTTACTCCACCTATGTTAACATTATCCTCTTTTTGAAGTGTTTTTTTTAATTTAGAGCGATGAAACTCTAAAAGGGATTGGTTGCATCCTCCTGAAAAATATCATGTTGATTTATTATAAATATCGATAGTGAAATCCATATGAATAGAGTAAACCTAAAATTGCATGAAGCTAGATTTGGTTATTTTTTCTCAGAAACTAATGAGGCCCTATCTTTATGGGGAGAATGTGATATACATACAAACAACCAGTTTTTTACGAACATATTCATAAAAACAGATAAGAACATTACACAAAGAATATGGTTGGAACTTCTTAATGACCATGAATATTAATGTAATTATCACCTCAGAAACAAAAACTAAGTCACATAAGTGTTAAGTAGGAAATACTCTATTGTTATGGTAGTGGTGATGATTTAAAGAGATCCATTATTCAAGGAACCTTTTTGTTTTTAATTGAAATAATTAGTTAAGGGAAATCATCAATCATATGATAAATTATTTCTCAACAAAATTACTAATGAATATCAATAAAAATAAAATAAAATATTATTTGTTACAATTTATGTTATGAGATATAATGAATAGGAAGATTCTTGTGTTAAATATTGATCAAGAATTTGTGTTAAAAGTTTCTACAAGGCCTTGTGATCCATATATGCAGGAGATAAAAACTAATTAACAAATTAATATAGTAACTCTACATTCTATATACATCCTGGAATCACTTAAATGTATAGTTACTCGCATGATCATTATTGGTGGGATAATATAAAAAAGGGAGATTACAGAATAAACCAAACGGTTCATGGTGTGTTTCCTAGTTAAGGAGGAGTGAAAACTTCCAAACAGGGTATTAAAACCACTACCTATACCAACATGGAAGCATTAAAATGTCAATATGGAAATAATCATTACTATCTCAATAGACTTTAATGGAAACAATGTAATATGTTTTATAGTGGATTGACTCACCAAGGCTGTCCATTCCAATATTATTTAATAAGAATTATGTATTGATCAACTTTCTATGATATTCCTAAAGTATGTTATGAGGTTTCAAGAAGTGTCACTTTATAACATTTAAAAATTTTATCCAAGATTCAACTCTGAAATTTAGAGTGGTATTCATTATTTTCTGAATACTAAATCTGATTTCAATTTAACATATCATCTAAGAATTTATTTCCAAACTAAATGGTATATTCAAACAATTGAGGAAATACTTGGAACATGCATAAAGAATTTATAGGTGGATGGGATCAACACCTCCCATTATTTGTTTCATCACACAACAATAGATTAATCTATAGTATTCAAATGCCTTATATGATGCACTATATAGTAAATTATGCAGAACTCCTACATTTTGATGTGATGTCAGTGAGAGAAATCTACATGGTTTTGATCTTGTGAAATATATAACTAAAAGGGTACATCCCTCCAATAACATGTAATTGATTCTTAGAGTAAATATAATATATATAATGAATACAAATTAAGGGGTTTTATGTTTTATGATAGAGAAATTTTTTTCCCTTTAGATATTATCATGGTAGAGATTCATGTTATTTGGAATGAAATAGACGCTTTACTTTAGGTACATTGGCACCTTAGAAATCCTTGAACACACAAGTCTATTTTCATATCAGATATAATTTCCACCAAATATTTCTCAATTTTATGATGTTTTCCATATATTTATATTAATGACATACATCCAAAATCCCTCACATTTAGTTAATCTAGAGGTTGTACAACTAGAATATGTCTTATCCTAAAAGTATCAACTAGTGAGATATTTGACTGTAGAGAAAAAGTTTTACTAAAAACACTAACCACATTATTTAAACTATTTTAAGGAATAATAAATTTTATAAAGTGATGTGGGAACTAGAAGATAAAATGAGATATTAGTACAATGAAATTTTCTCAACTAAGAAAATGTGTTGGAATTTGAGGGATGAAATTTCTTAAGTTGGGAGGAATGTATCAAACAATAATTCTCAAATGATATTTGTTTAAAAAATATATGTGTTTCATATATTATATAATATTATACTCTTAAAAATATATATAAACATATGTAATTTATTGTCATTAATAAATAACATTAGATTAGTCAGCTGTAAAACCAATTATAAATCCAAATATTACAATTAGACAAAAAATAATAAATTGAAAAAATAAATTGAGAAAATGTAGATCACCCCAATTTTCTAGAATCACAGCCCCAAAAAAAAGTATATAAAATTTAATCATAATATGAGTAAACCAATAAATATATTAATTAATATGAATATAACCATTAGTGGAATTTTAATGAAGTTCTAGTGAAATAATGAACTTTATATATAAGGTATAAAGGGAAATGTTAGGGTTGATATTAGACCATTATATGATCATTGGTCAAATATAACCGTTGGACAATATACCCATTGGTAAATATGACCATTGTAAAATAAATCATTGGTTGATAAATTAACAATTTTAATTATTGATTATATGAAGTAATTAATGTTGATAATTGATACATAAAATATAAATTATGGAATCAATTAGTACATTTATACCTTTTGAATCCAAATTTCTAAAAATTGGGAGGAGGTATCATTACTGGGGTATTCCTTTAAACAATCCCAATATGAGTATCAGAAAGTGAAGATTGAAAAAGAAAACATATGGGATATGTGTATGTTAGTGGAGCTTACAACTCGGTCAATGTTAGCTGAGCCACCCGAAAGAAACTAACACCATCACACACCTTACCCTTTTTCCGTCTGCGGGTATAATAAGTGGTTATGTTTATAATATTTAGTTACATAAATTATAATTTATTTCGCATAAATAAAAATAAAATTCCATAAATTACTTTTTAGAATAAAATTTCAAAATAAATTATTTTAATAATTGAGTAGAATTTGAAAATTTTATTATCGGACCCATATAAAAAATTATTATATTTTCTAGAAAAGATATATATTTTAATAATAATATTTTTTATTGTTAATAATATTTTTTCAATTAAATTTTCTTTTTAAAAAATATTATTAAAAAAGAAATCATAAAACAAATTTATAATGGCCTAGAAAATTTTTTATATTTGTAATAAATTGTACTATGCCTAAAAAATAATATTTTTTAATAAATTAATAATTTTATCTTTAGATATTAAAATTTATATATTTAGATAATGATTATGATAAAATACAAATCATATTTTAAATAATCAAATAAATATTTGGGTAGTATGAATTTATTATAAATTTCTAAAATACGATATCTTACACTGATTCGTAAATATACATGTTTGGGTTTTAATATATTTTATGGGATCATATTTCATTCCTAATAATGCACCAATTAACTAAACACAATAAAAGACCTAAAATTTTTTATATTATAAATAAATTTTCTTTTAATTTATTTTTATTAATTTTCATACATATATGAGATATTCAAATTTATATAATGTAAAATTATATTTGAAATTCATTATTTGGTAGATAATTTTACTTTCAATGTCCAAAGGACTTTTAAAAAAACTTTTTCGATGTAGTTGGATTAAAATATCATAAAGGGTGGATAATATATCGAAAAAAATTAGCAAAAAATATGGGAAAGTCAAAGGTTTTTCATTTTTCAAAATCCTATATTTACAATAAAATAATTTTTGAAATTATTAATAAAATCCCCCACTTTTCCAACAAATAAAAACCAATTTCAGTGTTACCATTCAATCAAAATCCTTACTCGATGAATTTATGGTATTTTTTCATTAAAATTACTCCCCCATGGTGTACTCAAACCCCCAAGGTTTTATCCTTGTTTTTTGTGAACCACACTTAAAGGTAATTGAAATATCAACTTATCTTTTATATTCAAGTCCCATTTTTTGTGGTATGTATTTAAATTTCCAAAATAAGTTCTTTTGGAATATTAAATTATCCCATTAAATTAATTATAGTCTTTTATAATCCGGTGACCTTCATTCTCCCTTATTTTACCATTTTATAAAACCATGTTGTATACCCATCATGTTATGGAATGTATTTATCAAATTTCAATATTTTAAAAAATAAATTATCATTTCCTTTTTCTTTGAATATGCATAACTATTTTATTTTCAAAGGATGTTGAACTAGATATAAAATTTAATTATCAATTATGGAAATTACATATAGAAAAAAACATTTACTTTCATCGGTTAAAAATGATGCAATGATACTATCATAAACAAAATTTATATTCCATGATTTGGATAAGAATCTCATTCATTATTCTCCATAGGTTATTACAAAAATTATTTATTATGATATATATGCAGGACATGAAATTAAATAATGTGAAGTATCCTCCATGGAATATCTCCAATTCATTTTGTAAATAATTCAATATCTAGATATGACATTTCTTATGATACTTTAGTGAAAAACCATTAGAATTATCATTTATGAAACATTTAATACAAACCTTGGGGATATTTTTATTAATTTTTTGTATAAATTTTTCATTGAAATTTACATTTTATGACTCATGTTTTTATTATTATGATATGTATCATGTTCAGGCCATATCTGTATGACCCATGTTCCTAATGATAGGTCTAATGATCACATGCTTTTGTCTCCCATTCTTATTCCCTCACATGGTTTCATGCTCACCACATTCCAATAATGTATATATCAAGGATATAAAATTTACTAAATTTAAGATAGGTTAAACCCATGAATATTTCATTCAATTGGATTTATAGTAATGTTTTATGTTTTCATTTATTATATACATAATTTCTAAGAACATAATCATTAAACTATATTTTGTTTTGTACTATTTAATTAAATGTTTTGTAATAAAAAGGTGCTATTCCATAATTGTTCATGTAGGATATATGTTAAATTATTATTCACAGAATATGTGATAAAATTTTTGAATTTTTTTTGTTTCATATTAGTTTGGGAATAATTCGACTTTTTTATGGTTGGTTATTTATCAAATGATCTATAGTAAAAATTGGGTGTTATTGTAAAGGCTATTTATATTTTCAATTATTTATTCCTTAATTGGATTATTACTTTAGGGAATTATCTTATCTGATGTTAAAGATTATGGTTTTATTTAATATAAAAAGTAATGATGAAAAACTATTTATTTTTATATAGATTCCTATATCCATTAAAAGTATATTTTATTTCACTGGTCATGAAAAATTAGTGTTTAATATTCATTATTGGGTGAAAAGAATGAGATTGTGGTATAAATTGATTAATGGATAATATTATACACCTATAATTAGTATAGTTTTTTGTGTTATTATAATATATGGATAATTTACTCATAAAATCATGTTAAATGATCATAAATTTAAAAATTTAACCTATAACCTTCAGTATTTATGAATTGATGGACTTTTTCACATCACTTTGGTTTATATTTTCTAATAATTTTCATTATACTAATCATTAAATTTATTGTTATCAATGATCTTTATCTATCTCTATAATTATTTGTAAATTAATTTTCCTCCATGTTAATAATTTTACTTCCAACTAATGTTCTCATATTTGGATACCTAGATATGTGTTATTCCAAATGACTGTCATATTTCCCCTTACATACATTCAAGAAAATGTTTTATCAACAATTTAGTTATGTGGGGTTTCAATAATCTCATTTTAAAATGATAAACGCTTGACAAACATTCTCATGTTAAAATTATTTGGAATAAATATATGTAATTGGTGATAAGGTAATATCCCATGATTTTATAAGTATACAATGATTGATAACATATACAACACTCAACACCAAGCTAAAAAAACCATTAAATATTATTTTTTGAATATTATATTCTTAAACTAGAAATTAAATTGGTGTCTATGAATATGATAAATATATTAATGGAATAAAAACAATTCTACACAATAAAATATTATTGATTAATTCATAGGAAATAAGACCTCGGTTTTTAGTTAAGTAATTTTTCCCTCAAAAGTACATTTTATTTGAAATTTATTTTTACGGTTTTTTTGAAAAATTTTTATAAAAAAATAATTTAAATTTTATAAACAGTATTTTGTATAAATAAATTCATAAAATCATCACCTAAAATTTTAATTATGGTGAAATTTTAGATGTCTTTTGGAGACGACTGATTTGTCTGTGAAGAATGAAAATGCGGTTTTTATAGCCTTTTCAAATATACCATTAATTTCATTTAAATGTCACATTTTTATATTAAATTTATAATAAATTAAAATATAAAAACTTTATTTTTTAATAATATAATTAATCACATATTATCTTATATTATAAATTATTTTTTTATAAGTTCATTCTTCGCATATAATCAATGTTTTGAAAAAATCTTTTTCCATTTCACTTTGCATATTAATATTCGAATAAGTGTATTTCAATTATTATAATTGAATCTATTTACATGTATATAGTCATGGAGTAACAAATTTAAATTTATCATATGACAAATGTTTTATCTTTTTTCATAAGAAGTATTTTTTTGTGAATACATAAAAAATAAGGTTTTTAAGAAATAAGGTATCATCTTCGACATAATTAAGAAATAAATATGATATTAAATTTTGTAATAGTATATAATGAATCACCTGTGGAAATATAATATGTATATCATACATGAATAATTCAAAATTTTATAAGTTATAATTTATTTCATGATAAACATGAAAACAATTTCTAGTGCGGACATTGTGCTTGCATAGCACTACAGAAGCCAAATAAATTGTCCTAAAGAATATATTTGAGTAGGTAGAAGTATTTCACCATCATTCATAAAAAAATGGAAGTATTATTGAATATATATATATATATATTCACTATTGAGGATTCAAAATATCACTTACTAAATTCTTGTGGAATACTGACATATGACCAAAAAATTAAAAATAACATATTCAATAAGTATTTATGATATATATGTTAGTAAATATCCAAATTGGAAAAATGAAAATTTTAGTATTTAATTTAGTAAATTTTTTTAAATTTTTTATTCATCATGTAATTATAATAAGTGAATGTGCAACCCCAACATTCTTTTTGTATAAACAATTGAAAAATAAAGAAAATGATTTCAAAAATAGTAAGAGTAATATTTCTTTTAGTTGGGTAAAAGTGTTCCATGATTTATTAAGATAAATAAAATACATTAGATCTATGTGGATGTTTTATAATTAGATTTCATAGTTTTAACAGTAATATCAAAGTCAAATTATATACAATTACTCAAAAAATACTTTATAGTATTTTATATTAAACATATATTATTAAAGTACATGAAAATAATAACAAAATTAATATGGATAATTTGGATGAAATTTTTCCAAATACGACACCCATTTTATTTTATGATCCAATTTTTCCTTATATGTAAAAAATATACTTTTAAAAATGAAAAATTCATCAAAATGGATAAGGTTAGAATGAGTTAAAGATGGTGTTAATATAAAATTTAGCATTTAAAATTACATATAAACTAGAAAAATTGTATTTGTTGATTATATTAGGACCATATAGTCTTTTTTATAAACTATTACATTTTGTATCTATTATATAATATTTTTATGTGTAATATATTATAATATTTCATGCATATCCTAAAATTTCAATATTGAAATTTTATAATGAACAATATTTTGTTAAATTATCTAAAATTATGAAAAATAATATCTCCATCCAAGTGAAATGGATATAGTTTAAAATTTCAAAAAGCTACATTAATAGTTTATTTTCCCTATCATAAAAACTATCTTGACCCCTAAAATCTAAAATAAAATTTTATCACTTATATTGTGAAAATGGGTAATATGAGTAAAATAGATATATTATGGGAAAAATAATTTAATCATGTAAAAAAATTATTTTATTGAATTATTTAGACTCAAAAACTGCTTATACTTTAATTTTAACAATTTGGATTCATTTATCTATGTAAAATAATTTTTATTACATTAATACTTTAGGTAACTCTAATAGTGCTCATCCTCTCACTTATAAATGGGTTCCTTATCTCATCTCCTGATAACACATTTTTAAAACTACATATCATCAAATAAATACCTATAGAATGTAAATAAATCTCTCTCCTCATCTTATATTACTTGTTTTGAGCAGAAAACCAACCAAATATGGATTTAGTTAAAAACTTACATGGATTGACAGAAGAAGAATTATAGTTCCTAACCAAAAATTTACATTTTTTTCTTCCATCTAAATAAAAAATTGTCAAACCTTTATAAAATTATCAAAAATATATTTCACATATAAATTTTTTATTATTTCAATTAAATAACCTATATTCGTCACAACTTCATTCAAAAAAATGAATCCATTGTTCATGTGTACGGAAGACTACAACTTCACGGACCGATTTAATTTGTTCTTGAATAACCACATCCCATTGGTGGTTATAATGATGGATTAAAGTTATATATATGGAATTTAATAAATATTTATAATTCTATAATAATTATATATCATCTATTCTCCTACCTTCCTATCAATAGAGGTATGATAATATTTTTTTTGCATATGTGTGGAGTTTCCATATCCATGCAAATTTAGGATGCATTATTCATTACCAAATATCGTGGTTGAAATATATATCCGTATTTGAATACATTTCTGTATTTTGATAATATACATAGAATTATTTAGACGAAAAATTATACATACCTTTTATACATCATGTTTGTTGAAAAAAGTAAAAGATTCCCATGTATACATACATCTTACTATCTCTATGATTCTAAAAAATATCTTTTTTCATTACTATCTGTCATTATTGGATATAATGAATGAAATATATATATAAATATAAATAATTTAACTATTATCGTTCAATATATGATTAAATAATGGCCTCGTTGACCATTTTCCACCTATAGAAGTAATTTAGGACATATGATCCTAATACCATCAAAATGTATGACATGAGATTAATTAATTATGCAATTTATTATGAAAAGGAAATATTGTATAATGAAAAATAAAAAAGAAATAGTTATAAATAATTATAATAAATATCATAATTGTATTATTTTGGATGATAAAGAATATATGTGATGAGTCAGACACATGTTATGTGAAACGTTACCTAAAATGGTTTTTTTAAAATTTTCATAGAGTAATTTTACAATTATTTTTATTCCATATTCATATTTATAAAACTATGTTCTGTATGTATTTATATGTAAATAAAATATTTAAAATGGAAACTATATGTCACCTATATATTCATTCAAAGGAACTCATGGGGAACTTTTTTGTAATTATAGTGAATATTTTGAAAAAAAATAAAAAATAATGTGTTAAATAATTTATACAATATTAATGATTTTTCCCATCACTATATCGATTATTTTATGTTTTTAATATTTTTTATGATTTCATGATTTAATCATTGAAAAATTCAACATTCCCTTTTTCTTGTTTATTTTTGTAATGTATTTTTTATAGAATTAATATTTAGATATATATAATTTTATTCATATGGGTGAAAAGTATATTTTTTTGAGAATGCCGATGGAAATTCAATATTTAATTTTTTTATAATGTTATGATTATTTGGAATTTTTTATAATCACTAGAGGATTTTTTATATACCATAGATTCGTGGTTCCATTATAATCTATAGAATTGGGGTTACATTATAAACTTAGGATGGGTGACCATGGTATTTTTATCCAATGCATTGAGTAAAAGGACATAGTAAGCTGGTTAAGTTTCTCCTAAGAGATTATTTTAATTCATTAGGAAGATTAAACTATTTGTAAGTGTTATTAAAAAATGATTTCTCATGTTACCTACATGATTTACAAATCAATTATATGGGTTCTTATATAAATCTTATGATATCAAAAGGTAAGATAATTATCCTATGTTTAAAGGAATGTATACACTAATTCTTTTGGGTGAAAATTAGAAATTATGAAATTGTTTGTATTAACTCAGTTTTTCTCTATATTTTTTATACATTATGAGGATTAATTTTGAGGATATGAACTGAGAGAGTCTGGGATTCTGAGGCTTAGCGTGCCTGCAACAAATTTCTGCAATATATTAAAATATTAAATAACACATGCACATGATTTTCTTGAATATGTTTAATAAATTTCAAATTGGATTCAGGATTATAAATACTAGGGAACTATTGTGTTCATAATTTCAGTTTTATCATAGGCATGAACTAAAATTGGTTAGAACATGTTAATTGGGGTAATTAATCATGGATGCTTAAATGAATAAAATTAATTTAGAAAGTTTATTTTATTTAAATTTTTGACACAAAGAACTGAACATTTCTTTTTAGATGTATCCATATCATAGATATCTAGGGTTATCATCATTACTCTAGAATACTTTAGTGATGTTGGAGATACGTATATCGAGAGTTTTCTTAGTCTGGTGATGATGAAGCACTGCATCGTCGATTGTTCACCAACAACAATGGCGCGAAGACTGATCTTTGTCGGTGAATGATCTGAATCGAGGTATGATTCTTTATTTTGATTTTAATTGATATTTTTGAATTCCTACATTGAACAAGGGATAATAAATGAATATATTAGCACACATATTGATCGTATTTGTGTGATTATATATTTAGGGATTTATTTGGATTTTATTCTTGATATTTTTTTTGATTTTTTGATCATTATGATAGTGATAAACCAACATCAACACAAACATTGATCATGGTTCATACCTCTTAATTTGTTGTTATTTTATCCCTAAGATCACGTGTTCTTCATTATTTAATTTAATTTAACACCCATGTGAAAAATCTATTGATGGTTCTTCAATTTTTGATGCCATTATCCAAGACTGTAGATCTTACATTGATACGAATTGTTGGGGTGCGATGGTGGGTGTGGTTATGACTCAAAATATTGTGGTTTTCAAATTTGAATTCATTTATGGAGATGAATAATGGCTACAATTGCATCATTAGAGTCAATTAAAGGCATGAATTGTGTCAATTTGGTGTTAGGGTGACTAGCTGAGCATGGATCTAGATTTCCGAAGCCAACCAACCACAAGAACATAATACAGGTGATCGATGGTGTGAGGAGGAAAAAGAAGATGGGTTTATGGAAAAACCAATACACATGGAGTGTATTCCATGGATATAAGGCATGTGTCCCGCTTTGTATGAACTTAGCTTGTTCTATGGGTGGAACACTAAAACGGGGTGGAGTATAGGGGTTGCTTACATGGTATGCAATCCCTTACATGACATGGCCTGGATTAGGTACATGGGCTACCCTGTGTACTGGTACATGAGTAGAGACACGTGGGTTGATGCTATGTATTGGCACATGGTTGGAGTACACGGGAAACATCTAGATTCCAGGACTAGGTGCGTAACCCTTCTATAGGTTGTGTACCACTCTTCTACACACAAAAATTTAAATGAACTAGGAAATTTTATAGGGGTAATACTTAAGGTCAAGGGTCACAACATGTGACCCTAATACACGCCATGTAACCCTTACAAAATAGATTTATCTTCTTGTACTACATATCGTAGATAAGATTCATTAGGGTTAATGAATCTTTATGTTTCACATAAAGGTTTATAAAAATCATTTCCTACTCCTTGGACCACAATCCCATCATCATGACATCTTGGATAGAGTTTTTGGAATCACCTAAGAGGTCCGAAGTAGGATCCTATAATCTTCTTCATCACCTATGTGGAGTTCTTGGTGTCGACGTGACCAACAATACATAGGTGAAGATACTCTACATAATGGGATAATACATATTTTTTTTTGTATCACCTTGTGGCCTTGGATGTGATCCTCATCTTTGTATCATGTTCTTTTTAGGTCTATCATTGTATCTCTCCCATGATAACACCTAATGTTAATTTCCTCTTAGATGGACTTCATCTGTGCTATCTGAATCTCGAGTGTTTCCACCTGGATGAGTGCTTCGTGGAATCTTTGAGGTGAATCCTTAGGGGTGTTATAAAGTGGTTTTGACTTACCTATAGATTTTGTATATTAGTTTTAGTAAATCTAGAAATTCTTATCATATATGCTATATCCATTTACATGTGTAGAGCATACTGTAAATTCGTTTTTTGTATTGCATTGTGGTTTTGAGGTGTCCTAATATGTATTGTTATACTCACCCATGAACAGTTTTTCCCCTCATGTGTCGGCTCTTGTGCAGACAATCAAAATCTTTATGGAGTCCTAGATAGACCATGAAAAGAAAATGCTTTGTGAGACTAGGTAGGCCTATGTGTGTTTCTACGAATACAAACAACAACCCGAGTAACTTTACATATAGGCCAGACTTGTGTTAATAGGCTCTTTGTGGTGGGATTATGTTCTAGCCATGTTTACATTACTTTAATTTCCCTCATACTCTTGTTTTTGGATATAGTTGTATCCATGAATTGGTTACATAGTGTTTTTACATTTCTTCATTTTGTGTGCATGGAGATGTGTGCATTCATATAGGTACATAGAAAGGTCCTCCAAATTTAGTGATTTGCCTACATGGTGCTAGTAAAAAGCTCTTGGCCTATTCGTGGTGGGTTTTTGGAGTAACAACATTGGCCCCACTAGGACATGTTATAAATGAGTATAATCAAAGAGGATAGTTTCTACATTTGGGCAATGAGTCTCTAATATTAGTTTGGGGAAACATTGTTAAGTGTTTCGAGTTCGATGATTAGGCTTGAGACTCTAGTGTTTGTGTGGAAGCTGATGTATCCATAAATAAAGAGTCTGATAACATTCTTGTTTAATATGTACATGAGGATGACCCCCAAATATAAGGACCAGTTCCCCATATTTTACATCTATTTGGTGGACCAGCTATACCACCACATGTAGGGAATCATGTCGTACCTTCTATACAAACTGATGGTGAGAATAGTCTGATAACACTTTATGAGTTTCCTAAATAGATAACCCTTAAGTTATAATGTGAGCTTGACCCATAAGAATATAATGATTGGCTTGAGGTGGTGAGTCCATTTTTTCATCTAGTCACGATACTAGCAGATCAAATGGTTGTCTTGACATCGATCTTTTTACACAAAACTATAGGATAATGGCCGAATTTGGTAACCTAGGATTATGAAGAAGTAATTGTTTCATGGAAAGAGATCAATCAAGTCATCATAGAAAATTTATAACAGGTCTTACAGAGGGATATGCATATTCAGGAGCTTCTTTAGCTCCAAATGGAAAGCATGTTAGTGGATGATTGTTCATCAAGGTTCACCAACTAGTGTAGGTACTCAATGGATATGTTTTGACATAATTTATTTAGGGATAAAACAATCAAGAGAGGTCTGAATAGAGACATACAATACAATGTTATCCTAACGTGTGTTCCTACTTATGTTGGGTTGATTAAACATGAATTATTGGTTGGAACTATCTTAGCTAAGAAAATACAACCGATGATAGTCAATAGTGGGAAAGAAAGAGTACGATCCCAAATAGTAGGAATTTGACATAAGTCCCAGGGACCTAAACATGGGATACATTTCATGGGGAGGTCCCATGAAAGAGGACCTAAAGTTAATGGATTAAAGGGTGGGACCAATCATCCTAGAGAGAGGTGATTTGATTCATGTGATGACATGGGGCATCATTCTTGAGATTGTCCAACATGTCATAATAAGGACAAGGAGATTGTGGATGGACCACTAAGGTAGGGGTTTTGGAATATCTTTTGGGTTCCACACATGGAAGAGAGGTTCGGAGAGTAGTAGTAGGTGGTCTATATTTTTACATGTTTCCACCAACTCCCCCATGTGATCCATGTGAAGCTCGGGGAGTTGGGGGACAGGGGCAGGGGAAATTTCATACGGTCGAGGGTTACAAACCAGGGGATATAGAAATTAATTAAAGTATGTAATATGTCCTTTATACATTAGATACTGTTATTATAGAAAAATATATGGTAATTCCTTTATCTCTACATATCTTATAAAAGACCATGATATTTCAGTTGAATAGTTGACACAACCCTTTTTCTTGGAAAAAACTATGAGAGGAGACTCAATGATCAAACACATAGGTCGATAGTGTGACCTGAATATTGGAGGTGAGAGTTTAAGTGGGAATCTCTTAGTGGAAATTTCAAGGCCTTATACGTCATTCTTGCTATAGAATGGTTATCTAAATTATGTGCCCAGATGGACTATTTTAGGGAATAGGTGAGGTGTTTCCATTGTGACAGAATGATTTGTTCTATTATCGATGAAAATGAATCCCATAAATCAAAAGATGAACTAATGAATATGAGGTTAAAAGTTATTAATCATTATTTGGATTCCTTGAACCATTGTTCAGTGGATGTTATGAGTTTCCATCTTTCTATAGTGGTGGTTGAGTATGAGGACACATTTTCTAATGTTATTCCAGGCTTACCTACATACCTAGAGATAGAATTATACACTGAATTTCACCATGAGATGATAATGATATCTACACTATCATATTGGATGACTCCTGCAAATCACACAATATTAGGGTGAAGTTGGAGAACATACAATGGTATGGATTTGTGAGACTGAGTGTTTCACCATGAGAAATCCCAGTTTGGTTTTCCAAAATGTCATAAGGGAGATTGAGTTTGCATTTGGACTACCGGTAAATGAACCAAGTGACCATTAAATACATTTATCCTCTACCAAGGATCGATAAACTCTTAAATCAATTTAGCGGGTCCTGATGGTTCTCAATGTTTGACCTTCAATCATGCTATTTGAAGTTGTCGGTAGATGAGGATATAACAAAAACATCCTTTAGATTTCTTTATGGAAATTAAATGTAAATGTTGATTCCATTTGGTAGGTAGAAAACCCCATAAGTGTTCATGGGACTCGTTAATAAGATGTTTATTACATAGTTAGACCAGTTCATTGTATCCTTCATTGACAACATCCTAGTGTATTTGGTGTCTGAGGAGGATCACGCGAGACAGTTACAGATAGTTCTTGACATACTCTAAGAGAATTTTTTTTTCCAAAAACCCTCAAAGGGACAATTCTTGATTTAGGAAGTCCACATTCTAGGACACATTATATCAGTTGATTAAGTCGTATTGGACTCTGCCAAGGTGAACGTAGTGTTATCATGGGATCCTCATAATAGTGTGACAGAGATATAGAGATTCCTTAGGATAACATGCTATTAACTAAGATTCATACCTCACTTATCTGGGATATCAACACCCATAAAATAATTTAATCAAAAGTGGAATAATTTATTATCGAAAAAGAAATTATAATAGGTTTTTTAGTAGTTGAGAATGATTTTGACGAGCACTCTAACTCTAAGATTATCTGAGGTTGGATTTGAGTACGTAGTGATCTGCGATGAATCATGAACCTATCATGTTTGTGCTTGGATGTATATGAAAGTAGTGATTTCCTATGGTTGACACCAGTTGAGATCACATAAGTAGATCTAAACAACAAAATATCTTGAGATAGTAGTGTTTGTATTATATTTTAATATGTGGATAAAGTACCTGATGAGCGATCAGTTTATCATTTACTATGATTAAAAAATTCTCAAGTATATCCTCTCGTAGAAGGATCTCAACAAGACATGAAGGGGATGGATAGAGTTCCCCCATGATTATGATTTTGAGATTTTATATAATCATGGTAAATGGAACGTGGTAAAAAATTCTATCAGTAAGAGACCTAGATAACTATTTCTAAACGATGCATTGGAGCAATTGGACTTGTTTTAGTTTTCTTTAAGGGTTGGAGATGGAGAAGCTTACCTCCAGTCAATGGATTATAGATCTCCGCTCATATAGTGAGTTAGGGAGGAAAAACTTGGTGATAATGACCATATCACCATATTTTCTCATATGTCCACATGCCACTCTTTTAATTGATATTCAAAAGGTGGGGAGAATGTCATTATTTTAAGTGGACGCACTGTAGTACTAGTGATGTCGTAGGAGGATGTTTTGAGGGACTCTCATACATCACATTTGATGGTACATCCTAGTATGGTGAAGATGTACTAGGACCTATGACATCTGTTTCGGTGGTCAGGGATAAAGGTAGAAGTTCTAGAGTTTGATTCTCATTGGATTACATGTCAGCATTTGAAGGCTGATCACTATGTCCCACTAGATTTTCCGCAACTCCATGAGGTGCAGGGGTTGAAGTGGGATGGATATCTATGGAAGTTATTATGTATTTACCACATATTTCTTGGAGACACAATTCCATCTAGGTGATCTTTCATTGACTCGCTAATTCATCCCAATTACGAGCTATCTGAGAGTAAATTTTAGTAAATATATTATGACACCTCTACGTTTAGGAGATATTTTGACTCCATGGAGTCCTACTGATGATTGTTTTATATTGAGATTCATTCTTTACCTCCCGAGTTTTCCAAGGATTTTTGGATGCATTTGGGACCCATTTGGAATTGATCACAACATTCACCCACCAAATGATGACCAGAAAAAGAAGACCATTTATATTCTATGGGACATTACTCTAAGAATTCATGTTATACATTTCCCATTGTTCGGAGGATCACACACCGCTATTGGAGTTTACATACAATAATTGGTACCCTTACACAAATGCTGTGGCCCCATTTGATTATTTTTATGGGAGACCATCCGGGTCACCACTTTACTAGACTATCCCAGTAGACTTAATGCTCCTGATCCAATAGTTGGTGTCAGATACAATATTAATGGGGATGAACATCCATGAGTGAATGAAGATGGATCATAGACTTCAGATGTCTTATGAATATAGGAAATATATTCCTTTGGAGTTTTAGGAGATATACCATGTGTTCATATGGGTTTAATCCCGATTAGGGTTATAGATATTTGGATTAGGTGACAATCTATCTGTTTTCTTAATCATCCATTTTTAGATACTGAGTAGAATTTTTGAGTTTGTGTATCACTTAGCTCAACCTCCATAGTTTGAACAGATACTTGAAATCTTCCACGTGTCCCAGTTGAGGAGGTTAGAGCATGACCCATCAAATGTCATTTATCGGGGCGAGCTTCACATTGAGGATTGAGTGACTTTTTCTGGGTACCAAGTAGAGATAAAGGATTACTATGAGAGGATCCTTCATAAGTGATCTATTTCTTTGTTCCATGTCCGGAGGAAATATAAAAATCTCAAGGAGATCAATTTAGTGTGAGAGGATTAGGTTCATTCTCATTATGTTCATCTTCTTTACTAGTCTTTGTTTTCTCTTCCTATGGATGTAAAGATCCAAGGTTCTGAGAATTTAAAGACATAGATTCTTTTGTGTATTATTTTTATGTATAATGTGGATTAATTTAGAGACCATTTACTGAGACAGTGTGAAATTCTAAGGCCCACTATACCTATAAAAAGTGTTTGAAATATATTAAAATATTAAATAGAAATATTATACAGTTTTCATGAAAAAATAGTATAAATTATAAATGGGGTTTGAGATAAAAAATAATAGGGATATATTGTATTCATAACAACTTGTTCACCTTAGTAGATACCTAACATTAGTCGGCCAAGGTCTTTTCTGGAATGTCTTTATGAACACGTAAATGAATAAAATAAATTAAGATAATTTATTTTATTTCAATTTTTGGTGCAATAAAACATAGACCTAACATTTTATATTAAAATTTATTTCGATTTTAGAGATATAGGGTTGGCCTGATAAACCTGGGATCTTATATAGACATTTTATATAGAGATCTGTAGAATAATACCGGGTAAGAGATGATGAAAACCTAGATCACTGATCGTTAACCAGTGACGACAGTGCGAAAACTGATCTTCATCCATGAACGATCCTAATTGAGGTGGGGTTAATTATTTTTCTTTTATTTCTTGGTATTGAATTCTTACAATGAATGAGGACTAATATAATAATAGATTTTCCTAGGGATCAATCAAATTTTAGGGAGTAGGTATTTGTGGGATTTATAGGGAGTTGATTTTTGATATTTGTTTGGATTCATTTATCATTATATCTCTGAGGAAACAAGATTGAAAATAAACATCAATTGAAGTTCATCCCTATTTTTTTTTTGATTCTCTCCATCAGTTTAGGAATTATTTGTTCTTACCTACACATTCAACCCCTTGTGAACAACCTATCTTTGTGCCTTCGATTCTTGATACAATGATACGATACCATATATCTGGAATTAGGATGTATCGAGGGAGGTAAGATGGTGGGTGTGATAGTGAATTGAATGATGGTGGGTTCCGAACTTGTGATCTTTAGTGGATATGATGAATGTCTACACTCGTGTTTTTCGAGCCAATTGAAGGCCTGAATCCCATCAATTCGATATTAGGAATACAATAAGATATTGGATATGGTGTTTTGAGTTGAATGGACCACTGGAATAGAATCTATGATATCAATGTAACAAGCAGGAGGAAGAATATGGGTTTATAGAAAACCCAATACAAATGTTTTGTAGTCCCTGACTACGATGTGTGTTTCCCCCTTTAGAGGAACTCAGAGTGTACCATGGGTGATACACAAACATAGGGTGGAGTACACAAATTTCAAACACCGCATGTATAACCCCATATGAGTTTTCCTGGATCAGTTACACATGCTACCCCATGTACTGGTACACATTCAGAGACACAAGGGTATATTTTTTGTACTGGCACATAATGAGATAACCCTGACAGACCTTGTATTGTATGACATGTAATGTAACCCTTCTACACACTTTCTAACACTCTTCTATATTACAAGGTTAAATGACATGTGTTGTTGTACATGGGAAATAACTAGGGTCATGGGACATGACATGTGACCCTACTACATGCAGTGTAACCGTTTTTACATGGATTGAACTTCTTGTAAAATATATTATGGCCATGCTACATTATAATTCATTCCATTCATTATTCCCCTAAAGGATGGTATGAATCATTTTCTACTCCTAGGACAACGAACCCTTCAAC
Organism: Viscum album; assembly: GCA_963277665.1. Taxonomy (NCBI): domain Eukaryota; kingdom Viridiplantae; phylum Streptophyta; class Magnoliopsida; order Santalales; family Viscaceae; genus Viscum; species Viscum album. The sequence continues at coordinate 1,677,239,797 of OY728132.1, read as the reverse complement.
AAGACATCCTAGATGGAGTTTTTTCAAACCCTGAAGAACCTAGAGTAGGATTCCTTATCTTTCTTCATGCCCATAGATAGATTTATTGTTATCTATGTGACTAGAACTATCTGGGAACCAATCTTCTAATTTGGGTCTTAATTTAGATTGCATTATTGGTTTCACCACATAGACCTGGTTATGATCCCCAATTGTGTATTATATTCTCATTAGATCTCTCATCATATCTCTATCATGATAGTACCCAATGAACAGTACCAATAAGATGGAGGTCATCAGTGCTATCGAACATAGGAGTGTGTCCCCCTGGATGATTTCTTATGGAGTCTTCGAGATGAATTCATAGGGTCGGTATATAGTGGTTATTACTTACCTCTACACATTGTGTCCTAGCTTGAATATATCTAGATCTTATTGTAATAATTTCTGCAGACATATACATATTAAGATGTGACTATAATTTATTTTTTTATATTACATTTTGGATTTAAGGTGTCATTATTATTATTGTTATACTCACCAATGCATGTGATTTTCCCACACATTTCGTGTCTTCTACAATCAACTGTCTTTTTGATAGAGTGTTAGGTAGACTAAGACTAGACCTTTCATTGTGAGACTAGGCAGGCCAAGGTGTGATCCTACGACTAAAGACCAAAGAACCATTACCTTTACATATAGGTTAGACTTGTGTTTATGAACTCTTCATGGTGGCCTAGTGTTCTGGCCCGGTTTACATTACGTTACTTTTCATCGTACTCTGGTTGTGGGATATAGTTTTATTCATGCATGGGTTACATAGTGTTATTTAAATTTAATCACTTTATGTGCCTGAAAATTTGTTTTTGTGTATAGGTTCATATGAAATGCATCCCATGTTTGTGATTACCTACTCAGTGGTAGTCATTATCCCTAGGATTATTAGAGGTTTGTTTGGGGAGTTGTGGAACATGCGCCACAAGGATGGGTCATGACATAGATCAAATTTTTTGATTATTTCAAAGAAAAAACTAGGAATTTTAATTTTAAATTAAAAATTATAATCATATTTTCTGAATGAATTTGGGTAGACAAGTTAATTTCATATTTAGGAAAATTTTTATTTTGTTCAAAATTTTTATTTTTTAAATTTTAAATGTTGATAAATATTTATTGCAAAAATAATTATTTATTTCTTTTTATGTACATTACTGAGATTATTTTCCACTTATTACACATTTTTTAATGTCCATAAAAGGGTTTTAATGATTAATATTGATCGATATGAGGGCGTGATGATGTTTTGTATGATATTTCATGAAAAGAGAAACAATTTAAATCATAAATGTTTTGTATTTTGGAAAAGGTGAATACTATGTTGATGTTATCAACTTGTAGTATATATGTTTCATATATAAGATTACTGACCTTAATCTCTAAACTTCTAAACTATAAACATATATTAAATAAATTGAATTGGAATTAATTTCATAATATTAAATTTATGGTTTATATATGGTCAGTTATAATATAACCATCCTATAAAAATTTTCTAAACAAGATTTTTTTGGGGACATAAATTAGAAGAGATCAAAGAAAAATTAATAATATTTATTTATATAAAATCATTTCTATACCCACTTTCCACCACCCACTAGGATATCATATCAATATATAATAATTTAAATTGAAATTTAATTACCAAAGCTTGAAAATTTCTATATAAGAGAGATTTAGGTGAGGAAATATATATAACATTGTTCCTATATTTCACTCTAATTTTTTATCTTTAATTTTGATTCCCAGAACTTATTTTTCACTTGAATGATTCACAAATATTTCTTTTGTTTTTCATAAATACACATTCTTATTTTATTATTATTCTTATTCTAATGTCAATCACCAAATTTCTTTTATTTTTTATGTTTAATAATGTCTCAAAATAGTCGATGTGATAAGTATTTGATCATTTTTTTCTCGAATTCAATCTATCTATATTGATTGATATGCTATTTACAATTGAGAATTTTTTATGAATAAAAGGCTCACCCTCTTATTGGTAGATTATAGTGGGTTTCATAGGCTATATTAGATTTCATTTTCTATTATTAAGTCCTATAATTAGTTTATTACCTTTATTGTTTGATTTTGTAATTTATTTTCATTTTAATTTTCACTATAATTAAAAAATATATAATTAGATTTTTTGAGGTCATATTACAATAGAGTGTTAATGAAAGTGATATTATAATTGCGTGGTTCGTTAGTCTAGAAATATTTTATTGAAACAATTTGTGAATTCTATAGTGTGGTTTTATCTCACTAAAGGTTTATTTTATTAATTAATTAGATGACATTTTATGTCATAAAAATTCATCAAATATTTCTCAAATAATAGCATATAATGTCTCATCATAAATAATTGATTTAATTCAAATATTTATTTGTTTTTCAATAAAAGGAATTACCAAATAGTTGGCAACATAATTTCTAAAAACCTATATTAATCACTGTGAGATATATTTTTTTTACAACTATGTCGAATTGATAATTTGTCCATACAACAAGAAATCACTTCTACCAATAGAGTATATTTGGGAAAAAACTGAACTATTTCCATAACCCAAGTAAGTTGCATAGAGACTTTAATTTTATTATTTCCAAAATATCTATATTCTCACCCACTAATTTATCTTATATTTCCACTTTAATGATTATTTTTTTGATATTTTAAAATTTAAAAAAATTTAACCACATAGGGTTGAAAATCCTAGTGTAGGTATATAAATTGAACGTTGGGGTTATCTAGCATTAGAATGAAATTTCCCTATAAATACAAAACCCAACAATGAGTCTTATCCTATAGTAGAAAATCCAAATGAACCCATATTAATCCATTAAAATAATTATTTCCTAATGCAAATGAGGAAAGCATTAATTTGAGTTTTGTATTTGATCACCAAATGAATGACTACCTCCTACCTTCTAAAATTAATTCTCCCTAATGCACAATACATACATCCCAAGGAGATGAAAAATATATTTTCCAACACCATTTCTTAATCAATCTTCCAAAATTTAATGTGATTGAATTTTATAAGAATTATCTTAGTGTAAAATAGTCTAATAAAATTTTTATATCATATACACTCTCACCAAATCGAGATATTAAAAATGGTAATATTTTAATAATTCCTAAAAATATTAATCTATTAATTAATTAGTAATATTTTATGCAATATCCATCCATTTAAGAGCCTATTAGAAATTCATATTAGAAAAATATCCCACTAAGAGACAATTTCAGTTGAAAATAACATTTAAAAATGTGTTTTAATTGAAGGAGACTATTTTTATGAAACCTGGTCATAGTTTAATGATACTATACACCTGGAAAGTCAAATTTTGTTTTCAATTATTCAAAAAATAGAGTCTTATAATTTGGGATCGAATAAATAAATAATCAATTCATAGACATGATTTGTAACGAGATATTCAAAAAACCCCCCACTAATTCTTATTAGTATTTAGAAGGTTTTATTGACCAAATAAAATTGGGGAACCTATTTATTCTATGATATATATCCAAAATCTATTTAACATTATTATATTATGGATAATTAAATACATGGTGATATAATTTTATCCCTACCATGGAAGGACATTTTGATAAACCATATGAAAGTCCATGATTTTCTAATTGTTGATCCTCTATTAATGATTTTGGAAAATCATGACCATACCACTAATAGTTTTTTGAAAATTTATTCAATAAAATAAATGATTATTGGGGGGGATGACGATTTGAATACCCAATATTTTTAAAAACATCAAAAAAATTAATTTGAAAACAAGGTACACTAATTATACTGTTTTCCATTAGGGTAAAAATCAACAACCTAGTGAGTCACAAGGTCCAAATCCCTACCCACTAAAACATTTTTAACTCAGACCCAGTTTCCATCTTAAAAATTTCAACTATTTATAAAACTATTATAATTAAATAACCATTCAACAATCTAAATATTAACATGTGACAAAATAACATTCCCCACTTACTATCCAACTTGTTTATTAACATTAAATATTCAATTGTGTTTTAAAATAGAGATATTAAATTTGAGTATATCAAATGAAAAATTAATATAATGAATTATTGAACTTTTTAAGGAACCAATTACCACTCAAGATATCAATTACACACCCAATGATAATATCTAGTCACACACATTCCACTTATGTGAAATGTAAATTTTGGACAATTTTAATGGATGTAAAAACCATTGAAAAAACTAAACAAACAAATAAATAAAATAGTATTTGTAATATAATTACAATATAATATAATAATCATTATATTCATATATTTTATATGAGAATATAAATGATCTTTGACACCCAAAAGTCTAAACTCGGAACATTATATTCAATAATGTGTATGGAATGCAATACAAGGAATATAAGAGAATATTATATCCAAAACTTTTATAATATATTTAATATTTAAATTAATTAAAAATATTTTATAGCTTTCAATTAATGTGAAACTAGGTTATCAAATTTCTCATGCAACAATTAGATTATTTGGTCGCTTTCCTTACACACAAGGTTGTGTTTTACCGAACAACAATATATTATTAAAATATTATTATGTAATAAAATAAGATATAACCTCTGAGATTAATTAATGTTTATGAATATAATTAAATAGATTATGAAAAAATTCTATTTATAAAAATATAAAAATAATTAATTGGCTACAAATTAATTATATACGTATATAATAACCAATTGAATATAAAGGGAGTATTTCTATGGAAATCTATTTTTGTGCTTAAGAAATTGGTTTACCATAATAAATGAAATTAATAAAAATTAGTGATTAAATATAATTAAATATATTTATTATATATTGAGTAAAATATATTTTTATTATCATCTAATAGATTCTATAGACATAATATAATAAGAAACCCAATTCTACGTAAAAAAATCTATATTTTTTATTAAGAAATTTGATGACATTTTAACAAGGAACCAATTTTCAATCCAATTTTTAGAACATTTATTGATTATATATGTCAAAGAAACATCATATGTTAAATATGATCTTGAATATTTTGTTAGTTTATATTTTTGTAATTTTCTGATAAAGTTTTATTTTTTCGATGAATAGTGAAAAATACGGAATTTTATTTCAAAATAGATATCTAATCATATTTATTTAAAAGGTTAAATTATATTTTAATTTTATTAAAAAAATTTAATTATATAATATTTTTATAAATTAAACTTGTTGAGGTCATTGGAAACAATTTAAATTTGAAATTGACTCGAGAAACATACCAATCATTTGTTTGTTTTTACTTTAAAAACATACATTATCGTCTCGTTAGAGTGATTTAATTTAAATTAATATCAGACAATTATAAGGATGAAAAATTAAAAAATGTATTAGATATTTTTAATAATTAAAATTTATAATTTCTTATAAGGAAAACATAGTTTTTTACCACAAATATTAATGAATGTGAATAAAAATAATTAGAACAATTAAAGTAAAATTATGCTTACTATGGGGATAAACATTAATATTAAGGTATCAAATGAACAATAAAATTATCCAATAGAGATTTTATTTCCATATATATTCCCTATACCCACTTTTATATATTTTTTTCTATTATGGGATCCACTTGAAATATAGAAAACATGGATGCATTTCCGTGGTCAAAATATTACAATAGTGCCACTCCTCCTCTACTATAAAAGGCCTCCTCTCCTACCATATACTCACACATATCAAGCCACATTGGCTTCAACAATATCTGAAAAAATGGCTCCTTAAAATTTCTCTAATATCCCTAGAATCCTCACCTTGTACATAAGTAAATATAATGAATCTCTTTGGTATAACAGAAAAGAATTTATCTGATTAAGGGGTAACAACTTTTCTTTAGAAATTTTGTTTTATTTCCATTATCCTACCCTAAAATATTCTTGTTGAATGATTATATAACTATAAATGTATAATTAGAATATTATTATTTTGTTATGATAATGTTTTGACCTAAATTTATACACAATTCCATCTAATGGGTAAAGAACATATTGTTTATGTGTACGATGATCTGTTGAGTCAATAAGGTTTTCCTTATGACTTCTCCATTCCTTTATGATTTGGGAGATTATTAAGTCAATAATATTTCCTTATGAATTTACCATATCATGAAGTTTTGAAAATCAGAAACACCTTATCTCAAGGGAAATTTTTTTACTATATGTTTTACTTCTATATGGAAAATTCTCCTTCACTAAGGAAATCTTACATCACCATGTTTTTTCATTTTTCATTATCTTGTATAAGTGTAAAATTTGGTTTCATATCTAAGACCTCATAATCATATAATACTTAGATAAAGAGAATTCTGTTTTTAGGATCCATATTCTGACTCCATGTTCTCTGAATTCAGACTCTGAACTCTTATGTGTTACGGCTCCGAGTTCTTTGAATTCAGACTCCAAACATTGTAAGTTCAGACTCCGAGTTCTCATGAATTATGACTTTGAACATTGTATGTCCCGACTCCGAATTCTCATGGATTAGGACTCTGAACATTTTAAGTTCAGACTCTGAATTCTTATGGAATCTGACTTCGAACATTCTATGTTCAGACTGTGAATTCTCATGAATTCTACCTCTGAACATTGTATGTTCAGACTCTAAATTCTAATGAATTCGGAATCTGAACAATGTATGTTCTGACTCCGAATTCTCATGAACAGTGACTCTGAACCTTTTATGATCAGGTTCTGAATTCTTCTGAATCCAGATTCAAAATTTCCTTGAAATTTAGACTCCAGAATTCTATAGATTTCAAGATCCTAATTCCTTAGAAAAGAGAATCTTAATTGTCTTGTATTATAGACAATGTATGTGTTTTTGGTTAGAATTCAAACTTTTATTTTCATGTATTCAGAATATTTGAATTTAGTTATGTAACCATATTTTTCTTACATTTTTTTGGTTATAAAATGATGTCGTTCACTCAGTTTCTAACTAACCGTTGATTAAGTGACACGTATATAGGTCCCTCCGAAATTCAAGGAAAAATATGACTGTTTGAGTAGGGAGCTCACCATTGAAGGCGTGCCAATAAATAGAATCTCATTTGAAAGATCTCAACACGGTTCTATGACTCTAGAGATTACATGATATTGAAGTGATTTCTAGAGGGAGACTCTCTTTCTCAGAGTGTACTTAACATCTTGTTCAGAATTTCCTCATGCAACTCTGAATGTTACTGAGTACATTCTAGGGCTTCCAGGGACTGGAAGATAGAGGTGTCGACTACCTTAAAGTTCGAGGACTACTCTGGTGAGGAATAAAGAGGTGCCGACTACCTTGAAGTTGAGGGCTTGCGAGGATAGCATGACAGTCTCTGATCTTCATATCGAGGGCTTACCCTTGTGTGGGTAAGACATAAATTCATGAAAGTATAAATCAAGGGACGTTTATCCACGGTTTTTGGATACCCTTCACTTTGGGTTAAAAGACTTACTACTTGTTAATTGTTTATTTCAAGGGTGTCGTTGTATTTTGATTGTTAAAGAATGTATAACTATCTTATACTTCTTTATACTAGTATACACTGTTTTTGTAAGAATCAATACGCTTTAAGATAGAATATTTATCTTTGTAATCTTTTTATATGTTTCATTTTCTAGAACCATCTTTTCCAGAGTCACTTTCTCAGAATCATATTTTCAGGATCTAGAATGTGTGTAGAACTAGCTGTTTTGTGAGTTACCTAGTTTAACCTTGATAAACATAATAACATTTAAATGTTCTAATGGATTTTTTTAAAAGTATACAATTAAACCCCTATTGTATTTTGACCATTATTATATACTTAATTTAGTGTCTATATTATTTCTATCCAACATTTGGTATTATAGAGTATGTCATACTCCACATACCATCTCAGCAATTGGTATCAGAGCATTGGTTCAATATGAATTAATCCCACGATTTGATTCAGAAGAGAATTCATATTCTTCTTATTTTTTGGAATTATATTTTCATACTCATAAATTTCAGATTCACTCTCTTGTTCTATATTTCCCTTATTGTGGAATATTTTCCTTGTTTACAAAATTTTATTACTAACACGTTTGTGTGAATTTTTTTAAATGGAAGGAATAAATGTTGGTTCCAATTGAAAACCTAAATCCAACAATACCGCCTATTTTTTATGGGAATGATTATGAATATTAGAGAGATCACATGAATACATTCATTATCAATACTAGAGTAGATAATTTTTTTATTCTTACTGGAGGTTATAAAATCCCTGACAAGGAAGTAAGTACCTTCACCAATCAAGAAAAGCATGAATATCAACTGAATTATAAGGTATACAATGATTTTCTTTGTTCCATGACTAGAAATATATATCGCCAAATTTCATCATGTGAAGAAACAATTTTTATATGGAAAAAACATTAAGTTACACACATTGTAGATTCCAATGTTATTGAAACAAAAATAGCCATGATCAGAGCTGAATATCATGTTTTTTTCTTTCCTTATGGAGAAACCATATGTAAGGTGAAACAAGATTCATGAATATTTTCAATATTTTACAATCTATGGGTGAGAAAGGATTATATGATGAATCCATTTTTGATAAGATCATTGACATCATGCCCAATGAGTTGGAGTCCAAGAGGACATCAATTTATGAGAAGAGAATGGTTACTCATATTTCTCTTGATGAGATTTTTGGAACTCCTCTTCAATATGAGACTAGAATTAAGAGAGATACTAAGAATGTTAAGTAGAAGAATTGAAATGGCAGTGTTTTTTTTACTAAAACATCAAATCATATAAAAGCCATGTCTTCTGAGAGAGTTACAAGGTCCAAATCTAATAAGGGTTTTATACAATCAGAATCTAGTGGAAGTGAATATTAAAAAAATGAACTAGCCAATCATACGTGAAGGATGAACAAGATTGTTGTTCAGAGGAACTTTTAATCCCAATATAAGAAGATTTAAAGAAAATATAATAACGATTCAGAAGTTTCATGTTATGAATGCAAGAGAGCTGGACATATAAGACCTAATTTTTCTATGCTTAAAAGAAAGGAAATAAAGGAATAGAATTCTGAGATAAAGAGAAAGAAGTAATAAAAATCTAAAGCTAAAAAAGTTTTGAAAGTTAATGACACCTAGAGTGCCCATGGTGGAGACTCTTCATATTAATCATCAGATTATGAATCTTCATGGACTGAAGAATCTTCTTCTAATAGTCAGACTCCCTATTGACAATCATTTCTTAATGGCTAAGGTACAAAATGCTGAATCAATGACCATTGTTTAATTAATTGGAAATTATAGTAATGATCAATACTGTGAATCTTCAGATGAATAATCTTCTTCTAATGAAGTTAATACTTTACCTACCTGTGAAGGAGTTTCTAGGTTTTCTAATCTTCTTGAGAAAAAAATTCAAAAGTCAACAGAATTCTTGATTATAAAAATTCTATTATTTCTATACTTACTAATGAAATATCAGGTCTTTCTAAAGACCATGATAAAAAACTCTTTCTTTTGAAAATATTTCAAGAAAACGCAAGGAAGTAAATTCTGAGAAGGATAAACATTTAAAAGATCTAGAAAATGTAATTTCTAAGAAAAATGTTTTCGATCCTAACTATAGTTCTAAAGATAACGTTTTTGAAGAAAAGAACATAATTATTAGACTAAATTCAGAATTTTTTTCCTTGATAAAGTTTTTTTCAAACTTTACCTTAGTTAAATAAAATTTTGATAAAATGTATTCACAAATCCGACCTCTAAGGAATAATTTTGGTTTTGGATATACTTGTTTTAAACCAATTTTTAGTAACAATTATTTTGTTCCTCAAAGTGCTTAATTATGCACTGTGTGTCAGTGTGGTGGATACTAGGAAAAAAACTATTCCCTAAACAAAACTATGTCCTTGGGATTTCATAAATCCAATTTTTCTAAGAAAATGTGGGTGCCTAAAATTTTGTATTATGAAATTTCTAGATCCAAGAATTTTTTGGTGTCGAATGTCTAACACTCTTATTTTCAAAACAATGTAAAGAAAGTACCAAGATAAATATGTGGTACATGGATAGTGGATGTTCCCAGCATATGACTAGTAACAATAACTTCTTTGAAAAGATTATCAAGATGAATGGAGGGAAAGTAACTTTTAAAGATAATGCTAAGGGAGAAATTATTGGTATAGGTAACATCGTTCTTCTTGGAAAAACATTGATTTCAAATGTATTATTTTTTAAGTGTCTTAAGGACAACCTCATTAGCATAATTCAATTATGTGATGTAGGTTACCTTGTGAATTATAGGAATGACATGTTTTTAGTACAAAATTCAATGAATAGTATATTCGTTCTGCCAATAGGCAAGAGAATGTTTATACACTAAACATAGAATACCTTAGGAGCCAAGACATGAATTTCCTTAGTGAAATGGAATACCATTCTTGGTTTTTTCATAGAAGTTTAAGCCACTATAACCATAGGAAAGTATGTAAACTCTCTAAGAAAAGATTTTTTAATGATCTACCTGAGCATAGATTTGATTCATCAAAAGTATGTGATCCTTGTCAATATATCTTGAAACATAAATCAAGTTTTAAATCAGTTGGTGAAGTCTCAAAAACTGATGCATTTTAGATAGTGCATATAGATCTTTTTGGACCATCACAGACTAGATCAATGAAGGTAAGTATTACGTATTTTTCCTAGGTGATTATTACACTATATTTACGTGGGTCTATTTTCTAGCAACGACATATGCAGCTTTTTCTTATTTCAAAAGTTTTAGAGACCATGTTAAAAATGATAAAAACTTTCATTTGATAACTATTTATAGTGATCATGGAGGAGAATTTAAAATTCTGATTTTGAAACCTTTTTTTAGTACAAAAGGCATTAATCATAACTTCTCAACAACTAGAACACCTAAACAGAATGATATTGTTGAACAAATAAATATATTTCTTTAAAAGATAAGAAGAACCATGTTGAGTGAGTTCTCTATAGCCAAACATTTTTTGGGTTGGAGTTGTAAGAACATCTTGTTATATTATAAAAATGTTTTGATTAGACCTTTTCTTAATAAAACTCATTATGGGTTTTGGAATGGTATAAAACCTAGACTTTCCTACATTAAAGATTTTGGTTGCAAAGTATTAATTCTGAATACTAAAGACAATCTTCACAAATTCGCACCAAAATCCGATAAAATAATTTTCTGAGGCTACTCCATAACATAGAAGGCTTGTAGTTTAAAAAAACACTTGTACTGTTGAAGAGACAATACATGTCAAATTTGATGAAATTGATCCCTTTGTTTTTCAACAACCCCAACCTACATCTTCGTATGTGTTCTCAAAAACTGATTATCAACCCATGATAGAATATCCTTTTGACAAGGAAAATGTCCAAGAAGATAATTCTGAAACATTTCCCCCAGAATATTTTCTACCCAATGTTAATGAACATGTTTTACAAAACAAAAATAAGTTGTTTCAAAATAATCATCCCGGTGATAGTATTATTAGTGATGTGAATAAACATGTAAGGACTATATGTTCCTTATGGAATGAAGAAGAACATATATAATTCTTTTCCCAATTAGAACCAGAAATCACTAATGAATGTTTATGTGATAATGATGGGATAAAATCTATTCAAGATAAACTATATGAAATCAAAAGGAATAAAGTATTGACCTTGGTTGAAAGACCAAAGGAAACTTCTATTATTGAAGTCAAATGGGTCTTCAGAAATAAGTGTGATGTAAAATGGAATCATAGTAAGAAATAATGATAGATTGGTTTATAAAGGATATAATCAACAAGAAGGAATAGAATATGAAGAATCCTATGATCTAATATCTAGACTTGAATATAATTGTATTCTATATAGCTTTGCAGCATTCTTCAATTTCAAAATTTTTCAAATGGATGTGAAATGTGGTTTCCTTAATGGTTCTGTTCAAGATGATGTTTTTTAGAACAACCTCCTGCTTTTCCAGATACAAACATCAAAAACATGTTTATAAACATACCAAAGAATTGTATGGACTTAATTAAGCCCCTCGAGCTGGGTATGATTTCCTTACTAGATTTTTACTTCAAAATAATTTTGTTAAGGGAAATGCAGATCCAACCATTTATATAATGAATGATTAGAAAGATTTTTTGATCGTGAAAATTTATGTTGATGAAATTAGATTTGGTTCAACTCAGCAATTTTTAATTAATTACTTTGAGGATCTAATCAAATCAGAGTATGAAATGAGTGTGATGGGTGAGTTAAAATTTTTCCTTGCTTTTCAGATTTCTCAAAAACCAGAAGGAATCTATATATACCAACATAAGTATATTAAATATCTTATTAAAAAGTATGGATATGAAAAAACTAAGAGTATAAGTACTTCCCTTGGTACCTCAATCACTCTTGATCTTGAGGAAGCTGGGAAACTAATAGATCAAACATCTTTTAGTGGTATTATAGGATGTTTACTTTACTTGACAGCTAGTCATCCAAGCATAAGGTTTTCAGTATGCTTATGTTCAAGATATCAATATAATCCTATGGAATCTCATTTAAATACAGTGAGAAGAATCTTTCGCTACTTAAAGGGAACCATGGAATTACAACTCTTTTATACTTCTGGAAATGATTTTATTCTACAACGTTTATCAGATGCTGACATTGGTGGATGTAGAATGGATAGAAAGAGTACATCTGGAACTTTTCATTTATTAGCAAATTCCTTAGTTTCTTTTTCCATGTTAGAAGAAACACTCAGTAGAACATTCCATTGCTAAAACTGAATATGTAGTAGCTGGATATTGTTGTGCTCAACTGATGTGGATGAAACACAAACTCACAGACTATGGTATGAGTTTTACGAAAACATAAATTTTGTGTGATAATACTAGTTCCATTTCTTTAAAAAAACCATGAAAATTACTTTCATGAAAAACAAATAGATATTAGGAATCACTTTCATATAGATGACACACAAAAAGGATATATCTTTAATCAATTTATTGGTACAGAAGATCAACTTGATGATATTTTCAGATCATATTTACCCTCCGATAGATTGTAATACATTAAACAAGAGTTAGGAATGATAATCATAAGGTAATAATCTTCTTTAAATTTCTGTTGAAATCAATATCATTACATTAATAAACACCTTTCCATAGGAGGAGTATATTTGTTTGTTAGTTTTTTAGAAAATTTCATAAAGGAAATTTTTCATAGTCAGATTATGAAAACTTTTCGCAATGAAAAATTTTGTAATGAAGATTTTTGTACTCAAAATTTTGGTAATGAAGCTTTTCGTACTCAAAATTTTCATAATTAAGATTTTCAAACCCAAATTTTTTGGTAATGAATATTTTCTTACTCAAAATTTTCATAATGGAGTTTTTCCTTTATCAAAAGTTTTCCGAATCTAATGTTCCTCAAGAAAATTTTTTCCCTCAAAACGAATAATCTTCCTAGCAATCCGAAAGGACTGTTTCCTTTTTGATGTTCTTGTAATAATTATTTAGTTGCTGGTATTTTCATTTTTTAATAAAAATCAGATTCTATTTTCCTTACATCGGAATATTTTAATTAAAAACCTCAAAATATTGGATTCGTTCAAGATTTCCTTGCGGCTATAATATCAATTGGAAGATCTGATCAAAAGGATTTTCAGCCATTCGGTAGAGATTGGAAGTTGAGTCATCACATCCAACACCTATATAAAGGACCCCCGAATGATTGTCCCACATCGATCTCAATATTTCGTGTGATGAAGTTCTAACCCTCTACTTAAGCCTTTTCTGAACTTCTCAAAGATTCTCAATTCCGAATGTCTGTAGAAGAATCCTCTTAGAAAGATATGTTTACTATAAAGACATTTACGGAGTTGTAGGTGTATAAATAATGGTTGGTGCATCTGAACTTATTCAATAAGTATGATTCTAAAATTTCAAAGAACATTAAGTGGAATAGATGGGAGAGAATTTTTATATCCAAGCTAGGGGCTCAAGATTTGGTGTATCAGGATCTAATAATAGTGTTTTATGACTCGGTCAGTTTCTTTAAGGAACAAGGAAGATAGAATTTTTTCATCAAATGCAATATAATGACCTATGCTCTTTCATACACATACGAAGCTAGCTTAGTTAGAGTTCCATATGAAGGAGAAGCTGAATTTTGTTTTCATAAGTTGCCGGATGTTCAAGGTAGTTTTGTAAACGTGAAAGCAATGGAGTTCCTTGGTCTTACAGATGTCAAGACTCTGATGATTTCTCACCTCTCTACAAATAATCAGATCATTCAACTATGGGTGTAAGGATTTATCATTCTGAGAAAAGGTGACAATGAAACATTGAAGAAGAGTGATTTGTACATTCTTGATTTTCTAGATAACCTGAGGAAGGTTAATTTGGTTAATCATATTCTGATTACGATCTATAATAACAATAATTGATATCGGAAGGCTCATATTATCATGTACCCGACCATTCATTCTAATTCTATTGTGATGTGAATAGAATCATTCAAAATACCTTGCAGTTTAAAACCTAGAAATTGAAAAGTCATGGTAGTAAATGATGATACTTTCAAAAAGTTGAACATTGGTTTTCCCAACAACTCCGGAGAACTTTATTCCTTACCTGAGGAGGATGTTAAAGCTGTTCCAAAGAAACAGGAAGTGTATGAATCGTCAATAATGGTTGCAAAGAAGAGGAAGTTGAATGGAGTAGATGAAGAAGGGAAAATCCCAAAAGCTATGGAAGTCCAATCCGAACCTCCAAAACCTAAGAAACCAAAATCTTATCCAGATGAGGTTATAGAAAAATGGGGGGAAGATAAGAAAAAACATAAGGAAGCAGAGCCATAGTTTGTCTTGGACCTTGCTGAAGTAAAATCCCTAAAGGAGAATACATCTAATTATCTTGAAAGGGAAGATAAGGAAAAGAAGCAAAAGAATAAAATGAATGAAGTAGAGATTGTTCAATCTCATTTGAAGTCTACTGAGAAAGCATCCGAGAGTATCCCAGTACCAAAAACATTCATGATAGAAGCATTACATAATACTCCAGGTAAAAAATTTATTAGTCCATAAAAGGTGAACGAAAAAAAAGAAATTGAAAAAATTGCGGAAGTTGTAGATGAAGAAGAATGCAGTGGTGATACTAAGGATCTCAGAATGAAAGTGGAAGACTTTCATGAGAAAGAAAGTCTATCCAAGAATTTGTCGATCCGAACTTCTGAGGTAGAATCATCAAAGTTGGATACACCTTGGAAAGATTAGAAAGAAAAGGATGAGAAAGCTAAAGATGAATTCAATAAGCTGTCTGAGGAAGAATGTTTTAATCAGCATTTTATTCATCCCGAAGATGCTAATTCAAGAGATGAGAAGGATAAGGTAGATGAAGATAAAATTGTTCAGCTGTCTAATAGTGAACATAAATCTCTGGATGAGGAAGCCATTCTGAGATGTGATAAAGGAAAAAATGTGGTAGTTGAGACACCTACCAACACTGTTGGGAAGAAAAAATAAGTTGGTGGATCTTTAACGTGGTAAATTTCTGAGCTAGAGAAAGTACCTTCTCTATGAGATGTCTCAAATTCATAATAATCATCTCTATAACATTATTTCATTGTCCAATCATTGAAAAAGTTAGTTGGGACCATTTCGATTTTCCCAAGTATATACTCTATATGCCAGATGATTCAACACACACTAAATCAGAAATCATAATCAGGTTCCATGGTGATGGATAAGTGTGTCAAGTAGGAGGCTGATTTTAAGAATTTCTTCATTCACTATGATGCCGAAAAAAGTTCATGTAAGAAAATGGTTGGCTGGTCAAATAATACAGTTGAATATTTGAGAGAACTTGATGAGTTTCAAGATGGTGTCAAGGAGGATTTTGATATAATATATGGTACGATCAAGGATATCACAAATATCTTTGAGGAAAAATTGACCATTGAGAAGAATACTCGGATTCAAGAAGTGAAGGATTTGAATGGGAAGTTGTGTTCTGTTTCCCAAAGCTGTAATAGAGAAAGGGATCTTCAGATTGAGATTTAATAAAAAAAATTCCACCAGGAAGAAGTCCTGAAGGCTTAGTAAGAGGTTCTCAAGGTTTAGGAAGAAATAATCAAGGCTTTAAAAAAGAAAAATGAAGATCATGAACAGATTCTTAAGCGAGCAGAGGAAGATCATAAGGAGCTCAAAAAGCTGAAGACTATAGTCAAGACGTTGATACCGAAGGAAAATGAAGGATAACTGTGTTCCAATCTGATATTTTGTTGTATTTTTCTTCCTTTTACAAATTCTTTCTAATAATAATGTAATGTTTGGTTGATTTCCTTTTTGATATGTTGTACTAATCTTTCTGGGTCCATAATTTATTTCCCATTCCCTAAAATTCTTTTTGAAAATCACGAAGGGGGAGAATGTAAAAAATACTATTTAAAGAAGAAATAGATCTAAGTGAGGGGGAGTTTATCTAAGTGGAAGTTTACAATAAAGAGATTTTTGTAATCGAGATAATGAAAAATATCATTCTGGAAATATATAATATGATCCTTGGTGTTCCAATTCTTTTGGGGAGTTAGTTGTATACATCATTTCCCTTATGATAAGGGAGATAAGTTATATTTTCAATGTCTAAGAAAAATATTTTCTAAGTCCTTTTATTCTTTTTTTGTAAGGTTGTTTGAGCTTTCCAAAAAGGGGGAGATTGTTGATTCAATAAGGTTTTCCTTATGAATTTTCAATTTCTTTATTTTTGAGGGGATTGTTATGTCAATATGGTTTCCTTATGACTTTACTATTCCTTCTTGTTTTGAAAATCAGAAACACCTTACCTCAACGAATATTTTTTTACTCTATGTTTTACTTCTATAAGAAAAATTGTCCTTCCCTGAGGAAATTTATCCTCACCTTATTTTTTCATTGTTCACCATCATGACAAAGTGTAAAATTCAGTTTCATGTCTAAAACCTCAGAATCATATAATACATAGATAAATAGAATTCTATTTTCAGGATCTGAATTCAGACTCTGAGATCTTTGAATTCAGATTCCAAACTCTTATGAGTTCTAACTTCGAGTTCTCTGAATTTAGACTTCCAAAATTGTAAGTTCAGACTCCGAATTCTCATGAATTTTGAAACCAAACATTGTATGTTTATACTCTGAATTTTCATGAATTTTGACTCCAATCATTGTAAGTTCAGACAGTAAATTATCATGAATTATGACTCCGATATTTTAATGTTTTGAATGAAAATTCTCATGAACTCTTACTCTGACCATTGTAAGATCAGACTCTAAATTCTCATGAATGCTGACTCTGAAAATTGTAAGTTAAGAATCTAAATTCTAATGAATCTAGACTCTAAAATTTTTATGTTCTGTCTCCAAATTCTCAGGAACACTATCTCCAAACATTGTAAGTTTATGTTTTGAATTATTGGGAATCCAGATTCTGAATTTCCTTGAAATTCAGACTTTGGAATTTTATAGAGTTCAGGTAAATAATTCCTAAGAAAAAAGAATCTGAACATCCTTGTATTATATACACCGTATGCATTTTTTGTTAGACTCCAAACATTTATTTTCTTACATTTCGAATATTTGATTTTGGTTATGTAACCATAATTTTTCTTAAACTTGTTTAGTTATAAAATAATGTCATTCATTCAATTACTAACTAACTGTTGTTTTAGTGATACATGTATAGGTCCCTCTGAAATTCAAGGAAAAATATGACCGTTGGAGGAGGGAACTGACCATTAATGTCGTGCCTATAAATAGGAGGTCATTTTAAAGTGATCAACACAGTTCTATGACTCTATAGATTACATTCTATTGAAGTGATTTCTAGAGAGAGACTCTCATGCATTGTGCATACTGAATATCTTGTTCAGAATTTCTTCGTGCGGCTCTTAATGTTGATGAGTACATTTGAGGGCTTCCGAGGATAGGAAGACAGAGGTGCTAACAATCTTAAAGTTTGAGGTCTTCCTTGCTGAGTAAGAGAGTGGTGCCAACTACCTTGAAGGCGAGGGCATGTGGGGATAGCAAGTCAGACATCGATCTCTATATCGAGGGTTGACCCTTGAATGGGAAAAACAAACTTTATTGAAACTATAAATCAAGGGATCTTTATCCAATGATGTTGGATACCATTCTCATTGTGTAAAAAGACTTACTAATTGTTACTTTTTTCCCATTTTCCACTGTATATTGATTTTTAATGAAAAGTGTTGGGAAAACAACCCTCAAGGTATCATTAAAGAATTTTTGAGGTGACTGTGTTTGTTGACAAAGTGGACATCTATTTTGAGATTGTAGACAATGAAAAGCATGAAATACAAATTTGTTAACAAAGGGGATTTCATAGTGGCATGTCAAGTTCAAGGACTGTGGTTAACAATCCATGTTTGTTTCAAGATGGTCGAAAAAGGAATGGATAATCTGGAGGCTGTACAAAAAGAGCAGATACAAGGTGGCACTGTTTTCCTATGTTTTCCAAAATTTCGGGCCTGAAAATAGAAAAATGAAGAAAAGTGGTTTTTGACAAAGGGACTTATGAGACGATGACTTGAAAGAGAGGAAACTTGCACGCCATCTGTTTTTGAAGATCAAGACATCAAAAAATGGAAAAGGAATAAGGGTCGCGCAAGTTTTATTGTTGGTCGCGCATGTGATTTGCGCGGTAGAGACGTGCACGTCGAAACTTAAACGCTGAGGGGAGACTTGCGCGCTGTCGCGTTGGGTGTCTAAATGCCTATAAATACAGGTCGAACCCTCTTCATTCTTTGAAGAGTTAAAGACATAGAGAAAATCAGAGCTCCAGTCACGCAGGTGTTGTGGTCGTGCAAGCGGTGTGTGGTCGCAAAAGTAGAGGTTGCGGACCATGTGATAGTTGCACGCACAAGGTGGTCTGGGAGAGGAAGGAAGAGCATGGCGCAAGTTTGGAGTTGAAGAAGCTTAGGTCGCGCAAGTGGTTGAGGTGGACATGCGTGCTAGTTTTGACATTCATGATGAGACTTTCACACCGGTTAAGGGAAGGGTGCCATGTAAGGTTGATTCTATAGCAGTGATTTAGGGCCACGTGGATGCTGGAAGATTGCCCGATTCCTTTGGTGAAAAGATAGATTCATCTACGGGTGAAAGTTTGACTTCAACAGAGCATCCAAAGACAACAGAGGATATATTCATTAGTGATAATGAAGAGGCCTTCAAGTATATAAACTATGAGTGGATCCTTTCCAGAGTAGTCAGTAAAGGAAGAGGAAGAAAGTGATCCTCTCCACTGGCAGTGAGCCAAAGAGAGAGAGATAGGGAGTGACCCTTGGGAAAGTAGTGAGCTGACCCTAATCCTTGTAAAGGCAGTGATCCTAGGCATAGAAGTGATCTTGGATGAACTTTGTAACCAGCAGTGTGTTTTTAGTGAATTGGTACATCGGCACATTGTCGGTGTATGCTCCTGGGACGTAGCCCAGTGAGGCTGAACCAAGTAGAAATCTTTGTGTCTTGTGTATTCTTTAGTTTCTTTTTATACATTTCTATAGTAAAGAGAGAGAAGTGGGTCTTACATAACAGTGAGACAAGATCAATAGGGGTGGTTGTTTTAATCTTTCATACCTTGATTCACCCCCCCCCCCCTCTCAGGGTGTTCGGCCTTGTGGAAATTACAATTGGTATCAGAGAGAAGGTTAATATCTGCGATTCTCTCTCAAATGGAGGTTACCAATCATAAAGGTATTATGATCTTTGACGGGAACAATTTTTAGCTATGGATGAATCAGATGCAATACTACTTTGGATTATTAAGAAAGGATGTGTTCACAATAGCCATGCATGGAATAACAACTGATATTAATAGTGGTGCTTTATCCGAAGCTGAGCGTAGAGAGTTGGATGCTGATTCCAAATTAATCAATGCCTTAGAGGGATCCCTATCCAATCATATATATACAAAGGTGATGTCTTGAAAAAAATCACATGCCATGTGGGAAAAGTAATTGAATATATATGAAGGGGATACTCATGTCAGAGAGGCAATGCTGCAAGTGTTGGGGAACAAGTATGAAGATCTAAGAATGAAACTGAATGAGTATGTTGATGCATTATTAAATAGGTTAAATGTTTTAGTGGAAGACATGCGAGGTCTTGGAGAAGTTATTGAAGACATAAAAATTTTGAAGTGCATCATGAGTAAACTTTCACCTCGGTTCAATCTGAATGTTTATGTTTTGGAAGATAAAGACCCGAAAGAGCTGACATTGGATAACCTACCCAACACCCTTATTGAATATGAAATGAGAAATGATGATAATGTTGTTTTGGAAAAGGGGTAATCCAAAGAGGTGGCATTTAAGACCATAAAAATCACCCCATTAAAGAATATTTGGAGAAGAAGAGACAGATGTGGTAATGTCATTACTCTCATCAAATTTTCAAAGAGGAAAAGGAAATTTTAATGGGAAACTTCCACTAGTCTGTTTTCAATGTCGAAAGGTTGGTCATCTTGCATAAAGGTGTCACAAAATATTCCAAGAAGATGATGAGGTCGAAGAAGTCAAAATTTCCCAGAAGAAGTCATCTGCCTATGGAAAAAGCAAGAAATAATTCATCAGAAATTTATTTAAGAAGAAAAATCTACTTTAAAAAGAATGCGACAATTTATATGAGTCTGAAGCTGAGGAGGTTGAAAAGATAGAGAATTTCAATGATCGTGGAGAAAATGCTATGGTCGCAGTCATTGGTAGTTCTCAGGAGAAGACTGAAACTGATGGTGATGATGAAGAAGAATAAGTTTAAGTAAGAATAGATATGAAAGCTGAGTTAGAGGCTACTTTTTAGGAGATAAATGTTTAGAGAGACAAAAAAATAAATCTAAAAAAGTTGTTCATGATTCCAAACACTATATGTAGCAGTAGGAAGAAGAGAAGTTTGAGTAGATAGAAGAAATTGATAAACTCACGTTTTCAACACCAGAGAATTCAGAATTATTTTGTGAGTATAAGCTCAAGATTGAAGAACATAAAATAGTGATTGATGGATTGAATAGAAAAGTGAATGATCAAATCAAGTGTATCGAAGAGCTTGTAGAAGAAGTGGTCAGTCTGTGATGAAAAATGAAGGATCAAGAAAAACAATTGACCACCAATGTGATATCAGAAGAGAAGGTCATTCAGAAGTCATAAAAGATGAAACAGGAGAATAGTAGTTCAGCAGGAAAGAAGCAGCAATTGAGCTCAAATGTTAAGGCTGATATGATGATTAATCAGAAGCAGAAATTAGTGAAAATTGATGAAAGACCACAAGAACCCATCTTGAGATTGAAGGATGATTCAGGAACAACGAAAAATCAGAATATTTAGAGATATAAAGGGGAAGCTCGTAGATAAGTGACACACATGAAAGCTCCTTACATTAGGTGCTATCTCTGTGGAAATATGGGACACTCACAAAATGTATGTTCTATAGCCAAGAGATACCGAAGGGAACAAGAACAACAGTGGAAGCCAAATAGAGATCTATATTATAGAACATCCTTTGAATTTCACTGTTTATGGTGTAGAGGATTTGGTCACATGGATAGATATTGGACATCAATCATATAAAAGAATGTGCCAAAGAAAAACTCGAGCAGTCGTAAGCATCAAGTTAGGGAATCATCAAGTTATCTGAAAACGAAAAATCGATTTGCAGCTGTACAGGATGAAGCTTGTCCATCACACTCTAAGGAAGATCATGTTCTCCAAACCACACCAGGTGTGAATTCTATGACATGGATCAAAAAGAAAAAGGTTGAGAAGGTAGAAGTTGTGGAAATATC
Source organism: Viscum album (assembly GCA_963277665.1). NCBI lineage: Eukaryota > Viridiplantae > Streptophyta > Magnoliopsida > Santalales > Viscaceae > Viscum > Viscum album. The sequence goes on along the minus strand of OY728132.1, from coordinate 1,677,217,871 downwards.
CCATAATGCTTCAGATCATTCAGGAGTATGGATCCTTGATAATGGTTTCACATCCCATATGAAAGGGAACAAGTATCTAATTACATGAATTAAATATGAAAAAGAATGTGTTGTCAGGTTTGGGACCGATGAAGGGCTGAAGATTATTGGTTCCGGAAATGATAAATTTGTGGGAATGGAAATGAGATGTGCTGATATCTTGGTAGTAGAGGGCCTCAGTCATAACATGCTCAGTGCCAGTCAACTATATGACTCTAGGCACTCTATCCGATTTACCATGAAGATGTATATTATGAAAGGAAAAGATGAAGTAGTTGTTCTATAGTGAAAAAAGGGAAAAGGGAAATCTGTACCTTGTAAGTGGGGATGAAGATATGTGTCTCTCATCTAGAGAGGAAGAAAACAAGATGTCGCATACGTGACTTGGTCATCTATGTCAACCATCCATTGATGATCTTGTAAAGTGTGATGCAGCTAGAGACCTTCCCAAATTATCACGTGATCACACTCATATGTGTTATTCTTGCATATAAGGGAAGATCATTAGAAGGACATACAAGCCCAACGAACAGAAATCAAACAGGGTGCTTGAATTAGTGCATGATAATGTTTGTGGACATATCCCACCATCAGCCATAAATGGGCAAAGGTACTATGTCATTTTCATTGGTGATTATAGAAGAATGGAATAGTTATTTGTCATTACCCATAAGACAGAATTTTTCAGTTTTATTAAGCAGTATAGGAGGGAATCAGAAAGGATGCTTGGGAAAAAAATTATGATGATTTGTACTGATAACGGTACCGAATTCACAAACAGTCTAGTATAAGACTATATCGAGAAACATGGGATAAGGCATCAAGTTTCATCAGTGAGAACTCCCCAATAAAATGGAGTAGTTGAGAGGAGAAATCTGATCATCAACAACATGGCTAAAAAAATGCTTATTGAAAAGGACCTACCGGAGAAATTTTGGAAGGAAGCAGTTTTGACATCAGGCTATATTACAAACAGGGCTCTGTTGTGTCTGAAAGAAGGGAAGACACCATATGAAATGTGGTATGGAATGAATCCAACTTTTAAATATTTTTAAATCTTTTAAAGTATGTGTTTAATTATCAAAAAAGAAAATCAAAGGAAGTTTGAGTCAAGAGGATATTAGGGGATATTCTTTGGCTACTCAAGTAAAATAAAAGCGTATAAATACTTCAACAAAAGGCTGGAAATAATTGTTGAGAGAAATGATGTCACTATAGTAGAATATGAACAAAATACTCAACGACTCAACGAAAAGTTTATGAATGAATTTTATGAGGAGGAAAGAAACACAGGAGGAGAAGAAGTGGGTGATGCTTATTCAGAAGAAGACACTGATGATGAACAAGAAAGTGTCAAGTCTGTGTCTGCAAGGAAACCAATGAGGTGAGCTGAAATTGATAGACAGAATATCATTGGTGATTAGGAAGCTCTAGTTCAGACAAGGCGAATGAAGTCACTGCAGCAGACATCTTTCCTATCTCAGAAAGAGCTGAAATCCATTTCTTATGAATATGAAGATGAAAACTAGGTTCAGGCTATGAATGAAGAGCTTGATCAAATTGAGAAGAACCAGACATGGGAGATTGTTTCGATGCCCGCAAATAAGAACGTCATCGAGAATAAATGTGTATTTTGCAACAATATGAACAAATATGGAATGTTGATTTGAAACAAATCACAATTGGTGTGCAATGGATACTCCCAAATAGATTGTATTGATGCTGATGAGACATTTGCACTAGTTTCAAGGCTAGAGACAATCAGATTATTTTAAGACATATCATTACAAAGAAAGTTCAATGTGTTCCAGATGGATGTCAAATCTTCATTTCGATTTGGGGTTCTAGAATTAGAGATGTAAATTGAATAGCCAGATGGCTTTCTCATTCACGAGGATGAGAACATGGTTTCCAGGCTATAGAATGAATTTTGTGGGCTAAAACAGGCACCAAGAGCATGGTACTCAAGGCTTGATCAGTACTTGAAGAAGCTTGGTTTCTAGAATGGGGGAGTTGATTACAATCTTTATTTTAGCAATGATAGTAATCAAAGTATGATGGTGTTGGATTATGTTGATGACATAATATTTTTCGGATCAGATGATGCTCAGTGCAGATAGTTTTCTGAATTCATGAAAAATGAGTATGAAATGTCAATGATTGGAGAGCTATCGTTTTTCCTTGGTCTATAAGTGACACAAGGAACGAATGGAACATTAATTTCTCAATCCAAATATGCAAAGGAGGATTTAAGAAGGTTTTTAATGGATAATTCCATGGAGATGAAGACTCCAGTTGCTACCCAGACGAAACTGTCCAATGATGAGGATGGTAAGGCCGTTGATATCACAGAATATAGGAAAATTATTTGACGTTTATTGAACATGACCGCCACAAGGTCTGATATTGTTTTCGCCGCATTCCAAGCAGTGATATATCAAAGTAATACCTATGAAAGCCACATTATTGAGTGAAAATAATACTTAGATATATCAAGGGCATGGTGGATTTTTTCTTTACATATAATGATAAATCTCAGATAGAGTTATTGGGATATACTAATGCCAATTGGGCCGGTTTAGTGGATGACAGGAAATCAACGTCTGGAAGTGCATTCTATCATGGTGGACTATTTATTTCTTGGTTAAGTTAGAATCAAAATTGCATTTCATTAAGCACTGCAAATGCTGAGTATATTGAGACCACTCATGCATTCACACAATTATTATGGATGAAACAACAACTTGAAGATATTGGAGTTGAAGTGATGTCTCTGATTGGAATCCAGTGGGATAACTCAAGTGCTATCAATCTTAGCAAATATCCCATACATCATTCAAAGACAAAGAACATACAAATAATGTATCATTTTATCAAGGAGAAGGTTGAGTAGGGAATCGTGAAGTTAGAGTATGTGCCTACCGAGCTACATGTGGCATACATTCTGACAAAGGCCTTACCCATGGAAGCTTTTGAGAGGCATCGACTGGCTTTAAGAGTTTATTCGACTCCCCTCACATGAAAGAGTGTGTATTTGGAACACCCCCCCTACTCGAGGTATAATGTGTGTTTTTCCATGTAACACCCCAATCTTCCACGATACACTTCTCTTTGAATAATATAGCAGCATGTGTTATACGCGACTTCGAGTTCTAACACAATGCGACTAATGAATGTAGTCATTATGAATAGAAATACCCAATTTTTGAAATTTTATAAATTTTACCTCTCAAAATAGACTTAATTTTTGGATTTGTCACATCGAAATTTGGCTACGGTTAAATTTTGGTTCTTTTTTGATAAATTTTATATTTTTATGAATAGTGAAAAGTAATACATTTTAATTACAAACAACTTTTTTAATCGAAAAATTTAACAGTGATAAATTATGAATTTGAGTTTTTTAAAGTATATTTAGAATATTGTTTTACCATTTAATAAAATTTTGTTCATTGGAAATTATTTCACATTTAAACCAGACATAAACAACTGTCAATCTTTTGATAGTTATTATCTCTTAAAAACAAGCTTTTTGTTTTTACAATGGGAATTAATTTTAAATTAATTTCTACCACTGATTTGTTTTGAATTTAGAAATATGGATTCCATATTTGGAATCAGGAGGTACAAATTTTGTAAATATGTAACTTTTATTTTTAGTCATTTTGAATAATTACTTCGGTAAATATTCTATTTACCATGGTTAAAGGGTATATCCGGAAAATAAGAGTAAAAAATAATATTATAATAATTATAAATTACCCAAAAAATGTCTTATATTTATTGGTTGATACATGTCTGAACATGGACATATTTGGGTTGATTTTGGGACCCCATAGAGCCACTTGTAGGTGATAAGGACACTTTATATTAATTATGTTAAAATAAATACAAAACTGACATAAGCATATATCTTTTAGAAAAAAAACTTTTACATAGGGTTATATTTGTTGGAATTTCTACTATAAATATTAATTAGAAAGATAGAAATATTTCATACATAATGGTATTTTATCTATAATTTTTAGACATTTAATAATTAAATTTATTTATGACAAAATAATGATGTAGTATTTTCTTTATTAATGAAAGAATCAAATAATTGGTATTATAAACGTTAAAATAAATATAATTTGAATGTTTTGATGACATCCATGAATTTTATTGGTTTATATGACATGATATTATTTCTTAAATGAATCTTTCTTGAATTAATAATGTTTTTAAGACTTTAACAAAAAGAAATTATTAAATAGTGTTATAATTGACATAAAAGTGTTTTTAAAACAAATATTATATTATTAATTGATATTATATTCCTAAAAATATAGGGTTCGTCCAAAAGACTTATATCATTATAGGTGTGTCATTAATGGACCACTTGGTGGACTCTTGGATGTATATAGTATGTTTATTAACTATATAATATAAAAATACAAAGTGACATGGTAAATGTCAAACTAATTAACTAAGAGTTAAAACTATAAGATAAGGTTAATACAGTGACCAAAACATTCTAAAACATATTGGTTGAGTGGTTTTCGACTTATCCTAACCTTAAACTTTAAATAATACACTTTGGAGCCATTAGAAACTGAATATGAATTTATTATAAAATAATATTTTTGGATTTTCCAAAGGTGGCCCTCAGCCCTCTTATAAAAGGGCACTCCCCCATCTCACTAATTCACACATTTAAAGCCTTTTGTATCGGCCAAACCCTTCCCAGATACTCTCTCAAATTCGCTAAATTCAACCTAGAGGCCTTATTTTGATCAGAAAGCCAACTTAAGGTGCCCTTTTGACCAAAACAAAAGGAAGAACCCGAAGAAGAGGTAATGTTTTCACCACCCTCTTTCAAGTTCCTTTCTTCTTCCAGTTCTTCTTTCTTTGTTATTTCCATTCTAAAATAATAACTTCACATCTTCTATATAAATTTATGTTATTATAAATATGGTACAACATTATTCAGTATTCTATCCATCCTTTGAATGACATTTCACCATACGTGCGTACGTATGACCTACCGTCTCCACATCGTGGTGCAATTGTTACTCAATATATTATTATTTGGATTTGTATAATAATGATGTAAAATTCATGTAAATAATAAATATAACATTATAATGATTATTTATATATGATATAACATCCAATTATATATTATTTTGATATCAAAAGAATGATATCATCGCTCGTGCGTACGTACGGACTACTGTCTCCACGAATGTGATAAGATTAATTCTCCATCGTATCCATTCAAGTATAATTATAATTTTATGAATAAAATTAATGTTTAAGGACTTGATATCATTCTGTATATGAATAATATACAACCTATCCATAACAAACACGGCTTATGTAACAAAACATATAAAATAAAATGAGTACGTTAACACCCAAAAGGACAATAATACTAAGATATTTTTAACAAAGCAATGATAAAAGATCATATTTGATATCATATTAATCTAAATGATTCTTGAATAATTTAATAAAAATTATTTCACCATTATACAGGAGGTTAACCTACCCCCATCCAAGGAAATGTACAAGGTAATGGGTTTTCATCTCCTCTTTATTCTCTTGAGAATCATGCCATATTGCCACTATTACCTTTTGTGTGCTGTAGGTACTGCCCATAATTGTATTCTTGGCTAATACACTTTAATTTATGTCTATTTACATATTCATAGTATGATTCCTCTTTCATGGGGTGTATGTTTCGTATGTTTCCAAATTGGAAAGTCTTTATTTCACAATCTCTTCATTACTTGAGGTTGTTTATACGCAATTATCTACTCGGTCCTCTTTATCATCCACATCCATGTATCTTAAAAATGTATTTAAAAATATTCTTACTATTTTACAGAATGTGGGTTAAAGTAATTTTTACCCTTTTTTACTTTTTTATAGGATGTTTATGAAGGAATCTTTCTGGCATTTTTCAAACAAGGACCTTTTTAACCATTTTGAATGAATTAAGGTAAGAATGTCTTATTTTAACTTATACAGCAGGTGTGACTATTTTTCCACCCTTATAAAAACCAAAAATCTTCCCTTACAAGATTATAACAATATTTTTAATGTAAATGATTTATTTTATAATTATGTGACTTTTAAATGATATCATAAAAGAGATATTTCTTTCAAATAGATTTGATTTCATCTATGTCAACATCCTTTGATGGATTTTAAGCTTATTTGAGGTTGAGATATTATGATACAAATAATCCATATTTTATTTATGGTTTTGTGATATTTTTGTCTTTGGATGAGTTATTTTTATTCCATTACTAATTAATGATTAATGTTTTTGCATTCTGTATGCTAGTTTTAATATGAATGATTATGTTATATTTCATCATCTTCTTAAGATGAATGTGTCAGACTAGTATGTTCTGGGTTGGGGTCCGGTAAATGTAAGCCCTCCGGGTTTGGGTCCAGTTACAGCAGACCCTCTGGGTTGGTGTCCAGTTATTATAGGCACTTGGGGTTGGTGTACGGTTATTAGAGGCACTCGGGGTTGGTGTCCGGTTATTAGAGGCACTCCGGGTTGGTGTCTGGTTATAAGAGGCACTCTGGGTTGGAGTCTAGTTACAGAGACTCTCCGGGAAGGAGTTCAGTTATAGAGTCTACCAGGGTTGGGTTCTGGTTACAGTTATCTCTTAGGTCTTGGCACGAGGCCTTGACACAGAAATTAATGTTCGGCATTATGCATTCCATCATTATGGATGTGGTTAGTGATATTGCATGTGATTATTCAACTAGTAGAATATCCATGTGAATAAGTAAATGGAATTAATTCATTTTATTTTTTCCATATTATGTTGAAGTCTAATTTTAAAAGTATTTTGTTTTAGTTATACACTTCCTTAAATGTTTATGCTTATTTATGAATGTTTCCGCTGTATTGTTATCCTTACTAAGCATCTGAGCTCACCCCTTTCTATGTTTTATTTTTTCCCATGATTCTAAGAAGTGTATTTTGATTGATATTCAAGGATAAGACAAGGGAATAATGGCATTCATAAAGGATTATTTATGTTGGTTTTTATGTTATAATGTGTAATGTAACATTATTATATGTAATCTATTTTCCAAGGATGCTAAACCAATCGGTCCTTTAGGACTTGATTCCTTGTAATCATGCCAATGTATTAAAATAATGCACAAACTTTGGGTAACTGGGGTTGGGGCATTACAGTTGGTATCAGAGGAAGTTTAGAAATAACCTTGTAAACTTGATTTAGATAAAATCTGATTAAAGCACATCGCCCGAAGATAGACATTGAGTATTAGTATATAAGAACATTCTAGAATTTTGGTATTGTAGTGATTTTTTGATTTTTCCAAGAAATACATCCCTGTATGGATACGAGCAGGTAGAGGGGGCTCTAGCACAGATGTACCTAGGGGTAAAACCTGAAAACACCACTTTGAGCTAGACTTGAACGGGAACTGGTGCATGACATCGGGCCTTGCTGCACTCTTGGTTACAACACTCCTGGGGGATATGCTTTGGATAATTCTCATTTTATTTACAAAACATTATGAAGGGATTATGATTATATACTTACTCAAAGAAAACATTTATATGATTATGGATTATATCCATAAACTGTTTAATTTATGTTATGTGTTTTACATGTACGAGATTAGGTATTTCTATTAATAAACTAATCTAGCGTATACCATTGTTTTAGAAATGGCGCCCAGTTGAAGGAATGAGAACTCCAACAATACAAATGATCTAAAGAGTAAGAAGGATCGTATCGTTCATGGTCCTAAGACAGAATTTAGAAGGGAAATAGTCTCCCACGTATTATAATCATATGAAGATATAGTATCATATATTGATAAGATAATTAAAGAATTCTCGGAGTCCAATGGCTTTTAAGGGAAGCCAGAGAAGAAAATGATGGTAGAAAGAAATAAAGATAAAGGGAAGAAGGTAAAGAAGTATTTTTCCATATGTTATAACTGTGGAAATAATCACATTGGAAAAATCTTGAAGGGAATGGGAGTATGTTATAAGTGTGGAGAAAAAGGACACCAAGTACGTGACTGCAAGTGTAAGAAAAAGGTTACGAATGTACAATTCTTCATCTGCAAGGAGTTTGTACACTACGTGAACCAATGTACCAGTCAAAAGACTATGCCACAAATGATGTTATTGGATAATAATCAAGTTATGATACTACCACATATGAAGAGGAATGACTAGTGTTCTTATGTTGTTATTTTGGAATTATTTCATTTAAGTGTTTATCAATGATGTTCTCGAAAAAAATAAGAATTGTACTGCAGTTCTATTTTATTGAGGATTTGAGATTTTATGGTTCTAAGAAAATTGACTCTACAATGAGTTAATTTTTTGGAAATTACATGGTTGAAGGAATGATAAACATTAATATGGTCCAAATATTGACGTACTGATTTTGGATTAAGATATGGCTGATTTGGGTAAATTATATTGGATATTCTTAAATAGCTTGAATCTGATTAATGATTTTTCATTATTAGATTTTTCAACATTTTTGATAGAAGGAGTATATTCAGTATTCTATAAAGAATAAGGGAGCATGAATGTAATCAATAAGGTTTTATGGTAATTCAGGATGTTAACATGTTTTAAAAGAATACATTGGGAATGTGTTCACAAGTTATTACATGGAAAAAAGGATCTTCATTGTGTTGAACTTCCTTATAAATTTTGGACCGTGAGTTTCGATAGTAGTATTTTAAATAAGTCTAAAGGTTGGAATGGATTATGATTCAAAAGATATTTTTGGATTTTTATAAAAGGACAACACGTAGACCGTGTGACAACTCATCGTGTTGGACAAAGCTACGGGAATCGAACCCACAACCATAGTGAGATTGGGATTTATCTCTTACCACTGGACTACGTAAATTCCCTGGATTGTATAATGTACTTTCATTTTTTTAATGGGTCTGATATGTGAATTATACATTAATTATATTTGGAACCCTATACGATTAGGATAAATAGAGTATTTTTGAGTTGTATTATGTTTTGTAGTGAAAGATGAGTTTGTGGTCGAAATTTAGTAATGAATAAAACACTAATTATAAATAATTATATCTCTTTATGATCTTAGCCAATATCATTAATAAATTCCTCAAAATTAAGAAAAGGAACTTAGAACAAAAATGTTGTCCTAGATGGTACCTTAGATCATAACAAATTTATGGCTTTGGGATTATTGGCCTTTTTATATCCATGTTCTCTACCACTCTCCACCAGATATTGATGGTTATATTTCTCTTTCATATCTATATTTTTCCACATGGAACCCTATTATGTGTTATTTTCGGTAACCTTCATACATACCACTCTTTATTTTAAATAATGGCCTCATTAATCCATTTTTCGATATGGGATTTCAACTAAGATATTTTGAAATGTCAACCCCAAGTTTCCAATACCAAGCATAAATTGAGAGGATGCAATTTATTGAAGAGGGGAGAATGCAACACCCCAATATTCAATGATACTCTTCTCTTTGAATAATATTGTAGCGTGTGTTGTACGTGACATCGGGTTCTAACACACCGCGACCAATCAAAGTAGCCGTTATGAATAGTAATACACATTTTTTGAAATTTTATAAATTTTATCTCTCAAAATGGAATTCATTTTTGGATTCGGAATATCGAAATTATCCTTGGGTTAAATTTTGGTACTTTTTGGATAACTTTTATATTTTGATGAATAGTGAAAATTACAAAATTTTAATTAAAAAAAACTTTTTTAATCGAAATAATTAATAGTGATACATTATGAATTTGAGTGATTTTAAATTATATTTATAATATATTTTTACCATTAAATACAATTTTGGTATTGGACATAATTTCTCATTTAAACCGGACATAAACAACAGTTAATCTTTTGATAGTTATTATCTCTTAAAAACATGCTTTTGGTTTTTACAACGGTAATTAATTTTAAATTAATTTTTTCCACTTCTGTGTTTTGAATTTAGAGATATGGATTCCATATTTGGAATCAGGAGGAACAAATTGTGTAAATAGGTAACTTTTATTCTTAGACATTTTGAATAATTACATTGGTAAATATTTTATTTACCATGGTTAAAGGGTAAATCTGGTAAATAAGGGTAAAAAACAACATTATAATAATTATAAATTACACTAAAACGTGTCCTAAACTTATTGGTTGATAAAATTCCGACCATGGGATCTTTGGGTAGATTTTTGGACCTCATGGAGCCACTATTAGGTGATAAGGAAACTTTATATTAAATAAGATAAAATAAATACAAAAATGTCATAAGAAAATATCATTTAGAAAAACAATTTTTACATAGTGTTATATATGTTGGATCTTCGACTGTAAATATTCATTAGAAATTTAAAAATACTGCCTATATAATGGTATTTTATTTATAATTTTTATACATTTAATAATTAAATGTATTAATGACACAATATTGATGTGATATTTTCCTTATTAATGAAAGATTCAAATAATATGTATTATAAATGTTAAAATAAATATAATTTGAATATTATGATGACATCCATTAATTTAATTTTGTAATATGACGTGATAGGATTGCTTAAATGAATTTTTCTCGAATTAATAAAGTTTTTATGACTTTATCAAAAATCAATTATTATATAGTGTCAAAATTGACAAAAAAATAGTTTTTAAAACAATTATTATATTATTAATTGATATTCTATTCCTAAAAATAAAAGGATTGGCCAGAGGACTTATATCATGATATATTTATCATTATTTTACCACTTGGGGGTCTCTAAGATGTATATAGTATGTTTATTAGCTATATAATATAAATATACAAAGTGACATGGTAAATGTCAAACTAATTAACTAAGAGTTAAAACTAAAAGATAAGTTTATACCAGTCTAAAACCTATTGGATGAGTGTTTTTCGACAAATACCCACCTTAAACATTAAATAATACACTTTGGAGACATTAAAAACTGAATATTAATTTATTATAATATAATATTTCTAGATTTTCCAGAGGTGCCCATCACCCCTCTTATAAAAGGGCACTCCCCCTTTTAACTAATTCACACATTCAAATCCTTTTCGCTCATCAAAACCCTACCCAAATACTCTCTCAACTTCCCTCACTTCAACCTAGAGGCCATAGTTTGATCATAAACAAAACTTAAGGAGCCCTTTTAACCAAATCAAAAGGAAGAACCTGAAGATAAGGTAACGCTTTCACCAACCTCTTCCATGTTCCTTTATTCTTCCACTTCTTCATTCTTTGTTATGTCCATTATAAAATAATAACTCCTGTATATTCTATATAAAGTGATGTTATTATAAATATAGTGCAACCATATTCAGTATTCTATCCATCATTTGAATGACATGTCACCATACGTGCGTACGTACGACCTACCGTCTCCATGTCGTGGTGTAATTGTTACTCAATATATTATTATTTGGATGGGGATAATAATTATGTTTAATTAATGAATATAATAAATATAACATTATAATGATTCGTGTATATGTGATATAAAATCCAATTATATATTATTTTAATATCTGAAGAATGATATTATCGCCCATGCGTATGTAAGGACTACCTTCTCCACGAACGTGATGAGATTCATTCCCCATCGTATCCATTCAAGTATAATTCTCATTTGATGATTAAAATTAATTTTTAATGACTTTATATCATTCTGGATATGAATAAGATACAACCTATCCATAACAAAAATGGCTTATGTAACAAAACATATAAAAGAAAACAAGTAAGTTAACACCCGAAACGACGATAATACAAAGATATTATTTACAATTAAATGATAAAAGATCATATATGATATCATATTAATGTATATAATTCTTATATAATTTAATTACAATTATTTCACCATTATACATGAGGTTAAACTACCCCCAACCATGGAATATTACAAGGTAAGGGGTTTTCATCTCACTCTTTATTCTCGTGAGAATCATGCCATATTTCCACTATTACCTTTTGTGTGGTGTAGGTACTGCCCATAATTGTATTCCTTGTCTAATACACTTTTATTTATGTATATTTACATATTCATTGTAGGATACCTATTTCATGGGGTGTATGTTTCGTATGTTATCAAACTGGTAATGGTTTATTTCACAACCTCTTCATTATCCGAGGTTGTTTATACGTAATTATCTACTGGGTCCTCTTTATCATCCACACCCATGATTCATTAAAAAGTACTTCAAAACATTCTTACTATTTTACAGAATGTGGGTTAAAGTCATTTTTACCATTGTTGAATTTTTATAAGAAGTTTATAAATGAATCATTATGTCTTTTTTCAAACAAGGTCCTTTTTATCCTTTTCGAAATAATTAAGGTAAGAATGTCTTTTTTTAACTTATACGGTGGGTGCGGCTATTTTCTTGCCATTATAAAATCTTCAAAGCTTCTATTACAATCTTATAAGAATATTTTTAATGTATATGATTTCTTTTATAATTATGTGACTTTTAAATGATTTCAAAATATATATATTTCTCTCAAATAGATTTGATCTCATCTAGGTCAACATCCTTTGATGGATTTTAAGATTATTTGAGGTTGAGTTACTATGATACAAATCATCCATATTTTATTTAAGGTTTTGTGATATGTTTGACTTTGGATGAGTTATTTTTATTCAATTAATGGTTTATGATTATTGTTTTGGCATTCATTTTGCTAGTTTTAATACGAATTTTTATGTTATACTTCATCTTCTTCTTAAGATGAATATGTTAGACTAGTATGTTATGGGTTGGGGACCGGTAAAAGTAACCCCTCTGGGTTGGGGTCTGGTTACAACAGACCCTCCGGGTTGGTGTCCGGTTATTAGAGGCACTCCGGGTGGGTGTTTTTTTATTATAGGCACTCCGGGTTGGTGTCCGGTTATTAGCGGTACTCCGGGTTGGTGTCCAGTTAAGGAGGCACACCGGGTTGGAGTCCGGTTACAGATGCCATCCGGGTTGGGTTCCGGTTACAGTTATCGCTTAGGACTTGGCACGAGGCATTGAAACAGAAATTAATGTTCAGAAATATGCATTCCATCATTATGAAAGTGGTTAGTTATATTGCATGTGATTATTCGACTAATAGAATATCCATGTGAATAAGTGAATGACATTAATTAATTTTATTTTTGGCACATTATGTTGATGTTTAAGTTTAAAAGGCTTTTGTTTTAGTTATATATTTCCTAAAATGTATATGCTTACTTATGAATGTTTCCGTTGTATTGTTATCCTTACTGAGAATCTGAGCTCACCCCTTTATATGTTTTATTTTTTCCAGGGATTCCAAAAAGTGTATTGTGATTGATATTCAGGGAAAAGATAGGAGAATAATGGAATCAATAATGGATAATTTATGTTGTTTTTTAATGTTATAAAGTGTAATGTATCATTATTGAATGTAATATATTTTCCAAGAATACTAAATCGATCGGTCCTTTGGGACTTGAATTATTGTAATCATGACAATGTATTAAAATAATGCACCGACTCTATGTGACATGGTTCGGGGTGTTACATTCCATAATGTTCTGATATGCTTTCTCTACTCTCTTACAGACTGCAAAGGAGTGACCTTTGGGTTCATTGACAAAGGGGGAGAAAATAGTGATTGTTCAAGGGGGAGACAATGTGGCAATTTGATAAATCATGATTGATATGTGGAGAAGCTGACAGGTGGAGCAATGAGATAGTGGGAGAGTAATGAGACAGGGGGAGATTATTAAATATGATGATGTTAGAAGTGATCGATCAGAGAATAGATATCACGATAGCTGAGGATCATGACAAAAGCAAAAGAGTGGTGTTGGAATGTGGTAAGAATATTTCCATCAATTGGTATCATTTTGGTAAAAAATATGTATCAGTTTGGTATCAACAGCGGGTTTCAGAGATGAAGTGATTCATTGATGATATTTTCATTTACTCTTGTTTCTCACACCGAGCATTGCTCATGTGGGCTTAGAGTATGTGTTGAGTAAATCCTTGATCACTATCATAATCTCAATAGGCGAATGGTTGTTGATAAAATAACTATGTATCTTTTTATGGAAGAGTTTTCAACAAACACAAAGGGGGAGATTGTTGGGAAAAAATCCCTCAGGGTATCATTGAAGCATTTTTGAGGTGATTGTGTTTGTTGACAAAGTGGACATCTGTGTTGTGATTGTTGAAAAAGAAAACCATGACATACAAATTTGTTGACAAAGGGGATTTCATAGTGGAATTTCAAGTTCAAGGGCTGTGGTTAATGATCCATGTTTGTTTCAATAACTTCGACAATGTAATGGATGATCTGGAGGCAGTAAAAAAAGAGAAGATACAAGGTGGCACCGTTTTCCAGTGTTTGCCAATTTTTTGGGTCTAAAAATCAACAAATGATTAAAATTGGTTTTTGGGAAATGTAATTCTACGTCGTTTACTTGATGGAGAGGAAACTTGTGCACCATATGTTTTTCAAGATCATGACATCCAAATATGGAAAATGAAGAAGGGTTGCACAAGTTTTATGGTTGGGCGCGCAACTAATTTGTGCTGCAGAGACTTGCTCGCCAAAACATACGTGTCGAGTGGAGACTTGTGCGTCATCAGTCAGGGTGTCCAAATGTCTATAAATACAGGTCAAACCCTTTCATTTGTTGACGAGTTCATGAATTAGAGAAAATCATAGCTCCCATCATGAAGTTGTGGTGTTCTCCCAAGTGGCGTGTGGTCGTGCATGTAGAGGTTGTGTGCCAGGTGATATTTTCATGCCCAAGGTGGCCTGGGCAAGGAAGGAAGAGTGTTGCGCAAGTTTGGAGTTGAAGAAGCTTGTGTCACGCAAGTGCTTGAGGTGGACTTGCATGCCAGTTTTGACTTGCACACTGATAATTGCGTTGCCGTTAAGGGAAGGGTGCTAAGTAAGGTTGATTCCACAACATTGATTCAGAGCTGTGTGGATGCTAGAAGATTGCCCGATTCCTTCGGTGCAAAGAGAGATTCATCTATGGGGAATGCTGGACATCAACAGAGCATCAACACACAACAGAGTATATATTAATTAGTGATAATGAAGTGGCCTACAGGTCTATAAACTGTGAGTGGATCCCTTCTAGAGAAGTGAGAAAAGGAATAGGAAGAAGGTGATCCACTCCACCGGTAGTGAGCTAGAGAGTGAGAGACAGGGAGTGACCCTTGGAAAAGTAGTGAGCTGACCCTATACCTTGTAAAGGCAGTGATCCTGGGCATAAAAGTGATCTAGCCCGAACTTTGCAAACATTAGTGCGTTTTTAGTGAATTGATACATCGACACATCATCATTGTATGCTCCTTGGATGTAGCCTAGTAAGGGGGAACCAAGTAAAAATCACTATGTCATGTGCATGATTAAGTTTCTTTTTATAATTTACTGTAGGAAAGAGAGAGAAGAGAGTCTTTATTAACAGCAAGACAAGATCAATAGGGGCAATGGGTTTAATCTATCAAGCCCTGATTCACCCCCCTCTCTCATGGTATTCATCATTGTGGAACTATCAAAAATTATAAAAATATTATAATTCATTATACATGTATGTTCTGATTTAGAAAGATTCTATATTATTTAAGGTAGAATCTTTATCTTTGTAAACGTTTGTTAAGTTTCATTTTCCAGAACCATTTTTTATGAGTCACTTTCTTTGAATCGTATTTCTAGAATCTAGCAAATGTGTAGAACTAGAGGTTTTATGAATTATCTTGTTTAACCTAGTTAAACATAATTATCTTTAAAAGTTCCAAAGGAATTTTTTAATGTATACAATTCACCCCTCTTGTATTTTGAGCATTATTAGATACTTCATTAAATATCTATATTATTTTGATCCTACTTTTGATATTATATAGTATATCATACTCCACATACCATCTCAACATGAACTACCTCCTAACGAATCAATAATTGTTCATCCTCCTTTAACGCCTCTAATGGTGGTAATTCTGATAGAAAATATATCTATATATGATATATATGACATTTACAATGACATTATATATCTATAATTATCTTATAACCTGTATAATTATTCACTATGTTTTTTGGAATACGATAACATCATTTGAGGAAGGGTGGACTACCGCCACCAAAAAGCGATGTGATTCATTCACATGATACATGAAATATATAAAGGTTGTTTTTAATTGAATATATCTGACATATAAAACACACACACACACATATATATATATAATATCGATGAAATAATTACCATTCTAGAAATAATATATATATATATATATATCATTTTCTTTATTACCATTTCACACACTAAGTGATTGATAATGTCGGTCATGGACATGTATCATAACACCTCCCCGACACAATGTGATTCTATTATCATCTCTATAATCAAATATAAATATATATGATTCGATGTCATGGAATTTATTTTATAATTATCATTCTATAAATATATGGTTTCACTCACCTTCTTCCATTACCATCATTAAAAATGTGAATGTTACACACTCGTACGTAAGACCAACCTTCTACATGATTGTAATGTTATTTAATTTTTCATAACCATATTTAATGAGGGGTTTTAAAAGAATAATTAATGTATAAATATGATAATTATCTCATTATTTTTATTTTGGATATTATATATAATTAACTTTTTGACCATTGTGAACCTATAATGGTTTTTTGGACATAGAAACCAAATTTGGTCAAAAACACCCGATGTAAACATAATTGTTTAAGTAGTTGTATACCAAATTGTAATAAGTGAAATAAGATTTATGATAAACATGGAAATGGTTCTCAAGAAATAGTGTAACTGACCTTATTATTTTCCCAGAATGTAAAGACACAAGAGACAATTAAAATTCTAGATAAGATATTTCATCTCAATTTACATTCCATTTAGACATATTTTGTTTTTACACACACCTTTTCTTTTATATGGTGTATATAATTACTATTTTCATGTTATTTCATCAATTACTAAAATATATTTATATCAAATTATTCATTTAATGAATATTCCTTCATGGAAGTTTTTATTTAAAATTTTGAAAATTTGTATGTGACACTTTGGGATATTTAAAGAATATTTTTCTCATGAATGTGTTTAATGACAACCTATTCTATCAGAATTATTTTTTATTGTTAACAATATCTTGAAAAAATAACACCATAAATATCTTTTTTATGGTACCTTAATTTTGTGTTAATTATCCATATTCCCATGTAATGGATATTACTATCACCTAAACTGTATATCATTTTCATATTGTGTTCAATTTGAATGTTATTTGATTAACTGAGGTATCATTGATAAATATCTATATTTTATTCAATAAGTATTTTTAATATGTGAATTGGTATTTTTTAAAACTAATAATTATATATTAATAATTATTTAGCCATTCAATGACACATGGAGTCCAGAATTTATATAGGTCCTCCATGCATCAATATATTCCCATGAGAAAAATATGTCATGAATGATAAAATGGTTTATATCCATGGATTTAAACTGTTTGAATGATGAATCTTGACAAAATATGTCCTCATAGGCCTTTTACATGACATCAAATATTTAATCATTTACATCAAAGGTATTTAAGTTATCATTTTTATTATCCACAATGTTTTCATTTGATAAAATATATTGATGAATTTTATTCTATTTTTATTGATTTAATGGAATTTGTTTTATTTATATTTTACCATATTTATTTTTCATTGTCTAGTTATTGGGATGGAATTTGTTTCCATTTATTTCATTTCCATATTTTTTATGTACTTCTTTCTCAGTATAATGATACATGGTATACATGTTTAGTTATTTACCACACCGTAATTATTGTTATCATTATTAATTATTTCATCCACTATAAATTATCCTTATAGATAATTTAACCTCAACATTATTTTGTTTCATTTCCCCATGTTTCCAAGAAATTCACTATGAATGATATGGAACAACACACTAGATGAAATATTGTTACCCTAAAATTTATTTAGACAAATAATTATGTTATAATTAATGTAACAATTTATAATAGAAGAATCATATATGTATAAGGTTTACCAAGACAACTAAACAGGTCAGTTTGTCAAGATATGACTCCACGTAATCATGCTAATGTAACTGATAGAAGTCACCGACTACAGGTCTTAAGGGGTCATATTGCTATAGATGGTATTGGTGAAAATTTATTATAATACTTTGGAAACGATTTTGGAAATCATATATTTAGGGATATATACTTATGTAAAAAATTTAGGATACTTATATAAGAACATATTATAGTTTGTTTTATAGATGTAATGATGATTCTATATAAATACTCCCCTATATGGATACTACAAGTGGACGTGGTTTTGTAAATGATGTACCCTGGAGTACCAACTTGGACAAGGTGTGCCTGACATGACTCAAAGTAACATGGTACACCACAACATTCCATACTATGAATCTAGTTTGATACACTAATGGGATATTCCTAAAATAATTCACATTTTCATTACAAACCATTTTGAAGGGAATGAATATATAATTACATGTAATGATCTAGGTTAATCCTTAGACAATGTAATAATATATGTATACATAAATTGATTATGTATTTAGGTATTGAGGTTATACTAAAAAACTTAGTTAAAATTATATTTAGTGATTCACATTATTTCAAGGTTTTCCATTGTGTTTATTTTGTAAATTATATTTTTTTAAGGAAAACCACTATGTTGGGTGATAACTAATAATGTGTGGAAAGGTTAAGGGACATGAACCCATGAATCGATGATGATAAGGGTTTCACACCATCCAATTTCCTACACAATGTCATGGTTATAATTACATTGTTTTAAGGTAAATAGTACAATAAATAAATATTAATGATATAAAAGAAGTGTATCTTTTATTAGGTTCAGATATTAATATCTTAAACATATTGTATTTGGAGTATTTTTAGTGATGAATTGTTAGACATTTCTTTCATTTATATTCCTTATGATATGTTACATTTTTTAGTGCTTCATACATCAATTTTAATTTTACGATATTCATATCTCAAAGTAATGGATTGATTTGAAATTAATAGAATCACAAACAAATGATGAAATTGTTCCTATAAAAATATAACAGGTCATTATATTTCCATATACACAACGTAGGAAATGAATTTATAAAAATTAAGAAAATTATCTTAAAAAAGCTTATCCTAATGACTTACTTTTTGTTATTCCTATTGTATTTTAAATCATCATAGATTTAGGGATTTGAGGCCCTTAAAACTATATCGATCATTCACATTTTTTTGATTGATTATGATAATAAATCCTTATAAATTTTTATACTTTACCTCCATATACATACATCTACATTCCACTAATGTTCTCAAATATAGAGTCTTACTTACATGTTGGTCCATGTGACCTTTGTAATTCTAAATCATTGTTTTTTAGAACAAGTATTACGAAACCTTATCAAGATGTGTGATTTCAATATAGAGAATATATGAACAGTTATCACCAAGGTCGAGTTTATATTATGAGTATGAAATTTAATTACACTTGGTGGAATGTAGGTCCCCAAAAATCTAATCTATGAACATTGTATTAACTAGAATGTATGCCACACAACACAAAACTCATAAGGGAATGTAATATCATAATACATTATAACATATTATATATCTTAATTAAATTCAATATATTTTATGGATTAAAATTCATAATAAATTTATTTAGCATATTTCGCATACAAAAATGAGTTTCTTTGATGGCTTGCATTTCACACAAAACAAAGTTTTATCGAAAAAAATATTTTTTTAAAAACATTTTTTTAATAAATTTTGATTAAAAAAAAGATAAATTGGATTTTATGAATAGGATAATCTAAATTATAAAAATATATTTTTTACACAAATATAAAATAAATTAAAAAATAATTAAAAATGTATAAAAGAAATTATTTAATGTGAAGGGAATATTTTTATAAAAACCCATTTTTGTGCTCACAAAGATATTTTACAAAAATAAATAAAATTAATTAAAATTATTTAGTGATATTAATTTTTATGTTTGGTTTATATTAAATATAATTTTTTTTCATCCTATAAATTTTAGAGACATAAGATAAGAAAAACCCAAATCTTTCCCCTACAATACATCATTTTTATTATGGATTTTTCACCAAATTTTAATAGAGAAACTATTTTAAATAAATATATTTAGGAATTGATATATAAAATAGGAAAAATTTTCATATTATAATAAAATAAGTATGTAAATTAAAATTTTGTATTTTTTATTGAAGCTTCATTTTTAAGGAATAGTCAAAATACCGAATTTTAAATCAAAATAGGGTTTTCATCTAATTTATTTATAAGGTTATATTATGTATTAATTATTCTAGAGTTTGATTATATAAGATAGTAATCAATTAATCTGTTTTTTTAATGAGAATAAATTTCACTTAGAAATTGACTCTAAATACAAACCAAACTGTTGATCGTTTTTAGTATAAACACCTGCATTGTCTTCCCCACTGCGAGATTAAATATAAATTAATTTCTACAAATTTTGTGATTGGAACATGGAAAAATGATTAAATATATTTAATAATCATAATTTCTAATTTCTAATTTGGTAATATTAGTCTCTGTGAAAAAATATTAGTGAATATAATTAAAATTAATTAGAAAGATGAAGGAAAAGTTAAGCTTAATAAGGTACTAAACATTAATCGTAATGCCCAAAATGACCATGAACGATTTCTGCAATCCATTAGGTGGCCATATTTTAAACCTATACCCACTTGGATCTATAGTTTACCATTATTTGAGCCTCATTCAATAAGAAAAACATTAATGTATTTCCTTAGTAAAAATATTATAAGAGTTCCACTTCTCATCCACTATAAAAGGAATCCCCTCATATACATCCACACACCTATAATTACAATATGGATCAACAAATATCTATATTTATTTCTCCTAAAAAACCCTACCAAAACCCTAAAATTATTACCATTGTAACAATAAAATATAATGAAGGCCTTTAGTGAAAACAAAAAAAAATTCCTGAATAGGAGGTAACATCATTCCATACGATCTTTAGTTTTGATTATATTATAAAACCCCTTAAACATTTCGTATTCCATTATAATATTAAAAAAATAGTATCCAAAATATAATAGGATTTTTTAATGATATGCTTATGACCAACACCTCCACACACTCCCATTTAATGGGTGATGAATATACTATTTATTTGTACGGTGAACTACCGCCTCAGAAAAAGATGATTGTTTGTTATTAAATTACCTCCTCTAATGGTGGTCATTATGATGTAAAATTTATTTATATATTTTATATATGATATTTATAATGTATTTATACTTCTATAATTCTTTTACAATTCATATCTTTATGCACGCCATTTTGTGGGAATATAGTAATATCTTTTGAGGAAGTGTGGACTACAACATCGTAAAAGCGATGTGATTCATTCACATGATACATGAAATACATAGAGAATTATTTTAATTAAAAATATGTTATATATAGTAAATCTACATTATATTCATTAATTAGTTAAAATTATATATATATATATATATATATATATATATATAATTTTCTTTATTACTCTTACACAAAATAAAATAATGATAATATCGGGTATGGACATGTGGACTACTACCTCCTCAACATGATATGATTCCTTTTACATCAAATTTTTTTAATATATATGTATATATGATTAAATAACATGGTATTATTGAAATAATTATCATTATGGAAGGATATTTTGTTACTCACCTTATTTCCACAGAGGTCAATGAAAAACTGGGAATGTTACTAATTGTACTTACGACCTACCATCTCTGTGAATGAAATATTGGTTTATTTTTCATTAAAATATTTACAAATTTGATTTAAAAGAATAATTGATTCTTATGTATGAAAAATATGTCATTATTATTATTCTGTATATGTTTTATAATTACCCATTTTACCATAGTTTACTAACTAAAGTTGGTTTTGACACATAGGCCAGATATGGTAAAAAAAACCCCAATCTAAACATAATTATTTAGGTAGTTTATAAAACATAACAAAAAGTGAAATAAAAGTTATTATAAACATTATAATGGTTCTCAACCAAGTAAATAATTAAAATATGTATGTTATTAATCAATATAAAGACACATGAGGCAAATCAAACACAAGGTAAGGGATTTCATCTCAATTTACATTCCATTGAGACTTATTTGTTATTGTGCACCTAGTTTCTTTTATATAGTTTATAAACTGCTAATTTTCATGTTATATCATGAATGAAATTAATATCATGATATTATAAGCCTCATTTAATTATTATTACTTCCTGTAGATTATGGTTTAAATTATTCAAAGTGGCATGAGACACTTTGGAATTTTTACAGATTATTTTACTCATGAATGTATTTTGTGATCGCCTTTGAAATATCAACGCCTATTGATTGTTAATTTCACTATAAAACAATAACTACCTTATAATCATTTTAATTTTCTATTTAATGTTTCTATAATATCCATATTCCCATGATATGGGTATTACTATGTCATAAATTGTATTCCATTTTAATACGATGTTCACTTTGATAGTTATTTGATAAACTCAAGAATTGTTAGTATATAATTATATTTTATTCAATATGGATATTTAATAAGGAATATTTTATTTTCATTAAATTTAATATTGGATATGAATAATGATTTGATTTTAGTTAATAAGTGGAGAGTACAATTCGTATAACTCCTCGATACATCAATAGGTTCTCTAGAGAAAAATAATTTGCACAAAATAAACAAGTTTCTATCTGTAGTTTTAAACTGTCCGGAAGATAGATCTTTATAGTATAGGTCCTCATGTTCATTATTCATGAACTCCAATAATTAATAATTTTTTTCAAATAAATTTCATTTATCATTTTTGTTATCTAATATGTTTTCATATGATAAATTATACATATGAATATTGTTCTTAGTTTATTAATTAAATGCAATGTGTATTAGTTTCTTACCTTTAAATAATTTGTTTTCATTATATAATTATTGGGATTGGATATGTTTCCACTTATTACAATTTAACATTTTTCATTTACTACCTTATCAGTATTTTTATTACATGGTATGTGTACTCAGTTAATTAATATAATGTAATTATTAATCTCATTGATTCGTTATTACTTCAATTATATTTTAGTCTTATAAGGTATTTGAGATCAAACCAATTTTTTTTATTTTCCTCCATGTTCTAATAAGTTTACTATGAATGACATTCAATGGTAAAATTGATATAATAGTGTTACCATGAATTTTAGTTAGAATGAAAATTATTTTGTAATTAGTATATTAATTTGTAATAAAAGTCTCATATATGTATCTGGTTTAACTAGACTACTAAATTGATTGGCCCTTTTGGATTTGATTCATTGTAATCATGTCAATGTAATTGATAGAATACAATGGCTCTATGGCTTTTCGGTTTGGGTCCCTACCTGAACTATTTCCTCCCAAAATAAGTGAGAAATCTACTACACCCCCTCGTGTAATTTTCTAAAAATAAAAATATTGGTTTACTGACTGATTATTTGAAAGATAATATAATGTTAAATTCAACAGGCCCCAATTTCATATAATAAAAAAATTATTAAAAATCTCAATGTACATTATAGAGTAAATAATCATTAAAAAATTATCCCACATAATAATAAAGTCCTTTGGACTAAAAATACGAAAACCACCATATAGGGAACATTGCCCATGGGTATAGGGACCCCATTTTTTATTCTATCATCCTTGAACATGGATATATTTTTTTCAAAGTCATATATAATCTATGGAATAATTTTAATCTAATTTTTTTTGTATTTTAAATTTGGGTGATAGGATCCCAAAACCACATATATCACTGTCCAACTCACTGATCGTAGTGTCCATGTACATAAGGATTTCATAACATGTTTTTTGTCAAAAAATCATCTAACATTCCACCATCCTTGTTATTTAATATAATCCACGTTTATGTCCTAAATAGAAAATTTAGATCATTCTTGGCCTTCACATTCTAGAAACATTCTACCCATTCATCCACATTTTTAATGGGAATATAATATTATTATTTGTAAATATGATCAATGTTCTAAAAATGTAGAGAACAATATATCAATTTTTATCTGATGTGGATATTAATTAGGATAATTCAATTGGTAGTGTTAAAATTTCATTGTATATCATCAAATAATTAATGTATTTTTATCTCAATAAGTGATTTTTTCTCTTTATTTACATGATTGAAATTGTAAATCATTGATTAAATATCATAGTGATATATCCTTTTAGTTTTTTGGGGAATTAAAACCACACATGTCATTGTGGAAATAAAAAATATTTACTTTATAGTAATAAATTTAATTGAACTAGAAATGATATAGTTGAAAACATCAATTCATAATTAATAAATAAAATTTTGATTCCAACTTATAATCACCTTCATGTGATATTGTCCAACCTATATATGATATCAATGTATTAGCTTCCTCAATTATGTATTTATTAACATGGAATAAAGAAATTAATTTTTCAATTTTATTTCCCTTGAATTTGAAAAATAATAAATGATTCTTAATGTCTTAAGAATGAAAAATAATGTAATTAGATACATAATTTATAATATTCCTAGGATTATCCCACACATTGGGACCCATAAAATAGTTATTGAATTATATTTTAATGTTTCATTCCATTACCAATAATGACAAAATATTATAATAATAGATGTATTGAAAAATAAAATCTATAAGATGAAAAAATGGTATGAGGTTTTTAGGGGAGGGGTTTTCAAACTAGTTAATTTAAACTAAGATATTTTTTTTGTAAGAAAATGAACTTTATTTTAGTTATATTATATGTTTTTTATTTTATATCATTCATATAACCAAATATAATAAAAATGTGTTTCTTTATATTCATTTATTTTTTAGTCAATTTAACCCGTTGGGATTTCCATTTTTCTCTAATGTCAGTGTTTTCTTAGATATATAGTAGAATAATTTGAGATTTTTAATGAAAATATCCTTCTTATAGAGTTAATACATAAGATCTATTTTCCCTTAGTATACTATATGGAAAATATATCCCAAATGATGAATTTTTTTATCAATGATTCTTTATCATCAAACCAAGTTATTTTTTTCACTGTTTCCATCAAGGTCTTATCCTATCAAGATTCTTATGTATTCTAAATTTTCAATCTTCTTATCTTTAAAAAAGAGGATAGATCTTTTCTTTTTGTGGTTAAAAATAATTATTCTAAAAAATCATTCTTTTAGAAAAAAAATTATCTTATATGTCCTTTCATGAGATAATTTTAGAATCCCACCCCATATTCCAAAAAATTGTTCCTCACAAAGTTTGGTAACATGATCTCCAGTAAATATCCCCACATTCCATGGGCTATCGGCTATCAGCGAAGGGATATTCCATCTTTTTGGGGATATTATAACATCATCAGTCCAAGTTTCGTAATGCAATAAATAATAAATGGGTAATTGAAGAAGGAATAATAAAAAAAGATAATAAGAATATGAAACAATCAAGAAGTGTAAACATTCAGAAGATGAGTAATTAATAGAAACAATAATTATGATGATCATGATATTTTCTATAAAAAAGTATGTAGTAAATGGGATACTACAGAAATGGGTATATAAAAAATTCTATATAAGAAATAAAAAATTCTAAAATATTACTCTACTTGAATCATGATTATAGGATTAGTCTACTACTCCCGTAATCATTAAAAACATTGAATATCAAGAATTGGATGCTAGGAGATTCTATATATCAGCAACTACAATCACGAATTCTACTCACGTACCATGGTTAGATCGATTAGGGTGTGAGATATACTCAGTAGGCCACCGGCATGAGTTTATTGAACAATCCATTCTATGCATATAAAATGAGAAATAAGAAGATAGATAATTAATTCACGAAAATAAACAAATATAAGCATTTAGCTAGGTTCCTCATGGATACCCAACCAAGAATAGTTGTTTCATCCTAGGAAAGGTATAATTTATAAAAATAATATTGTATAGATTTAATAAGAAGTTGAAATTAGGTCATCCCAAATAATGCATCATGACTGTATCGAGCCTAATAATTTGACTTTCTTGGTGGTAAAACCATTTGATTTAATAAATTAGTATTATTGAAATTATATAGAGGGAATATCATGAATTTAAAAAAGTTTAATCTGGAGCCCGTATAAGGGGAACCATTTCAAGGGACTCTAGTATCACACAAAGAGCACAATAATGTACTCAACATCATTAGAGTCCATCAATGGTGGTCCATTAATGGAATCTAAAGAACCACTCTTAGTATGGTGTGATGAAAAACCACAAATCCTATCCCTAGTATATCAAATATCAGACTGAGTATCATTTGTTTCATAGTAGAACCATCGTGCTACCAATCCCATCCATGGGGCCTCTACTAGGAAACTATATCACTCATAAAAAGGTTGAGAATCTACCCAATGATCCCATTAAAAAATTTAAAATTATTCTACCGTCATAGTTACTATCCCTCAAAAAAATATAGTTATAACATATGATGATCTTATCCAAGGTGATCCATAAATGGAATCATATGTATCACTCTCAAAATGAAATAAAGATAAGTTTATACATCAACCACTATTGTCATCTAAAAATGAATTGACAACATAACACTATTCCCACGATGGATAAATCATCTTATTCAACTATGGAATATAAGAGAAGGGACTAAGACGTGTCCACTCAATTCCAAAATTATCATTTATCATAATCAATAAAATAACTAAAAATATGGTCAAATAATTAATTTTAAATGAGTAATGAGGATCTTAAGAAAGGGAACACCCATAGGGGTGTCTCATGTGAAGGTGATCAACCAACAGTGTTGATTCACCAGTATCTAGGACTCCATTAGGCTTAATAATAATATTTAATTTAATTAAAGAGACCTTATAGAGGTGATGTCGGAGGATTCCATCACATGACATAATGGTTCATGATATAAATGAAACTATATAAAGGTAAAATAACAAGAGAACCTACCTAATTCCAACAGAACTCTACTAAAATATTTTTATCCCTTGATTGGTTCTAGAAATGGAGAAAATAAAAAAAAATATCAATTCCTTAAAAATAGGGAATATGAACATGAAAAAATGGCCTAGGAGACGGGGAGTTAAATAAGGAACAAAATCAAGAGGATTATAAAGAATACCATTTTGGATCCAATTTACTCAATGGTGATGAAAATAGAGATCATATGAAGGGAATTCTATAAATCATATCTTAGATTAATGGGGGGAATATCATGTAAAGAGGCTTTCTCTAGTTGACATTGGAATATGGGGCCACGATATTAAAACTATTATTGGTAAAAGTGTTGTTTATCCATCCATTTAGAAATCACAGGGTTTGGTTTCATGGTTGGAGAAATAGTTCAACAACCATGAACCCAACACTATCCAAGGAACCCTCTTTCATAGGTTAGGCACATTGTTTGTCTAGCATTACATTTCATGTGAAAAATTTCTCTATCACAATTTATGAAACAACCACATGGGAATTCTTCTTGGGTTGCATGATTAGGGGAAACAATGAAGCCTATATATTTTCACTCAGTCACCCTCATGGATGAGTCATATGATATTCGCAAATTATTTTCTAAACATGAATCTCAATATTTATATCTAAAATCCATAACACTGATCTAAGAATGAGACCTTAAGTACCCTAATCCACTCCTAATACTACAATGAAAATTATTAGAATAAAATGAGAGTATTTCTGTAGTATCAAAAGTTTTTATAGCTCTTAAAAAAATTTGGATATTAAAAACTACCCTCCATAAATAAAATCTTCCCTATGCCCCCTTTCGAAGGTGGACAATCACCATCTATGAAAATTTCTAACCACCGAGGACATGCATTTTTCTCACACTCACAGGTATCATCCTATAGGTGGTCATTCTTCCAGAATACCAAGAGTATAGGCACTGAATTTTCTCATATAACCTTTATTCTTTGATTAATGATATGTATCAGATAGTCCCCAAAGGAAGCATCCACCTCCAGTTCAATATCATTGGGATCAAACAAGGGAGACAAGTAAAAATTATAGTTGTTATATTGCAATATATAGAAGGAATCGTGCATTGTGTGGTACCTATGAGAAAACTATAATCAATAGGATAATGGATCAAATCCCTCCCTGATCTCAAAAGTCACAATGTAAAGATATATTAGCTTTCCATATCTCCAATTTCATCTGTTTCCCAATCATGGAGATCCTAACAGAAGGATTCGATGTCCCACCTCAAACTCTACAGGTCAATGATGATGATCATTATATGTCTTCTACATAGAATTAGATGTAGAAATTTTGTTCTGAATCTATTTTACCTTATTTGAATTCTATTGTATGCGATGAGGACCAAGTAGTTTTACCTCACTTACCTATAACTTGTATAGAGGTGATCATTAAGACCAACCATAAAAGAACTCATAAAACTCAATCTGAATCATTCCATGAAATCTATTTTTGTAGGAAAAATCAAGAATAGGTATATGATTCTACATATAAACTTCTATATGAAGGATTAATTCTCAACTCATTTCCTATAAAAAATGGGTTTACTCTTGGACTAATTTGATACACTATACTCAAGAGAACCTCCAAACACAGTTCCTTTTACAGACCTTTCCTGAACCTTGATGTAAAACGCGACTCTCAATATGATAGAATGAAATGAGGAACCCCATGAAGTTGTACAATTTCATAAATATAAAGAATATCTTGACCATTAAATGATAATGAATCATAGAATGGTATGAAGAGAGAAACCATATCCAACTAGTCTATTATAACCCATACCATATGACTACTTTGTTAAAATCTTGAAAATCCCATCATGAAGTCTATATTGATATCTCGCCATTTCAAGAGAGTAAGATATAGAGGATGTGATATTTTTTCAATTCAATAGTGCACCCTTATTTCCTATAGATCGACGAACACCTTAATATGAAACAAGAAATTTTCCTCTTCATTACTTTCCAAAAATACTGAAAACGTATGTATTTTTATGTCTTGGTAATTCCATGATGGAAAACCCAAACAAAGGCATGAAATTCCTACGTTAGTTCTTCTATTATGTCTAGAGGATACCAGATACGTACATGGAAGTGAATAATCAAATTTTCCTCAATAAACTAATTAGGCCATCAATATACACTTAAGATATACTCCTTTTGTACTATGTCTTCATGATCAAGAAGTGTCCTCATCTATAAAATCTCTAAAAGAAGTGATTTCACTACAAAATATTCCAAAATAGGATTCCCATGGCATGCCAAAACTTATAGGAAAAATTTAGAAAACATATCCATCGAATTCTAGTCACTACTGGTATCCTGGATGACTAATTTATGGGCCATATGACATAGGGTGTTAGCTACATGATTTACATTTTGTGTGTATAAGTAACCAAAAAATCAAATTTCATTTGGTACACTACTCACCTAAAATCCTTGAGATTAAAGTATTAATATGTAGAAATGTATTGGAGTATTTTGTGATATTTTTAATCAATGTACTACCCAACTAATAGATAGTGTCTCCAATTTAGTAAAGAACATACCACAACCACCTGAAAGCGACCCTTCATAAGGTAATTATTCTCACATGATCTCAACTAGAATCACCCATACAAGAAAAATAGATATTAAAATATGACAAATCTCTTAGTTCAATTAAAAAAGAATCATAATGAACTGTATCAATCATACCCATATTTGGATGAATCAGGACCAACACCAATGTTAGTCTCCCTTTATACTCCATAAAGTCAATATCACAATTTTCAGATGAGAATAACTTTAGACCCTTCTTAGCCAAACCCATAAGAGGAATTCATAGGCATGGAAAATCCTAGATGAATTTTCATTAATAGATAGTTATCCCAATAAAATTTTGAATGTCACATTCAATCCTAATTTGATCCCACAAAACTACAAAGCTTAGATTATTTGGGTCTACAATTAATACTCTCTCTAAAATAATATGACAAAATAAGTAAACTGTAAGGATCAAAAACATTCATTGTCAATGACTATCATTGTGAATGTGTTATGTCAGTGTATTCAAAATGATATCATGATGACATTCATGGAACTGTCTTGTGTGATAATATACCATGATGACATCTAATAAGATTACCATGAATGAATCCACATGTGGGTGGAAAACAAGATTCATAATGGCTATAAATAATGATGGAATTTTCGTAATACCAAATGGCATGAACACCTAGTCATTAAATATATATCCACTTCAGAACATTATACATGGTATGTATGACAGTCTCCCATCCGCATCATGGTATCCCGAACTAAAATAAATGTTAGAAAAAAGTGTCAATACTAATATATTTTCAAATAGTTATTCTATACAAGTGTGTGGATAAAGATTCTTAATTATATGATTGTTAATCCAATGTTAATCCATCTAAAACATGAGACTTCTATCAACAATCATGGTGGAATGTACCAGTGAAACCCAAAGTAGAGATTTGGTTTATGTAAAACCCTTTTCTAAAAAGTCATACAACTTCTTCTTGAATTCCTAGAGTTCTCTAGGTGCCATCCGATAAAGGGTAATGAACATTAGTTCCACTCCTAAAAACTGGGTAAATAGTGAACACCCCCTATTTGGTGGGACATAAACTAATGAAATATTTAGGGAATAAATCACTAAAATAATGCCCTAAATGATATAATTCCCCAACCTAATGATCATTAATCACTCATAAAGAGACTAGACATCTAGGATGTCACTCCACCCATCCCAATAAGATCTCTTCCTTATTGAATTATATGTACATCCCACTCTCTCTTATGAATATATTTTCTTCCCTGAAGTGATGTGAATGACACCATCATGTGATATTAATCAAAATGAACATGATAATGAACATTCCAGTCTATACTGAGAATAATGATAAAATAAGTCATATTAAGGAAAATGAAATTCTAGAACAAATCATACAGACCTATATTATAAGTCACTCCCTATGTTGGATTATAATATCTATTCACACCACTATGGTAAGAGGAATAACACATATAATGTACTCAATTTCTAGGAACATAAATCTCATAACATTAGTAGATATAAAATTGTACGATGCACCTATATTAAATAATAATTAACATATAGTATATGTTACTATATTAGTACCTTATACTATAAAAGTAAATTTAATTTACTCTCCATGTATAGGATAAATTGTATAGATATGGAACGATCTGTGAAATTGATATGCATCCTGACTACCCTATCTAGGTCCACTATTCTTGTTCCAAGCATAAAATTTTTTTCTACCTCACCCAAAACCACCTCATCAGCCTGATCTTCTAGTTTTTTAAAAAAACCCTTCCTGACAAGGAGAAACTGACCTTGTTCCAAAATTTTGTGTTAGTATAGAGCCCTTCTCACTTGGAACAGGAGGAAAAACTATGAAGAAACACTGAAGGTTTCCAGTACTGTCAGAAACATGGCACTCGATTGGGTTTCTCAATAATTGGGGATTCTTATAGTCGGTTATTCCACACTAGTGACACACCACATATTATTCATCACTTTCCATCTTCCTATATATTCCCCAATGTGAACCCTCTAAATCGTGCTTCCATCCTCATGTCAAACCATCTCCCAATCTTGAATATGAACCACCCGAGATTACTTTTATATATTCCATAAAGTTCCACTCTGTGACGATGGATTGGTTCAATATCTTATAAATGTTGGTCATACTAAATGAATTCACCTGTGAGAAGACGGAATTTGAAATCCCATCCTAATAATTTATAATAGTTAACAGCTTCTTATCTGATAATATTAGAATAAAACATTGAATCATAGTAAAATGAGTTGAATATGCTATCACTAACATAACACATTACTATATGAATATAATCTCATGGGTTTGGTATGCCTTTAATATCTGGGGAAAAATAAATCTTAAATGTATTTTCAGAATCCATCCCAGACTATACCCAGATGAAATCCTTGTAGGTTTATGAAATCCCACCAACCATAAGCTGAATCATAGACCATAGAGGTAGAGATCATGAAACTCCACTCCAAAAAAATTTAAAAATTATCAATGATAGATTATATGGGCTTTATACATGACTAACTATCTTAAGGACAACTATCCCAAAAATACATAGGAGGATGCTACTACTAAATTTTTTGCATATACGATTACATAGAAGGGTATGGTAGATGAGATCCCTATATATATTTAATGAATCAAAATAAGTTATATTATAACTGGGTATTAGTTCCTAGGGGAAGATCAGCCGAAGGTGCCTCCAATGGATTTACAAGATGAAATTATAGTTTCTTAAGTCCCACCATATTTCTTTCAATGTTTTCATAACCCTCCTATAGTATGATTCATGTACTTTGTGGAGTAATATCTCTTCAATTTCTAACAGAATTCCTAATATATGTTTTAATAGATTATAATAAAAAAATTAAAATAGTAATTAATGTTATAAAATGTTCACATAATGAAGTAGAACATCTATTTCCAAACCTGTGACATGCCATGATAAAAAATGTCTCAAAAGGACATGGGATACATTTTCTACTACCCACTAATATGGTCAAAGAAATGTAATGGTCTCATATAACACAACAATGCTTCTGGTATATGGAGTTTCAATTGCATGGTGTAGAGGGAAACACCCACAATGATTTAATTGGAATCCCAATTTAGTGGTAAACATTTATTTTTGAGAATGTTAAATTATTGATGTTTATTTATATTTATATTCATATAATGATATCACTATATATACTGATAAAACACCATTCAAAACGTTTAAGGGACCATACTACTTATAAATTAAAATTGGAATGTCATGTAATTGCGACCTGGCACTGGAATCTTGTAACATGACATAACAAGATGTGTATAGTGATTTGATTGAACGTAATTACATTAAAATTTTATGTATGTAATTGATTTATAAACCATAATTTGAATTCAAAAATCATATCAATTGATATTTCATCCCATAGAACTAATGGTTCGAGAATCAAATGTGGCATATTTAGATAATTGTGGTATAATGATCAATATTTGTGGTATAAACAAATATAGATTGATTTATGAACATTAATGATTCCTATTAAATTTTCCCTCAAATAAATGTTTGTAAATTACAAACATAATAATATAGGCACAAACTATACGCAATAGAAAATGTGTCCAGAAATTAAACATGGTATAGAAAAATTCATGACATATCAGTCCTAAATTTCTTAGTATGATACATGACATGATAAAAACATTCTGTAATATGCCAAGTAAGTAAAAATATTTATAATTATGATGACATCATCAATAATAAAATCATTATAAATGTGCTTCCCCTAAAGTTTAAATCAGTACACTTGTAACTGGAAATATCCTAAACAACAATAACCCCTCATAGGTAATTTTGTTTGCCCCTATTTTTGTGGAAGATAATTCGATTCAAAGGATCATTACCAAATTTTGTTACATCTTAGTCTCCTACCTAATACCCAAACTGTAAGAGAATGTTTAAATGACTCATCTAATACCTATTTTTAGTGTCTCACTCGGGAAGCCTCTAAGTGGTGCCCCAAGATGGTTATCCACATGAATTTAAGTGTGCTTGCCCCTATACCAGTGGCTACCATCATGTAGTGAGGGTCTAGGGTTTTACCATTGGTATCCTATTCCCTCCTATGTTATATTTCATCAAATCAGTAAATAATACATTGGAGATAGAAGAAGCAGTAATAAACAAGTATCAATGGAACAACAAAACATCTAGATTAATAAACAAGAAAACAAGGAATTGTGAATAGTTACAAAATTGATGATGATCATCTCATGTAGTTATAACAACTATTAAACATAGTATATAAGAAAAATAGTCATATACCATTTTCTATACAAATAATAAAATGAAAAAAAATTCCACTACTAGAATCCTGAGTATAGGTTCAGTAATCTACTCCTGTAATCCATCATAATTTTGAAAATAAAACATCAAATGATGGGAGATTAAATTTATCTAAAAGTATAATACTAAAGACTTTCCAATTGTGATGGGTTTCTTGAGAATGATTTCAGATATAATAAGTAGGATAACACCAATGGTTCTAATAACAATTTATTCTATGCATATAAAATGAATAGTGTGAATAAAAATAATAATTACAATGAAATAAATAAATAATTACATCAAAACCGGTTCATCTTGGGTTCTTGACAAATTATACCATCTTTTACTAATCCATATATCTATAATTGGAATTCAACATATATGAATAAAATAAAAATTTGTTTGGCTTGCATTGAAAATTTATAATCAAGATTATAGAGATCCCAAGAATTTAAATTTTTTTGTGGATGTATCCTTTTATTTAATAAATTACAAATCATTCAATTATATATAAGGAATATATTGAGTTATTTAATGGAAATAATGGTCTTGTACAAGTTTAACATTGTTAAATAACCCAATTATCACACCAAGAGAGAAATACAGTACCCAATTCCATCAGATTCCATCCAATTTTATCCATTAATGGAATCCAAAGTGTCACTCTCATCATGGTATGAAGAAAAAAACATCTGAGTATATCCTTGACTTCTCACATAGGGGACTGATTAACGATCATGGAAAGGTGTAACTATATTTTCATTGATCTTATCCATGGGGTCCCCCTTACATAACCATTATCACTAATAAAGAGTTAGAGAATCCGCATGTTGATCCTATATATAGAGAGAGCCAAGTATCGCTCCCAGCATATTTACAATCCATCCATAAATTTAATTACAAATCATGATGATCCCATCCATGGGAATCCAAAACTAGAATCCCAAGTAACACCTTTGACATGAAATTAATATAGTTATATAAATTAATTACTCATATAATCCTAAAAGTAATAAATACAATAAATCGTTATCCATGTTTTCTAATTCTTAAAATTCATGTAATTAAACTATGGAATATTATTAATGGCTTAACACATGTATAGTAAATTCCGAAAGCATCATTTTCATAAGAATTACCACTACTAAAAATATTATTAAGTAATTTATGGATGTTGTTAAATTAGGTCATTTTTATAGGCAGATCCATAGGCGTGGAATGTATCGAGGCGATCAACCAAATGAGTTGATTCGATGGTAGCTATGACCAAATAGGTTTTAGGAATAATATTCATTTTAATTAAAGATTATTTATTTATGTGAATCAAAAGGGGTTTAGTTTGTGTACTAATGATTCTTGATATAAATGAAATTAGAGTTCGGTAAAATAACTATACCACATACCTTATATCTGTATTACTCTCTTCATCCTATTTCAACCATTGATTTGAACTAAAAAGGGTAAAAATAGAAGAACATATGAATTTCATGAGAATAAAGAATATGGGACCACCCAAAAATATCATAGTAGATTCAATAATAAATCAGTAATGAAATAAATATGATTAAAGATCTTAGTATTTAAGATCCATGGCACTTGGCGGTGGGGAAAATGAATATTTGACGTTGGTGATACCAAGAAGCCTATCTTGTCTTGAGGGGGAGAAATTTGCGTGGAGTGGTTTTCTCTAGAAGAGAGAATAATATGTGGGTTAGATTTTATGAAATTTATGGTAAAATATTAATTTAATAATTAATTAATGGTTTGAATAGTTTGGAAGCATGTTTTTCCGAACCATACCCCAACTATTCTCCAAAAACAACGCAAGGAACCCCCTCAAAAGGGATAGGAGTATAATTTTACTAATAATAAAAAAAATATTAAAAATATAATTGTATAACAATATTCATCACCCACATGAGAATGTGGCCTAGGTCTCATGGTTATGGGAATCTATGCAGCCTCTTACTTTTTATAGTGTGACTCAAACAGTTTATTCATATAGTTAGCATTGTCCATGCGCTAACTGTTTATCTCAATATAAATATCAAAATTTCATATCTAATCATTTTTATAGAGATCCAGACACTCCTAAACCCATCCATATCCTAGTAGAGATATTATTATCATAAAATTAGAGGTATAAAATAGTATAATAAGTGTCCAAAACTCTCAGAAATGTCAGAACATAACAATAATATACAATGTGAGACATGAAACCTAAATGTGAAATGAATTTTCATTACATGATTTATATATTTTTTGAACATAATGTTCAGTAATTTTTTTTGGTATGAAGAGTTTTGAGATGTGATTTTCTTCAATTAAATTTTCCATTTTAATCAAAATATCATTTTTTACATCCATTGGATTATGACTTCGACGTTCCGGTTCTTGATATCTATTCACTATTGTGGAGGATTTTGGATGAATTTTATGATTAATTTTATGATTCAAAAAATATTAAAAACCTAAACAATTAAAATATAATTTAGATAATTTTTCTGACCGAATTTTTAATATTTGGAACTTGGTTTTAGTGAATCTATTGATTTTTGGCATTGAGTTATGCTATATATCCCTTTTATATGGTATTAAAATGGAAAAATATGTGTTTTGAAACACATGAGTATAGAGACTCTACTTGAATATTTTCCAATTTTGGTCTTTTCATCTCCACATTTGTTGTAAAAATATATATTCATCTTAAAGATGAAATTTTATTTCCACCGTGAACATTCATCTTTTCCAACAGAAAAAAAATTATCCCTTGAATATTTTGTGATGAAAAACACATATTTATGTATTATTGGAAATAGATAAAGGGTAGAAATTAATTTTGATAATTTAATGGTACTTACATTGTGATGCGATTGTATAATTCAAAAAATTTAAAGGATTCTTATGGACATCATATTTTTTTATTTGATGTATTTATGGAAAACATTTTAACTTAAAATTTATTTGGAGGGTTCAAATTAGATTCAATATATTTTATATAGAAAATATTATAGGGAGTATAAAAACTCAAGTTAGATGTTTAATTCAACACTAAAAGTTGATTAATTTGATTTTATTTTGATTAGTTTATTGTTCATAATTATTTATAAAATCATAGGATAATTCATAATTATAAATTTAATATAAAATATAATCATATATGAAATTATTATTTAAAATAAACTTATATTATATCATTAAATTATCCACTTATATAACACATAGTAATCATGACTTCATATTTATTTTATAATATCATTTTATTAAATTTTTGGGGAATAATTTTTATTTATGGAATAGTTGGAGATTCACATAACAAGTAAATTAATATATTCCTTTAGTATATAATTTTATTGATAATGAAACTTGAACACACATGACATAAAATAGATTTGGGAAAAAACTCATCCACCATGGGGATTAAATTTTAACTATACTTTATAACTCCATATGAAATATTCAATTTATCCATGAACATATATTATTATTGAATTGGGATCTAGGAATCCCATTTTGAATTATAAATTGTAGATCATATTTCATGGACTAAATATTCATCCCACCATTACATGAGTAACATAAAAACAGATTATCCAAATCGGTTAAAATTTTACAATGTGTTAAATGAAATATTGGGAAACATTTTATTCATCTATAACCCATAATAATTATTTAAAAACAGTTGTTGTTTAGCCATTTCAATGATGGGAGTGAAAAAAGTACACGAAATCATGGCAATATAGGAAAATAAATTCTTTACTAACATTCAACCATCCTTTATTCTTCCATGTAAAAAATTGAAATTTTTTAATAACAAGTGGTTAACCCAAAAATCAAAATTTTATATATAAGGTGGATTTCTGGTATTAACAATTTTATTTTCATATTTATATTGATTTTAAATTATATATTGAATTTTTTTTCATAAATGTTTTCTTCACTTATTTGCGACTAAAACAACTATTGTTATTTTAATAAAATATTTCATTATTCTCATATTATTCCTCTTCTAATTGTTATCATTATAATAATTAATATTTTATATTTTGAATCCATCCAACCAATAGTGTATGTTTTCATCATAAATTAATTTTCACCTTCTTCAATATCTTTCCTATAAGTCAAATTCCTTCTTATTTTGAGAACAATGATCAATATAAGAATAACAGTATTATGGATATATTATGAATACTTCCATTGGTTTTAGTTGATGATACATTTTGTACTATATAGAATTATTAGTATGTCCCCTCATGATTTTGTCATATTTACATTATTAAAAAAATTAAATCTTTGTGATATATTTTGTTTCACAAACCACTAAGATCAAATGTATCCGGATATGCTATTAAATATTACTATTTTGACATGACCATTGGAATAATAATGTGACAATTTTGAATAGTAATTTGGAATTTAGAATAATAACCACACCTATAATTGTATAAATAAAATCTAGTTTGCTCATAAAAAAAATATGATATATTAATATGATATAATAAGAAAATAATTCTTTTATAAATGATAAATTAAGTGTAGGTTTTCATGTGAATCCTTAATTATTAATATCAATTTTATAATTAATTTATTGTTTTTTTGAAAAAAGTGGTGACATGAATTAGTTTCCCAACTCAAGCTGCCAAAAAATTTATTGAAATAAAAAGTATCAATACATGCACGAAGTGTACATTGAATACACCAGCAGGGAGTTAAGGGGGATACAAGAAAGATATTCAAGCATTTAAAATCTAACAAGATAAAACCATCTTGCATGTGCAAGGTAGTGGGTCTTTCATTCGATTGTCCATTCCTGCCATCAACAACAAGAGGTTGTACCTCAATGCAGTGCTGCACTAGGGTCCTAAAAAAAATGGAAACCATCAGAAACTCATAAAAAGAATCCAATAAACTAGCTAAAAGCAGAACATAGAAACAAATAGAATGGCACTAATCTGGCGAAGCAACAGTTCGGTTGAAATCTGTACTTCAGAATAGCAAATCAAACTGTCCTGCAAGAAACAAGAGAGAAACTTCCCATACTACTCATCCTCAAATAATCCAAAGGAATCAAACAAGAAAATAAGTGATAGTAATGTTATTTAAGTCATCCACAAGCAGCAAAAAGAGGTTAATGAGAAAATAATTGGAAATATTATTGGAAGAGAATGATCATGCAACAAGGATTAGGGAGTTTGCATTGACATCTTCATTATTTGATTGAATATATATCTCTTGATCCCGAGATATTGTTTTGTAGTGATTTCACCCTATTGTAGTTTTTGGTATGAAATTCCCTTCTTAAATTCCATGTAAGTGTTCCAGTCCTGAGTTTCCTCTGGTGAATCTTGCTGCGAAGATTCCTCCATTGAGATATCTATAAGTGGTTTTTCCTGGGAAGGTGCAACAACTTTTTTCCTATAGGAATCAACTGATCTTGTCACAATCGTTCTTTCAAGGTGTGAGTAATCTTTGTGCTTTCTAGCTTTCCTAGGATTGGGAGAAATGAAACCATATGCATCCATAATTTTTTTTCATTTATTTTCCATTGCTTTCAAATAGGTTTCTTCAATTTGTCTTGATTGGTCAGCCTCCTCAATTGAGGATTCACTGAATGATGAATCATCTACATGATCTTTAGATCCTCCCCCTTTTCGTTCTATATAATTTGCGTGTTCCTCATCAAGGGTATTTGCTTCAGGGATGTCCTTTCGTCCTAGGTCTTTAGAGTATTCATTCTGGATGGGGGTATCTACCTTGGATGTAGAGATAAGGTTAGTATCATCAAATACAATGTTAACAAAATCAGTGATTTGATTGTGGGTGCAATGCTTTTCTAAAGATATCTCCTGGTTGTTCAACAAGGGTGGATGGTATGTCAGAGTGATTTCAATGGAGACTATGTTCTCTTTAATTGAAACCTCCATATTACCTTTAGAAGGAACTTTAGGATTTGATGGTCCAACCTCAGTAGGGTTATTGTCCTTCATTTTAAACTCATTTTTGTTTTTTTTCAACCCAATTAATTTTATTAGAAGAAGAATATGTAGCTTTGAGGCTAAAATTTTTATTTTATTACCAAGATTAAGACAATCAGTGCAATAATTAGGTAGTTATTCATAAACAACATCTTGGAAAAAACAATAATTTCCATTTTGAATCCAAACCTGATTGGGGAGATCATGTGAAACATATACTTCTACACAGATTATAGAAACTAATGTCCTAGATAGATTCTCAGTTTCCAAGTCAAGTTTAAAAGGTTTTCCAATAAGAGTAGCAATCAGAAATAGAGCTGGCTTCTTGAATAAATGAAGTAGTAGACTGGGAAATCCAAGCCAGATAGGTACAATGAGTGATTCAGTGAAGGGGTCAAAGTCTGTTGTCCATTTGAGCACTCGCATAATACAACCCCCAAAAAATCAAGATCTCATCACCCAAAGTCAATAATAATCATCTTGAGAAGAAAAATTAAATATCATGTTCGAAGTATTATGGAGGCCGATGTGAAAATTCGAAAAACCAATGCTTTTGAGCGATCTTCGCAAGAAATTCAGTGAAGGACGATGCTTAACAAATTTCCGAACAAGAACAAAACAAAAAACTTGAGGCTAAAATTCTAACCTCATCCGTTGAGAATAAAAT
Organism: Viscum album; assembly: GCA_963277665.1. Classification (NCBI taxonomy): domain Eukaryota; kingdom Viridiplantae; phylum Streptophyta; class Magnoliopsida; order Santalales; family Viscaceae; genus Viscum; species Viscum album. Next base: position 1,677,177,053 of record OY728132.1, on the reverse strand, counting down.
CATGGACTATCCATATTGATGAAAGATGTTTGGTGTAATATAAATATCCGTTGCAGAAATAATAAAAAAGTGAATAACATAATAAAAAACACCCATATCCTTTCAATATAATTACCACACCACACCACCATTTCTTATGACACCAAAAAATCCTTGATGGTGCATAAATTCTACCCAATTAACTTCTGAAGCCTCTTAACCACATATAATACTTGATGGTCTTACCAGTAATCCAAATACAAGTACATATAGACGGTTCTCAAGGAAATGATATTCAAGATCTAAAACCCCCTTATTTCTCTTTTAATATATTTTCATTTATATTATTATCATCAGATCACCTAATACAAATAGAAACGAAAACTCCAACATAATATGTATACATGCATTATATTTTGTTAATGGAAAATAAATCATCATATCTCTCCTCTTCCCGTAATATCTTAAAAAGGAAAACAACATCTGTGATATGTCGAATCACCGCTTAATGTATGATGAGTTTTTTTCTTTTACCACCTTCAATGTTGGTAATAAAACCATTATTAATGAAAATTAAACTATTATATTTAAATTATAACTTGTTATATTTTCTGAAATATGAATATATAAATAATATTATATAGTAAAACTAAACTAGTTCATAAAGATAAAAAATGACCAAAATAAAATACAAGTATATCATTAACATTTTATCAAATGAATCAACCACATAACAGAAAAAATGAAAAATGAGACTATATAAAATCTTATAATTATATTAATACCATTTTATTCTACTTCCCCCATTTTTCTTTCCTTTTTAATAAACTCCCATTAGTATACACAAGGGAACCAACCATAAAACCATGAAACAAATTCTCCCATTACAACAATATTACTCATTATAAATTATCATAATGGACATAAATAAATATAATTAATTTATATTAAATGAAATCTATATCGAACAGTTTATTAATTATGTAATTAAATAAACTAATTTTATTACCCATGACATTCAGTATATGTGTATACCAATTTTTGACATATTTATGATTTTCTAGTCTCACTTTTACATCAATGAAATATATTCCTTATTAAGCCCCTTTTAATTTTGTGTAGTTTATATACATCACATTGATATATCATATCTTTAATTTCATAATCATCATGGTATCTAATGTTTCATTTTATATTTATAACATCCATGGGGTATATGATTCCACTGATTACAATGTGGTTTGGGATTTCTTAACTCAATATTAATTCCTTGGGTTAAAAAATCTATATAACTCATTATGACATCCTAATGTTATGTGTAAAATAATTTTTTATAAAATTATATTGTACTTACACATTTATTATGTCGATTTATAGTTAATACACATATTCTATTCAGTTTATTATTAATATTATCCGTGAAAAGGATTTCGTCCCAATTTTCCATCATTGAGACGTATTTTAGTTGTTATAATACTATTTAATTTTCTATGGTTTATAAAATAACCATTTCCATGTTTGATCAAAATTCACTATAAATTTCATTAAATATCAATATTTAATTTTTTATGGATATAATTATTTCATAATTTTTATAACCATTTTTCCAAATGGTTATTACTTTGAATTTTATTTCATTAAATGGAGAAATAATTTTGAATATCTATGTTTTACTCAATAAAGATATTTTTTAATATGTCAATTAGATTCATTAATTAAATCTGTCATTTGGATATATGTGGAATGATTTTGACATATAGACGTGGTTTGGTATCAGTTATATATAGAACCTCGATGAAATATTATTCTCATGACACAGAAATTCTGGCCAAATTAAATGGGGTTTTTCGAACAATAATTAGACTTTCTTGTAATATATATTGATGGTAGTGGTATCATGATTCACGAAAAAAGGAATTTAAATTATTAATATTTCTTTCATTAAGAATATAGTCATTGTAATCCATGATATTATCAGAATGATAGTATCTTTGGGTTCATATTTTTCTCAAGTTATTGATTAAATGGAATTTATCTCCCATAATTTACATTACCATAATGATAATGAATTATATTCTCATTTTTGAAATGTTTTTGATTAAATTTTATTTATTTAAATAATATATTTCTTTCTATATTGTTTATGTTTTATTTATAATTTATTCATGAAATATTGTCTTGTATTTAACCCATACTAATCATCTAAGATCTCATTTTTCTTTGTTATCCTTTCCCTATGTTATGGTTATTAAATGATTGAGGGAGTACAAGGATGCAATTAATTTACCTTTTAATGTTTTATATTTTATTTCCAATTTAATAATGGTACCATTTCTATATCTATTTATTCAATACATATAAACTAATCGGTCATTTGGGGTTTGAATATTGTATATATGCCAATGTAATAAAGTGAGACACCAGATCCATGATTTTGGGTTTGGGATCTTCATAGTTAGTATCTGAAAATATTTAGTATAAAAATTGGGGAATATATGATAAATAAAAACAACAAACATAAGAATCATAAAAATTCCTAATTGTGAAACTTATAGCTCAAAATTAATGATGATTATGGGACAATAGAGTCTGTGACATTATTTCGTAATAGAACCTTATGGAAGGAATCGAATAAATACCCCTAAAATGTAGGTATATTGCCACTGAGCAATTCAACAGAGTTAGTGTTAGTTCTGGGAAGATCATGATCATATAAGGAATGATTTTAAAGGTAATGATCAATAACCTTACTTAAATAGAGTTAAATATTGCTTCACAACATAATAAACCTATTTTGTGTCTTCTAATGTGTTAAAAGACACCATAAATTTGTGGGACTACTAATATTGTGGAAGTTAAATAATGGATCGAATCAATTGAAATGTAATTTCTATCATTGGGATACAATGAAAATAAAATGGTAGTCATAGTAGTATATTTTATCAAGGGATATGATAATCAATGGTGGATGTTGATCTATAATACTGGGGAGGATGATAAAGTAGATCACATATAATGGAGATATTTTAAATAAACATTCTTCGAAAAATATTTCCCTTATAATTAATGAATTGAAATTTTTAGAAAATTTCACAACCTAATGTTAAAGGAAGAAAATATATTTGTGGAGTAAGATTATAAATTTAAAATACTATCCAAGTATTCTATATATTACACATGTAATTTTTAGGGAAATACTGATCATTTCATTGATTTCCTTGATCCAAACCTCTGACGGGATCCGTTTTCCTAGTCACTTTCTTAATATCATGTAATAGTACAGTGTCCCATCAAAATAGAAAAGCAAATTTATAGATGAAATATATTTTATATAAAATACAAAGAAGAAGAGATTAGATGAGAGCTATGAGAAAGGTATTGTGCCAAAATATAATAAGGGAATAAATGATTTTCAATATTGTCAATATTTTTGGGAGAAACATATGGGAAAAAATCTCAATTGAACATGAATATCATACAAGTACAAGGATAAGGGTCATCTTATTCATGAGTTCTAGGATAAACACTAATGATATCTGGTGCTTCAATAGAAAAAATGAGAATTATTTGAAATAATATCCAATGATCAATGGTAATATTCCATAGATGAAGCTAAGGGGAGATATCCATGCATATGTGATCACTGTAGTTGATGTAAATGATCCCAATGATGTGTTGGTAGGTATATTAATCATATCATTAAATTTATCCATTTCATTATTTTTATAAGGATCATTATTATTTGTTATATCTACCCAGTTTTTTAAAAATTATATAAATAACCAGTTTGATTTCATAATGGGTGTTTTCAGTCAAAAATAATAATATATGTCTCATTTTATGAATTATATGTCATGAAATCCGCATTTTTAAACTTAATGGTTACTATTTGTTTTCCTTATCATTACACATATAGTTTATTTTGATACAATCTTTAATATGGGATGAATTTAAAAATATGATGCCAAATATTATCATAATAAAAAAAGGAATTTTTATTTAGGATTAAGATATAGAATTTGTTATCTTTAGAGGAGAAAATTCATCATCCAACTCTTATATTGATCCACTCGTAGCAGTTCCACTAAATAAAATTATTAGGGTGAAGAGAAAACAACATATTTTTTTGAAACAGGTTTTCTTAAAATCAAGTATTTAACAATTTTAAATAAATAGATTTATTTATTTTTGGAGGAATTAACTAGACAAGATCTAGTACATAATGTTGACTATTCCATTGATTTATTCAGTTATGCAAGATCAATATAAAATACTCCATATAGAATGGATATTGAGGAATTAGTATATCTGAAAAAACAAGTATAATAGTGGAATAATAAAGGATCTATTCACCCATTATTTTCTCCATTGGGATGCCACATTTTCATTGTTAATAAGAAAGGTTGATCTACTAGGATATCTGATAATAATGGGGAAATAATTGTCATTACATCAAATAACAAGTACCTTTTCCTCACATTGATGCTTTATTTTATCAACTTTATATATCTAAATGTTTTTTTATTATTAAACTTCATTCTATATATAATAAAATATGACAAAAGAAGAAATTTATTATAAATAAATCATATTTCAAAGAGGTATTGTAATTAATAGTTTATATTTATTTCATTTGGATTGACTAATTCACCATCAGTTTCTATGGATATAATGAATAGAATATCCATGGAAGATCATGATTATTATTTTTCTCGTATTCATTGATGATATTCTGGTATATAATAAAACCTAAATAGAGCATGACAATAAATTCATAATAATTCATGATACTGCCAGGAAAAAATATTTATATGGTAAATTTAATATGACTAAAATATGGAATTAAGAAATTTATTTTCTTCTCTATATTTCCTCTATGGATGGAATCTCAGTTGATTTTATGAAGATAAAGGCAGTCCATGAATGTCTTACACCAATGAACATAACTGAGGTATATAGTTTCATTGGTTTAACTGGTTAGTATCTGTTGTTTGTTCACAATTTTTGTTGATTGGATAACTCTTTGACCAATATCACATGAAATGGGGTTTTATTTTTATGGAAAAAATAATATATATGAATGTTTGGATTAATTGAAAAGAAAACTTTTCAAAGATATGATTTTGATTATACTATCAGGAAATGTTGGGGTTGTGATATAAAGTGATTCAGAAAATAATAGAATGGGTTATTCACTTATAAAAAATTATTAATTTATTTAATATGTGTCATTAAATTGGATAATTCAATAAAAAAATTACCCAACTACAGATCTTGAGTTAGCAGTTGTAATCATTGCTCTAAAAATATATAGAAACTATCTCTCTTGTGAAAATTTTAAGATATGTGAAGATCAAAATAGTTTGAATTTTATCAGTACATAAAAATAACTTAACATGGGTAAAATATGATGGATCTTGTTACTAAATGGTTACTATTTTTCAATACACTACAACACATGAAAAGAAAATAAAGTATCAGGTGAATAATGTAGAAATGATCATAGAGTTCTTACCCAAATGAGGACTGAGAGATATCTTATGTTTATGGATTTATTAAATATGTGTATCAAAATTATATACAATTTGGAGACACCAATCTTTTCAAAATTAATTAGAACCCATATTTATTGGAAATATGAGAATCTATCAATATGATTCTATGATTTTTTAGAAGAAAAATAAAGCCAGCAAGGGGAGAAAATTTCATGATTTCATCTATGAGAAGGGAATTCTAAAATTCAGAAAGAGGTACTGTGTTCCATAAATACTTGAGATAAATAGGGAAGTATTGAATTATACTAATTTCTCAAAATTTTCTATATATCATGGTGTCACTATGACGTACAACAATCATATGAGCCATTTTTGGTGGGATAATATGAAGTCAGAAATTATTGACTATGTGTTGAGATTCATAGTTTTTTGATAAGTGAAGAAAATGAGACAACATCCTAGAGAATCCACAGAACCTCTAACAATTATTATTTGTATGTGGGATTAAGTTACCATGGACATTATCACTGGATCACCAAAGACACCTAGAAAGAATTATAGGACATGTGATATTGTCGATCCCCTTACAGAATGGTCACATTTTCTTGATATAATAGTAGATTTACCTATTAAGAACCAATCAAGAAACTATATTAATGATGTTGTAAGACATTATGGTGTGACTATATAGTTTTTTTCATATTTATATCAATATTTTGAATGAGTATTAAAAAATTTCTTTATACTAATCTTCATTTGAGCAGTGCTTACCATCCTCAAACCGACAGGCTGTATAAAAGGTCTATTCAAATATTTGATGACATGTTGAGATCATTATGAAATGACAATTTGGGCATGTGGGATCGGTTTTTATCTTTGGTAGTGTTTTCCTATAGTAATTATTTCCATCCAACTATTCCAATGGAACCATAATAAGAATTATATGGTAAGAGATGTTGTACTCTAACTATTTATGATGAATTTGGTGAAAAGAAAATTATAGGAAAAAATAATACTGACGATACAATGAAAATGGTAAATATTATTCAGGATAATATTAAATAATCAATATGTAGATAAAACAGTTGCACTAAACATTAGTGAAAGGATCCTGAATTTTATGTGTGAGATTACGTCTTTATAATTTTATTTCAATGGAAGGGCGTCACGAGGTTTTGTAAGAAATGGAAACTGATCCCCAGGTATATTTTACCATTCAAAATTCAAGATATAATCGGAGATGTACAATATTTATTTGAAATTAGACCATGTATCTACAATGTTCTTGATGTCTTTCACATATCATTGTAAAGAAAGTTCTTTCCAAACCCAAATCATGTAATCCCATATGAATAAGTTGAAAAAGAACCAGTTTTGTCTTCCAATGAAGATACTATCAAGATTCTTCAAACTAGATAGTAAGTATTGAGAAATCATATGGCTTGATTGGTAAAGGTTATATAGAGAAATCATAAAATGGATTACGAATCAAGGGAACCAAATGATTCTATATTGAAGAACCATTCTTATCTGTTTATAAGGTAATACAAATGAAAAGCGAGTTAAGAAAGACGTTATCACATTGTAATTATTTTAATCATATTACCCATGAAATTAATAATTATAAAATGAAATAACGGATAATAGAATGATAATGAAATACATCATATGATATAAAAAAATTGAAGTATGTATACCACCAACAAGAAATAAGGGTTGAAATAGTACTTTATTGAATAAAAGTAAAATTGAGACGTGAAAAACTCACTTTATGATCAAAAGTAATCTTAAATTATACCTAATTTATTTAATAATAAAATTAAATTCATTAATTTCTTAATTCATAACCAATTAAGCATATATATTTTATTTATGATAATGTTTATTTATGGAAAATATGATGGTTTATAATGAATAATTTTTTTGGTTTTGAGCGTCTGTTTCATGGTATTATGGTTAGTTATTTTTTCTATAATTATGGGAGTTTTATAAAATAGAATCAAATAATTTTAAAGTGGAATAAATGAAATTAAAATACATTTTTTTAATGGTTCCAATATATAATTTTATTTTCTTTTATGAGAAAGGTTCATATGATAAATTGTTATCAACAAATGTATAGTTTATTTTGCTATTTTTTGGACATATTAAAATGTGTTTTTATTATTTAATATTATATATATATATTAGTGATAGAAAATAATAAATGCTGGGATTTAAATATTATAATACCTTTTATCCATAATAATTTATTTATGACCATCCTTGAAGGAAATATATGAAAATGAAAGATCATTATCCACGAAGGCGGTGAATTGACATATCACAATAATTATCTTCATTTTTTTGATAAAAGGGGAATAAAAAATATTGATGGTAGATATTCCAGTAACACAACAAAATTAAATTATATAGATAATAATAGATTTATCAGGCCTCTTTTTATATACTGATGCGATGAGAGGATAAGAAAAGAAACGAAATTAAGAAGAGAATGTATGAGGATTTTTCTTTTTAAGTATCTTCTCCTTGAGAACATCTATAACATACTTTTATATTGTATTTTGGTAAAACAAATAGGTCTCGGACATGGGGAAGAATCTTGGGAAGGGAATTGGCCAAATTTTGACAATTTTCAAGGCTTTAGAGGTGTGAGGGGATGGGGGTTTTTTGGTGGTTTTTATGGGGGAAGGAGACGACTGTTTTAATTATTCAAATCATTATTTAATTATTTTGGATCAAAACTAACAATAGTGATGATTCCCGTGAAGAACTATAGTAAATAGTTCATATGAATCTGATTTTATGGGTGCTTACCTCATCTATACATCATCCATGACTCAATAATGTATGTATTTCTTAAATATCATAAATTATTTTATTTCACTATTCACAAAAAAAAAACTATTTAATAAAATACCAAAAACTCCAGCTTAACAATTTTTCAATTTCTAGATTTTGAAAATGGACTAAATTTTATGAAAATAATTTTCAAAATATGATAATTTTAATTATCAATAAAAATTATCACTCACATTGATCATTATTTCATTAACGGGAAAATAATAGAAAATTAATGTCATTTACACAACTCATATATTTGTCGATATAGAATATTGATTCATGAATTAAATATATCATTTAAATTTGACAGTAATGGTTTTTACAAGCAGACCTAGGTAAGTCCTACTTATAGATAACCTCTATATGAATCAGTAGTCTTATTAGATGAATATGTTAGCCAAATCTAATGGGTTTTTACCAAAAATGATAAAACATTCTTGTAAAAGGTATTAATGGAAGAGGTACCATAATATCTATGATCATGGAATCCTAATTATTAAGGAATTACATCATTACGATTTCTATCATTAGGATCCATGTAATTTACACTATGATATTAACCGTGGATACATATTTTGGTCATGTTATTTATTAAATAAAATTTTTTCGAATAATTTACATTGAAATATTGATTATAAATTATCCTATCATGATTGAAATGTTTTTGATTTAATTTAATGTATATCAATTATATTCACATTTCAATGTTGTTTATGTTTTATTTATAATTAATTCATATATGGATCCATGGTATTTAACCCTTACTGTGCATCGAAGATCACCCTTTTATTTGTTATCCATTACCCCTGTTATGATGTTGAAATGATTGAATAAGTTCATGGATGAAATTTCACTCCATTATTATGTTTTATATTTGATTTCTAGTATAATAAATGTTACATGTATGTATCTAGTAGTGAAATACTACTTAACTGATTGACCTGTTTGTATTTGAATATTGTATATATGTAATGTAATTAATTAAGGAACATTCTCTAGACTAATGTGATATAGGTCTTCACAATTTGTTATTTCATTTTAGAGTCCAATTTTATATTTTATTTTCAACTTTATCATAAAATAATTTAAGAAAATTCATTTTTTGATTGGTATAAGGACCCTATACCATGTGTTGAAAATGAATGTGATCCCAACATTAATTATGAGTTTAGCAATGTATTTTTTGGACAATAAAAAAATGAACGATGAGATTTTTTTTCATCTCACTGAATGTATACTCCATGAATTATTGAAATCAAATATTCTAAATAATATTTCAATTAATCCCTATAAATATTCTATGATTATCTCATCATTATTGATTACATTAATTCAAATAATTATTTTTCCTATTTAATCCAACTCACCGAAAATAGATACCCACTTTATATAGAATCCCCTAAAAAAATATCTATCAAAGATCAATTCTTATGTCTGTATGGAATTGAAACACTATTAGTAATAAACGTAAGTGTTATACAACTAGTTTAAATTTAAGAATACAACCGATTATTACTCTAAACTATATAGTGACAAGGAAGACTCTATTTAAAGATATATATTGTTCATGATACTTATGAATCATTTATATGTTGATGAAATTATTAATGAGAATAATGAATATTTTCAAACATATAATTGTAATATGAATTCAAATCATCCATTAATTCTTTGAATGTTGTAGCCGAAGAGTATTAAGGAAGCTTTACCCAATTGGGATCGGATTGAAGCTATGGATGATGAGTTAAATCAAATTTTTAAAAACATTATTATTAGGAAATAGTATAATTTGCAAAAAAAAAATAAGAATATCATTGGGTAAATATTGGATTTTTTGGAACATTATCAATGTGAAATGAGAAGTAGCATGGAAAAAATATAGTCTTTTGTGTATGGGATATTTAAAAATTGATGGAATATTTTTATATTAGGAATATTTTCAAATCACATTATATGAACTGATTTGAACTTTTAATAAGATTTAAACCAATTTAGTCATAAATTTTTTCTAATAGATATAAATTTATTGTTTTGGAATAGAAAAAAAATGAAAAAAATGTTAAATTAAGTTACTAGAAGGGTTTAAACCAAAAAACAAAGGTTGTCACTTATGAAAGTTAAATACAACATTGGATGGACTCAAAAAACCACCCTAATAATTGTATTCAATGATAGACATTAATGGAATGATAATAAAATACATAATTGGAAATGCAGTTTCAAATGTCTATTTCTTAAAAAATTGCACAAACTCTGTTATTGTGATTGTGTATATCGATGGAATTTGTTTCTCAAAACTAAGAAGATATTTTTGAGGATTATTATCCCTAAATGATGAAACACAGTGAGAGATCAATGATGTATGAGCTAAAATTTTTCTAGGTTATTCGGGAATTTTGTTTTTCTATTTTATAAATTTATCAAAATAATGATTAATTTCAAGTTATTGAATAAATATATTATAGATGACTCAGGAGATACATCTAATCATATTGATCATGGTACTAAGTACTCCATTCATGAAGTATAAATTATTTTATAGAAACTGGTGTTTCAAAGGATTATTGACATCATAATTTTATTTAAAACGTATCTTGAACAATACTCATATTTTCATTTCTTATATATGGAACAATCTAAAGTAACCATAAGGAGTAAAAATTAATTATCGTGAAATGAATATTATGCTACATAAAAAAATAATTTTGATTACATCCATAGGTATAAGACAAATATTTTTTATCCCTATATCTATACAGATTAAAATATGGTAGGAGATATTTGTGACCATATTGATACTTATTGAAGTGTATTTTATAATAAATGAACCATCATTGTGTTGTAGAACAAATTTTTTAATAGTGTTTGGGTATGTACTTGAGAGGGGTGGGGTGAATAAAATTATCTTATGCCCACAAATTTTTTAATTCTGTTGTAATATTTTACCAGTGATGAATTTTAACCATATTACCTATTAGTGAAAATATATTTATTTAATTCATTAAAAATAATCAATAAATCACAAGAATTCATGTATAGTATATAAAATGATACTGATATTTTAAAGGGTTCATCAAAAATACATATTCATTTAGATGAATTATTTCATTCCCCCAAATCATGATTTAACTAATATGTTTAATGGTTTGATATAAGGGGTGTCATTTTTCACCACAACAAATGGTACCACTATGTATAGAATTATCCACTACCCTTTAGACAAATCAATATATATTTACACTATAAATCTATTAATAAATCCACAATTTTTTTCTTTTATTCATGCCATAATCTCTCAACATACCCTGAGTCTCTCATATTTTATGGAATCATAGTATGTACATAAAATTTTCCCATATAGATCCTCTAATGAAGTGTATAATCAATCTACAGTTGACGTCCTTGCATCCATCAGAACTGATCTCCTTTAACTCAATAAAAGATACATTGAATTCTTGAATTTCCTCACATATTTTCAATAACATAAATACTTTGAATAGATCATATTTATAATCTTTTATTTAATATATCCATCCAACTATCTAACTAATTCTATGATATTAGTGTATCATCTATATTAAACAACACACCATTTACTAAAAAGCACAATATAGATGATATTCAGATATTTATTTATGTTAAAAAAATATTCTTATTATATTAGATGATATATTAGTGATATAAAAAAATATAATATAAATGATATTTAGGATCTAAAAAACAGTTAGTCAATATAATAATATTTACAACTAAAAAAGAAAAAATAAATAAATAATTGATATATATAATTAATATTTCACAGGATATTTATATTTTTTTTAATTTTCCCCTTATAATAAATAAATTCTCATTTATCTCCCCCATTGATATTATCAAAAAGAGGATATGGATAAAATAAAAATGACAAGAAAATTATAATAACAATAATATATTTCTTCATATGTTTAACTAAAAATAGTCGAGTGCATCAATAAAAAGGGAAATAGGAAAAGTAAAAGAACCTTATCAAAGAATTCATATGATCATATTTACAATTAGATATAAATTGATGAATTTCTAGGAACTTTTCTGTTCCACTTTCTGTAAGTTGAGAGAATAATGTTGTAATAGTAACATTTAGAGAAGAGTTTTTTATTGATGGGATTGTTTTTACAAGAATAATTGGATCATAAAAAATAAATGGTTTTAGGTGTTGAATATATTCAACTTATGATAAACTCAAAGGTTGATAAGGTGGAGGGATAAGACCATCTAATTGAGTAATCACTATTGGTCTGTATATAAATGGATATATGGATGTTGTTGAAAGAATAATATTCACTCCGATAATAACTCATTCAACAGAAGTTGTAATATGAACATGAAGGAAGGGTTTCATGAGGTTTAATAACTACATAATAATATTACCACCACTCTTTATAGAATAGATGAAATCAATTTCTCTTCCATAAATATCATTAATATTAGTGTGACAACCATAAGTTCACTCAATTGTTCTTTTAAATACCTTATGGCCCATGGATTTATGAAGATCTCTTCTAGAAATTTAAATTTATTAAAAATATAATAATTTGTATAAATTCTTGTCAAATTATAATTTATATCTTTCTATATGGTGTCATTATCTACAATGAGTTCAATATAATATACTCTTATCATCTCATAGAAGTAATCTCCATGATGTTGTATTTTATTTAATTCCTCTTCAAGTGTTGATGCATCGACAAACAATGTAATCATTTCTTCCCTTGTAATTTTCCAAGTACCTCTCAACCAATTGTAATTGGAGAAGGAGGATGTATAGTAGATGAAGATGTAGTATTATACTTGTTTTTAATCTTTTGATAAAATTATTTCAAATGTTCTAAGATAGAATTTTTCACTTCATATGATAAGAAATTCAGACATTCCACTTCTCTTAAAAATATTCTATTCCCCACCTATAATTCTAGAATATAAAAATGATCCTTTTGTTGTAAATGCAATTTAACAAGATCAATAAACTATCATGTTCTATATTTACTTTTTATACCATCACGGTAGTGCTAATATTTCAAGGAAACCATAAAATCTAAAATCGAATTTCATCTCAATGATTCCAAATCAGAAAGAACAGTCTATTATAATGATTCTAAAACACTCTTTATCACATAATAAATAAGATCTATAATAAGAGTTGTATTATAGACTCTATTTTAATGGGTGACAACATCCTTATCTACTATATCGTCTTCCATTGGACTAAATGTTTGTAACTCACCAGCTTTATCAATTTGATCTACTAGGGATCCTTCTTTTCTGATTGGATTTTCACTTCATTCATCATGTGAATAAATATAAATAATTCTAGGTATGGAATTACTAGTAAATGTATCCCACTATTCAATTGTACTTAAGTCATGTTTGACGAATGGATTTATTGGTGGTTATCTGTTAACTAGAAGAGATTCACCAAGTCCAGGTATAAGGGGGACTAGTTCGGAGTGATCAATAGGATTGGGCATCTTCTCCTCAACACAAAAATATTCTGTATCATATGTAGAATTAGGTAGTATAAAATCTATCCCATCATCTCCAGATTTATCTTCAGACCTGATAGAACTGAATACCACTTGTGAATAAGGGTGTGACAGAACCATCTTCTGATAATTATTTGCAGGATTATCTCTCTCTTTTTAATAGCTTAATCAATATGACCATCCCTAATATCATAATTATCTCCACAGTAATTATCATCAACATTAACAACATCATTATAATCATTATATTTACGTAAATTTCATTTTTATTTTTCATGATCTGAATCACCATATTCTTTTATATAGTCATTAAGATCCCAACCATTACCATTATCAAAATTGGTAATATGATATCTTGATGATTTGAAGAATAATATTATGAATTTTTCTACTACTAATACATCTATTTCATCAATATAAACTTAATAAAACAGGTATTATAAGGTAGTTATATAAATTTTTGGACTAACAGACCCAACAGAAATAGAAGGAAGAGGTTTAGGGAACTCTTAATCACTCCCCACTTTAACAGAAAAATATTATTCTACTTCCACAGATTTATCATCTCTGTCTGAGTTAATATCATCAATAAAATAATCAAATAACTCTTTGGGCACAATAATAGGATCCAACATATCCTTATATCTTGATGGATGATCAATTGGGATGAATTCATCATATAGTTTACCATTATCTCTCACCCAACACTTCTTCTAAGGACTACAACATACATTAACTCTTTAAATTTTCTTTGAAAAACCAAATCCACCATAGCTATCTTCATCTTATTTACCGTAATTTACTATGATATTATCAATCAATATTGAAAATATCATCTTAGGGTGTATCAAATAGTTTTATATTGAATTTCCATGCACATTTCATATATATGGATCATCATAAATCTATAAAGATTGATCCTTTATCCTTGTTTCATCACAAATATGAAGTAAACACCTAGATATTTCATAGAATTTATATATACATTTATATGATGTAATAAATTTTATACATTATTTAATAAAATTATAAAATCACCATATAGTTCAGTACCTATAGGTCTCCATAGTGTACCTTCACTTGTTAACTGTAGGAGATCTTAGTCATAACTAAAAATCCCATTGTCACTAGTCGTGTTTCCTTGAAAATCCTCATATAGAGCTTTATGTGTAACTCTTAGTATTCTTTAAAATTTCATTGAAGATAATGGAAACTCTTATCCATCATTGTGACTTCTTATTTCATTCACATTATCTCTGAAACACAATGTCAGCATAATGATAGAAATCATATACCATCCCCGAACAATAAACAATGTTGTTTTTTGTAAAACAATTTATTAACTTCTTAAATTCTATTATATTCAATACAATCATATTTATTGACATAAGACATTTCACATATATTTCATTTTTCTATTTTGATAACTCGTTTCTCCATATGCTGGTTTTGGGAAACAACAATTGAGCTAATAGATGATCCATTCCATTTTTTATATCGTCTCACATATTTATAATTTTATTTTTGGGAACGCTTCACATTGGCTATACTGACTGGGTGAATGATTATGTGAAATTAGAGAAGAAGGAAAGATGATTGGTCTGATAGTAAGTGATGTATTTTAGAGTTCAAAGGAATGAGGATTAAGGGAATCAATTTTATTTTTTCCATAAATAATATCTTTTATATAATAAAAAAATTAAAATTCAAAAAAAATAAGAAATTACTACAAAAAAATTAGATGCGATAAATAAACAATAGTAATAAAATGAATGGAAAATTGTCTAATGGAGAGTCATTAATGATGAATAATCAATGGTTACTCAACAATGGTGGCTCATAAATGGAGAGTCATCATCCAAAAATTATCATTCCTAATTAATGTTTGATGTAGTTTAATCATTTTAAATTAAATGTCATTGTGAAGATTAAAGAAATATGATGTTCAGTTCAATTAAATTACAATGTTATATAACCTTTTTTATATTTCTATCTCAAAATGTGATTTATGACAACAATTTTTTTTCTATAGTAAGATAGTTGATTTTTCTAATGTTTTGTTATAGTTGTGTTATTAAAATTTATAGGGACTTGTATAAATTGGTATCAAATTTCTAGTAAAGTATGTTTCATCCCTAAATTTTTTGCACAACAATAGTTAGTAGATATATATTATTCTTTATTAGTAGTCACAAAAACATATTTTTTTCTTAGAACACCATGATACTAGATATTTTCTTAAAATAATATATGTTCCTGAAGTTCCTATTTCGATCTAACTTACCATCTCTAAAATTTTTATGTGAATAAATTAATAAATCAAATGATTTTTTTCTTGGATTGAACAATAAAAAATTAGTTATATATTTGAGGCATTTAATAATTATTCTAACAGCTAATAGGTGTGATACATTAGGATTTTATTGGAATAGAGCACAAATACACAGACTAATCATAATATTAAGCTTACTAGAAGTTAACTAATATAGACATCCAATAATATCTCTATTACTAGTTTGATATATTGATTTCCCAACATCATCAAGATCTAGTTTATAGGTTTTACCCATGGGAGTATCACTATATTTAGTTCTATCTAACCCAAATTGTATAAAAATATATTGATTATATTAAATTTTAATTAAAATAATCCTGAATTTATTTTTACATATCTAAAAAACAAGATTGAATTTTTTGTTCACCCCTAAAACTGATTTCAAATTCATTTTGCATTAGTTTTGAAAAATTATTACATGGGGAATCATTATTATATCCAAAAATACTATCATCAACATATATTTTTTCTATTAAAACATCTTATAAAAGTATTTTTATAGACATAGTTTGTTCAACTATACATTCTATATTTTTTTTAAGAATGAAAATTTGTAAATCTATCATTACATGCTCTATGAACCTATTTTAAACCATTTAAATCTTTTGTTAATTTAAAAACATGATTTGAAAAATTCAGATTTTGAAATATTTGGGGTTGTTAAAAAATACATAATCAATTATAAATGTTTTAATAATTCACTTTTAAAATCCATTAGATATAGTTTGAAATCCCAATGTGTTGCCAAGGAATGAAATATCTTAAATGATTCAACTCTAGCTTTAGCTGGAATGGTTTCTGTATATTCAATATCTTTTTCATGGTTATACCCTTCTTCAACTTATCTTGAATTGTTTATTACTATCACTCCATAATAATCAACCTTGCTTTTAAATAGCCACATAGTTCAAATAGTTAAAATATAAATAATTATATCAACAAGTTCCCAAACTATGTTTCTTTAAAATTGATTAAGTTTCTATTGTATAGATATTACCTATAATTTATCATTGATGGAATCGTTAATGTTCTTAGAATGAAGATGTGACAGGAAATATTGGTGTTTAATTCGATTCATAGTGAATGCTCCAGTTTGGGTACCTCTATCATGGTTTCCTATTATTCTATATAAAGGCTGGTTTCTATGATTCTTAGTATCTCTTTGAATTGAGGGGATGGTTGTTTCATGAATATTTTGGGTCTGTTTTTGGTAGTTAATTTTATGAATATTTTTCTTATTTAATAGAACTCCCAAAATTGTTTTCATTAATGATCATATTTTATAGATCATTCACAAGGTTGTCTATGTTTTTCTTATGTTTTTTAGGATCGGTTTCATCAAAATTAATGTGAATAGACTCTTCCATTCTTTTAGTTCTTTTATTAAACACTCTATATTATTTATTTTAAATTGAAAAACCAAGAAAAACTCATTCATCAATATTGGAATAAAATTATTCAGTATTATATTTTCTGTTTAGTATAATGACTTTGAAAAAAAAATCTAAAGTAACTAACATTTGGTTTAACATTATTCCATAACTCATATGGTGTTATTCTTATGAGAGTTATAATTAGAACTCTATCTATTTAATAACATGCTGAACTAACAGCCTATACCAAATATTATATAGGCAATTCATATTCATTTATCATACTACAAAATCGGGTCCGGTTACACCATCCCCATAAAATATTAAAGAAAAAATAATGTTACAATGTCAGACAGAGAAAGGGGTTTTACAACACTGGGGATGAGACACTCCCCTCATATCTGCCTCAACTAGAGATGATCAAAAATCAGGACCACGGAAGGACCACATGGTAGTCATTTCCATAACTTCCCTCTTGTACAAGGTGTCATCCACTTGATTGGCTTACCGATATGCATGAGTGAATACCAAGTTGAGATGTTTTTCATGATTAAGACATATGATCTAGTAAGGTATAATTTTTCTTGGAACATCTCAGGTTATTATATTGAGGTAATGCACCAAAAGTTTGGAATCTGATTCAATCCATAATATTTTCCAGTTATTAAATACAACATTCTCCGCGTCATAAATAATGGCCCATAATTATGCTTCATAAGCTACTTAAATCCCAATAAAATGATGAAAATAACCCTTGACGAAGCCACAGTGCGTGGGGAAGACACCCCACAACCCAATCTACCTGGTTCTCCAGATACGGCTCCATCAACATTAACCTTAACACATGGAATGATCAGTGGGATCCATCGAATAATCATTACCACCAAAGGATCTTGAATTTTAACTAAAATTCCAAGAATCCACAATTCATTTAAATTTGTACAGGTATTATCCATGCAACCATTTTGTATTACATTATCAGTGTGTATGTCACGAGAAATCAGAATTTCACTTGGTATTATCCACCCAACTCAATGGGTTTAATTCAATCCTTCCATGAAACAGTGATCAGCTTCCTTTCATTAATAGAGCCCGTCCAGATGAAATTCCTCATCAAGCATTGTAGTTCCCTGTGCAGATTTGATGGACATTTATAAATTTAAAAGGAGTAGACAAAAATCAAAGTGACCACTGAGTTAAT
Organism: Viscum album; assembly: GCA_963277665.1. Lineage (NCBI taxonomy): Eukaryota > Viridiplantae > Streptophyta > Magnoliopsida > Santalales > Viscaceae > Viscum > Viscum album. The sequence continues at coordinate 1,677,158,307 of OY728132.1, read as the reverse complement.
TAGGCACACACTTCAAGCTTTATATAGATCATTATCCATACATTTAGATATATGATAAATGATATTATACTAAATTCCATCAAGTTATTGCCTACGTATTATACCACAAAATATTGGAACTCCAATATAAATAAATGGCTGAGATCTCTTTCTGTCTCCGAGGGATTTGGTGACCCTATTTTGTTTTCCAGTAGTGATCCCATCACCATAGACAATGATGGATTTATTCCAGTTTATATGATTTCTAGCAACAACCTCATAATTTTAGAATAATGCTTTGATCACAGATATCGGTTACCTTGAGGATTCCCCCAAATTCAGAATATCATCAGCATAGAGTAAATGAGATGGGACAAGTTTGTCACTACAAACCATTATTTCACTAAAAATACCAAACTGAGATAGCTCATTAAGGCATCTACTCATATATTCTTCATCAATGTAAAACAAAAGCCCCAATAGTGGATCACCTTGTCGAACTCCTTGGGTTAAGTGCAAATAACCCCTAAGAGATCCAATAATTAAAATGGACTACCTTGCAGATGTAATGATACGTCTGATAAGGTTGATGAATCCAATTGATAAACCAAATGTCTTTAGAATATCAATGAGAAATCACCCATTAATGGTGTCAATTTCCTTAGAGAGGTCGGTTTTGAGGGAAAAATTTCTGTTCTTTGCTTTCTTTTTTATCAAATTGATGATTTTAGATGCAATGAAAAGACAATTCGGAATGTGTTTTCTGGGAAAGTAGGTATATTGGTTAAGAGGGATGTGCTCCTTGATTAAAACCCCAAATCAGTTCATCAAAAGTTTACTAATGATTTTTGGTGTGGTGTTTCCAGTCGCAACAGGTCTGAAGTCTTTAATTTCAATTGCATTCTCATTCATAGTAATTAAATCAATGATGTTAGAGCTGAAACAATAAAGATTATAACTCTGAGTGAAGAAATCCCATACTTCACTAACCATGTAATCTCGAAAAATATCCTAATGGAACATAAAAAAACTGTTTGTGAAGCAATCCGGTCGAGTTGTAATTTCCATGTTAAGAGAAAAGAGGGCCGCCTTGATTTCTTCCTTTGAGGGAACCCTTATAAGAGAAATATTTTTATGTTCCTCAATACAAGGGAAAATTTTATCAATCATCAAAATAGTGTAGTCCATGCCATCATCATAGTAAAGTTTAGTGAAATATTTCCCTACTGCTTATGAAATCTCACTATTTGAGGTGAAGAGGCCACCATCCAATTTATTGTCCTTTAGCCCTTCCCTAATTTTTTTTCTCTATGAAATCGAAGAAAAAATTTAGAATTCCTATCACCATTTTTTAAGCAACCATGAATTCATGTGGTTACGATCCAACCTTTCATTAACAGTCAGAAGATCCTCAAACCTTGAAAATGATTGAATTTTCTCATGTGAGTTGCGATCATGGTTCTGATTTATAATATGATGGCTAGCCAATTGATTTTTTACATCATTGATCTCACTATAAATCATAGAAAAATAATCCTTTCTCTATTCCCATATCATTGATTTAAAATTCTAATGTTTAGCCGTGAGAGTATATAGCGGGATGCCTTGACAATTAATCTTACAATCCTTAATAATGACTTCCCTATATCCAGGAGTCACAGGCCACCCATTATTAAAACGAAAGGGAAGAGGACCAGACCTGAAAATTTGAATGGATATATAAATCACAATAGGGTTTTGATCAAGTTATGCTTTGGTAATGGGTGTCCAAATATTCTAGTGTCAGCACTCTCATAATCCATCTGAAAAAAGCATCTGATAGTTTACTTGATTTTCTTCTATGCATAGTATACCGGATCCAGGTAAAATCAGATCCTATAATTGGAATTTCAGAAAGATGACATTGGTCAACAAAATATGAGAAGTTTAAGGAGTCCACCATATTGACATTGAATCTAGTTTCCTCCTCTGATTGCAAAACATTGTTGAAATCTCCCATTATCACCCATTTATTGAATGCATGACCAGCAAAGGTTTCAAGCTCACTCTAAAGATCCCTTCTTCGTGTGTATGATGGGGAGTCTTACACAAAGGTTTATTGAAATCTATAACCTTGGAAAGTACATGAGACAAAGACCAATTGTGGGTTTTTAACAAATGTGGATAACTGTAAAATCCCATGCATAAAAAACCCATAGATGGACATTATTGATATCATACTGATTCTGAGAAATAAAATGATGACTAGGAGAACCCCATTTTAAATCCTTTCAGTTGTCAAATAGAATTTGAGGTTATGAAATTCCAATCATCATAGGTTTATAGGACATAATTTTATGTACAAAGACCCTGGATATTAGGGTGTTCCCAAGCAGTTGACAATTCCAGAAAAAAATATTCATTGCAGAAGGGTTTCGATCTTTGTTAGGGGCCTCCTTTCATTTATGACTGCCACTGAGCCATTACCCTTTCTTATAGTTCCCCTTCCCTCTATATCTTCGGCGATCAAAGTCACTTTTATATCACTCTTGGATCCAACTTAATCACCTCCATCTGGATCAGCACAAGGTACTTCAAATGGACCACTCTAGGTGGGGATAACCTACATATCCTGGAGGTCTTCAACATCATCAGAAGATATTCCATCCAAAGTAGAAAAGTTGTTGCAGGATAGTAGGTGACGAGGGTCACTAATCATATGAGGTCACATTTTTGAAACCTTATTTGAATTAGATTATTTTAAGGGACTCCCCAAAGCATAACCAACAGATGTAGAGTCCTCCACTTCCTCACCATATGCTGATTTTTCACCTTTCCTTGAAGCGACAACAACTAATTTATGTTATTGCACCGCCTTTTTGTTAAACCCTTCCATTCACCCAGTTTTCTCCATTACAAAAGTAGGATTCATACACAGAGAAAGTCCCACCCCTGGTAATCCTACATCTATGAGGTTCACTGCCATAATAGTGGGTAGGGGATCCTCAGGAGGGGACAACATCAAAGAGGACCCATGTTTCTGAAAGTCCATGGAAGCTGCACCATCATTTGGGTGGACAATACCCTCATATTCGTGCAGAAACTATGAAGTTGCATCATCCTGTACTATGATAGATTTACCCTCATCATGTGTGGAACCATCCACACTCACTTCCGCAAGGCCATCTACCTGTCTCACATCAACAGATGGAATGCCATCAAAGGTGAAAATAGAGGAAGGACCACCTCCAGAGTCCTTCTCTTGGGTTGTTACCTGACCTGCCCCAGCTTGAGGGGAATCAAATAATGTAGTGTGAAGATGATTCTTCACCTAGACCAAGGGTGCAGGTTCCAAGCCACCTTCAGGAGGGGGAAAGTCAATTGAGGGTCCAGTAGTCAATTCAGAAGAAAGAGCCTTATACTTGCCTTTCCTTATTCTACATGAGGAATCTACGTGTCCTCTCACTTTTCAAAGAGTACACTTTTTATCTCTGTTTCACTCATAAGATAGGCGACCAAAGAGTTTTCATATCATAAAGATCATTGGCTTTCGCTCATACTGTATTTCAAGCATCATGTTGGCATAACTTGTGGTGAGTACTACCTCTTCTACTAAAGTGGTGGACATATCCAACTCAACCAATACTCTTTCATAGTGACCAAATCACGGCCTATATTTTGTCCTATCTAGCCAGATGGGAGTTCCAACAGAGGAAGAAATATCCCATAAGATCTTTGGATACCAATACAACCAGTTCAAACGAAAGATATGAATCCAGAGCCGCACATGAAAATTACTCACATTATTAGGATCAAAACTCCATTCCCATTCCTGAATATGTAATAATCCAGGATTCATAGGGATAGGTCCAAAGCTCCAAGCCTTGCACTCAACTCATCAGAGGGGAAAATTATATTATAATATCCCCTTCCAATCGTCGTTATTCACCAGTCCACAAAGCCCCATTCCTCTGCAATCTTCTTGGTAAGCTCATTAAATTTAAAAAATATTTCTCATTTCAGAACAATAACCCGTGAAATTATGGAATATCTACATATCCCCACCCATTCTTAAACTACCTTTTGATTGGATGATACATGCACGTCCCTTCACTTTTTGATGACTCTCGTAGGCAGTGGCATGTCAAAATTCGAGAAGGAAGAATCTGATTTCACCACCTCTGCAAAAAAATTCTTCAGTTCACCTACACCATTTAGTGTCTTTCTTAAAAATTTAGACTTTGTAGCAAATTCGAAGCGTTATTTTTTCCAAAATGGATCACACATTCGATCAATGCCCACTTTGGTCTTCCTATCATCATTAGTGGGATTTCTCTCCTCCTTGTTCCTCTCTTTCTCCACCAACTCACATCCTCTTTCATTTATCTTAGACTGGGCTATCTCTTGAAGAGATATATTTCTTCTTTCTACACAACCATTTTTTCGTTGTGTCATTGGTGTAGAGAAATTGAGATTATATACATTTTTAGAACAAAATTATTTAATATATTTATTTTAAATTTATGGACCATGATCACTTCTTAATATCTTAATATGAATTCCACAAGTATTTTATATGAAATCGGTATACCTAATTAAATAATGGAAATATTCATTTTTTGGGAGCTAAAAATAATTAACATATATACCATTATAATTCATCTAAAATGGCATAGAAATAATGTCTTCCATTTAAAATAGAAACTCTATAAGGGACAAAAAGGTACATACGAACATAATCATGAGGTCTATAGGTTGAAACTTTATATATATATATATATATAATATTTTTTATCATACATTTATTACAGGGATCACAGACATTATAATTTAAGAATTCATGATTTGGTAAAAAATTAAATAATCCATTCCAATATATAATTATATTTGAATGAATATTTCAATGGACTTATCATCAATATAAAAGAAAATATTTGTTATGAAAATAACATAGAAAAATAATTATATTTATAAGATATTAAATTTAAATAAATATAAATAATATTTTCATTTCATAAAGTAATAATGACAAAAACATTTTAATCATTAAAAATATGAAATAAATTATTTTAAACCATTAAATAAAAACCATCATCAAATAATTGAGAAAATATATCTAGATTATATTTTAAACAATATACATATAGAACACTATAAATTAATCATGAATTAGAATGACTAATTTGGTTATGTATGATGATATTATCCGTAGCATTATGATCAAATATTACTTTTCCACCATCAACTTTGATCTGATTCTTGAAATTTGAGAAATCACCCATTATAAGTTTGAAAAACCCTCTTTCTAGATACCATATTCTGTTTCAAGAGGATTTCAAATAGGTTTCCTATAAAAAAATTTATAATATTGGGGATAAAATTTTATTGGGTCTAGTTATTTTAGTAATAATTGATTTTTGAACCCATATTATATTAATAGGTTTTATTTAAATGTGTTGTCTTTTGTTAGATGTAAATAATTTATTTGGTCTATTTGAGTAGGTACTTAAAGTGTATGAATTTTCAGAACACATACTCAACATAAAACAAATTCGTATAATTTTTTAATGTACGGGTTGGTAACCAATATCAGTGTTATACATCTAAATAATTTACATTCCAAATATTTGAGATAAGGATTTCTTAACAGTAGAAAAACAATCATTGTCCTTATTTAACAATTCATTTTATAATTTTAATTAATTGTTCTCTTTCAAAAAGTGATCATTTTTCTCTTTTTAAACAGTATGGTTAGTTTTAAAAATTACTATCAAAGTATGATATTTTTAAGTGACATATATTTATCTTTCTGTTCATGAAGTGTATATTCTAGCATGTTATTATTTTCATATAAATCTTCATTGGTTATTCTTTATTTGTTACATTCATTTTCTAATCAATTTTAAAAAATAATATTAGCATCATATAGAATATTCTGTACATCTAATGTGATTGGAAAAAAGAACATATTTTCCCAATAAAAATTATCTTCTGTAGTTTTATCTAAATCACTAAAGCTATCTTTAGAGTCAGTCCATGTTTTTTTCATAGATTTCCTTAATCTTATATCCTTATCCTCATATTTCTTCATGTATTTAAATTTTGGATATTCAGCTTTACCAAATCATTTTTTTTACATTCAAAGTAGATGATTTCATTTTGAATATCATTAAATTTTAAATCAGTTTTCCACTTCACAGTGTACTTATAATATCCAATGTAATTTTTATTTTTGATCAACTTATTTTTTCTATATTCATTTTTAAATATTACGGCCTTGTGGGCTATCTCTTCATCACAATCAGCAGAAGATTCTTCTACACCAGTAATTTTAGCTGTTAAATTTTATATTTGTTTGGATATTGTACTCTTGAAGGGTTGAGATTTTCTTTTTGGTTCATCTTTATCAATCACCTTGTTGAAATTATGATTTTCTTTAAACACCATCAGTATTCCTACCAATTTTTTGATAGGCAGTTTGTATACATGAAATGATTCTATAATTTACATAGATGATCATCTTCATCTGTCCAGTAAGCCTATAAGATATATCATCACATCATTATTGTTTGTCACATGTTTTCCAAGTGTGTGCACAGTATTCAATATTTTTTTTAACATGAGATACATATCATAAATTAGTTCAACATATTTCATTTTAAATGTATCATATTTTATTTTTTATGTGTTTAGAATCATTTACTCAACATTTGGTATCCTTTTATGAGAGACAGATAAGGAATCCCATATTTCAGAGGAATATTTTCAAGTAGATAATAAATTGAATTCATTATCACTCAAGAAACAAAACAAATAATTCAAATATTTTCAATTATTATTATATTTAGTTTTTGTAGAATCACTCCACGCAACTCATGCATGTTATCATATTTAATAATAATCTTCTATTATAGTCCATATTTGAAAACCCATTCTTTTTAAATTCATTTTCATTTTGATCTTTTATTGAGGATAATTTATACCATTAGAATAATGAGTTATGTTTTTAGTAGATAATTATTTTATATAATCAATAAATAACTAAAATTTTAAATTTATAGTATGTGCATATGTTTGTAAAGAATCAAATATAATAGTTTAAAATTTTATTTAAACCCTCCAATACGAAATGGTATTCAGAACAAGTCACCCAAAGGGTTTTGTGAATTTAGTTCCCCATACAATTCATTATTTAAAATAAAAAAATATCCCCTTAATTAGATAAACTCTAAAGTTGATCAAAATAGTTGATCGATATAAGATATGTCCATTAAAATATTTCTCAAAGAGTGATTCTGTCATAGTAAAATATATTTCAAAATTTACATAGATTTTGAAATCAATTTACATAGACCAAACCATATATAAAAACTAAATAAAATAAACAATAAAATTAATTGTTTTTTCATAGATTAAAAATAAATTAGGTTTTGAAAAAAATCAAAATAACACAGTGGAATAAAAAATAGGTTCTATCTCAAGATGAAACTTAATCTCTTCCAATTGTAAATCACCTATTGTAATGTATATTATAATTATAATCAAATAATCTGCAACCTAGATTATGTAAAATACAAAATTAACAAGATGACCATGATAAAATTCCACTTCTATATTTATAAATGGGAAACAAATATTATATTCCACACAAGGTCCTCTTTTCTAGTTTTTATGAGGAAACAAATGTAAAGAAAAGGAGAGAATAACAAGTATTCTCTAAAATATCTATAGGTGAAAATATGAGTTTCAAAAAGAATGTAGCCACACAATGATCAAAAAATTTAATGAGAAGTCAATATAATATAAAGAGTAAAGTGATTATACAACTGGTATGTAAAAAATGTTCAATTTCCTCATATAGGTTCTAGGGAGGAGTTGGATGTTCATTTTTGAAGGTTGTAGAAAAAACAAGATCTTATGAATTTATAGGTGTTCAATTTATCTCTATTGACATCTCAATCAGTCTATATATAAGATATTGTTATTCTATGTTATTTATCATTAGAATATAAAAATTAATGAGCTTTTACAGATTCATAGATTCAACTATTTAATTTTCCTTATTCTTATCTATCTGTTATCATTATTCATCATAAGAGAGAGAAATGGTCGTTTTCCTATATATAATAGCAACAATTGAATGAGATCCAAATTCCTAGAATAGTCTTTGACTATGTCATTAATTATTTGTTAATTTAATCTTAACTATAAATATAACTTGATCTATTCACATCAAAGTCATCATACAATAGTAGTAGCAAGAGGTTGGAGGAAATTCAACATCTGACATTATCTCAGACTGGTGGTACCTGAGCCTGGGGTTGAATTAAATCTCAAAGGAGACTCAGAGTATAATAGTGAAAAATCCAAATGGTATATCCTTGGAATTGACTATCAAGATGGTAAATCCACTAGCAATAACTATTCTGGCAGTTAATTCACTGGTGGTAACAAGTCTGGCCATGACTCAAATAGTGGTGGTTGATCCTTAGCGGTGACTCCTTCCTGGTAGTGAATCACCTCAATACACACCTTAGTTATCATTAAAAGTATATTTACATGGAAAATTATATCATAAAATATGTAAAACATAAGTTGTAAAAGATTTTTTTTTGTGACTATTAAAATAAGTTAGTGCAAGACACTCTCCTCATAAGGAGGTTCTAACATCTTTCAAATAACTTCTACTTAGGTTATCATGAATAATAACATTTCCATTATCAAGAAAAAACAATGTGGATGTGTGTCCATGTTTTTGGTTATTCTTTTTACATAAATATGAAATATACTATAAAATAAATGGAATAATCTTCATGTATCCATTTTTCATATTTTCCAGTTAACTCAACTAGTATAAACTCTACTAAATTCTACTAGTAGCCATGACATCTCGATTTATTTGTCAACATATTTTCAAAATACTCAAAAAAATGTTAATCAAATATTCATTTAATGTTATATAATGAACTATATTTAAAAATTCTAGGCTGTATCATTGATTTCCCTTTTTTAGAGTGGAGATCCTTATATTCAGTGTTCAGGATGACTCAAAGAGGCCACTATAAAATTACTAATGTATTTCCAAGAATATTTTATCTTCATTATTTTACACATATCTTTCTATGGTTTAGTTTCCTTTTATTTAGTGTGTATTATCTCAAAAATTTCATGTTCTTCCCTGGTGGTGTGATATACTATAAAACATTTCAGTTGTGGTATATCTATTATTTTTTCGTTTTAATAATCTTGAGAACATAAAAACATTCTTGACTCTTTTTTAGAGACTCCACCTAATATAGAACATATATTTACTAATATAAATCACTTTTATTTTATTATATTTATAACATTTTGGATCATATTTTAGAATAACCTAAAATCCTAATTAATTAAATTTTTTCTGAAATACAATATTCTAATAAATATTTCACTTCACATAATGCTTTATTATTTATTTTTACCATTACAATGGTCCTAAATAACCCATACATGGGTCTCTAGAATTCAATCATACCCTTATACATCCACTACTAACCATTATGTAGGGAATCTATATTTTCGGTTACCATTATATAACTCTTAGAATTATTTCCATACCATTATGCATGAATTGTATACCGTTATATTCTTCTTATATTAAACTATACATTTACTATAAACCCTAAGGATTATTTTAACTATATATACATAATATAATTCTTCAAAAAACCACTTTTTTCATTGTTTATGTAAAATAGATACTAGAGGCATGCCTTTTGAATCATTTTAATTATTTCCCTACATTAGATGTTAACTCTATATTTCTCAAACACAATTCTATTTTTTTTCTATTTTTAAATAATTTTCTATTGATATTTACATTTAACTATAATGAAACCAAAAATGATATGTTTTCTACATACATAGAACACTAATTACATATATATAAGAATCTAAGTCTATATTTTCAAACTAGTTTTATTACATAATGACACATATTTTGACTCCATGGAAATTTAAATTTCATACTAATAAAACATATAATGTTATTTTAAATAGAAATATATTTCATACATCCTATGATTTTCTCAAATTAATAGATCATCCAAGTGATATTTCATCTGAGATTAGTCACCCACTTTTCATAGTTACATTATGATTGTTTTACATTTTTCATGGATATTTTCATCTCATGGAACATTTTTAGATAGATTCCAAATCATCACATTATCACTTATCTTGATTCAATGAAGAACATTACCAATAGTCATATGACATAAAGGTCTACCCACCCAGAATACTTCCCTAATAAATTTCCTACTAGCCATGATCCATTGTATTTCCATGATAAGCATAAAACATTCCTCATAACTAAAAAATACTGTATGAATCTTAAATATCCATGTAATGGGTGGATACATATTTTGTCACCCATGAACCATGACATATATTATAATCCACATCAACATCAAATAAAAACATAATCCAAAGGGAACTTCAATCAACAGAATTGGATTTTTTGTCAATAATTTGAACATGAAAACACATTATAAAAATTAAAATTTCCCTTTCAAGTACACTTATCCCCACTACATTAATGAAAATAAATATAAGGGAGGATATTTTCATTATCTATACCCTGTTCAAATAGTCTATTCATGGAGATAACTTCCTAGGTTATTTTTCCCCCCATTGATAAATTGATTTCAAGAACCATCATCTCACAAAAAATATTTCATTTTCATTTGAGAAATATGGAAACATAGATTTAAATGTAAATCTATTTAATTATGACATCATTATGTTTACATGGGATAACCCATTGTATTAAAACTGAGTGAAATTACTAAACCATGAAATATGTCCATTAATATTTCTCACTGTGCAACAAAATCATATAGAATGTTGTTTGTGTCTTTATAATAACATGACCAGAATGAGATTATTTCTAAACCAATGTCAAAAAACAAATCAAAATATATAATGTGCAATATTTATACATCCCCATTTTTAGTCACCATTTCTAATTTATTATTAGAGAAATAATAAAACATAATAGATTTAAGATATTAAGTATCATGACTTAACCATCAACACATATTACAGATGTGAAAATTCTAGATTTCAATAAAATGATGAATATATGAAATCCATAACTATATAAACATCTCGCAATCATGTTATGAATTTAATACATCACCTCCGATATTGACTTCTCCCAAAAAAAATCTCTATGAACATTATGATACATTTCAATGGTATATATCATTTAAAAATTGAATTCCGATTGAAATATTTGTATACCAAGATTGATATCATCCCAGAATATATAATCGTAATAAATAATATTATATATTACTTCATACATCACTTTTAATTACCAATTTATTAAATATAAATATCCATCCATGTGTTGTAATATTTTGGGCCTTCTATAACTTCTTTAGTTGTTTAACTAGGGATGTTATTTCAACATCATCCGAATGAAATATTCCTTTGAAACTATATCTTTTTTTCTCTTATTAGTTATTTATTATTTATTTATTTTCCTAAGATGAAATTCATTAAAATTATTTTCATTATTATTACATATAAAATTTATTCATAGTTGGTAATTGATTCTTTACATGGGTAGCTAAGGAATTATTGCTTTTTTGAGATCATTTCAACTTCAATTCCAACTCCAGATGATTTGGGCCCACAATCATTATGCCTTTAGTTATAATATCTACCACTCTATTATGAGTGATAAAAGTATTTATAGTATATCTTTATTCACATGTAATAAATATACCTTTTTTCCTTTTCATCTTCAAAAAAATTTAATTTAGATTCTAAATTATAAACTTACTCTGAGTTTCTCTAACTAGGACTCCACTTATACAAACATCTTGATTATATTTAGGACTAGCCTTTGTTTATAGCCTCTAAAATTTTTCATCTAATATTTATTTCACAAAATTAATATTCTTATCTATTTTTTTATTAGATTCCACTTTATTTATAGATTTAAACAACATGAATTAATTTACAAGAATTACCTATATAATTCTATTTTCTGGACTATCATTCAACAATAAAAGAATAATTTTATATTTGGTATGACATCCTTATTAGTAATCACTACTTACTACTCAAGAGTATCACTCTAATAATATTTCATTAATTTATTAAACATTAATGATGACTTCTAATTCTTTCATTGTTTCTTCTAATATTGTTAAAATAAAATAAATTCATTGAATGTTTTATGAATCATTAAAATGTAAAATAATTAATCTTATATGTGGATATATATTGGAATATTTGTAGAATATCTCATGATAACCATATTTATTTCTTGAATATACACAATAAGTTTTATTTGATTTTGTCTATAAGGGTATTTTTTTAGTTCATTTATACTTCCCATTTCTTCAAGCCTTCTATGTAATTCATGAGTTAACCCATTACACAAAAAATATACATTTATATACTAAGTCCTCCATATTCACTGATATTATCCCACAAATATCCTTCCATTTAATGTATTCTTGATTAGTTTATATTATTTTCAATTCTATACTAGGTTTGATTCTCTGTTCTATTTTTAACAAAATTGAAATCTTCTATTTATAAATAATTTCATATCTCTCAATGAGGTTATTTGAGGATAATAATTTATTTTACTATAAAAGTTTTTTATAGCTGTTCTTTTTTTTCAGTATATTTAAAAAAAACATGAAGTGAATGAATATATTTTATAACCTAGCCTGATCTTTATCTATATTGTAGATATGGATTACACAACAATTCTACATCTCATTTTTCAACTAAAAAAATGTTCATTTAGTGAATAATAATATAAGAAGTATTTCTGGTTGTATTCTTCATTTTGTATCTTTTAGAATTCCAGCCATGACATAATCCAAAATCATTCATTTTTATCTACTCTTAACGACAATTTATGATGATGTTGATTTATTCATCTTCAGTTGATATCAACCCTACTTTTAAATAAATATTTATATTCTTATCGTGTTCGTTGTGAGTATTTCTTATCCATCGAAGTATATTTTCAACCCATTTTATCTTTATGTATTTTAACCCTAATGTGAATCATTAAAAATCTCAATTACATTATATAGAATATATAAATTATGAAATTTCACTCTAGCAACAAACTTAAAAATTATCTGTCCCAATTTTCATTCCTTGTAATTTTTTATTAATCATATACATGTTTTCATTAAAAAATGAGGATATTTCTCAAATATAGGTCACTAGATTTGATATGTAACTGTATATTAAAACCTATTTAGCTAATGAATCCTAAATTTTATTATCTAAATGCCTTATTAGTGAATTATCATATTTTATTCCTTCAATATCGGTCATTATGAATACAAAATATCCACTAAGAACCAAATAAATATAAAAACGTATTTTTGAATAAAATATCAATTTACTATTAATTAGAAATCTCTTAAAATTATTCACATTTTTATGAAACATATAAAATTATAAAATATTACCTTACATGGTGTGATATATACCATTATATCTTTAATTTTCTTGTAGTGTTTCTGAATTCCTACTATAGCTCTTTATTATCTCCATAGAATTATTATTTCTCCATTTTTTTGATGTGTTGTCTAAGATTTCATATTCCATAATAACAAAAAATTGTTATTGGTTCTTCCCTATAATGAAAAAATTAAAACAAATAAAATATCAAATTCATAATATTTTAATAAGAATTCAAAAGAATATTAAATATATATGTAAATAGTGGGACACTTTTCACTGATAGTAATTTAAAATCCCAATAGAATTATTGACGAAACCGGAGAGGTAGTGAATCATGGCTAACATATTTATACCAAATTCTAAATTATATTACATTATTTTAACCCCATAAGAATGTGTTGATTTTTTCTTATTAAATTATATGGATATATTTTTTCTTTTATTTATATACCATCAACAATATTCGTTCATATAATGAAAATAAAAGGCATCTCGTATTTAAACAAGGCATGGCTCAATGGCCTAATCCTTTTCATGATTATTTGTTTTCCTTAATAATTGTATATATTATTTAATAAATATATTAAAGTAATGGGTGGTGTTTCTCACACATCAATAGAGTCCCAATTTCTACACAATTTCATTCTACACATAGGAATTCTCTTGGAAGCATCCCACTAGATTTTTCATGGATGCATTCACACAATTGTCCCAACACACAACAATGATATCCCTTTATAATGTGAATCCATTATATTATTTTTAATCTCACCATATATATGAAAGAATTTCATCATATGCTACTTGGATGTTGATAACCAGTCTGTACATTATTTCAATACTTCCATCCAAACAAATCTCAGTTAATGCGGTAGTCAATGCATCGAATTTAAAAAATATTTCACGTATTTTCTCTAACATAATACCTGATTATAGCTCGACTTGAAAAGTTTATATAGAACAATTAATTCTTTTTTCTCACTCATTTTCTAATATCTAATGTTCCGCAATATCCTGTAGCTCCATATTTTAAAAAATGACTTCAAATAACTGATATTAAAATAAGTTTCCCAGTCGGTTACTCACCCAGCTTCATTTTTTATTTAATTATCATGAATTTATAACACATATTCAAATCATATAATTACGACCATATTATTATTCATTTTTATTTTATACATAATAATTTTCAAATTTAACACAATGTTAGAAAACAATTTTTATTTTTCATTGAGTTTTATTTGGAATATACCTAGAACTACTGCACTCAAAATTTTCACATGAAATGATAATATATCATTTTCTATTCATTAGTAGGTAAATGTGAAGTAATGTATTCTATTTTTTGAATAAAAAATTACCCATTTCAATTCTATTCCATTTATCCTCATCACATTTTCTGAATCCAATTAAAAATGTTTTCCCATATGATCTCATTTTTATTCCCATGACGATTCCAATTGTATTTATGTCCACATTTCAGGTTATTATTTTTGTTTCTCTAGTATTTTTAGAGTAGACTAGTAAAATTTCTCGTGCTTTCTATTCTTTTCACGTTTCTCATTTCTCATGGCTAGTAACAACTTCTCTCGATCATTCCAATAGCCTAATGATCTATATTTCATTATTTTATAATTCACAAAATCCCCAATGAAATTTTCATCATATATTTTACTATATCGATAGACTAAGCGATACAGTAGCACTCAATCATATAGAAATTATTCCTCTAAAATACATAGAGATCTATGTATTTTATGTTATAAGTTTCTCAAAATGTCCTCTTAAAATTACTATGATGTATTTCATGGAAGTTTTTCTATACTGTTAAAATCAAATCTCCATGTATCATAGTATACATTTATAAAGAATGACCTATATCATAATACCACTCATGACCCATTTTTTCTGATAATAACATTGCATATTATTAACAGATCATATTCAATTCCAATGATCTAATAATATTTAAATAATCATTACTTTCATATATATATTATTTATTGACTCCACCTCAGCTTGAACATATAATTCCAAACATGAATCACATTACCTTCCAATATGTATAGAATAGAATATTTTCTTGTTAGTATCATTTGATTTCAAAATTCATTGGAATAATGATTAGAGAGATCATAGATTCCCAAAAATAATTACCATTACATAGATCTAAATTAGTCAATATTCCATCTATATAGGTCCTTAATTACCCTTATATTGGACTCATGAATTAATTTTTACCATTATGTATCCTGTTATAACCATTAGAAAACTTGTCTCTAGACATGGATACCTTTGCATAAATAATAGAAATATAGTTTTTCATATAACTAGTATTTATTTCCTTTAATGTAGTCTTATATTGTGTTGGATATCCAAATTTCATTCTATGGATCATTTGAAATAAATATATTGAATTTCAGGCTTGAATCAAAAATCTATTTTATATTTTTGTTATATGTAAATCCTCTAGACATTTATTAATAATTTTCATAATTTAATTATCTCTTCATATATTAAATCTTGATTTCTGAAACTTTAGTATATATATTTTCTCAAATTTTCCAAATATTTCAAATGAAACATAATATTATATCAAATGATACATATGTTGAGAACATTGAGAAATACCAAAACTAAAAATGACATTTATTTATTTAATTAAGGACATGTAATTTTTTAAATTTACATGAATAATAAAACCATCATTGAGTCTGTTTCCACTTACACTTATTGAAAATGACACAAATGATGATCATTATTACAAATATATTAGTCCGTGAAATTTTCATTTTATTTATTTAAACCACAGCCATGGTTTATTGGATCATAGATTAATAGTTTACCATTTTCAGCTATATTATGGAGGTTTCCATTAATGAATGGGTCTTTACTTATTAGAAGGATTTTGTTTTAAAATCATGAATCATTCATTATGTACATGTAGAGATTCTATAAACATCATTATAATAAATCATCAAGTATAATGGGCCACTCACCAAGAAACAATCCCTTGACACATCCTAATAGGTAATTTTCATTTTTATTCCTATACTCTCCTTTTATATTTCAATTTATCCAATCCATAATAAGGGAACCCTCATTCTCTATATATTGTCGAGATACTGAATCCATCACCCATGGACCATGACATATATTTTAATAACACAAACACTATCAATATGAAACATCACTCTCCGAGATAAATATATTTCCACTCTATCATAATGTAGCCAATTTATATTTTTCCATCTCAATAAAAAACATAAATAATGTGGAAAATGATATATATTTATGATATGAGTTTTTATGTCCCATACCTATTAATTATTTAGTATGGATACCATAGAATAATCAGTTTTTTGATAAATCACCTAATATATTAAAAGTTTAATCAAATAGATATTAAATAACATGTTGTCAAAAATTATATGGAATCACGTGAGATTTCATTGAACTGAATTCTAATAAATAATATTTTATTTTTGGATGAAACAATAGACCAAGGATACTTTTGACACTTGAGAGTGTTGTTGAGAATGAATTATCTCTAAAAATAATATAAACATTCTTTGTATTTTTGGGATTGCGAAGCCTATTTTAATATGTTGTGTAATTATATCCGAAGGATAAGATATAAATAATATCTTTCTATTTATGTATTAGTTATCTTGAAATGGATGTATCTTATAAAGGAAGAATTTCAGGACAATATTATTATATAATATGAATGGTGTATTAGTTAGTGGTCCAGACATGGTTAATGGAATATATAGTTCATATGAATATAGAATTTTGTTGTATATAAAATTTCACCTCAAGAATGTTTATTAAAATAAATGGAAATGAATTATATGGTTTATTAATGGACATCCTTGGAGGAACATGTATAGTTCACGATACATCAATATTCATGTTTTTATTTTTACATTGAATCATAATCTACAACTTTTAAGTGTATGATTTCCAAAAAAATTGGATATTATTGTAAGTAGATGATCATTTATGACCGACTATATAATCAAGGTGGTACCACTAATACATGTATGTTACTCTGATAATGAAAACTATATAAAAATTATATAATTTCTTTTCAATTGTGTTTATAATAATTTTATACTAAAATAGAAATTAAATAGAAGTAGTGATCTCTTGTAGATGTAAGACATAATTTTATGATCTTTTTAATTGTATTTGAGTTTTTACTTTTCTGATTTTGTTAATTTTATCTTAATTTTTTCTGTTTTTAGATGACTTAGTTTTGTGATTATGGTGTGAAAACAACATATCATATCTGAAAAAAAGATCCAGGGGAAACATCCCATCAAAAGAAAATTCATGTTATTTACTACCTGATATTTGTATATTATGGATGAATAGATTTTAGTCGATATATGAGTCATGTTCATAAAATAACAAGTGGTATGAAATCCTGGTACAAGGAAGAGAAGAGTACTATCAACTGTAGACTTTGGTACCCATTTATTGGAAGAATAATTCTATCAATACATTATGATACTGGGAGACATTAGAAACAATTAAATATCATGGATACATGGTCTAGATTAATGAACACTATGGAAACATTGTTGGAATGTATATAATGAAAATGTTTTATTATCTCATTCAGAAATACCTATAAGATTCATTCGTAGTAATCATGAAAAATGAATTGGAAAAGGAATAGTGGGAGAAGTTGTAATGATGAAGATTTTATCATTCAAATTTCATTTTAATAGAAGGTTTCCATTAATATCATGGAATTTAATACATAAGTTGAGTTGTTGAAGACTCTTTTGGACAAGTTTTAGATTCCAAAAAATGATTAATAATCTCTACTTCATGACCATATTTTTTAGAATGAGATTATTTGAGGAGATATCTATAGTATATAATTTAAATTATTTTAACTAAAATTTAATTTAGCTTCAATATATTAATATCTACACCAGGGAATGTGTGTAGCCACAAATGTTTTTATTTTCCACTCTATAATGATAAGCAGAAATAATATCTTTTGAGAATAACTGATATAAGAAATGTGATTTTAATGTTGACGATGTGTGGTGGCTTATCCAATATTTTGTAAATTTGTAAAAAGGATTTAAAAAACCATATATAAATTATCCTAATATATTTATAATAGTATGGTATCATAAATATATAATTTAGTTAAAATATGCCAACATTTCATGGGAAATATCAAATATAAAATAGGTTAGTTTTATCCCAACATAATGCCATTCCATAATGATAGGAAATCTTAAGGTTTTTTATTGGTAAAAGAGTAATTTTTTACATGAAACACATGGAACAAGAAGATCCACTGTGTTTTTAGGATATACTGGTATATGAAATATAATATTATACATTTATATTCTATCTTTATTTACAATATGTGATTTGGGAACATCATTTTTCTCCACAGAATACCAAGGATTCATGATAGATTATGTGTATTGGAAGATGTGAAATGATAAATTATACTATAATTATGATTAAAATATCACGTTGAAGGGAGGTGTTAGGTTATACATTAAGAATAAATGATAACTACATCTCTATTAATTCTAATAGATGAAATATTTTTTAAAAAATTCTATAAGAGGTATATGATTCGGGAAATGATTAGCTAACATATTGTCCAATCTCATTTGGGGATCCACCATAATGACTTGAGTGATTTATAATGGATCCATTTTTGTTATATAAATTTTGGATTTAGTGATAACTCAATGAATAGTAACATATGCAAATCCAGTGTTATGCAATTCTTTTCTTAGGAAACTCAATGTTAAGAACAAAAAAGTTATATATGTGAACTGAATATTGAGTTTGGTTTATATTGAATTCAGAAGATATGAGAGTTATATCATTTTTGTAAATGGAAGGTATCATGTAATCTGGTAGAAGGATACTAAAGATTTATAATATAGAATTTTTTACATGGATATTTGGGGACTAAGCCCTGTTTCATTTCAAAAAACATAAAAAAATTATGGTAATCATGAAGGAATCTACAAGGAAATTATTTTTTTACCTTCTAAAATATGTCTAATGAATTTTGAGTGTCTTAGGATCAAAAATTGGTTTTTCTAACCCTTTAACTATATAATTTCTTCTTTTGATCACTACCTCATTGTTTTGTTCATCGGTAGGGTTTCATTCCAATCGCGGGGTCCATTTCCCTATGATATATGAGAAGGCCTTATTATGTTCATAGGATTATCTGTGACTTATAGTCCACACCAACCATCTATGCCTGATGTGAAACATGGGTTGAATGCAACATGTAATGAAACCAATAATTCATCAAATATCCAATGTGATTTTTCGGATTAAATGTTGTATTTTTTGAAAAAAATATATTTGTGATCATTATTCCATTTGAAGAGAAAATAAGTTTCTAATGGATTTCAACAATGTTTTCATAATGATCTTAGGAAACATTCCACATGTCAAAAAAGGTTTTTCTGATCATTGTGTTCCAATATTTTATTGATACTAATCATATATGCTAATTTAAAATGAAGTTAATAAATTATAAAACTTCTCAATGTTTCCAGATGATCTAGGGAAAATGTTACCATTTTGAAAAAACCAGCAGCCTATAGTACATATTTATTTTTATATTTTAGAAACTGAAAAAAGTAACAATTGGGTGATGTGAAAAGTGTGAGAAGGTAAACTTCAATATGTTTTTCAATGTTCAATATGAATTGATTGGATGAGTAGGGTGAAAAAAGTTAAAGATGAACGTTTTATATAGTTGATGCTATGATGTTTATGTTGTATGAACTAAAATTTTCAATGATACAATGTCTTTAAAGTGATAATTTCTTATAAAGGTCATCTGTTCAGGTCCACTGAGAAAATGAAAATCAGAATAAGTGTAATCAATTTTTAGTATATATCTATACAAATATCATCATAAGATTATGTTTATAGTTTAGTTATTAATTAGATGGATGTTTATGTTAAGATCTATTAAAAAAATATTAAGTTCATCAGAAAACATTTTTCTAAGTCAGCAGTTGAAGGGGTGTGATGTCTTCAACCAAAAATTCGACAATATTTTTATGAATATTATTCAAACCACATGGGGAAGAAAATATAATTTGATTATAGAAAATGTAAATTTGTGAGATAAATACATCATACTATCAATGAAGTATCTCTAATTAGTTTTTTCAACTATTCCTTGTAGGATGGTTGAGTATAGATTATGTGATCGGATTATCATGGTCATGCAACCAAATAGATCTCAAAAGATACAAATTTATGAAAAACCATAGTCAGAGTTTTCAAAATAAGAGTACTAAATAAATAGAGAGATTGAGTTCAGGAGACTGAGGTGATATGTCTTTGTTGATTAGACAAAGGGGAGTCAAATAAAATATCATATCGATCAAAGAAATAAAAAAAGTTTTCCAGATAGATAAATAGTTTATTACACAAAATATTCAGATAAATTAATTCTACAACCATTTTCAAAAATCTGTTCATAGAAGCATTACATTATCTATTCAACGAACATAACAATGATGTAGATAAAATTTTCATTAATAAAATTTAATCTAACCAAATATAATTTTTTTTAATATGTTCATTAATTTAAATTTTTGAAATATTAAATAAATTGGGTATCATTGGAGTTTTAAGAAACCTTTCGGGATATTATATATTACTTAATAAGTGTATGATAAATTTTGTTGGAGTGAAATTTCTAAAATACGAGATTCCATTTTGTGAGAAAAATATTTTATGTTCAGTCACTTTAACCAGAGAAGTGAACCTATATAAAGGGCTGAATTTTTATTGTGGTTGGGTGTAACATTTTTAAAATAAATGGGAAAGGATAAGTGGTAAAAAAATAATAGTAGGGTCAATTTTCAATCAAGGAAACAATTGGTTTATGACGAAGTACATTATAAAGAGTTTTAGTGAGAATAGGTACCAGGATGAAGCAATAATAAGATATACGAAACCAAGTTTGTATCAGTCAATGACACAAAAAATATTTTATTGTGTATTTTTTTGTCTATTGGGTAGGTAATCAATTATATTAATAGATTATTCTAAATTACACAAAATGAATTCATAATGAGATATGGTCAAAATCATTGGATGAGGCCTTACTGGAAAAACAGTATTAGACATAGAATTTTTTAGACCATGTTCTTGTGTTAATATTTCTTGTTTTAATACGTTCACAGTGATAAATAAGAAAACATTATAAGTGGTGATGCATTGTATAATTTAAAGCAATGAGATATGAAGATTCTAACATTAGTTTACAATGTTATATTCATTTAATTTCAATGATTATTTCCTAGGAAAGATAGGAGTCGTCATAGAGTGTATTTTTCTAACCACACTAGGGGAAATATTGTAAATATTTTGTGTCATTATTTACATAAATATTGTTAAAAGTTTGTGTGTATGTTTTTTTATATGTTGGTATGTATATAAACTGAAACAATTTTATGGGGTTTATTTCAATAAAAAATAAATTTAAATATTCCACCAGTGATTCAAACCACACCTACCTAGTGATTCACACATAACTGGGAACATCATTTAGAATTAGATCAAATAGGTTCTCTCTGTTAGATCGTTGCTTTTTTATAATGGATAATATCAACTTGTTTTAAAGGTGGAGTGTTCCTGTCATCAACAGATAAAACCATCATGGATGGAAAAAATAGATTGATATCCTATATTATAAATCTTTTCCTGGAGGTGATTGATGAAAATACATTTCAATTTATACCCATTGAGAAATATACTCCAATGATTCTTTTTGAAAAAATAATTCCCGAGGATGATGTGAAATCTTGAAAGCATATTCTTATTTTCTTTATTAGAAATTTTTTTTATGAAGGTGAAGGGTTTGATGATAGATAATGAAAATCAAGATAGACTAGAAGGTATCATTGAGTTTAATATGAAAAATGATAAAAATGTAAAAATTTAGAGAACAATGTTTGATGATATCAGAATGGCTGAATCTAAATCTACTAACTAATATATTACATGAGTTAATGAGGTTCTTTTAAGAATTTGAGGTTATAAAAATGTCATGGAAGATTATTCCATTGTTATGAAACTAATGGAAAACTTTATTAACTATTTTAATTATATAATATCTAATGTAAATAATTAGTAATATATTTATCTTTATTAATTTCATGACATTATTATTGTATATAATATGTTTTCTAATCTAGTATTTCAAAATTATACTAAGGGTGAAATCAACGTTGAATCTATAAAAAAACATGGGAACTCATGAAACATTCCATGATATAGTTAGTTTCATGGATTCAAATGTTAATGGATATTGAGTTTAAATTGATGTTAATATCTTATCAATTATATCTAAAAAATACCAACAAGTAAATGTAAATTATAATGAAGAACTCTAATTGAAATATATCATGGATTAAGGACATGGGGTGTTTTTTTTATAATTTCTAAATAATCATGTTGATGAACATGAATAAAGTTATTGAAAAAACCCTCAGTGGAAGAAGTGGAACAAAAAATCAATGAAAGATAAATAGTCTACCAGAAATAAAAAAAATAAAATTAGAAAAAAAAAGTTTATTGACAATTCTCGTAGGGTAATACTCTATATACATACATCCATTTGATGATGAAAACCCATGGACGTTAAATACTATTTTTTCTAATATTTACTAAAAAGAATAATATATAAATTTCATAGAATATGAAGTTGAACAATATTATATGGAATATAAGTTAAAATTATAACTTATTAAATATAACTAGAAAAAAATTATCTTCAAATAAATAAAAATATAAAATAAATAATGAGGAAATATAAATTATTTAATTGAGTGGTTTCTTAAATAGAATTATTAGTATATTAAGGAGACTAACAACCAAAATATGAATGTTATAGAATAATTAATTATGGTGAAAGATCTCAACAAGATACATGCTACTAAGGGAGAATTTTTATCTATTACTCAATGAAAATGTTTTGCGGTTTAAAATTATTTTGGGAAAATGAAATAAAATATAAATAATGAATCATTGTTAAATCCTAGAACATATCAATCTTATGAGAAAAATCAATGCATGAATTAGGTTATTTCTAATCCTAGAAAACAAAAAATTTCCTTTGATTGTACTTACCATACATGTGTTAGAAATATCTATGGAAAAAATTGGTTCGTCAATGGATGTTTTAAAATCATCAAATTATTGAAATTTGATGATAAATTTAGTAATATATTTTTTCCAAGATAAGTGTAATCATATAGAGAAAGATTTATTGAACCTCAGGATACTAATTATAGGGAAAACAATTTTTTATAGAACATTGATATTCTGTGGATTATTTTTGAGTTGTATTTTATACACATATAAAGAAAATAATCTTCCCACAAAACATATCTCCCTATATGTATGTATGAATTTAGGTGGTGAAGTAGTAAATGAAAATAATCTAACATTCTATTGTCACATTTTAATTAAAACTATACTCTTTTAAATTAATAAATTACACTTTGAAAAATCACTTTTATTTTCTAGAGAAAAAATTGAGGAAGGTGTGACCATCTATGTCACAATACATAAGAATGTGGGACAAAATTTCTATAACAAGATTCATATACTAGAAAAAAAATAATTTTAGATGGAATAAAATTTTGTAAAGAGATATTTTTATATAGACCACTCTACAAGTTATAGAAAAGAAAAAAACCATGGAATATTGATAGTGGTTGTTCATCACATATGATAGGTGATATCAATTTCTTAAAAAATAATTTAGATCATATATAATAATTACTTACTCTCTAACAATAATCATCCATAAACATTAGAGTAATTTGAATCGATGAGATTGAATCTTAGAAACTGAAGTTGGTGGATTTTATGTATATTGTTTTCTTCAATCATAACATACTATGAATTAGAAAATTATATAATTATGTTAATGAAGTTTTAAATAGAAAATATTATTTCATCATCTGATGATTCAAAAATTGAGAATGTCTTACAAAGGGAGAAATAACCAACAAAAATATATTTTATATTCCATATTCATTTTATTATCCTTATCTATATAGAGATGATGAAAATATATGAAAATATCAAATACTAGGTAACCATAACTAGAAATATGTAATTATTTTTTTTGTGGATTATTCTGTAAGAATCCCATAAAAACTCAAAAGGAAATATGATACTTATTTTATAACTTTTATAAATGAATGGATGAATAGGGAAACATATGAATGTTGAAATCCAACATACATATCCACTTAAGAACCAAAACAATGATCATTATGGGTTGATGATGGATAATAAAAAATTATATGTAATTTATTATGTTCATTGAGACATCACTCAGAGGAAAAATTTAATGTTCTTCAAAAATGAGTCATAAGATACTAAAATTTTCAAATGTTTTAGATGGTATTTTGAGAGATAGACAAATTTTTATATACATAATATTATAACTATAAATGGAATGTAGTACACAAAAAACTATTTGAATTCCTAATTTATTAAACATAGAATAAAATCCAATATAGTGCTAGCTAAAAACATCAATAAAATAAAGTCAAGTAAAGGGAGAAATAAAATTTTAGTAGAAATAACAATAAAATTCTCAATGAATATAAAATATCTAAATTATTCTAGATATTATTCATAATTATAGTCGTTCTTATTCAAAATAGATTTATTTTTTTGTGGTCGTAATACAAAATATCTATATATGTGATATGGTACAGGAAAAATCCTAGAGTGAAATAAAAATATTATATAAGTGTCCTTGTTTTTTAAAAATAAAAAATTTAGATCCAGAATTTTTTATGAATGAGAGTACCAAGAAACTTTCATGGTATATTTATCAAAAAACATAACATACAATTGTTTTAATAAATTTATATAAATTATCATTGATTCCATTAATTTGTATGTTATTGGAAATAATAAGTCTATAATTTTTTTGTTAAAGTTCATAAATAAGATGTTTTAATGATATAATTTTGGATTCAAAAAATTTAATGTGAATGATAATTATTGTTATTAAAAGGATTTCAATGTATATTCAAATCCATATAGTGATGATTATTGTAATTATAGAATAATATCAAAAATGTTTCAAACATTAAAAAAATTGGGCTTGTTGAACAATATAATTGTAAACAATAAATCTCTAGTTCGGACTATATGGAAATTAATGCTATATAAATAGACATGACTTATCATATAGGTGGAACTACCAACAGTTTTAGCGCCATTTTATTACAAAGAGTGGAACTGAGTAATTAAATCAAATTGATAAAAGTGACACATGTGATCTTGTTCCTCAACAAACATGAAATAATATTTCTAATAAAAAATGGTTTTTTATAAACATGATTAATGAACAGGGAAAAATTTCAATAAATAAATAATTAATTTTTTGAAATGGATACATATAGGTGGAAGGTTTTGATTTTGATTAAATATCTTCCCCTGTTGCATGATGTCAAACAATATGAATTTTATTGGCTGTGTCATAACACTATTTGAAAAAATAATTTCTGATACATGTTAAGTTAGTATTCTTTAATAGATAAAATTTGGAATAAGAATATAATTACAAACCAAGTGGGTTATGAAGTGAAAATTATGGAACTATGTTTTATAATACGAAAATTATTTTCATGGGTTTAAATAGCCTTTGTATTCATGGTACTATAAAATTAATAGTTAGATGAAATTGTTTCTCTTCTCTAAATGAAATTTTGATTGAAACCCATATATCACAGATTTCATAACAGGTAACCTTTTTTCATTTTTTAGGTAGATGATATAACTTTTTAAGGGAACATGTATAAAACATGTCACAAGTTTGTAGTTAAATTGTATAAGAACATTGATATGTTTAATCCTTGATAGTTCTATCCTTTTTGGCCTAGAAGATAAAAAAGGTAGAAGAATATTCCAATTATAAGAAATGTATTGTAATGACCAAAACTATTGTGAATAAAATTCACCTTTTGATTTAATAGATATAGAAAACAAATGAACTTCTTATATTTTATTTTATCCAACTCGAAGTAAATGACTGTTAAGTATCATTACCATTGATAATATATCTGATGAATAGTGATCACATAACTAGTATAAATATAGGGTTTTAAAAAAATATTATTGTCATAAACAGATAAATGATGGCCTCATCCTATGAATCGCATTTTTCAGTGCTCCTTAGTGAGATAACATTTCTGGGTATCTCCCTTGAACAATACTAATCTGGGTTCTAACAAATGAAGCATGAGAGAAACCAATTTTGGGAGATGTTCAATAACATCATGTTCATGACCCAAACCTTGTTCACCAAATGGCCTCATTAAAGACCCTCCATAACACAACATACTATAATGGATTATTCAAGTAAAATAAAGGGATATGTATCAGGACCTAAAAATAGGCATATGTACATTTTTTTGAAGAGTTTAGTGACTTGGTCAAAGACCAAAGAACAGTTTATTGGAAAGAAAAAGAAACAAAGGTACAGGAGTCGAAAGGATGTAATTTTTTTACAATATTTTTCAAAAAGATGATATTAATCAGGATTAAGGTCATTCAGCCAAGTTAAATCCCTGTGAACACCTTTGTTGGAAAGGGCATCAGCAACAGTGTTCGCTTCACGAAAGGAATGAGTGGAAATGTAATTAATCTACAGGAGTGAATCTAGATAGTTCATCGAAAGGGTGATATGAAACCAGGCCTGATGGATCACACCATTCCATATTTCCTAGACAATAGTGGTTGAATCACTTTCGATCCAGAGCTTCCACCAACCTTTTTGAAGGAAAAAATTGATTGCATTAATTACACCCATCATTTCTTCTTCCAGTGATGAAACCATACCACATCATGAATAGGGATATATAGATTATTTTGTATTTAATAATGAGTATATTATCATCCTATTATTGTTACTTTATAAAGGAATGTTAAACCAAAAAAAATTATTTTAGATTAATAGTAAAATTCATTTATGAAATATATTTTGACGAATTAATGTATTCTTGAAATAAAAAATTGTTTTTAAAAATATTGTTACTAAATTTCTTTTATAAATTTATGTTATGGAATAATTTTTGTATTTCTAATGTAATTTTTATTACGGTTCAATAACTATTTTTTTAAATGAACCCTTAATTTTCATTAAATGTCAGTTATTATTATAGAAGAGAAAATTAAAATAATTAGAAAATTATTTGGATCAAATCAATATTATTTTTGGAATTAGGAAGTCGAAATTCTCTAATAGGAAATGTTACATTATTTTTTAAAACAGTCAAATTTTGGGGTAAAAATTAAATACCGTATAAATATACTATGTGTTTTATGACATCATAATGGGAAAATAATTATGTAATAAATAAAATAAAAATATTATTCTGCCAAATTTATATTTTGTCTTTAAAAATATTTTTTTATGTTTATTTTATTTATTTCTTAAATCCATTATGAATACTGAAGGGATATAATATATTTTATGATTTTAAATAAACTTCATTAAGAGTGTGACTCCCCTTCACATAAGAAAATATAATAATTTAATAATTTCGGCACTTGGACATAAAAAATTATGCAATACACTATCCATTTTCAGAAATCATGGGAAACCCCATGGTGTTGTTTGTGGTTTTGAATATATTTTATTATGAAGTTTCCAAAACAAATTAACAATGGAATCCCCCTAATTTCTGATATATACCAACCCACACTCATATTTATCATTCCTAAAACTCTGTAAATCTCATCCAAACTCTTTTCCCTACTCCCTAATGTTTTTTTAGGATTCCACCAAGATCTCAAGAAGGATCTTGTAAGATTTTGTAGTCATTCATCCAATTAAGTGATTTCTCTCCTCAACTTTGAATTCAAGAACCTTCATTGATATTAGTTTATTTAATATCAATTATTTATATTAACATTAGTTTTTAATCATTAAATTATTTTCGAAATGATATTTTTTATGAGATATCATTTATCCCCCCTAATTTGGACCATTACCTAAGCCACTTCTACTATGAAATTTCAGAAGGGATTTATCTCTTCACTATTACTTTCATGAACTTATATTATATTATGATTCCTAAATTATATTTTCTTATATTGGGATTTGATGTTTTATGATTCTATTACTGTCCATTTGATGTATAAATTATGAGATCTTACTTTTACTACCATTAACCAACCTATGATATTTTATGTAAATCGGTTACCTTACCAAAATTTTGTTAGGGTTCTTTTTATTTTGCCACTTACTTCATAGGATATTTATTATGTTAAACCTTATATTTTCAATTACTTGTGTTTGGTGGTTTCATTAAATGGACCTAGTACTATCCATTTGTTGTCTAAATTATTAGTTAACCCTTTCTCTCTAATTATCCCATTTTATGAATATATATCTATATGACGATGTTCTGCTACTGAAATTTCACAAGAATTTTCTATGCCAAAATTATTGTGCAGTGAATTCCATAACCATTTATCTATAATGGGTATTAAGATTTATGCACATACACTTATTTATTTTGGATCCATATGTCTATATTCCACAATTCTGTTATAATGTAATAATCAATTATTATTAATGATTCTATGTTGTATGATCTATACCAAACACATAAGCATGAAAAGGAAATAAATATAAAGGGTGTGATGTGATAGAGCACAAATTCATAGGGTATTGATTACTATCCTGACATATAATGTATAATGTGATTTTACCCATTCTCTTTCATTATCAATGATATTTTACTCATACTCATTCATGTACAGTGATCTTTGACTCATTCATGTGCAGTGATCTTTGACTCATTCATGGGCAGCGATCTTTGAATCTTTATTTTATAGTACAATTATCTTTGACTCATTCTCCTCCATGTGAAATGAGCCTTGACACATGATAATATCATGTTGTATGTTGTTACCTCATTTCCCATGCTATTGTTTTCATGACATATAATTATTTATTATTCATGTTCACTTATTCATCATTGATATTCACTGTCTATCATTAATTATTATCATCATGTTATGACATGTTTATTCCCTTACTGAGAATTATAGCTCATCCATTTCTTATGTTTTTCCCCCCGTTATTCCATGAAGGGTTATGTATGAAATATTAGTGTGGTAATGGAAAAGATTTTTTAAATATAGATTTTTTTTAAATTTCATGTTTTATTTTATTATTTAATATACTTAAGATACCCAGTAAATTATACATATAGAAGTTTTGCATTGTATTTTGTGCATATTTATGTTATAAAAATTGTTTAATGGTTAAATAAAGAGAAGGGTTGTTATAGATGGAATCCGATGATAGGTTAAGTTATTTTTGGGATTAGGATTATAAAACCGTAGTGAAAACCCTTAAGGACAAGACTATGTGTATGAAAATGCTCCTAAAATTTTGGTAAGTATATCTATTAATGTTTTATCAAGAAAATACATCACTATCTAGATAATTCAAGTGTACATGGTTCTAGAACATATTTACCTAGGAGTAAGAACTCCAAAAAATGTGTTTTGAGACTGACTACGTTTGACCTACCACATTAAAACGAGCCTTACTGTGCACTTGGTTTGACATTCCATTGGGATATGATTTGGTAAATTCGTAAGCTCGATATAAATAATTAATAAGGGAAAAAATTCCCATAGAAATATATGTTTGGAAGCAAATCATGGATACCATAAATTGAATCCTAGAAACTCATATGTTAAGGAGATAAATGTATGTTATCAATTTAATGTTATTGGATTCCCCCTTTATGTGTTCAGTATTTTAAAATTACTCATCCGTATGTATATATTGGTTAATTTAGAACTAGAATAAAAAATTGAATGGTTAGATTATCTTCTCTAGTACTATGCATTCCTTAATATTACAAAAGTTTTATAGAACTATTCAGAAAAAACCATAAATCATAGAAGTAGAGACATCATAGAATATGAAAAATAGAGAAATTAATTTACCCCACACATATACCTCATACCCTGTCACAATTTGTGTATTGAAATTCCTCGTGAACCTTATCATACATACCTTAGAGGAATTTGATGCAATTATGGGCATGGATTTCCTTATATATAGCCAACATAAATTTCCACGGGAGGGAAATCACCCTAAAATTAGCGAATCTACATCAATTTATATACATGTGCAAGGAAGAGGATGAATCTTATTCAGTACAATCATATAAATAATGTATATTACTACCCTATGAAAAAAATATCTACCTCAAATGGGTTAGTCTAAGTAAATTTTAATCATTAAAGACCAGACTATTGTGAAGGAATATGCTGATGTGTTTCTTGAGGAATTTTATAGTCTTTATCTTATCCTAGAGGTCAAATTTTCCAAAAAAAAATTTATATAGGGTGTTTCCAATTTCCAAGACTCCATATATAATAGATTTTTTGGTACTTGTGGAGTTAAAGAAAAAACTAATGGAGAGTATGGAAAAAGGGTTTACCTGCCTAAGTGCTTCACCATATGGTGCATTAGTCCCCTTCATCAAGAAGAAGGATTGGTCAATGTGCCTTTGCATTGATTATCATGAGCTCAATGAAATGACGATAATGAACAACTATCAATTTCCACAAATTGATGATTTGTTTGTTCATCTATGTTTTGAAAAATATTTATCTATATTTGATTTGTGTTCAAGATATTACCTAGTAAGGGTGAAGAAGATGGATAGCCCCCACACTACTTTTCTTACTTGGAATGGCCACTATTGCTTCATTTTGATGTCTTTTGGACTCACTGATGCTCTAAAAAGCTTCATAAAAATGATGAATATATTCTTTATAAATTACCTCTACAAATTTCTGGTTGCCTTTATAAAGAATGTTTTCATATAATCTAAAACCAATGAAGAGTATGATGAGTATCTAAGAGAAATGATTAAGATACTACGAATGTATACGCACATTGAAAAGTACAACACATGTGACTTATGGTTGAAACAAGTATCAATCATTGGAAATATAATCATAATAAATGGTATATATGTGAATCCTTCAAAGACAAAAGAAATTGAGGGTTCTTTGAGGCCAAAATCTGTGAAAGATATCCATATCTTTCTTGGGATAGCTGGATATTGTCTCTGATTTGTGATAATATTATATTGATTTTCAAACACTATTCCCAAGATAAATTAGAAGAGGGTCATATTTTCAAGGAATGATGAATGTGAAGAATTATTCATGGAGTATAAAATCAGGTTTATCACATCTTCTATTCTCACACTACCCAAAATTGTGGAATTGTTCATAATCATCAGAGAGGAATCAAAAAAGTTATTGGGATGTGTTTTGATGACAAATAAAAATTAATTGCCTATTTTGTAATGCAGTTGAATATTCACAAGGAAAACTATCCCATGTGTGAACTGGAATCAGCAGATGTTATATTTGTGTTAAAAATCTTGCGGCATTACTTATTTGGGGAGTAGTTTGAAATATATAGAGGGAAAAAATTCTTATATATATTCACACATTAATATCATAAGATGCACCCATTAATATCGTTCGATATCAATATGGATTATAGTTTCTCAATCAACTACCATCATAGTAAAGCTAACAATGTGGCAGATTCTCTAAGTAGAAAGGAATAGTCAATTATGTTATTAAAGAGAATAGAGAAAGATATTATATTATTATTATTGAAGAATATGGATATGTTCATCATATATAAAGAAACATAATTAATCATTTCAAAAATTATTGATCAAACATCTCTGTTATAAATTTTAAAGGATTGTCAAAAAGATGGTGTGGGAATTCAAAATAAATTGGAAACTATCAGAAAAGGTAAATTCATTGGTGTTCAATTTTAATGAAGATAGAAATGTGATATTTGGGTCAACACTGTGTGTTCTATCAAATCCTATGTTAAATAAGGATCATTTGGATGATTATCAATGTTCAACTTTATCAATTCACACAAGAAACAAAAATATGTATCGAGATATATGTGTGCCCTATTGGTGGGATAACATTAAGAAGGAGAAAAACGAATATACATTAATGTGGATGGTATGTTAATACGTAAATAATAAATGTAAAAAGTGTAAGGGGGTGATGCATTTATTACCCACATAAAGATGAAAGTGGGAAATCATCACCGTGGAATTTGTTACCAGACTACTGAAGACAACTAAAGGAAACAATGATATCAAGGTTGTTATGGATTTTCATACTAAGAATACAAAAATAATTAGGATTTGATAATATTTATCACTTGATAAATATTCAGATATATAAATAAGAGAGGTGTTAAAGCTGCAAGGAATACCACTATTTATTTTGTAAGATTGAGATCTAAGATTCACCTCTATGTTTTGGAAAAGTCTCTAATATGCTCTAAACATTGAGGAAAATTTCAGTACATATTATTACCCTCAAACTACTGGCCAATATGAGCAGACTATTAAAATACTTGAGGACATATTCAGATATTTCTCAACAGACTTCAAAGTAGGTTGTGACAAACATATTCTTTTTGGTGGAGTTCCCTTACAAAAACATTTTCCATTTGAGCATCCAAATGGACCCTTATGAATCCCAATATGGTATCTGGTGAAGAACACTAATATGTTGGTATAAAGTTGGGGTAAAAAAACTTATAGGTCTATAAATGGTCTATGAAATGATGGAGAAGGGTAATACCATCCATTAGCACATCAAATATGCTCAGAGACAACAAAAGAGATATTCTGACAATCATCGAAGTGACCAAGAGTTAAATATTTGAGACATGGTATTTATACAAATATCTCCATGGAAGATAGTGATGATATTTGGGATGAATGTAAAGCTTAGTGCAAGGTGCCTCAACCCATTTGATATCCTTAATTTCATCAAATCATTGGAATATTAACTATAACTTTTACCAAAACTATCTCAAGTATACAATGTTTTCCAAGAATCCCTCTTAAGGAAGTACATCCCAGACCATCACATGTACAAAATCTAAAAGTGGTACCACTGGAGAATGGCCACTCCAATGAAAAAAACATGTTGAAGATCATATATCATCGAGAAAATGTTCTACTAAATAAGATGATGCCCCTTGTTCAGGTATTGTGGTGAAAACAAAATTCCGATGATGCAATGTTGGAACCCAAGGAGGTGATGAAGTAGAGTTACCCTCATATGTTTTGTGGGAAATGAAAATTCTGATGGTCAAACTTGTTAAGGGAAAGGTTGTAATTACCGAAACATGTATGACTAAAATTACCCTTCTGATTAAATGTATATAAAATCACCTTATGTTCTTATGTTTTATTTTATCCAAATAGATATAAATTAATGTTATTTATCATTGTCATTTATAATATATCCAGTGAACGTTGATCACAAGACTAGTATTAATATAATGTTTTAACAAATCCTTTTGACATTGAAAAAGGAATTTGATGGACTCATTTAGTAGGACTATACCCAAAGAATCCTATTTATTAGAGCTTCTAAATGAGATATCTTTTCTGGTCTTTTCTATATACCAATCCCATGCAGATATCCAACAACATAAATATGGTCAAAACCTTTTAAGGGAGAAGTTCAAGATCATCAAGATCATGACCCAAACCAGGTTTATAAAACATACCCATTAAAGCCCAATAATTGTGTAACTTACTATTTGATATTATGTTGGTGTAATAAATGGATATGTTTCATTAAAATATTAATTGGTATAAGAGAAATTTTTTATAATAAAGAATATATTTTTGTCCTATTATCTTTTCTTTGTAGACGATTTCTAATGCAAAAAAAGTATTTTTGGTTAATATTAAAATTCAATTAAAAAATATATTTTGATGGATTATAAGATTTTTTAAGTAAAAACATATTTAACAGAAATATTATTATTTAATTAGTCTTATTAAATATCAATGATCAAATACTTTTTATGATGTCAACTCAAATTTTTATTAGGGTCCAAAAACAATAATTATAAAAAACATCATTTTCAATAAATGTAATTTTTCACATTAAAAGTGAAAATCCACATACATAGAAAATTATTGAGATAAAAATAATATAATATTTGGAAGTCGGATTCCAAAATTATCCAATGGTTAAATTTTCAATTTTTTTTAGGACAAATGAATTTTTTGGTAAAAATTAAATACTGTATCCATATACATTGTGTTTTATGACATCATAATAGCTCAATAATGATTTAATTAATAAAATAAAGGTAATATTCGGCCATATATATGTCATATATTATAAAAATTGTGGTTTTATATTTTTCTGATTTATTTTTTAAATGCATTATGAATCCTCAAAGACATATAATATATTTTATGATTTCAAATTCACTTCATTAAAATTGTGACTCAGTTACACATAATAAGGAACAATATTTTTAAATTTTCATACCTTGGAATTATAAAATAATTTTAAAAACTCCATTTTTATGAAACCAGGGGCAAAACAATGTTATAGTTTTTGGTTTTGAATATTTTATTACGATGTGCCAAAAACCAAAATAATAAAAAAAATCCCTCTTATTTCCGATATAAACCCTCCTAAGAACCCATTTCACATCCCCAAAACGGATTGAATATTTAAATATGTATATATATATAATTTATAGATTCATACCAGGGTTCCACCTATCTCCTAGGAAGCCTCTTATACACCTTTGGAATCACAAATCCATGTAAGGGATTTCTGTCCTCACCTTTGAATTCAAGCACCTTCTTTGAGATTAGTTATATTAATTAAAACTAAAAGTATTAAAATTATTTTTTAATTATTAAAATAATGTAAAATTATGTTATTTGTATGATTTATCATTTAACCCCCTCGTTTAGAACCTTACATGAGTCATTACTGTGTCAAAATTCTCTAAGGGGTTTCCCTTTTTTCAAATCAATTCAAGTAATTATTTTATATTATGCTTCTTATATTATATTTTTATATGTTGGGATATGATGTTACATTATTACATAATTTTAAATATGATGCATAAAAGATGATATATCACTATCACTATCATTAATAGTCCTATTATTCTTTATGTACACCTGCTACCGTGCTGAAATTTCTAAGGGTTCTTTTACTTTCTCCTCTTACTTTCAGAATATTTATTATGTTACACCTTTTATTTCCTATTAATTAAGTCAGGGAGTATCCTTTAATGTGCCTATTATTTTTCACCTCATTCATAAATTAGTATATACCCTTTTACCTATCATCAGACCAATTTATGAATTTTTATATGACGGTGTTTTTCTGCCAAAATTGCAACATGATTTTCTATGCCAAAATCATTGAGTATTAAATACCAAACCCATTTTTCTACCAAAGTAGTTGCCCTTTATGCACATATAGTTATTAATTGTATATATATATATGTATGTATTCCACCTTAACATAACCATCTAATAAACTATTATGATTAATGAATCAATGGTGTATGATCTATGTGGCACACTTAAGTATGCAAATGAATTGATTATGAATAGGGTTCCCTGATAGCTCTCCATTGCATTGGTTAATGTTAATTATCGTGATACATAAGGTGAAATGATTATTGACTTGTTATCCTTAATTTTAAATAATATTTCAATAATTAACCTTAATGTTCAATGATCTTTAACTGCTTCTTTTCTATGTTCAATAAGCTTGTAATCATGCTCACCCTTGTCTAATGAGCCTTGAATGATGATAATATAATGATTTATGTGATTTCCACATTTTCCATGTTATGATTATCATCCTAAATCATGACTTATTAATAATTTTACTTTATGAATCATTGATATTCCTTGTCTGAAATGTATTATTATCCTCATGTTATGCAATTTTTATTCCTACAATGAGATTTATAGCTCACCCCTTTCTTATGTATGTCCTCAGGTTATCCCATGTAGTGTTAAATCTGATGAAATTTTGTGGTCATGTAAAATATGTTTTCAATATACATATTGTTTTATTTTAGTATTTATGATGTTATATAATGTAACTAATATCCAAAATACACTCTACCTCTCAATATTCTATGTTTTATTATGTGAAATTTTATGTAATAATGAATTTTTAAATGGAAAATAATGACTAAGTTTGTTATATGTATCTAGGAATTCACTAAAAAGATAAGAGTGAGAGATTCCAATGTGGTTTTTGTTCCTATATTTTAGGAATTAATAAAAGTAAATATAATTAAAGGAATGTTTGGATCATAAAGAGTTCTAAAATTTTAAAAAAATATTATGCTATTATACTACATCAAGACTAGAAATTTCTTATGCTTTTACATTATGTGAAATTTTTCCAAGCTATCAAGATTAATGAATCTTTTAGAGAAGTTAATTAGTGCATTGTTACATGAATAGAATAAAAAATTATAGCATAATAAATAGAATAAAAATGATATGACCTTTTAGGGGTTCACTTATATTGATTGTGGTGGATATTATAATGGTATAAAATCAAAATAAGAAGGAAAATTATTTATTCAAGAATATATATTAAGGTACCATATGTAAAAATAATTTATTATAAATATCTATTATAGAAGAATAAGAATATGATTCCACCACCAATTCATGTACACACATGTGTTGGATGAATATTCAGATGGATGATTTTACAGTTAATATTTAAAAACCATTGATAATTCATAATGATAATCTATGTGTGCTTGATCATTCAAAAAATATTTTACATCATTATATATCAATGATTGTTGTTATTAAATATAATATCAATGATGAAAAATTTTATGGTGTGGATGTTATACATGAATATAGTTCCCAAAATATCAAATTGTTACTATTTTCAAAAATGATATAACAATGGAAATATTTGAGGCATTTTGTTTGAACCTATATGTTCACACTCCATCAATAAATTTATTATTCTCATAAAAAATCACCTGATATTGATTTAGCATATGTTGTTCATGTGGAATGAGAGATACAACATTATTGAATGGTTTATATTCTATTTATCCGAAATCTGATCACTGGGCTATTATAAAAAGTGGAAGAATATATTTTGGTATAATTTAACTTATTATGGACACAAAATTACATTTCACCAAAGGATTGGATTCATGAAGAAAATTACATAAACAAATAAATATATGTGTGGAAATTATATAGTAAAATGGTTTTGATTTGAAAAAATTAGTTTTTGAAGATGTTATGAATGTTACAAAAAAATACAATATGGTATATTGAATATCTTTTGTTATTCTTTTATGTAAATGATTAATTGGTTTCAACATAATGTTTTTGAGTGTTTATGTGTTTCAGGTAAAAATTATTTACAAATGGAGTTTAATAATTTTCTATTTTTAATACTATGAAATTATGACTATGTATTAAAATATTATACTGAACATTACGTTCATGACGTCATTGATGATATTAAAGATCCTGTATAATTTCTAATGATGTGAATAAAGGTTGATGATGATCAATGTTATTATATTGATCCAGTAACTTTTAAAATTGATTGTTGAAATAATAAAATTTAAATTACTGAGTTCAAATTATATTGTTCAAAGAGAAAAAATTTCAATAATACAGAAGTAAAAAAATTGTGATAGGTCTATGTTCTAGTGGTTTTACAAGGTTTAGGAAAACAATATCATTGATATGTGTTAATAATTCAATGTTGTATGTTTTATATGGATTATGTGATAAAGTTTAATTTGAATGTGGTTTAAAGATTGATGATTTAACGTTAGGATGCATATTGTGTTATGATGCCTGTTAGTTAGACTCTTTCAGATAGAGAATAGTCAGATTGATTGTGAAGAATATATTGCAATGATATTTGTAAAGATTAACATAAGAATATGTTTATTATTAAGAGATCTGATAGATTTATAATCAATTAACATCAATCTGATAATTGTTTTTATGGATGATGAAGCTCATATTTTTATCTATTTTATTTTGTAATTCCATTTTTTTAAACCCACCAGACTATTATTTAATGTAAAATTGTCACATTTCTAATGAAATTATTTATTTTGAGCTAAAAATAAAAACTTTCTTGACTCTGGAATACTAGCTACATTCAATTTCTTATTTATTTTAAGATTAATATAATAAAAATTCATCCCCATGAGCAATGTGAAGCATCACGACAATGTATATTTAACGATGGAGAATAAATGGAATACTAGAGTAGAACTATTACAGGATGTGTACCACAAGTACACATCGTGACGTAATAAAAGGGAATGTTGTCTCTAGACAGGTCATGATGAGAATACACACTGTGAACCACCATTACATGTTGTGAGTCACAAGTACAGGACCTGTAGTGACTCAATGTTCTCAACTAGGATTCAACCAAGAGATTTGTGGAGATTCCGAATATGTGGAGGGGTTACACAATGTGAACTCCCATTAAACATTATGTACCAATCGACACGTAGATTAAAAACAAGAAAATTCATTGCTGAGATACACACATGAAGCAGAAAATAAGAATCTGATGTACACAATCTGTAAACATTGTACATGTCATGACAATGGTGGGAAGATTGTAATTTAATGCAATTCTTCAACAATAATGTGACATTATCCCTATAAATGGATCACTCAGTATCCCTTTTAAATCATTATTAGTAAGTAATAGAGGGAGAAGTGAAATTACAACCAAATTCCTTCTATAGTGGAAGATAATTGCATTAATTAACCATGCCATAATTTTCTAAGACTCCATGTAGTAGTGGGAAGAAAATATTAAAAGGTGTATCCCTTTTGATTTTGTGTTATTAATTGTAAAATATTTTCTTTTTTAATAATCCTGGAACATGTTTCCATGAATAAATGAGGTCTCTTTTTTTCTTGAATTCAATTTATTCTATTTTGATCTATATTTTGTATCATATTATGATGGTAAAATGGTTTTGTTGTTCATTAAACATCATTGGGCGAGGTCTCCTAATTGAGCACAACTATTTTAACTTGTTTCAATTGCTCTGAGGTCTTTGGGTAATTGATCCAAATTCATAAGAACATAAACACCCATACTTGAGGTCTGCTTATGGTTTATGTTTAATATTGGTTTATATATTTACGTATTTATGTATGCATTATGTAATTCAATTGGAAATAAATTTTAGAAAATGATAATGGGATGGTCTGAGAATCAATATTTTCCCACTACTGGGTTCATTAGTTGTTTTCTTCAGGGTGGTTTTCTTATGATTTCCAACCACAAACTCATATTTATTATTTCATTGTGATTTTATGGGATTAGTTTAATTAAATTTAAATCCATTTTTTGTATAACTATAGTTTTATATTAATTAAATTAAAATTTGGACAATAGGAAACAAATTTATGTGATCGGTCTCTTTAAGATCAATCCTAGGGTGTGCCAATATGGTGAATCCATTGTAAAAATATGAATTTACTTAAATATGGTAAAGCGACTGGAAAACATACCATTACTGTCATAAAACAATATTATTCTTTATTGCTGGTAAAATTATAGATATTTCATCAATCAAACATTTTTCCAATACCAGTGTCATGGCGAGTTGAATTAGATTGGAAAAAATGTATAAAATTAAACATTTCAAATAAGAAGGAATTTTATCAGATAAAGAAGGTGGACTATTAATTAAGTAGCTAGAATGAGTTTTTTCAACCATGTATTATACTAAGTATGAGTTGATGTAGTATGATTAGATGAGGTCTTGTCATGTTATGTGTTAGATCTTAATATAAAAACATTTATAATGTACATTATTATATGGTTTCATAGGGATATAAGTATATGAATAGAGAGGTTGATTTTACAAAAAAAAGTCAATCAGTTATTTAGGATTAGGAAAAGGGGATTCTAACATAGCATCTCACCATTTGTGGAAATGAAATTTTTCACTGGACATGGAATAATTACAACAAATGGAATGTTCTTACAAATTCATAAATGAATATTTTTAAAAAAATGTTCAATGAGGATTTAAATAGATTTATAAGGACCTTTATAAAAAAATGATAAGTTGTTTTTTTAGTGTTTTTTATTTTGTAAAGGATATGTATGTTTGAATAAGTCCCTTAACTACAAATCTATTATGTATTTAGAATGTGTTTTTTAATATATCTATCATGAAACATGGAAAATATTCCAGAATATTTGAGAAGAATCCAACAATGATAATTTTATTTGGAATTGTAAAGGTTGAGTTTAAATTGAGTGGAATTTTTTTTATAGTTTCACAAATTCTACCATAAAGGAATGTCTATATATAGGGTTTTAGGTTTAATATGGCTCTGTATATCACTATTAATATGTGATAGGGAGGAAAAGTGATGAATACTTTCAATAATGGTGTGTTTAAAATAATGGAATCATTTGGTTTGAGAAGAAGTAAACCAGAAATTAGTGTAATGAGAAAATGAAAATCATAGAGGAATCTGTTAGAGATACTAGAGAGTTTTTTTATTAGAAAAGGAAAAATGATAGATTTTGAGGTGTTTTGTTTTGTTCATCAGAATGAGAATTGATCAGTTTCATATTGGTTTCTCAGATGCAGTAGATGTAATCTTATTGAATGAAGGAAGATAACGACAGAAGTGACCCTAACAGATAGAGGGTACTAGATGGAATATTTTCCCATCTATGTTCTGATCATTATATTTATTAATTATATTATTTAACCTATAATGTATAATTAAACTATTTTAATTGGTAGTAGTAACTATAATTACCTATTGAAATATAAATCAATCC
The DNA here is from genome assembly GCA_963277665.1 of Viscum album. Classification (NCBI taxonomy): domain Eukaryota; kingdom Viridiplantae; phylum Streptophyta; class Magnoliopsida; order Santalales; family Viscaceae; genus Viscum; species Viscum album. The sequence continues at coordinate 1,677,117,069 of OY728132.1, read as the reverse complement.
TAGTAGGATTCGACTAAATTTTATTTAATTTATTTCATAGTTCATTTCCACAGATGAATATGAGTCTCCATTGAAAGGATATATTCCCCCAAACATGGGTGTGGAAATTCTAGATCTTATGTGATTTTCTTTACATTCTTATAATTGTGTACACATTGTTGTTCAATTTTATAAATTTTTTAAGGATTCAATCTCTATCAAGTTATATGGGTTTTATTTTAAGAGAAAAAAAGTTGTAAAAATAATCTTTGATTCCACTTCTAATTGGTATGAATATACCTAAGAACATTAGTCTTCTCATGATATCATAGTTTCATAACTTCTGAATTCATATAGAAAACAATATATTCAATTTGGACTCATTAATATCCCTCCCAAAGTTTTCCCCATGAATAATAGGTTATATAACACCCTTTTATACAACATGAGATGCTTTATCATGGATTACACATAGAGAGCGTTCAAAAAGGAACTGAATATAAAAACATTCATATTTGTAATGGATCTTATTCAACTTACATTAAAAATGACTCATTCTCTATATTTAATTCCTTTATTAGTGACTTATTTAGAAAATAAAAATTAATATTTTTCTTTTTTCTCCCACATTGGTTTTTATCCATATAGTTAGAAGAAAAATATATATGTGTACATATAATAAGAACATTACAGAACACTTACATTTTTCATGTTTTAGTGGACTCATTGGGCCTCCTCTGTCACTACCATGAACATTAAAAATATCCCAACATTTCAAAATATGGAACACACGACTCTTTCTGATTCACATTGGTCATTCATAAATGTTGAAAGAAATGTTCAACAAAGATGTTCTTCCTTCTTTTTCAAAATTTTATTAAATACCTAGTGATATATAAGAACACCAGGTCCAACCTCTCTAACAAAATATCATTTTTATAAGAGATATAGAATGCAATCATACATTATAGATAGATTAGTAATATCATATTTATATTAATATTCTATTTTATATGATGCCTTTATCCTCAGCTATATCTTCTTAATAAATCACCTCTCGAATAACCCTTCCATCCATTCCATTAATGAAAAAAAGTTTCATTGTAAAACTAAACATAATCATACTACGAATTGATGGTTATGACTTCTATAAAGGCTTAATATTTATTGGAATGATTTTCTCAATATCATCAATCATATTGGCTAAAATGGGGTCCACTATGGTGTGGTTCCAAAAAGTGTCTATTTTTCCTCAAAATTGTAAACATTATGCCCATATCCTCCTAAGATATTCTTTTATTCATCTGTATACTTCCTCTAACAAATGTCCTTCAAAATGGTTGTAGTGAGACACCTTATGGCACATAGGTGAATTCCAAAATAACTAAACCATATGAAACGGTGTGGACTCACGGATATTTCCCCTTAAAACTATATCTCTTTGGTATACAACAACTTCTTATATATATATTCATCTTCATGTCTTAGTGTATAAAAATGTGTTTTGTTCCTCTAAATATTATGAGTGTGGTCCCCTTCTAATGCCTGTTTGGACATGACCCTTATGCTATCAATTAACTAGTTCCAAAAACCCTATCACTCCCATTTTATTAACCCATATATCACGCATATATATATATCAATATTACCATTGGGTTTAACAAGGTGGGATCCCAGAGGTTTTGATACCTCCATCACCAAACAATAGAAACTACATCCATCAACTTCCTATCAACCCTCCATACTCAAAAGTTTTAACAAAAAACTCATATATACATATGAAGTATTTTTTATTATAGTATCCCTTTTAAAAGTTTGTTGAAAAAACTTACAACACTCTATATTTTGATTTTGACTTGTTTAAAAACATCAAAATAAATATTATTATTAAAGATAACCAATCATAAATTATGGACTCACATGATCTATGAGAAGTGCGAGAAAGAAGAATTTAAATGAATTTTTCTTGAACACATACCTTCAATTTTTTTTCAACAACCACAAATGTCTAAACCATATTTTAAACTAAAATGATCTCATCCATTAAACATTTTTGGTATTATATTCCACCTTTCATGAACATTAGAAACTAATCCCACATTATGAATGAACAAATAGTGATAAATAATCAGAAAATTTCATAATAGAACACTAGAAATATAATAATTATTCTAAATATAAGATGCCTTTCTCAAGGGAGAAATCTTAGGGAGGGGGTGTCCCATCCCATACAAATTATGTGGAAGGATATAGCTAGACTATAATAGTTAACATATTTTTCCCAAAAAAAATTTTTGTGGTTCAATTTTCAGAATGGAAACCACTTCATATAAATTTGGCACATATTACAAAGAAAAATTCATTCACATGGGGAATACCCCATTAACCCAATTAATTATCTGTTCTGAATCAACATTCAATCTTCATTAAACTTATTTTGGAACACCAACTTGGTTCTGATAACATTCTTATCACCTGGACCTAGAAAAACTTCCCATGTATTATTATTCACAATTTGATAATGATCTTTATTCATAATCATAACCCAATAATCAAAAAATTTATCTTCATCAAATTATACTTGTTCAACCATATATAATAAAAACACCGACCATTAAGAATTTAGTCTTCTTTATTTGATCTAAGGCTATCTTATCTCAAATAAAGTAAACTTTAGTGATTTTATCACTACTAATTCGTCTTATTGAATCTACTATAGTACATAAATATTATTCACTATTGAATTTGATATCAAAATTTTCATTAGTCCATGAAACTCACACTCATCTATGTGCTTTCTCATGACATTCTGATTCAAATTTCTTTAGTTAACCGGTGAATTCTGATCATAAATGATTTTAATTTTTTCATTCTAAACAACATAAATGTAATTTAAATCAATAAATTATCCATGCTTCTTGTTTTAGCACTTTAATGTTCTTCTCATTGATCTATATCCATGAAGTAGGCCTTTATCACTCTGATCTTCTAACTTTATACTATCCTGCTCATCAAAAATAAATAACATAATTAAAAAATAAATGATTTATTTTATTAAAGGATTATTTCTATACCATATTTTATATGTTGATAAATCATTATTTATATAGAGAAATGTTCAATTTTTTCTTTATATGGTTGAAATAATATATTCTTCCTAATACCATTCTATAAGGGTTGTCTGTATAAGCATTTATCATGCAATTTTTTTCATTATGAGAGTCTATCTCTCAATAATTTTTTTTTCTATTCGGGAGTTATATGATATTAAACATAGTCTTCAATACCATGATCATAAATGTATTATATATATATATATATATATATTTTTACATTATCCATTATCAATAAAAAACTGTTTACTTTTTACAAAAAAAATTATATTTATCCATACTTTGATATAAAGTGACACACATAAAAAATCATATTAGTTGGATATTGTAAAAAACCATGACATTATAATTAAATAGTTAATTTAAAATATATATTTACTTTTACCAACTTTGGATGAGGTTTTAATTTTCTCAAAAACATCCACATGTATGATATCATGAATTCATTAGGGCCTAAACATTAGTATCTCCTACTTATTTTTAATAATGTTTCCCTTCCAAAAATACACATGTGTGAATATAATTAATTCATTGAGATTTCTATTTTTCAAATATCAATATATTTTATAAAGATATTTGGACCAAATATCTATTTATTTCATGTGGTAGTCTACTTTTTCTTCATTAGAAATTATACAGTAATTCTGTTCACCAGAATGGTAAACATTCCATTTATAATATTTCCTACAGGATAACTATCATATATCTTTTATTGACTTGGTATTCAATTTTTTTTGGAACTCCAAAAAATGAATAAATTAACATAGTTATATACAACTAAGAATATTGTTAAATAACCCTTCAAATAAGGGAACATTATTTCAACTAATAGTAACGGCTCAAAAATTTTATTTTATGAAATGATTTATTATAATATGATAATGTTTCTTAAAATTAATTATAAAATATTTAATTTAAATGATATTTAATAGGATACATTAATTTATATCCATTTTTTTATGTTCAATTATTGTCCAAGATGCATGAACTCGACATGCCAGTTTCCATCAAGAATCGTTATGAAACATTATATATTTATGAACATATTTTCATTATCCATTCTAGCGATGAGTGCTCTACATAAAAATATAGATCAATTACATATTATAATTCATGAAATACCAATAGTAACTTTTATGTTTATATCAATTTGGAAGAATATTACATCTTTTTATTTCTTCCCATTCGAATCATTATTGATGTTACTTGTTTCCCTCTTGATTCACAACTTATATCACTATTACTAAAACATTATCCATAAACGCAATATCCATTAGATGAAAAATAATTATGGTAATTATTCTCTATTATTTATATGAAAATTTCTCGAGGTAAAATTTCATAGCTATAGATAAAACATTTCAACTGTTTCCAAAAATTGTGTAGCAAAACAATCTTACCCATGATGTAGAAGTCTTAACATTGTTGTATGAATTTTAAAATTTCTAATTCTATGAATACTTGATTTCAACATAGGATTTTATTTTTTTGGGTAACAGAAACCACTATTTTCTTCTACTCTTCTTCATGGTTCACTAATAATGTTCCATAATCATAGAATCTTCATACCTGAAGAATAGGTGTAGGCTCTAAAACAGAAATCCCTATGTATTTTCATAATAAAGTTGTGTTATAATTACCCCATCATGGCATTGAGTGTTAATAATATTTCATTATCTTCACATTTTGGATTCCAAAAAATAAAAATATCAATAATATTATCAATCCCCTTAACTCTATCATTGATATTTTTCTGCTAACCACCAACGATTTTAGATTTTTCTTCCACATTAAGATTTAATTCAACTTATTTTCCAAAATTTCCAAAATATACATATTTGAATGTTTTTAATATCATATCATAGATATATATTTTATTCATATTGATATTGAATGTAAATATTATAATTTTATATTAATACATTATTCTTCTTTTTATTTACTCTCCAAATAAATTTTTTTAGAAGGGTTGTCTCATGTATTGATTGAATATCTACACTCACGAAAACTCCTTCAGCCTCATCATCATTATCATCATATTTTTTTATTTACTAAATCAATAAACCTAGCATAATTCTATTAATATTCTTATTAATTTACTTTACTATAAAAAAATAACATTCTTTATTTGAATGGAAATGTTTTATATTGAAGGATCTCAATTTGAATAACTTTTTACCCCCAAAAATCTCATGTAACCTTCCTAGGATAATTTTCTTCATCATTATATTCTTAATGGTTATTTGTACATTTATGAGAGTGTTGTCACACTATGCCATATATGAAGAAATAAACAGTAATATTTCTTTTAAACATTTTGTTTCCACTTCTGACGATACATGAGAGAAAGGATGCCATATTATTGATTTAGTTTTCTTCTGAAACATCAATGATCTCATTTTTTCCCTAGTTTTAAATTCCTCTACATGATATTATTGTCTTTTCAAAATGGAATCACTATATTAAATCGACATCTTAAATGAAACTAGATTTCTAGGTAATATTTATGGAGATATTTAATTCAGGAAATTTTCATTTAGGATCAAACAATTTCATTTAATAGATGATAAAGTCTTATCGTGAATCGCTTCAAAATATTATCATCATTTTTATCATCACCATGTTTGTGTTTGTTTTAAAATATAACATTTAGTTGACCATGAAAAGACTCAAATGTCTATCATGGAATCATTTCCATGTCCTTATATATATCAGATAAAACATATAATGTGATCTTATAATCCATTGAATCTCATTAATAAGAATTTATAATAATTTCCAATAGAACATGAGTGGATTACCCTAACATTAACTTTGTGTATATAAGATTCTCTATTGAACATCACGAGTAACATACATCCTTTGCATCTATATCCAATTCATGATTATCTTTATCTATATAGGATACACTATTCATGATAGTACTTTATAATAGAGTACAATACTAGATAATGGTATAATTTATGGAATCTAATAGCGATACTGAGAACGGTAAAAAGAGGTTACTAAAATTCTTTTAGTATTGACAAATAATACAAGACAACACATAACATGAGATGCAATAAAAATGGAAAAAATCAACAAATGAATTTAATATTTATTGAGAAATCATAGATCATGAGGTTAAACTCTAAAATATTAAAGTAAAATGTGTGGAAACTGCAAAATATGTAGTATATTTAGTTAATTGAACATCATCAAGACCATTGGGATAAGAAATTTTGGAATTATTGTGGTTTGGTGTGATAAAAAACTCAATATCTTTAATTTTTTATTAGTTATTATAATATCCAATTCTATGTAAATGACTAAGTTAAAATCATCTAAAAATAAAGGGATGATTTAATTAAATATTAATAAATAAAATATTAGGGAAAAGTGGGAAACTATACCTGTTCAAGGAAAGAAATCTAATAATACCAAAATAAACTACCAAATTATTAAAATTATGTTTAATTATATTAGATGTATTACATCTATAGAGGATCAAAGGAAAATAAGGGGCCTCCATTTCTTGTTCATCCATGATTATGTCATGGAAATAGTTTTCCATAATTTCCCATTATTGAATAGATTCTTCAACATAAATCTTATTTTCACTGAAGCCACAAGCCAAAAACAGATTTTGATTATCATTCCAAGTGCATTGTTTCATATTAATATCCACTCGTATCATTATTTCAACTATTCTTTAGTAATACTATTATGTAGTTTTAAACTCGAATTAGTCATTTAAATTTTTTTCATTATAATGGATATTGATATTCTATGCTCCCACACATGTCTCTCTATCTCTTGAACTTACTATAGCCTTATCTCCTTCCATCCCTCATAATGGGTTATCTGTTTCCATGCCACCATGTTCTGGTATTGGTTCCATGACATCAATCTTTTATATAAAATTTTCTACAAACATAACAAATTCACTCATCATTAATTTGTGATCATGTGTAGAAATATCACTATCCACCACCTTATTCATTTTTGAAGACCTAGTTTCCATTGGATTTAGTAGATTGGAATAATCCTTATGGAATTTAGTTTAATTTACCTTTAGAAAAATAAATCCATATTTACCCCTTTTTTCTCTCCTCTTTTCTTACACCATGGAATCTGAAGAGCTATTTCATTCCGTTCACCAACACATTCCATTAAGACACGGATAGAGACCTCATCCTTAAATCATGTCCCCTAAAAAGATCAATAATTTGAGGGTATAATTAATGGAAATGTGATTGAGACGTTTTATTATATCACATATCCTTTATCATGTTCCAAATCATTAAACTCTAGACTCTCAATCTGATTTCTAACCATAATGTTTAGACTGGTCCATCTCAATCAGGTCATTCTTGTAACCCTCACCCACACCTCACTATCTTCATTTGGACTCCTACAACCAAGCTCTCCCTTTCGGTCTTCCTATGCCACGGTTAAGTGCATAACACCCTTATGAAAATCCACTACCTCTTATTTTGAAACCATGGGAGTTTTACTCATTTCGGTAATAGTATTCCCTTTTTATTACACAATATTCATGTCATGGAACAATCCTTCAAATACATCGGCCACCATTATATTCAAAGCCATCCCTCGTGCCTCCCTCTTGATGAAGACATCCTTTGTTTTGTCTTTGGAAAATAGTTTATAATTTGAATTCTACCTTGGTTAGTCATGCCCTTCCATATCCCCATCCATGAGTAATCCAACTCACATAGACTCTGAATTCTCCATTTGAACACATGAATCATCAATTAATAACACATTTATCAATCCTACTATAGGAACTGAAAACCAACTCAGTTGTCCCGCATCTATCTTCTAAGGATATTTCAAACCCATGTATCGACACACTACCATTGAACATTAAGTTTCCTGCAAGTAGAACATACATCCATAAGTGATTCAATGTATACCAGTTCTATATGATGGAAATCCATTACAATAGAAACCCAAAAAATCATATTTGTAATACCTCGACACATGAATTATAGATACGATTCATTATTTTAGTACCTTTTTTTGATTACAAGGTATAAATCTCAAAGGACCGATTAGTTTAGTGGTCCTGGAAAATAAATCACATATATGAACATTACATTACAATTAAAAACCAAAAAATATAAAATTGATAATACATTGATAAATCCATTATTTTACATTATTAAAACTATATATAAATCATAAAACACATATGGGAATACTGGGAAAATAAAAAAATAAAAAAGGGTTGAGCTCATATGCTCAGTAAGATTAAAAAATATAGCATAAGCTTTGATAAAAAACCTATTAATTTTGGGAAAGGTATAATATTATATGAAAATCGTTTTAAAAATTAACATCAGTATAATATAGAAATAAAAAAATCTAATAAAGTCATTTAAACATTCCAATGGAAATTCTACTGGTTCAATAATCTAATTTAAAATCAATGAGTAACCTCATAATGAGTGAATGCATAATGTCGGACATCATAACCACATTGTTAAGTCTTTGTACCAAGACCATAAATAATTATAACATCATGGTATTGTTTCAATACACTAATTTTTCAAATGAGACCTATTGATGCAATAAGGGGCTATAGAGTGTTCCACCCATCACATACTAAGTCCAATGCATTCTTCTTCTGAAATTGGTAAAACATAACATAAATAGATGTATATATACTATCATAAGGCAAGTTAATAATTTAACTATAGACCATGAATAGTATCAAAATAGAACATCCACATTAAAATATATCATACAACATTAAATAAATTTTGAATGATTTTCTCAAAATAAATCAACCCAAATTAAGAATAAAATCCAACAACGGATGTTGATATAGATTAAAATAATCAAATAAAATCAATAAATAATTTTTTGAGAAATATCCCTTTTTACATTTAAATCATCTAAAAGGAATGGAAGTATATATAAAAAAATTATTTAGTAAAAAAACATGTAATATTGTATGGAAAGCATAAAAATTTTAAGGTATCATAATGGTGGAAAATCGTTTCTTACACTGTATAAGTAAAAAAAATTATTTCATTACTTTGTCAAAAAAGTTATAATGTACCTCCTGTGGAAAATGCCTAAAATATTCCATTCAGAAACTTTTATAAAAATTAAAACATGGGTAAAAATGAATTTAAAATTGTGTTGATAATATTTTGAATTACATTTTATGAGACATCGATATAGATGATAAAGATTTCCTAGTAGAAACTTACGTATAAAGAACCTTGAATAAAAATGAGATCATGAAATTAACTATTATGTAAAAATATTCAAAATATTTATTTTGAAATAGTTATAAATGAATATAAAAATTAACATAAAATGTTCTTACTAACCCTTTTTATTAAAATAAAAAAATGGTATGAGAATATGGAAATGGAGAAAGGATTAATTCATAAAACATTAAAAGCGTCACATACCACATTAAACATGTAAATAATAAAATAAATAAAATCAAATTAATATTTAAATACCAAAATGATAAAATTATTCATGATGTCAAATAAAATAGGGTTAGTACATTCATTAAACACAAGAAAAAGGTGGTGAAAATGGCTTATATCTCACAAAAATTAAACGTGATACAAAATTCCCTTACCTTAGGTCAGATACTCTTCGTACATGTATGAAACATTAGTATAATGGTTTTATACATATTATTAAATTATGATAGAATCATAATAATATTCATTAATTCATATATTATTCATTTATGACATTATATTACCCATTTATTCATAATTACAAAGTAAAACCAACATTTCGGGTTATAATCTCTTTCTTTTTCATATGTGTTCTAACTTTTTATTCTTGTTCATATTACATAGATCATACATTACATATATTAATAAAGTATAATATGATTTATACATCATATATATATATTATAAATATAAATAATAGATATATTTATGAAATGGAATAAACTGTTCATGGAGATGGTAGGTCGTACGTACGCATAAATGATGTTTCTATTTTCTAATCGTGTTGAATGGAAGTATGTGAAGGAAACTAATGTATATATATATATTAATTATAATATTTATTTCATATTTTTCATAATTATTAATGAGATATATTTTTATAATCACTCTTAAATGGTGAATGTGGAAGATAAATCCAATTACATCATGAAGATGGTAAGCCATACAGACACACTAGCGAGTGTATAATTTATTCAATTGTTAAATGGTTTGTAATAGGATGGAATATGAATTTTAAGGAAACAATATATTCTTATATTTATTAGTTACATACTTTATATTAATCGTTATACTTATATAAATAAAGTGTACATGAAAAATAGTTTACATAACATTGTGGAGATAAGATTCTGTGCGTACGCACAAACAGTGATATTTTTTATAGGATGAGTAAAAGGAAGAATATGGTTTCCCAATAATAATAAAAATATCTCAGAATATTTTAGATTATTTATTTATTAATTTAGTATGGAAACAACATAGTAATTGTAAGTATTAGAATAAATGAACTTTTAAATAGGTGTTAAATCAATTACCACTTTTTCAGGTATCTAATTTTGATTTGACCAAAGGACTCCATATGATGGATTTATAAAAAATTCATGGCCTCTAAGCTGTATTGAGGGAATGATGGAGAGTAGATTGTTAGGTTTTGGCTGAGCCAAAGGGATTTGGAGGTGTGAATAAAATAGAAGTAGAAGTTCCCTTCTATGATAGAGGTGAGCGACACTTTTAGAAGATCTTAAATTATTAATTTATTATAAATTAATTTACATTTCCAAATAGCTCAAAAGTGATTTTTTAGGAGACTAGGATATAGAGGGGTAGAAATAATCTCCACGAATTATTTTTAGACATGTTTATGTCAGAAAACTAACCTAATCTTTTAAATATAACCATTTGATAAATAGTTTAACTCTTACATGGCCTTCTTGTATTTTTACACTATAGAGTTCATATTTTTATAATAAAAATTCAAACGAACTCCAATTGGATTATTTATGTAATATTTGAAATTGTAAATGTATGTCGTAAAAACATAATTTTTATGACTTTTATATCAGTTAATAAAACAGTATTCTTTTAAAAATATCATTTATGTCATTTTTATTACTATTCAATATTTATATATTTAAAAATATAAAAACAACATGAGAGATTCAAACCAATACTTAAAATATGTCACTAATATGTCAATGTTTTCAATCAAATTTGTGTATATAGTAAACAAAATACAATTTTATTTTGTTAATATTTTTTAATATAATTTATTTCATATCTCAATTAATTAAACAATTACTATATCACCACCATATCACCATTTAATATATTTATTTATTGTATAAAAATTATAAATAAATTATCTTGAAGTAGAAAAATTTATTATATTCCTAAATAATATTTTTAGTCGTCCATATAACTTTTATATCCTCATAATAAAAAATTTATTTAGATTTGAATATGACATTTTAAACTCTTCATTAAATAAAATATATTAAATTTATTAATCATAAACAATTGGATTAAAAATGAATATATTTATGGACAAAACATTATTTGGGAAGAAAATTACATATCCAGTGAAATTGGTACAAGTCGTCGGGTAATTTTATATTTTTATAATATTATTTTTACATTTAATTACCATATTTACCTTTAACCGTATTAAATAAATTTAAAATATTTCTATTCACAAAATATTATTTTGATCCTATTTAAACAAATTATTCATAATGATTACAAATATTTATTTCCATTTTTTGAAATTCAATTCACCAAAGTGAAAAAATTATGTTTAATTCCAATCTGCAATTGTTGATAGAATGTTGTTAAAAAGGCATTAAAAATTTAAAATGAATTTTTATATCTAATTATATTTTAAAAATGATTCCAATGAAAAATATCGGGTTAATAAATGTATTATTTATTTATTTTTTATCAAAATAAATTTAATGTAAACTAATTAGTTAAATGAAAAATTCAGTTTTTAACAATAATGCATTGTTTTTCAGTATTCATCAAAAAATGAATGGTTTTAGAAAATACATAAAATTCACTAGAAGATATTTATGATATTCTAAATTAAAAAATTAACTCTATTTTTCATATTATATTTACAAGAGTCGAAAAATTTAATTTTATTATTGTTCACAAAAGGGCATAAAAACTAGTTCCTTAAAAAAAATTCCAAATCAAATAACAATTTTAGTAAAACTTAAACATTTCCTTATAAAAATATTTTATTTATTATAAAACAAAATAAAAATCATTTGAAAAGACTTTATTTCTATTTATATTAATATATTTAAAATATAATTTATAAATATATAATTTATAAATATATAATTTAAATAGTGTAAACACTAAAGCGGTGTTTCGTAGAAACTCAATCTTGTGTGTTAGACAAGACAAGTAAGTATTTCAGGAAACAAAAAATATAGAAGATACCATTACATGAAATATTTGGGAATTACATTCTCCCATTCTTCAAAAAATATCATCCTCCAAATTAAAAGTCACAATAAAAATCGTTGGGTTGGAATTTTTCAAATATATTTATTGAAATCACACATCGGAAATAGATTAATGATATCTCCATTTTAAAATATATAAATGGAAGTATGAAGGTCACTATAGATAACACATACTAGATAACCATGTATGAAAAAATGAATGAAAGAATATTTTACTATAGTGTTTTTATGGAGAGTGATAGAGAACATGATTAAGAAAAATTGAACAACCACAAAGCTATACATCTGTGATGATTCAAGGTCTTATTTGATTCGTCACAAAAGAAAGTTCCAGGAAAACATTTTTGGTTTTAATATCATTTACCTAGAGTTTATTAATGAATTTACATCATAGAATAATAATTAAAGGAATCATACATAATTTACAATTAGAGTCTCATCCTTAAATTAATTTCTACAAAAAAAATCATATTTCTCTCTAAAAGATTATAAAATTCATAAAAATATTATATTTATCATAATTGTATAGGGTTAAAAAAATTAATTTATACATAATTTCCTATATTATTTTAATAATAAAACTACATTATTAAAATTTGAACATCAAGTAAGATAGTGGTAGGTGATAATGCCTTGTCGCACTTCAATCATGGGAATGATTCTCGCAACTATATCTTACACGACTGGCTAACACCTAAAACAAAGTTATATTTTCATATAACTATATTATTATCTGATTCCAAAAATAATTTTATGAAATTTTTTAACCATTAATAATACAATCGAATATACAACATAATCTATTCAACCATTTGACTTAACCAAAATACTTCTGTCTAAACTCACTATCCAAAAAAATTATAAAGAAAGTGACATAATAAAAATGTGAATACCTTAATCTTGTGTTCTAAAAAGACATGGTAATACACTGAATTACCATAAAAACCTCTTTTAATTCATCCATTCTACTCTATTCCTTCTTTAAAACAATGAATACTAGATATACATTGGAAATCCAAAAATTGATGAAAACTCTAACAATGATTGAATAAATAAACCATTTATCAGATCGATGGGATTCAATAATATTGAATATAATTTATCCAATTAAATCATATATTTATTATAAAATCATTATCTCATACATATTAAGGGTTATCATACCCTCACCGATATATTTTCTAAAAAGTTTATCTCACAACTGTGTCACATTACAAGGTCCAACACAATCTCAAATCCTCAATGAAATCGTGCCGTAGTATAATCCTTATTTATTTTCATAATTAATACAACTTGTTAATTTTTGATACAATAATCAAAATAACTAATGTTTTAAATAACAATATAAGAAGATTAATTATTCATCTTCATTTGTGAAAGTATCATAACTTTATTATTAACCAATTTCATCATCTCATTATACTCTTATGTTCGGGACATTTATTTGAACAATGTCTTACCTACTTGAATATGAATTAATTTAAATTGTAAACCATTTTTGTAACCTTTAAATTACAAATGTGGTGTCCTTTTTCTTCACACTTATAACAAACTCCATTTCCCATCAGGAATTTACCTGGGTGATTATTTCTATTGTTTTAACATGTGGGAAAATCCTTCTTCCCCATCTTCCCTTTATCAATATTTTTCTCTTTCATCATCTTCTTCTCTTTATGACCGTCAAATCTGTAGGACATGGTGAATTATTTACTTATCTTATTAACACATGATACAATTTATTTATATGATGATAATACATGGGATAATATTTCTCATTGATATGTTGCCTTAATACCAAGAAAGATATAACATTTCTTACGTTTTTATCATGTGTATTGGTGGAAATATCACTAATCCTATTGGGAACCATTTGATTAAGAAGACATACATTAGTTTAGATCATATCATAATTTAAAATCCAAAAACTAGAAAAATTCTAAGAATTAAAAAAATATTTACACATATCTGGTCTCATACTCATAAAAATGATTTCTTTTGGGACATATTTAGTCATAAATCCTTCATAATAGTTTTTAAGTAATATGTCAATTATCCAAAGAATATCCCTTGGGAGTGTCAAACCAGGTGTGCAGAATGGCCCATTTTCATATACCTGGTTTCTTAGAGTCAATCCCATAACACATTGTCGAAGTTATTACCTCAAGGTACATCTTTTACTGAATCACATCAACTTCTAGTATCCAGAAATTAATATATCCTCTAAAAATATTCACATAATTTCTACATTAAATGTTTTTAGGATGTTCCTCTATACATATCCTCAAAGTCTATCTTAGGGTTATGACCACTAATCTATGTTTTCTAAATATAATTCCAAGGTTTTGGATAAAATTATTTTGATACCAATTTTAATACCAAAACCTAGAAGCTAGAAGATGGTGCATTGTTTTTATACATTGGAATGACTACAAGGAATCAAATACCAAAGGAATGGTCGGTTTAGTACTATTGGAAAAAAAATTACATACATGAACATTACAATAAAATTCAAAACATAAAATAAAACAAAAAAAACCCTTTGAGAATGAAATTATTCACCTATATTAACACTTCAAATAAATAATAATACACTTCTTGGAATCCTGGGAAAATAAAAAATAATAAAGGGGTGATCTATGATGCTCTTTAAGGTTAAACAATCGAGAAGGATCCTTCATTAATAAGCACAAACCATTATGTGAAAGTATAAAATAAAAACACAATCATTTTAAACATTACCTTCAGTATACTATTTAAATAATAAATCAAATAATTATTATTAATAATTAAAATAGATATTTGACTAGTCGAATAATAATATTTAATATAAATAACTAATATTATAATGGGATATATCACAATGTCGGACATTATTACCAAAAATTCAAGGCCTCATTACATGACCATACATACATATTCAATCAAGGCCTCATTTCAAGACACTAGTTTGTATCATGATACATATCGTTGTATTGATGGTCTATAGTAGGCCCCAGTCATAACTTATTATGTCCAGTGCATTACTCTTATGAAAGTGGTAACACATAACAAAACATTTTGTATAAAAACTAACATTTTAAATGTTAATACTTTAACCCTAAACCATGAATAATATAAAAATATAAAATCCACATTAACATATATCACAAACCCTTCAATACAATATGGAAGACTGCATAAAATTAAATCATCCTCCTCCAATGGCCCGAAGGCCTTATATTTTTATTATTATTATTTTAAAAGAAGCCCCTTTTAATGGAAGAAGGGGGAAACCAGACAGACTTCATGACATAACACAATAACTGACCCTAAGATCATAGAAAACAAAAGTTAGAATGAAAAATTAGAACTACCCCTCCCCAGCAATTAAGACCTGATAAAGCTCTCACCCAATGCAGGACTGTACAACAAACAGGTGTCCTATGACGAAGCACATGACCTATCTGATGGCATTCCCATACCCTCTCAAACGTCCAAATCTGTAAATCTTGTACAGGTGAAACATCTACTCTAAATCATCATAGGGCCTGAACCTTGTGATCACGTCTGACTATGTCTCTAATCATGAGTCCCGAATGCATTCCACACAACAAAACATATTCATCCAAAAAATGAGAAACCACTGCTGGAATCAAAATCAAAGAATCCCTGCCGCTTTCTACGGAACCTCCGCCACCACAACCACATAAGATCGAAGAGAAATACGATCCAAAAAGATTGAAGTCGGTTCTACATCATCTAGGACTGGAAGACCAAACAACACATCGATGGAGCATTTCTGTTGAGGCGATTCGAGTCAATCTAAACAAACAACTCCACTCTAAGCATGATGTTGGTCAGATCAAGGCTACAGAAGAACCCTCCCCATCTTTCTCAAAGATCGAACCACGGGAATCAAATGTCCAATGAGGAGGGAAGCTCAAGTGAAAAGGACGCCGCAATAAATTCATCACACTTCCAAGAAAAACACACAAAATTAAAGCTCGAAACCAAAAAAAACCTAGATCTAAAATCAGAAACTCCCCTTCAACCGCTCCGAAGCCATCGTCACGCCACCCATGGAAGACATGTCGTACCAGAAACAATGATGGTCCACAACGAAACTGTTCCAAATAAGCCGAAGCCAAGCCCCCCGGAAGGAAATGGACCCACCGGACCACACTAACACCGACCCAAAAGATATCAATGTCGAGCCCTCAGAAAGAACTGAACCAGTCCGTTGCAACATCTGAAGCTGCTGACTGGAAATTGGTGCACGCTGGATCTAACGCCGAGTTGAGAATGGAGGAAACCACTGAACCAGATACACTGCATATCTAGCGACGATCCGATATCGAGACACTTGATGCTGAAAAGCCGCACCAGGATTCGTCGAGTCAAAGACGAGGCCACCATGATCGATGCAGGAGAAATGCCTGTAAACGAACCCGTCCAAAGGATGGAAGGAGATGGAAAGTTGGGGAAACCCAAGTCATGGGAAAAGGGAGTAACGCCACCTCTCAGAGTCCAGGAGTTCAATCATCCTCAATTATGTATAAAATCCAACAAAGCATGTTGACATAAATGAAAATAATATAATAAATTCTTTAAATCATTTTGAGATAAATATCCATTTTTTACATTGAAATAATTTTCAAACCACAAATATATAAAAGAAAAATTTTATCCTGAGAATAACCTTCTAATCTTGTATGGAATTAAATAGAATGTTAAGGCTTCATAATATAGTAAAATAGATTCTTTCTCCATAAAAGTTAAAAAAAAAACACTTTAATTAATTTTTTGGAAATGTTATAATGTACCTAATTTGGAAAAAGATAAAATGGTTCCCTTAAAAACATTTTAAAAAAATTAAAACATAGGTAGAAATTACTTTAATCATTTTTTGATAATATTTTGAAATAAATTTTATTAAATATGAACATTGATGAAAAAATGTCAAATTAGACCGTTACGTATAAACAACCTCGAATAATAATGAGATTTTGAAATTAACCCTAATGTAAACACCACAAAAATATTTATTTTTGAAAGAAATTTAATTTCATTAAAAATATACAAAAATTCATTTTATAATAATTTATATACATATAAATAAATTTTTATGATAATATCAAGAATATTAAAATGGAGAACGTATTAATTCCATAAAAAATCAAAGCGTCGTATACTACTTTAAACATTTAAATAATATGATCAATATCCTATTGATAATCATTAAATACAATGAATGTAAAATTATAAATGATATCAAATATAATGGGAGAGTTACATAAGCCACAGTCAAGAGAAAAGTTGCGAAAATGGCATATATCTCACAAAATTAAAATTGAGAAGAAATTCCTTTTTCTTAGTTATAATACTCTCCATACGTGTTAGAAACTAATGTATAATGGTGTTAAAAATATTATTTTCTTGAAATATAATCATAATAATGTTTATGATATCTTATATTATTCATCTATGACATTATATTACCCATTTATTAAAAATTTCTAAGTTAATGAAACATTTCCGGTAATAATAACATTCCTTATCATACATGTTTTTACTTTTTGTTATTGATTATAATACTTAGATCACGATTTAATTACATACTGAATTATTAACATTATTTATATGTAATATATATTGAAAATATAAATATATATAATATATTTTTTCAATAACTGGAATACACCGCTCAAATAGATGGTAGGCTGTACGTACACATGAATGTTGTTTCCGTTTTATTATCTTATTGAATTGAAGTAAGTGGATAATATATATATATATATATATATATATATTATTTTAGTATAATTATTTTTTCATAAACATAAAAAATATTATTAATATATATTTTTATAATCATTCCTGAATGTTGAATGTGGAAGATGAATCTCGTTGCATCATGTATATAATACGTTGTATGAACACCTGAGTGACTGTATGAGTTCACTAATTGGTAAATGGTATGGAATTATATGTAATATGAATGTTCAAAAACAATATAATATAAAATTTATTATTTAAATACTTTATATTAATCTTTATACACATAGAAATAAATTATACATGAAAAATAAATTATACCATGGGATGGTGACAGTAAGTCGTACGCACGCACGCATGGTGATATTGTTTTTTTGAAGGGTGGGTAAAAAGAGCAATATGGTTGTCCCATAATAATAATAATAATCTTATAATATTTTATATTCTTGAGTAATTACTTTATTATGGAAGCAATATAAGAAGATGAAGTAGAATTCGAAAAGAACATTGACTGCTGTGATAAAACAATTACCACTATTTCAGGTATCTCATTTTTATTTAAACAAAGGACTCAATAGGATGGATTTCTACCAAAATTATTTAATATTGGATGTTTTTAGGGATTTTTTGAGATTAAATTTTTAGGTTTAGGCCAAGGAAAATGGGTTTGGAGGTGTGAATTAAAGATAAGGCGATGTTCCCTTTTATAATGAAGGTGAGGGGAACTTTTCAATGATTTTAAATTTTAATTTATTATAAACTGATTTTTGGTTTCACACATTTAAAAAGTGAATTATTTCATGGATATGATGAGTATGAGTCTAAATTCAATCAATAAATAAATTTTAGATACGTTTAGGTCATAAAATTAATCTTATCCTTCGGATTTAACCCTTTGTTAAATAGTTTATCATTTTCAGTGTCTTATCATATTTTTAAACTATAATGTTAATATAGATACAATAAAAACAAAAAATAAACCCAATTAGATCATTTATGACACATATTAATTTCTACATGTTATTTTTCCAAACCACACATTTTTATGACTTTTATATCATTTAATAAAATATTTTTTATTTTAAAATATCATTTATGTCCATTTTGATACAATTCAATATTTTCTTTTTTGATTTTATAAAACAATATGATAACTTCGAAAATAAATTTCCAACATGTCGGTAAATCATATAATTTATATATAAAATTATATTATGTTATTAATAAAGTAAAATTAAATATATGTTAATATTTTTAATATCATTTATTAGATATCTCAATTAAATAAAAAATATCAAATCATCATTGTTTCTCAAGTTAATTTTTTTTTATTATGTATAAAAGTTATATATAAAATATCTTGATATATATAAGATTCTTAGATTTATAAATACTATTTATAATTGACCATATCACTTATATGACCTCATAATAAAATATTTATTTATATTTTAATATGATATTTGAAACTCTTTATTAAATAAAATTTCATAAATGTCTAAATCTGACCCAATTGGATTCAAAGGATAATATTTCTGAACTATGGTTGATATGCGTCAAAAAATACTTTCCAATAAAATTTGGATAAGTTATAGGGTAATTTTATATTTTCATAATATTATTATTACCTTTAAATACTCTATTTACCTTTAACCGTGGTAAATAAAATTCAAATGTTAATTTTTTTAAAAATTATTTTTATCCTATTATACCACATTTTTTATAATTATTACAATCTTTTATGTCCGTTTTTTGTAATTTATTTCACATAATATAAAATTACATTTAATAATAGTCTATAAATTTGGATTGAAGGTAGGTAAAAAGATGCTAAAAAAGTTCAATGCATTATTGTATATAATTCGAGTATAAAAATGATTCTATTCAACTAAATTGGATTAATATATGTATTATTTATCGATATTGACATTAAAAAAAGTAATCTAAAAAATCTTTAAATGAAAATTTCTGTTTTTTAACAATAATGCAGTGTTTTCCCTATTCACCCAAAATTGAATGCTTTCAAAAAGGAACAAAAAATTCACCCTAAGCTAATATATATATTAAGAATTAAAAAATTGACTCTATTTAAAAAAATTAAATTTATAAATGCATGGAAAATTATTTTTATTATTCTTCACAAAAGGACAAAAAAATTATTCTCCTTTAAAAAAAATTATTTCTAAACATACAACTATTTTATCAAAACTTATACATATCATTATAAATATATTTTATTTATGTGAAATATTATTATATAAAATTTAAACACAATTTATTAATATGTTTATCACTTTATTTAAAGGATAATTTATAAATATATAATTTTAAGTAATTTTAACACTAAAGACTTGTTTCGCATAAATTGTATTTTGCATGTTACATAAGATAAGTTTGTGTTCTGTGAAATAGTAGATATTAAAGATATGATACCATAAAATGTTTGGCTATTAAAAAATGACACATTAAACATGTCTATTTCATCATATATCTGTGGAGAAATAGGATGACTCACAAATCATTTTCTATTATCAGATCACATAT
Source organism: Viscum album (assembly GCA_963277665.1). Taxonomy (NCBI): domain Eukaryota; kingdom Viridiplantae; phylum Streptophyta; class Magnoliopsida; order Santalales; family Viscaceae; genus Viscum; species Viscum album. Next base: position 1,677,096,213 of record OY728132.1, on the reverse strand, counting down.
ATCTAGAGACCAGGTCCTCTAACATTCAAAATATTAAGTGGTTTTAACTCAGAAGTGAATGTTATAGAAATATTACCCAAATATTTGTATCTTTGGAATCAATGATCATGTAAAAACATAATAACACCAACATATAAATAAACGGTATCTGTTTTATATTCTAGGAGCACTGGAAAATTCCATAATCAGATCCTCTTCAGATGAAAATCTAATCATGATGTTCTTGTTCTGAAGTAGAACCAATGTATTTCTCTCATGTAACCCCCATGATCTGAAATAAAATCTATAAATGATTCCAATGGAATTCGACAATGTTTCAACCATAAAATAAATGAAAAATTTATAAGGGAAGAAGCCTAATTGAAAACTGCGATCAGATTTGTGGGGGCATTTTCCCACATATTTGATGGGGTCTTAGTCAGCTTCAGGCGTCGCAGTCTCTCTGCGACAACATTGTATTGCTATAGTTTACATTGGGAGTTGGTGTTCTCCACGTCTGCCTCGACTTTCTCAGAGGTGGATTCGGATTTCAGTGGTCGGATTCATATGTTATATTTTCTCTCTAGAGGCTTTGGGGTTGGATTTGTGCATTGGTGCATCTTATTTAGCTTTTAGCATTGGCATTTTCCTAGGTTGGCTCGAATATGGTTGTCTATGGAGATGAATTTTCTGATGCCATCGGTTTTGGAGGATCATAATCATGGATCCGAAGTCAACATCCCCTAGTGATGGTTACATATCTATTATTCGTCTAGATATGGTCTGGTTCTATGCTGCTGCCCCATAGATCATTGTCGACATAGCATATTTGGGTGGACTGTTGTGGGTTCTTTAAGTGTTCCGGAGGGTGGTGATGGGTTTTATGAATCAAACTCGGTGTAGGAAATTTTGGCAATTGTTTTCTAACTTATGATTTTTTGAATTTGTTTTTAAATTTCATCATGGAATATATACTATGATCAGCGGTGTTGTGAGGATTACTGGTTTTCAAGAAACATTGAACGGTTATTCATCCAGACTCCACCACGTGGAAGAATCTCTAGAGGAGGATCCAGAGAGGGCGGTTCATCATTGTAGGATTTTAAATTTTTAATGTTTTAGATGGTATGGAATCAACCATAAGATCATGCTTATTATTTGAAAAAATATTCTTTATTAACAACCACGCAATAGTGAAGAGATTCGTCATGATTAAGTTCTGGGGAGGTTCAGGTCCATGTTTTCTATCAGGACTTACTCACTAATACCATCAGGTCATGATATTTCTTAGGTTCGTGAAGTCGGTTTGGGTTCCCCCTTCTTCCCTTAAAATAGGGTTTTATTATAATAATAAAAAATATAAAGCCTTTGGGTTTTTGGATGGACGGTGAGTTGAGGGATTCAATTAAATATAGGAGTAACATTATAGGGAGGAAGAATTTCTACAAAGGATGGAAGTATATCTTGATTAGAGAATGGGAGAAATTCTAGAGACATTCTCCCTGAAATGATGAAACGTGTCCCTTCCCAACTGGGGAGGGGCGGCAGGTATAGTATAAAATGTAGAAACTAGGTCCAGATATATCAAGTCTTGGGTTAGAGTGATGGAAGTTTTCAATCCATAAGTTTTAGTTATGGATAGAGTTGGGCCACATGTTGAATTTTGTAGATTAATTTTATTTTGGGGACTATATTAATGATATAGAATTGACATGAGATTAACACATTCAATAGATGTATTTGAATATGAAATTCAAGAAGAAACTAAAACACTCAGTGATTACTAAATGTAATCATTAATAATGAATGATGAGTTGGATTCCATGGATGGGAATAAAATTTATGGGATAAGTGATCTATCTATAGAATGAAGGTAGCTATGAAAAATGGTCCATTAAATTAAAAGATGATTTTTTTATGGAGAATGTACAAGTAATGACTAATTTAGAATGTGTTTCAAAAAAATAAGGTATTTACTTCCCTGATGTATTTTCATTAATATTTAAACAACTATCATATAGAAATTATATTCATTGTATCATCTAGTAATATTTCCTTCATAAAAAAAGATATAAATATTTTTTTATCCAATGATACTTTTATAGATAATTTTATATGATGAAACTAGTGGGTTTTAAAGAGGATTAAAATCAAGGAATGTTGTGAATATAAAAGTTAACAATAATGGGATATAAATAAGAGATATAAAAATGGGGCCATAAAATCAAAACAATCTTGGTTGATAATAGTTTTATGTAGAGAAACATGTATAATTTCTTCTACTAAAATACATTTTACCTTTCATGTTATATCATTTTAATCTTATATAAAAATTTTATACTTCTATCATGTTTTAACATGAGAAATGTATAGGTGTTAAAGTAATATGTTCTCATGTTTTGAGATGAATGTTCATTGACAGACCATGAAAATATTATTGTGAGAATTGATAATGAAATAAATATCATAAAATTTGAGTTATCACATAATCATTACATCGAAATATTGTGTCTAGGTTTGGTATGTATTAATATAAGTCATTCTCAACACCCATGGGAATATGCTTCATTTTATCCATGTAGAATGTCATGAAAATACATGTTATGGTGATATATATGGAAAGGGTTCTACTTGACTTAACTGTAGCATGTACTGTTAATGATAAAGTGATTAACTGCTCATTCCATCCTAATATTGTGTATTCTACAACATATTTCAGGTCCCAATTTTGACAATATCACTTTAATATCATGAAATGAATCATCTAGTATCATTTAGAAATAGAATATATAATCCTATAACATAGGATGGATGATGCATTAAATAGTTATATTTATATAGGATTTGGTGGATATTGAAATACATAGAAAATTATAAGATGTTTTTTGTGCATGTATGGAAGAGTGAGCGTGATTTTGATATCCTAATTGGAGTATATTTTAAATTTTTTTACAATAGAAGAAAAAAATATTGATAAAAATTATTTCAGAAAGTATTTTATTTGCTAAAAGAATACATTTCAAGATTTTAAAAGGACCTAATAGGTTGGATTTCCTTACATTGATAATATGAGTGAAAAACACTTAGTAAAAACATAGTATTCACAAACTGATAAATCATATTGACATATAATATCAAATCATTAACATGTGGATATACGAAAATGGTGTCCTGTCATTGAATATATTTGATAATAAGAACCCAGTATCCATGTTTAGTAAAGTGTTAATCAATTAAATTTTAGGGGAACATTATTCAATAGTGGGACATAGATTAATGGATGGAAGAAGGGGACACTAATATAGAATTTAATGAATGTGATAAAGAGATATAGAGGTTCTATTTTCGATTTACGAAATGATTATGTGGAATAATATTAATACTCTTAACCCCATTTAAAAATGTTGATTCATTATCTAAAAATAATAACTAAGGGATGGATCGGTCCTAATGTTTCATTAACATCGATGCCAATACATCTAGCTATGAAATAATGCTCATATAATGATATTTTCATGTGTACATAGGGTGTTGGTCAATATTCCTGGAAGACTGTATGGGTGTTTTGGGACCAAAAAGTTCAATATTGAATATCTTACTCAAGATTCCGCATATGAATGGTTTTTAGGTATTGAAGGTGGAGAGTAAGGGCTATCAACAATCTTTTATGGAGTAACACAGAATGTTCAGTAGAAATATTTAGTGAGGTATTGATCTCTATAATGGTGGAAAGATCACCAAAATTAATAGGTGTTTGCGAATGAATTATATATAGTAAAATTAGATGAACGGTCAGTCTCCACTGTATAAGTTCTATTGGACCAATTATATATATAGTCAAATGTGATTTTAAATATAAATAAAAAAAATATTATTTGTAATTGTAAGTTACATTCCATATTATTTTTGTTAATGTTTGTTTTGAGTTACTCTAGGCTATATTTGTAGATGACTTCGTGGGTGACTATATTGTGTGAACATATTATCTTCTTTTAAGTCAAGATCATAGGGTAATGTCTAATCAAGGAATAATATGATGCTTATCTATATTTGAAATGTATATTCCAAATGGATGTATTTTTACTTCTTGTAATGCATGGATCAACCCAAATATTTTATAGTTTGTATCTTTTTTAATTTGTTAATAATGGGGTAGAATATAAAAGGATAACATAATGGAATGATGGAGAGACCCTTGCATTATATTGTTTGATAGATTCAAGTGAGACACTTAAATTGAAAATTTAGAGCATTAAAAATAGTATAGAGGATGATTAAAACGTTTTCAACAGTTACAATGGTGGATATTGATGTACCCATTGATTATTTTAACATACCTCCTAGAAAGTGAGTTAGTGATTCCTTGAGATAGTGGCCACAAGGCCTCAAGAACACCTCCAAATAATCCAGAGTTTTCTAAATAACATCAATGTATTAGGCTATATCTGTGGGAAGCATATTCTCTCATATATCATATTAAATCATAGTGATATATAATAGACAGTAAATAGAGGAATTAGTTATAATAGATAGACAACAATTGATTAATAATAATAAACCATGTAAAATAAAAAATGAATCTAAACCATAAATAATAGAAAAAATGTGATGGTGATGATCATGTAGCTATAGAAAATGAGAAAACAATGAAAATTTAGATACAAGAATATTACACATTCTATGAAAAACAAAAAATTCTAAAAGTTATCTAAACATATAATGATGAGAATATTATTAGTAATCTACTTTTGAACCCCATCCAAGTATTGGTAATCAATCATTAGAAGTCAAATGAATCACTTTATCCATACCAGGAATCATGAACTCTTATTGGTTACCGTGGGTGGACAGAGTAGGCAATGAGATATAATCTTTAGGAAACCACAAACAGTTACTAGATCAATCTAGTTCGCACAATATAAAATTAATAATGTTTTAATAATATTTAATGAAAGTAATTAAATAAGTAAATCATGATCGTTTGAGTTCTACCTTGATACCTGACTGATATTTCCTAATTCATCCTAATATTTATGTATCAGAACCAAGGAGAAAATACAAAACTAACAAGGTGATTACATTGGTTATTATAAATACAATGTCATGTATGGATTGACCCCAATGATGTGATCTGGCATGGCAGATGTGTCTCTTGGTAAACAGTTGAGAATTTTATTTATTAAATAATAAAACTATAATGGTACATGTAATCCAGGAAAGGTAACCATCAAATATAGTATGGATATCCTAATCATATCCAAGTCAATCCATAAATGAATCCCAAGTGTCATTATAGGTTCTTTTGAAATATGAAATTCCATATATCCCATAAAAAGAAATCAACAAGGTGAGTGTCTAATATCACTATCAGTATGGTAATGAATGAAACTATGATCCCATTATAAATATCACACATAGGGTACTGAGAATCACTGGAGGCATGGTATATCCATCTTTCCAATGAGTCCATCCACAACGCCTCCCCTATGGAATCACTAACACTCTTTGGTATAAATAGTACTCTTAGATAACCCATACAAGGTATCCCAAGAGTCACTACTAGCATGTAAAATAGTTCCATTCCAATGCATGGTGATCCCATATATAACATCCTTATATCGGGACATGTGTTCACTCCTGGATCATAAGTTGGTATGAATTTTTAGTTAATATCACATTTCATTAACAAGGAATTGTAATATCAACATGCTAAAAATTTATATAGTTCATTTTATCCATGAAAAAAACTACAGAATAATGGAATGATATATATATTATAATCAAGGAAAATGGGGATAAACATATAAGGGAAATCATATGTATGGGAATGAATCATAATGAATAGGTTTTAAGGGACTAACTCATGGACTGTCATTCATCTTAATTCAATTATTTTATTTAAGTAATTTATAAAAAATTCAAAACAACATATTGGGTATTTATACAATGTCAGATAAATGGAATGAGGATGCTAAAGGAAAATAACACCCATTGGGGAGGATTAAATGAAGGTGATCAACCAATGGTTTTATTTTTCACTCACTATAGTCATACTAGCTTCAGAAAGAATCAAATATCATTTATTTAACCATTTTATATGAATCTATAGAATGTTCTAACAAGTGGAAAAAATACACATAATAGAAAAGTGATAAAACATGGGAGAGAGAAGTTGGACCACCTACCATAGGTTTATATCACTCTCCTCATCTAATGTCGGCCCTTGAAAAAGGATTAAATTAGATATTTTTAAAAGAATTATAAAATTCCATGAATATGTTGATAATAATATCATATGAAACTATCACAATAGAGGAAAATAGAAACATGAAGTAGAAGGAATAAGATTCTGGAAAACACATTAATATTTAGAACACACTCGACTATGAAGGAAATAGGGATTTGACATATGAGGATTAAAAATCACAAGATTCTTGAGTGATGAGATCTCACACAAAATGGTTTTCAGCTTGAGGAGGAAGAATGAAGCTTGATGGATTAAAAATTTAATTTAGAATAAAAGTAAAATACATTTTTTTGAAATTGGGGTCACATCATTTGGAAGCATGGTTGGCCAATCTATGCACCAACTATGCAACATCCAATATCTAGGAAACCCCATCGCATGGGAAATCCACATGGTTTGACTAAACGTATGTCGCTTGTGAGAAATGGATCCATGTAATGTCTTAGATGTCTCAAGGTCAATCTACCCATCCCACATTGTTTTAGAAAAATCATGTGGCATCCTTTATTTGTTGGGTGACATATACAGTTGAGTCTTATCAATATAATTAATAGTGTGGCTCAGTCTACCTTCCATTTTTCTAAAAATCCATAATCTGAACAATCCCCAGACACTCCTGTAAAATTAATTAGCCTTTAGAGTGCATGGCTTTCATAAAATGAGAGGTTCTTAATATTCAAGCATGGATTTCATCCTCTCTGAAAATCCATGATGTTTCAACCTCACCACTTTAACATAACTCATCCCCAAAATTCCCTTCCAATAGTTGGAAAACAACTTTTGAGAAACATTCTGACCACTATGCACTTACATCATTATTCATATCGAATGTACCAACCTATAGAAATCTTTTATTCCATAACATTCAGGATAGTTGAATATACCTTAATAGGATAGCCCTCATTATCAAATCAATAATAGGTATTATATGCTAATCAATGGTAACATCTTCTTCCAAATTAATATCCTTGAGGTCAAATGAATAATACAGGTCAATCTGATATTATCAATGATGTGGTATGTTGATAACGTCATTCATCGAATGGTACCTTTGAGGTAGCTACATATGATATGATACAACCTGACTCACTACACCATCATTAATTTCCCATCATGATGAGGATACATATTTTCATATCTCCATTTTAAACTATTACTCAATATAGGTGACACATGAGAAAATACTCATTGTCTTTACTAAAACACGTTCAGTTGACAAAAATGAATAGTATAGAACTTCCACCTAGACTAATATATATCCATACAATTCTAAAATATCCTCAACTTCTCTAACTACTCTTGAATGAGATGATTTACTAGCAGAGTTACATCACATGCATCTAAAAATCATAGAGTTGAATGAAATAGCTAGTCGTAAAAGGTCTTTTTAGGATCCATTTTAATTGTTTCCTGATAAATTTTATTATTCAAAAACTCTTCGATAGTTATGTTATTTTCTCAATTTCCTGCAATATTAATTAATAATTCTTATATAATTTCCTCTAACACCCATATCATCCACTCCAAATGCTCATCAGTTTGAGGGTGATATAAATTAATCAAGAGAACCTATAAACCTACTACCTTCTACAACCCCTTAAAGAACCATGTCATAAATTTGTCCTCTGAGATTTATATGACATAACAAGGAACACCATGTCGATGAAAAAAATTATTGAAATAATTCAACAAAAGATCACAAACTTAAATGGTCTCCAGGATTTTTATGAAATGTGTGACCATCGTCAAACTATCGATGATTACACATGCTCCATCAAATCCATGACAAGATCTCAAAAATAAATTCTATAAATACATGGTGACATCCTTACATGTCAAACAAGTAATTGAAATAGTCTTTAGAAGCATAGAAGGTCACTATTGATCCGCCTTCACCGGCTGATGGGTGGAACACCTCATGAAAAATATAAAAATATACCTCTTAATATAAGGCCACAAAGCATAACATCATATATATCAGTACATCTTGGTAAGACTAGGGAGAAATACCCAAATAGTGGCATGATAATCCTTCATCAGCTCTATTTGTATGTCATTAGTAACCCATATATGTATATGTAAGAGAAGGATATCATCATTTTCACCAACCCTACCAGATAGTGGGTTCTCACAAGAGACAAATTCCATCAGGACTAGTCCCTCAGGGTGTGGTATCATTCTCATCATTACCTACACTATAATAGTGGATTTCACTACCAAATCTACTAAAATATTTATCTCATGCTATTCATAAACCTATAGGTCAATCATAAAAAAAATCAATCATCTATCACTCACTAATTTCTTATTGTAATGATTTTGTCTGAATTTTATGTATAATTGAATTACATATAATATTTCTCTTATTGGGAATATTGGAGATATAAAAATATAATTACTACATGTATTCAACCAACCATAACTACAATAGATTCAGGTCTCACTATGTAGCTGTTTATATGAGGAAATATTGAGCTATATAATTTATGAAATTCTCACCTGGAAGATGATACCTACAACAACATAAAGAAAGAACCATAACATAGAGATTAATGTCATTCATATGGTAATTCTACTCAAGAGGCCTTTTATGGGGGACCCGTATGGTACAACTTGATTTCCATACATTAGGATTTCTCTCGACATGATTATTGAAGCTCCATTATAAATTGTATATCCTATTTTCAAATGTATATGAATCATGACCATAACTAAATTTAATCACCCTTTAATTTCCAAAAAATGCGCATCAAAATCATAAATCTTTTTGAATTTAACACCCATTTGATTCAGGCCCATATGTGGTGTTTCTAAGCCTTATAAATCTGAAATTAATTTGTCGAAATAAAAATCCATAAACATGAAATTGTTTATGTCGAATAAATTCGATGGGTGGTCTCAAAAGAGAATATCACTCACCATTTCTAGGTCAGAAAATTCACTTTCCTCAGATATGATATGACCAATTATGTTAACCATGTTGATCAAAAATTAGTATTTACTGATCATTTCATAATGTCAATTCTCTATTAGTGTATTATAAAAGATATCAAGATGGTTTTTAGGGTCGTGTATCTTGTGAGCACAATGTAAGATGTCATCTTCTAAGAATTTCATAATGAATCTATTTATTGGTATAAAACATGATTCATCATAGCTATAAAGACTTAAAAAATATATTTAAGGAAAAATGGCATTATCATACACTTGTACAAGTCATACCTACTATAGATTAATGTATTCCTTATTTCATATTACATCACACATACTAAATGTTTTCCCCAATAAATTGATCATAGATAAAATTACAGTACTATGATATAGTTGAAGAGGTCATCTATGTGGGTTACTGGATACCTATTCTTCATCAGAAGTTGGTTTATTTTTTTAATCTAAACACAAACAAAGGGTAACTTACACCTTCTTGAAAAAAAAGGATAGGGGAACCCCAAGGTAATGTTTTGTGTAAGATTAAACACTATTCCTCTATACATTTCATATTACTTTTTAGTTCTTGGTTCTTATTAGGTTCTATCCATAAGGGAGGAATTGAAAATAGTGATGCACTTTGAGTAAGAACTATAATTTACTCCACTTATCTCTTATGAGGAAATATAGAGAAACTTTCAAGGAGAATGTCCTAGAAATGATCCTCCTAATATAGGAATTAGACAAGATCCATTTCTTGATTTCACCTATTGAGACTTACCATCCAGGTAGTTAACATACCCTCCCTAGTATGCTTGGGTCCATCTCGACCAGCCATCATATCCCATTTACCCTTGTGAACATCTGTTCTACCCTCGGGTGATGAAAATGAAACTTACCTATGATAATTATAAACACTCTAGTGATATGGAATCATCCATCACATACTAATAATAATGATGAAGCTATAAATCTCAAGGAAAAAGAAAATTCACATTAAATAGTACCCACTTATCTCCAAGGGAAACTCCACACACTAGAATACATTATTTGATCCAACCCCTAGAATTGAATCAGGAGTCATCAAACCTCTAAGGAACTCTATTAAGAGTCACTTTATTCCATAAATATTAGTAGATATAAAGGATTTTGATTTAACTATATTATATAGGGTCTATACAAAAGTAGATCATACTAGAATAGTACTTCGTACTTTAGATGGCACTGAAAATATTCTCGTCCAGTTTTGGTTTCACTACACATATTTGGAATAAACCGTGACCTTGAATTGTTTCATGAATAACATAATATGTTATGATAAACTAGAACTAATATTTAGATGTCTGACTACATAATCCACTACCACCTCCTTAGTATGTTCGGCCAGTAGAAGGCCAAATTCCAGCCAAATGTGGAGTCACTGATCCTATACATGAAAGTGTTGTACTTATAAATCCAATATCATTAGACACAAGTAGAAAATATTGGATGAATCACTAAAGGTTTCCCATAATTCCCCATACTATGAACATTATCGTGATCCTCATTCACTAGGGATTCCTATCACTTGACCTTCCACACTGGTGTCACCCCACATAACATTTAGTGTGTTTCACCTAATACATATTTCCCCCTATATTAACCTACAATATGGTGCTTCCTAACATCATAAGAACCATATACCTACCCAATAACTAAAATAACTTTGATGAAATTTATAGTTTCCCCTATATTACATTCTGTAACGAGGTCCTGGTCCACGATCACTAAAATTGTATTCAACCTAATGATATTCAAGTATGACCATACTACATAAACTAGCTCATTCTCATATCATATTAAATTCATAAACATTTTTGTTGTATGATTTAGACAAAATCATAGAATCTTGGTAAAGGGATATGAATACATTATCACAGACATAGTGTCCCACTAAAGAAGTATAAACACTCTAGAGTAGTCCTCTCTCAGCGTTTGCCGAAAGAACATATCATATGAAAATCTATGTGATTCATCCTATATAATACCCTGCTGAAATCTATTCTGAGAGATTACATACCACAAATGCAGGGTGGAATCACGTAGCATGTAGGTATTGATTATGGCCCAAATATTTGGAGGAATCTCAAGATAGTCAAAAATTGATATCATGGATTCCACCTGGGACTCAATGGAATGAGGTCCTCTATCTCCCAAGAAGGTGGAATGATGTTATAGTTATAAATACCATGTCAAAACTATCAGAGTATTGGAAGTATAGGGAGAATGCTATATAGACGACATAAAATGGAAGAAGATGTGAAATAACTGATCATCGATGCCAAATAGAAGATCAATAGAAGATTCCTCATGTGGAATTATAGGAGATAATATAGGTTTCTTATGAACCACCACCGTTTAAGCATATTAATCTCCTCTTTCATGGTGTATGAAGCGATGTCATCATGGTAAAATAACTATACAATTTAAAATTTCACTCCCCAAATAAAATTTAATAGAAGATGGGAAAAGTGATAACATGAAGGTAAATCATATAACCATTATATAATGAGTCACACCACTATGAAATATCTTAAATTCATGTCTTGTTTTTATCAAAGTGTCATATAAGGATCACAGAAGACATGACCCACTACGCACTAATAATTCTGGGTTGGGGTCAAGGTCTTGAACAACACAAGGGAGGTTCCAATATATGTGACTTTAAATAAAAGGAATAGACGATATTGTGATTTACATTGAAATTATAATTCCATTTACCAGTATCGATTTTAATTTAAAACCTAAAATTATCAACGTTATTTATTATTCATTTGGATGTAGATAGATCAATCCAGTCAATTGTGTCACCAAATCAAAATTTATAAATCCCATTCAACATTAATCTTATTTTCTCATGTAATGTAACTATGACATGGACTGTTCATCTGGTATCAAAATTAAATAAGTCATTCATTGTGACTTTATAGAATTTATTCGATTCCCAATTTATATATGTACACACCACTCCCATTGTCATTGAAATTCACTAATCAAACCATATAGTGTGGATTATTTTGTTAATTAAGGTGACAACATCAATATATATATTACGACACCATTTATATTGATGCATGTGAATTTATTAGTCTAATTATGACAACACCTACATGAAATGGTAGAACCAAAAAATTTCCAAAATTCAAGGCACACACAACAAGAACAAACAAGATAGTAAATTCCGTCAAAAATGAAGATATGGAAAAGAATAATGTGTAGAATTTGGAACTATGGTTCATAGTATGAGGTATGATTGATACTCCCCCATCTCATTGGGACAAGTTAGAAGATATTCCATTAAATAACATAAACATTAATAACAACACAATATAAGTGTCTCACCGAGTGGGGAAATAAAAAAATATTACAAGGAAAACCAATTACATCATTAACCCATCCCATGTAATTTGGGTTTCCTATGAAGATGGGTTAGATTATCCTTATAATATTATCTTTACTAAATTCCATCAACTCAATGACTAATATATAATACATAAACATTAATTCAAATTGAAAAATACCACTATGATTCAACTTTGTAGCTCCCACTCCCGAAACCACATAGTGGTGCCCTGTGACGGTGGCCACAAGGCTTCATGATTTCCTCCCTATACACTAGTGTCTTTCAACTATCATCGAGGGCCTATATTGTGTATGGGGTGAGACTATGACCTCATAGATCAAAGTGGAGTACAGTGGTATATCATAAACAAAAAATAGAAAATGTAGTTTTAATAGGATGGAAACATATGAGTAATAATAATAAACCCCTCATGATAATAAATATTATAAAGCTAAATCATAAATAATAGATAAAAATAATGATGATCATGAAGTAGCTATACAAAAATGGTTACATATAGAAAATAAGAGATATAATAATTTACCAAATTATATTAAAAATAAAAAGGGGAACAATAATCCACTACTAGAATTATAGGAATATGCTCAGTCCCCCACTCCCATACTCCATCATAGTACTAAAAATAAACCATCAAAATTTGGATACTTCACATTTTCCAAATCTACAAACATGAAGTCTAATTGGGAATCAAGGGTGGCCTTAGTAGGGTGTGACATATGTTTAGGAGGACATTAATTTTGTTTCTAGATATATATATAGTCCATTCAATATAAAATGGTAATTTCTCAAATCATAGTTTATTCATGGAATTAAATATGTATGAAATGATGGTTAAACTTCCACTTAGATTAGCTGAACGCCACTACCTTTTTTGGTCTAAAATGGAATTATATGAACCAAAGAACCTATAAAAAGTGATAATATTGATACATGGGCATGATAAATACACCATCATTTATAGACCAAACCCAAGCATGTGATTTTCCTTGGAGGATGTGTCACTAGGGCAATAATTATGAATTTTCATGATACAATAGCAATATTGTGGTTTCACATTTAATATAGTGAAGGAAACCATTGAATCGTGTATGGGTATCTTGACCCCATATAAGTAGATAAAAAAGAAATCTCATGTTTCGCTAGAAGAGATTTTGAAATACCTAATACTGTAGGGACTATCCATGGTGATCTGCAAGGGGAGTCCCATGTACCAGTCGCGGAATGGTGCATGAAAGAACCTAGGATGTTTTCATGACTATCTAAAATAGGTGACCGAACATCCCTCAATACTTGGTATAACCATATTTCTAATGATCATATCCATGGTGCCTCCTCTAGGGAAGCAATGTCACATATGGTTATATAAAGTGCACTAAGATAGCCCGTATCAAGCATGCCAAGAGTAAGTCATGGAACGTCCAACAGTTCCATTTTAAATCATGAATATCCCATCCATTGAATCAATATGAGGGGACCCTTGTTATCCCCCATCCTCTAAGATGGTAACACTTAGCATTGAAGATCACATAACATTAAAAAAGGTATTTTAATATCAGTATAATAAATAAGCTAGATAGTTCATGTTATCCATTCAAAATAACTATTGAATATATAATTGGGGAATATGGTAAAAGCATGAAATAAAGTGAATAGAATATAGAATAAATCATAATAACATGGAATAATCAAAGATAATAAGGCGTAGGAACCAAACTCATTTCTTACCATTAATTTTATTTATATCCATTAATTTAATGAATTAATAACAAGTGTAAAACACCTCATGAGGTGTTTAAAATATGTATGATAAAAGGAAGTATTATTATAATGTGAATGTACTCATGTTGGGGAGGCCTCAGTCAAGGCGATTGACTAAAGGTTTGGTTCATTGCTCTCTTGAGTTGAATAGATATGGAAAATCATTAGATTTAATTTATTTAATAATATTAGATTATTTTTCAATATTTTCTAATGTGTATAACAATGGAAAATTATATAAATGTGATGAAACATGAAGTAAATATGATAGACCACCTACCACAGATTTTTAGCACACTCCTCGTCTAGTGTCATCCCTTGAACAATGATAAAATGAGAGATATTTTATGAATTTTCAAATGCGTTGAAAATAAGGAATATGATGTTTCACCAATATAGTGAAACTGAAGAGATGGGAAACATGTAAAGATGGAATAGGAATCATGATCTCACCATAACAATTCTAGTCCACCTAATAGCAAATGAATCATAGATCAGACATAAGAGGAATCAATATCCATAGAATCGTGAGGGATGAGTGATATCATGTGTGGGTTATAAAGTAGAGGGGGAAGAAAAATATGTTTATGGGATTAAAATCATTACTAGGGAAATAGTAATATCATAATAATTTTTTGGATCACATAATTTGGCTACATGGTTGGCTAAAATTTGTGCTAGAAATATGGGTTCCACTATCTAGGGAACATCTTCACATGGGTTGTCCACATAGGTTTACTAACCATGCACATACTGTGTAAAAGGGATCAATTTCTTGTTTGAGATATATGAAAAGTTCATGAACCTGAGCATGCATGGTTGCAGATAAACCATGTGGCTTCCTCGGAGCACTAGGTGACTTACAAGGTTGAGAAACATGTTAAACCCTAATAGTTTGGTAACCCTGAAACTCATGTTTCTTTATTATATTCCCATCCTTAGGGCTTCAAATGATCATTGAACTTTTAAACACTAGTAATTTTCCATTATAGCTCAAAAATATCATATATCAAGAGGTTTTGAAATACAACACAATGATTTTCACTTCTATGAGAAGCCATGACGATACAAAATTTGATGTGTATTGATTTCATCTTGATGATTAAGGATTGTGGATTGAGGGAGTATATCAGGATTTGAATAAAAATATTAGAGTTGTGAGTCGATATAAATTGAGACATGATTATCATTCAATTGTTATTATATATATATTTCGAGTATTCTCACCAACATAATTATCAGTTATAGTGTGGTGTTTAGAAATTAATTTCATTTGGGTAGGAAACAAATAGATTCAAAAGAAAAATAAATCATGGGTGAGGATTTTTATAGTTTGTATTGGTTTAAAATATAATAAAGGATTAGTAAGAATCTATTTTTATTTGACTGATGATGAAAATTATTTTTAATGCTTTAGGTCAAAGTGATTCATGGAATGAATGATATGATTGTGTCTTGAAGAGGATATTGGAGTGAAATATTATACTCATTCATTGATAATTTATACTATAATAGTGTTAGTTTTTTCATAAAAAAATTATATATAGTGGAAATACATGCCAATTTCTATACATTCTTCATTGATTCATTGCAGATATAGATATATAGGTTGTTTGAATGAAATCATTAAAAAAATTTAGGAGGATTCATGATATAATTTATATTTTGAAATTGTATATTAGAAATATAGGAGGTAATAAATGTATCAAAAATATAACACATTCCCAAATTTGAGTATCATTGAATTAATATTCACATATTATCTTACCATAAGGAATAAACCCATGACACAATAGGCTAGATGATACTACCAATAATATTGTATGAGAAATATGTCATCCACTGGAATTAGTATTCAATGTTATTTCACCACAATCCTTGGTGTCACACTATATGAGTTCTTCAAAACATTATTATTTATATGAAGAGATGAAAAAAATAAAAATTTATGAAGAGAATCATTCCAAAATAATTATTTTTATTATTTTTGATTTAGTTTCCACAGAATTTGGTTCATTCCATCAAAAATTGAGTAATGATGTAAAACTAAAATTACTATATTATCAAAAAATTAAAGGGTCTATATCATGAATTTAAAAAAAATTGTTTTGATAATAAATTGTGTTATAATATGGTTATTTCCACATAACATTCATAAGAGGGTTGTCTGAAATCTATGGAGAAGAATGTGGTTTCACATACAATATAAATTATTCGGTTAATTAAAATGAGAGAGTTAGATATCAATTCAATTCTGGAGTCTCGATGAACATTATTATGTGGGTTATAATATTCCAATAACCAAATAAATTTACTTACACTCATCAATAATAGAGAAGGATCATGGGTATCATGAGAACTTTTTTCACCATAGATATTCGTAATGTGCCAACAAGAGTTACTGAATATTACATTATGTACTTCTATTTTTTTTGTTATATCATTCAATATCTCATCATAACATCACTAAATTAATTATAGATGAGGGATAAATATATTGTCAAATTTTATTGAGTTATGGTGCTTCCAGGTAACCATGGATTCACTATTTCCAACACAATATTTGGTGGTACACTATCATAAGGGACAAACAAACATTTTGTGGTTGGCTAATAATTTTATTAAAACCAATTCTACTATATACCTCAATCTCACACTCATGTATTCCCATGACATGACCTAAAGGGTATCATTGAGCCCCACAAGCTATTGAAATGTTCTAAAGCATAAAAAAGTAACCAATGGGAATGATTTTTTTTCATAGACACTTTACAACTACGATATATTGAGAAACATGAAATCAAAAAGCAATGCAATATATAACATAAAATAACTCATTAAATTTACCAATATGAAAAGATTGATCCAAATCAAATAAATATAAGTGAAAAAATCTATAAAGGCAATACCATAAGGGATATAGGGTTTAAAAAATAAATTAAAAAATACTACAACACATCTCTATATAATATTTGGTTTAATATCCTATCATTAAACAACTATAACATATATCCCATTGGAACTATAACCCACAAATTCAATGTGGTTTTTCACTATTAGAAGAATAATATATAAACAATTCTATATAAACTATTGGGTGTATGTTGTAAGAGTGAAATAACGTAGTACGGTCTCACCAAGTGTTCTATAGGAAGACAATATTAAATAATTCAATTATTCTCTTCAAAAGGAAAAAAATACTAATATATTAATAATTTTTAATAAAATTATATTTATAACTAGATTAAAAATTCATTAATTGATGACCAGGATAAATAAAAATTTCGAACCATAAACATTTTACAACCATTGAGAGGATTCTTATGGAATATTGGTTTGAGGATAGCTAGTATCTGTGCACCTTAGTGATCAGGGGAAAAAGGCATTTCCACACATCCTAAACACTTAGGCATAATGATAATAGATCACCTAAAAATGTTGGCACCTACCATTTCCATGTTTAGTTAAAATTTAACATTATTTAAATTATAGATTGGTTAAACATACATATTTATGTTTTTGCTATATTTCCAAACTAATAAACCAGATCCCAGATCCTATCCGCCTCTCAAGGAGGAACCATTATCATAATTATAATATATTTTGGAGTGGGGTTTCATCAATTAAAATACATCTTTGTAAATTAAAATCAAAATATCCACAAAACCAATATAAAATCCTACCATTCAATTGGATTCAATAAAAAATTCAATTATAACATTCAAAAATATTCATTTAACCAAAACCAATCTTTTAAAAAAATTAAAACAAATTAAAACATGTGATAGAAACCAATGTTGGTATGAAAAATCCACTTTATGAAAACACATACCTAAAAACATGTAATTTCAAATAATGGGATATTATACACATGTTTTAGGAAAAATATAACAAAGAAATGAATAAAAAAAATTAAATCATGATATCCCAATAAAAAAATTAGACATTATGGGAAATGTGGGTATTTGCGACGGGTCAATTGCGATTGGAATTAATACCATCGCAAAAGGTCCCAAGAAATACCTATTTGCGACAGGATTCTTTTCCCGTCGCAAATGGTAGGTTAATTGTGACGGGAATAGCCGACCCGTCGCAATAGGTTTGGCACTGTTTGCGCACCAAAACACGGGAAGGGTATTTCCGACGGGCAAAGCCGCCCGTCACAAATAGTATGTGTATTAGCGATGGGCCCCATCACAAATATCCTTTTAACCACCAACTGTAATTAATGAGGGCGAGGGTATTTGCGACGGGCCCGTCACAAAAGCCTGGCGGCAGTAAATACTATTTGCGATTGGAAAAGCAGAACGTCGCAAATCGTATTTCGGAAGGAGGTATTTGCGACGGGGCCTGTCGCAAATACCCTTTTAACCGCCGAGTGTAATTAATTCGGGCGAGGGTAGTTGCGACAGGCCCCATCGCAACTAATCTAAAATTGTTTTAAGGAAAAATTTTCATTTAGTTATAGTTTTTTATATGGGAGCAATTGGAAGGCGCCAATACCTCCAGAATATCATGGTTCAGGGTATTTATATTTAATTTTTTTTATATTTATTTTTTATGTTATTTTTAATTGTTTTTTATTAGTTCTAATTAAATTTGATTTAAATTGATTTTTATTTATATTTATTGTTAGTAAGAAATTGATATTGTTAGTGATAATTATAAATAAGTATTGGTAACTTTCAATAATTATGGATTATTATAGATAATTAGCAGAATTAGATATAATTATGGATAATTAGATAAAATTAGTAATAATTTGATATAATTAGTAATAATTACATATAATTAGTAATAATTAGATATAATTAGCTATAATTAACTATAATTAGCTATAATCAATAATAATTAGCTACAATTGTAATAATTAGCTATAATTAGTAATAATTAGTAATAATTAGTAATAATTAGTAATAATTAGTAATAATTTGTAATAATTAGTAATAATTAGTAATAATTAGTAATAAGTAGCTATAATTACCTATAAGTAGCTATAATTAGATATAAATAGCTATAAATAGGATTAATTAGCTATAATTAGCTATAATTAGGAATAATTAGCTATAATTAGATATAATTAGATATAATTAGGAATAATTAGCTTTAATTAGCTATAATTAGCTATAATTAGCTATAATTATGAATAATTAGTAATAATTAGTAATAATTAAAAATAATTAGTAATAATTAGCAATAATTATGTATAATTATTATTAATTTGCAATAAATAGTAATAAATAGTAATAATTTGAAATAATTAGTATTAATTAGTATTAATTAGTAATAATTAGTAATAATTAGTAATAATTAGCAATAACTAGTTATAATTAGTAATAATTATTATTAATTAGTAATAACTAGTAATAATTAGTAATAAATAGTAATAAATAGTAATAAATAATAATAATTAGTAATAATTAGTAATTTGATAGTAATAATTAGTAAAAAATTGTATTAATTTGTAATAATTAGTAATAATTAATAATAATCAGTAATAATTATTAATAATTAGTAATAATTAGTATTAATTAGTAATAATTAGTAATAATTAGTAATAATTAGTAATAATTAGTAATAATTAGTAATAATTAGTATTAATTAGTAATAATTAGTAATAATTCATAATAATTAGTAATAATTAGTAATAATTTTTAATACCTAATTATCAATATTCGAAACAAGCATTGCTCTATTCTTAACATGGTCAAATCTCAAAGGGTCGCCAATTTTCAGGTTATGCGAAATAAAAAGTTTATGTCAGCCATGTCTAATGTAAACACTATAATTGTCCTTACATGGTTGATGACCATTAAATTAGTGTTGTAATATGACAACTGAAGTCAATCCCTCCTCATTTATAAGAATTATCTCACATGACTGTTAAAATAGACCATTCTTCCTTGAAAATTTCATGGAAATGTACTAATGTCCCCTCAAAATTTTAAGGAAGAATGATCTATGTAAAGGGAGCGAGATGATTATTAGAGACGAGAATGACATTACTTTGGTCATCTTTTTGCAACACTACTTACGAGGTGATCAACCATGCAAGGGAAATTATAGAGTTTACATTAGACATGGCGGAATTTTTTTTTTTATTTCAGATGACCTGACAATTGATGACCCTTTGAGATTTGAACATGTTAATAATAGAGAAAAGCCTATTGAGAATATTTATAATTTTAATATTTTATAATTTTTTATTATTTTAATGATATTAATATATTTTTTCATAAATATTGATAATAGAATTTTTTTTATTAGTAGTAATTAGTAAACGAAAGCTGCTTGGATTATGAAGGGAAAGTGTATAATCATCTCCACAAAGATGATTACCAAATTTCCTTTCATTATTCAAGTAGATTTTATTTTTCTATGTATTGATAAGTATTTCTAAATTAGTAATAAATTGTAATAATTAGTAATAATTAGTAATAAATTGTAATAAATAGTAATAATTAATTTTTTTATTATTTTATGATATTAATATTGTTTTTTTCAAAACTATTGATAATATATTTTTTTATTAGTAATAATTAGTAAACGAAAACTGGTTTCACCGTAGATTTCTTCCAACCGATCATCCTTTTCAGAGGAAAAATCTCATTTCAGAAAAGGTACAATTGAATGGGATGAAGCTCCAAAGATGATCTCAGGTACATAATTAATAGCAGTTTTATTTTCATTACCTCCCTTCACATTTGGTCCAATTGTAAACCAAAAGAAAATTCATGGCTTTAGGAAAGAACATAATTGGACAAAACTGAGCAATTTTTGGGATCTTCTTTATTGGTTTGATTTGTTGGTTCTCCACATGTTGGACATTATGCATATTGAGAAAAATGTTTTTGATAATTTATTTCATATGGTTTTATATACACCAGGTAAGACCAATGATACTGTAAATGAATGGTAAAATATTTCCCAAATTCACAGGCAATCAGAACTTGAACTATTTAAAAATGTTAGATCACAAAGGATAATGAATCCAAAAGAAGTTTATTAACTATCTAAAGAGAGTCGCTTATTATTTTCTCAGTGTATTGAAGATTTGGGACTTCTAGATAGCTATGCTTCTAATTTGGGAAGATTTGTTAAGAATGTTTATACTACTGGATTAAAAGGTCATGATTTTCATGTTATAATGGGAAGACTAATGCCAATTGGATTTAGAGGTTTTTTTAATTCTATGTTTGGAATTCGATAAAAGAAATATCCTATTTTTCGAGACATTTATGCAGCACAACAGACTATGATGCACTAGAAAAACCTGAAGAAGATGTTGCTGTAATTATATGTAAACTGGAAAAATTCATTCTGAAGGCTTTCTTTGACTCAATGGAACATCTAATGTTACAATTTACACATGAAGATAAATGTGGAGGTCCGGTACAGTTTCAATCAATGTACCTATTCAAGAGATGCATGCAGAAACTGAAGAAAAAAGTATGTAACAAAACATCAGTTAAAGGCTCTATTGTTGAAGCTTATTTGTAAGAGGAAAAATTTTTTCGACTTTCATTATTTTGTATCTCAATATCCATAAAAACGCAATCGTAGGGGACGAACCGAGGATAATTTTAATGATGAAATGAAAAATCAATTAAATGTTTTTAATCAACTAAATATTGTTTTCAGTGGAGTTCATGAACAATGGATTTCATATGATGAACATCACAGAGCTAATACATATGTTCTGTTCAAACTGTGAGGAAATGACATCATTTGTCTTATGAATGCTTCTATCACTTATTATATAATATATGTAACCATATTTAAGCTTATTTTATTTTTAGGTTATATGATAATCATATCAAGAAACAACTTCCACAAATTACAGCAGCTTCTCTTGAAGAATACAGATAAAAATAATTTTCTCAATGGTTTTAAAAATTGGTAACATAAATTATTGATGGTTAATATAAATTACGTTTATTATTTATTATATTGATAATTGTTTTACAAATTTGAATGTGTCCTAATATGCTAATAAAATTGATAATAAACTATTTATATTGAGTAACCCACCATCCAAAATGGTTAAATCTTATAATGATTATGTGGTGAATGGTTTTTGATTTCATACAAATTCATAAAGGGAATCAAAAAAACATTGAACAATGGAGTTTTCTTGAGAGGATCACATCACTGAGAAACTGAAGTTGACTTTTATGGCATTTTGGATGAAATTATTAAGGTGGGTTATCTCGAAAATAATTACATAACAAAGTTTTATTGTCAGTGGTTAGATACTAAGAGAGGCTTTCATGTTCATTTGACTCTTGGAATTATTGATATGAAATATAAAAGTCTTAATGTAGTAAATGGAACATTTTTATTGTTTCAAAAAGCACATCAAATTTATTATGCAAATTATTGTGCTACGTCAAGAGACTTTAGTGATTGTTGGATCATAATAAAAATGAAATCTCAAGAATATCAGTTAACTCTAACTGAATGTGGTTCCGCTGAAGTGGAAGGAATTGAAATTTTCAAGAGACTACTTAGGATCCATCTAATTCACAAAGAGATGTGAATATCGATGATGACACCCCACAATTACGGATCGATGGTGATGAAGATGTTAATGATGTTGCAAATGAATTTGAGATGACAAGAGATGCTGAAATTGAAACTCATATGGATATTGATGATACTGATGAGTAAGATGAAGACATTGACATTCATAGCTATGGATAAGTGGATGAATATTAAAATTAACATAGTTAAATTCAGGTTATAATCATAACTAATATATATCTACATATAATAGTAATTTTCAACTGTCTCCAAATAGTAATCATTTTGTGTTTCAGATGGACCCTGATCTATATCTTAAGTTTCAGGAGGCTGACCAACCATTGTATGAGAGCAATTTTGGATCCTCTAACCCTCATCTTACATGCGGTTATAGGGGTACAGAGAGGGGGCATGGTCTTGCAAGACTAATGATTCCAGACCCTATCCTCAAATGACGTCCACATCTTGGTTTCGATCCACACACACGGAGGTATGGTAACCTGTATATTTTAGTTAGATTTCAGTAATTTATTTATATATATACTAATTATATGATTATTTATTCGATTTTTACAGTTTTGCACATGTAGATATTGGAAAAGGGAGCGCTATCTTGCGCAATTATTTTTCTCAGCCATAGATCACTTGGGAACATATTCCTGTTGATCTGTGATGCGACATGTTCGATTATTAGCTGGTACGTAAATAAATAATATTTATTTTGAAATTTATTTTATTAATAACATGATATTATAAATTATTTTTAGGTTTCATGGTATTCTATAGATGATATCATGCACAACGCTATCCACGCGGCATGACATGTTTCTATGTGTGACCATTTCCGTCAGTTTCAGCACAATTTGAGAAGGACATCAATTAAGAAAGTAGGAGTGATAGAATTTGATGAGTCATGTAGAGATCACCGACCAGAGTACATTTCATCTCACGTTTTGGATAGATTATGTTCACACTGGTTGGGTGGTGGATTTCAGAGGATATATTCAGTGGGACGACAGAACCGGGGGAGAGAGGAGGTGATGCATCGAGATGGCAGTCATACATTCAGTTTGCATATAGAGCATCTGGTAAGTATATTTTTTAAATATTTTATATAACATTATATATAAATAGTTTATTTTATAGTTTTGTAGGTAGTCGATCATCCTGATATTATGGAGTTCGACATTTATCAGAGGATGTACAGTGATCCAGCCACTGGAGAGATAAGAGGTGATCTCCAGCGTCAGATTGTGGTCAGTAGTATTTTTTCTTTATGACAATTAACTGCATATAATATTTTCAGAATTTTAATTTTAAATTGGAATATATGGAGTCATATGAGGTTGCGACCTCTCAGACACAGGTTGAGGGTCAGGACGAGATGATTGAGCAGACCGGTGCTCACCGTTTCGATGAGGCCGAATGGATGCAGGTGACTCAGTATGGGTTTGAGAAGGGACGAGTAGTTGGTATCATCTCTTATTTGAAACCTAGTAATTATTATGGTACTTCTGAAATGTTGGAGTCCAGATCGAGAGGTTCTCGTGGGGAGACATCATCTTCTGGCTTACAGTATCAGGAGAAATTGTGAACTCAGGTTGAGCTTATAGAGACTTTGCAAAAGTAGCATGAAGAGTTGTGTCGGTGGCAGCAGCAGCAGCAGGAGCAGGATCACGAGGATGAGCTGCGTCGATTGGAGCAGTGGCGGCAATAGGAGTATCACGAGAAGATGGAGTACATGCGCTGTCTGACTCATACATTAGAGGGGAGTTTCCTCCACCTCCTCCAGACGATCCCCCCAATGATTTGTTTTTTATATTAAAAACATTTGAATTCATGTTTTATAATAATATGAACTATTTACGGTTTTGATCTTTTATATTGGTTGAAATATTGAATAATTTAATTTTTTTAATTTTTTATTATTTATTATTAGTAATATTCTTTTTAATATTTTTTTATTTTAGTAATAATAATAATATTTGATGAAATTTTTATTTTTTTTTGAAAATATTGAATCTTTTAATAAATTTTTATTAGTTTATTATTTTAATAATATTAATATTAATTTTTTATTAATTATAATTTTAGTAAAAAAATTTTTAGTATTATATTTTATAATTTTGTTTTTTTAGTAATAATAATAATATTTTTTATTTTTTTATAATAAAAATATAATTTTTTCTTTAATATTAATTTTATTACTTTTTAAATAGTGTTTAGTATTTTTAACAGGGTCTTTTGCGATGGGACCGAATCGCACAGAAGTTAAATATATTTTTTTAAAATTAGTATTTGTGACGGTTCCATCACAAAAGGTTTATGGGTATATAATATAAATAATCGGAAGGCTATTTGAGACGAGTAAGTTTTCCGTCGCAAAAACTAATTTTGATGGTCCCATCAAAAAAGGTTTTTGTGTATATAATTTATATAATCGGGATGTTTTTTGGGACGGGTTTAATGCCCGTGGCAACATATATTTTTTGTGACAGTCCCTTCACAAAAAATATATGTTGCGACGCTATTTTCTGCAACCATCTATTTGCGATGGGATCCCATCGCAAATAGCCCGTTTCAAAAAAGGGGAATTCCAGTAGTGAGATGCAAAAAAAACCTTGGCCACTATAGCTTTCCAGTTTATTAGAATCACAAGAGAGATAGATGAATGAGAATGTAACATTGAGTAAATACACATAGCACCACGATCAATGAATTTCTAGGGTAAATTCCCACCAAAATAACAATAATAAAGAAGGAGGTATGTTTTCCAGATGATATTAATATAGTTGGGATCAAAACTGGAAATAGGATAAGTGAATAGGGTAAAATCGAATGAAGGGAAACAATGGGAAAATAATATTTTAAAAGTAGTGTCTATGAGTTCATTGTATGAAATAACGAGTTATTCCATGAATCACATTGAATCGATTTTTTCTAGGACTGAATAAGTACTTTATGTCATAAACCACAAGTTATCAAAAAATCGATTCCATCTTGATACATTTATTATTGGAATGAAGTATTTTTAATTTGAATCACTATAATAGTATTATTGTCTCTCCTCCAATGAGATAAAAATCCAAATTAATGTATAAGAGAAACATGATATATTAAAATAATGGAAGACATGAATTTCCTACATGAATGAAATAATGTGTTGTGATAATTCTCCCAACAAAATTTCATTTTCCCCTAAAGTAATATTGAGGAAAGTTAATTCCATAAGATATGAGTCCATTACTATATCATTTTAGATTCTCACTCTCATATTTAATGAAAATATACTCCATTATTTTATAGAACTCAGACCAACAGAATGGATTTCACAATTATGATATTTTCTTTGGAGTCAAAAATCTCAATAGTTACTTGACCATCACCAAATCCTGATTCTATTTGTGTTTCTCAATAATTAGAAAGTAGATGGTTCGGAATGATATTTCATGAGCTGATATAAATGTAATACATTGTGTATCAATGAAAATTGGGTTCAAATTTCCAATATATAATCCATATTTTTAATCAACTTATGATCTTAAAAGTTTAAACATATAATGGATCTAACATATCATAGTTCCAACATCCATTTCCTAATACTTTGTTGGAGACTTAAATGTGGCACAACTTCCATGAACACCTTGTGAAAAATTGAATCCTTTTAAGGATGTAAATAATGGTCCATATAATATTTATACTTACATATATTTCCCCCAACCATTAACGAATGGTATAGATCTTATTGTTATATTGTGAACAATACACTGTGTATCTAAATAATATTCATCAAACGAATAACAAAAACCAGGTGATCAATATATATTTCTATAAAATAATTCATGAGGATCCATTATAATTGATTAAAAATGATTTTTATATGAATATATGGCTAGTACCAAATGAAAATTCTATGTAACTAAAAATTCTATGAAATATTCCTAAATCTTATCTTATATGGTAAACTTTTCTCGATATATTTATCCGTACATATATGCATTGTAGAATATGATTAGTTTAACTAGAGATCTCACCACCTTTAATTGGGTTTTGGAAAACTAAGAAGTAAATTGACGGTCTCTTTCCAAAATGATATATGATGTTCCACCATAATGATTCATAATATGTTACCTATATAGAATTCCAAAATCATTAACCATAGTGAACCCAAAAACTAGAATAAAATGAAATGAAAAGGATTTAAATAAACCACCACATATATGGATTTATTCTATCTAGTATTCCATGGTAGTCTGAGAATGAATTTCATGGAAACCACATCGCATTTCCATGTCATCATAGGAAATAGTTGAGAAAAAATGGACATAATTTGGTGCTCGACATGAATTTGCTGACACATATGGAATTGTGATATTATATTGAATATATATTGCATTAAACTACGAATCTTGAACAAATTAATCATGTAAAAATTTATCAGAGTAGTTTCTGTGTAAATAACCAATTGATAGAAATGATAAAAATCTATCACTAACACTCTCATAAGATAATGAATTATATACTAGTTTCTGATTAAAAGTAAACACTATATATACAATTACCACTTTTTGATATTCTTGTAAACATATAAGAAATCATTGATATTATATACTATATAATCCCATAAGTTCTCTTAGAAAACTATATGTTGAATAAATTGTGTCAAAAAAATATTCACTATAGAAGCTCAAATACCTTTCTCATTTTCATCATAGTTTATGTTACTGATGAGACTCATTATTTATTTCATCCATCGATTCTATCACGGAACGATAGGTCAAAATTATACTAATTTTGTCACCAAAAATGATTCCCACTTCCTAGGTTGTAGGTGATGTCAGGTCAAATGACTAAAGGTACTCCACCCACAACATATTCTTGATAACAATATCAATAAAAGAATAAATATAATTTAAAAAATTATGTTTCAAATATATAGTTACAATTTCCCAAAAAAAAGATAATGTATCCATCACTTAATGGGTATCTGGATAACTTATAGAAATAATTCATGAGTGGGGTAGTTATTATGCAGATGATGATGATGAGGTCTATGTGCTACCCCTTGAACCCCATGCATAAGAACACTGATAAACACATTTTCATGAACAATACATATTAAACACATAACCTTGTTTGGATTTTTTACATAAAAGGATTGGTGTTAAGGTAAAATTTAATTTTACATCTTCGAGGGAAGCATGTCATTTAAAACACCAAGTGAATTTCACTCTATTCCTGGTGATAGTAGTCATCATAAATTACATTATTCTGAAATCCCTTACAAAAACCCTTGTAATACCCTAAAAACCCCAAAAACAATGAATCTAAAAATCATTTTTTGGCCCCATTCATGACATGATAACAATTAAATTTTATGGATCGACCTAGATTTTATGTTCTATGATCATGATTCATTAAAACATAACTATTCATATTTAAATGTGACATTTTAATAGCACAACAAAAGAACAATGATAAATCATGGTTCCCAAAAGTGTTTTAGTTAAACTTCATGATCTTGCAAAGTATTTGAATAATCTTGGAAATATTATATGAATACCACAATGATGGAATTTTTCATATTGGTGAAATATCTAGTTTATTAATTCCATGAATATTTTTATGGTTCAGTCATTTGAGAAAAAATAAGAATATAAAGAAAATGATCATAACTACCCCTTAAGGGAATAATTAGAATACCTGACCGTTAAATTTTACGTTGGTGGTATCCAGACCAAAGTTCATTTCTTCATAACCTGTATTTTATATTTAATTGATCCAAAATTTCATTAATGTTGGGAAAGGGGTAATTATTTATAATAAAAAGTGTGTTGACCTTTTGAAAAAGGCATATAATTAGAGAGTCACATTAACTGTATTAGAGAATAGAACTACTGTATCCCAAGGTGATATACATAGAAAGATTAATCTTTTTGGATTAAAACTCATTTAATATAATTTTTATATACCTCATTTATTATAGTTCCATATGATAGGAGGTTATAGATATATTTTATTCGCTAATGTGAATTATTTTGAAATATCCTAGTATTTTGTAAGAGTTATATCACCAAATTTAGTTGGTAACACTTTAATAAAATCATCTAAAATAAGGGGAAGCTAACAAATCATGTTTTCCACTAAAATGTCACATATAAATGAAGGAATTAACTTACTAATCTCTAGATGAGTATGAAGATCTTGATTTTTCATAGATCCCAATCTCCTAAAACACACTATAGTTCCCATTTGTAGTAGAGAAGGACACCTACCTATGATAATAATAAATCTACGCTTTATAGGATATGATCCAATATATCCCAATAATAAAATAATAGATAGCTATTTTGATAACTATTAAATCAAAATCATTCATGTCTTCAAATATAAAAAAGGACCATTAAGGGAATTAGGACCATCCATCCATTTTCTTTTAAAGATTCAATACTATCCCCATGTAATATTGAATTATTTTCATAGGGAGATTTAAAATATTCCCAATCTGTGTTGATATAGAAGAGTTAGAGGCTCATATATCAAATAGAGGATAAAATATATAAGAAGTACTAAAAATATTTCCTTTCACATATCAATGGGTCTCATTAGTTTCTACTAGATATTCTTCCACCCTATTCGGATTTATCCAAGAAGATAAAAACTTCATACCTTCGAAATGGGACCCAAACCATGTATAAGATTTATTAAAATATGAGAAAGAGTTTCCCTTATAATATTGTGGTTGTGAACCGTCCTCCATGGATAAATTATCTTCTCTACTATCAACCCCTATATAAAAGATCCTGATCCACTTTCCTATGAATAGAACACAAGAAATTATCATTGAAATTTTCCTATGAACCCACATGATCAGAAAAAATTCATGACATTTGAGTAATGTCACTTTATATAACCTATTATTCCATAATAGTAGTAACTCAAATGTCTTATTCTAGCCATAGAGGATGGAATAAAATAATTATGATGCGGATATCCACCAAAGCCGCCTTCATGAACCTCTTTACACTTCATCTTCCTTTAATAATGTATATTATAACTACAATTTGATATACGAGTAACTCCAAAAAAATAAAACATTTAGTACTGTTCATGTTCAACCATTACTTCCCTATTTACTACCTCATCATAGCTGGATTGTTTTAGAATGATGACCTCATATTGGATATCTATCCACACACATATGTTAATCCATTAGGAATTTAATTTCTAATTTAAAATGTCTATAAAAATCAAAATGTAATGTATTCAAATAATGTTAAAAAACACAATTATTGTATGATATTGCTGTTAAAGGGTAAAAGACACCACTGAATTTTCAAAACCATTATATTAGGTAAAACTACTTAGTGATGATGGATTTAATATCCATCCATTTTAATCCCAAAAGGTTTTTTTCTAGTAAAATAGAATCTCATTATGTTGTAATGGGTATTTAATGATTTTAGAAAACACACCTCAGATTAACAGTATCTAGGTTCCCCAAGAAGCCAATGATCCTTTCAGTTTTCAACAACCAATTTTCTACATCATGAGGATGACTAATCAACTAGAAGGATGGTCGTTTCTGGTTACAAAAATCATGGTCTCAGTCCCAATATCCACCATCCTCTATATCAACATATCTATCTTATATAGGTACTAAAGTCACACCTTTTTCCGTATCATACACCACTCAGAATAAAACAACACCAAGACTCTGAAAAACATGAATTCATTCCCATATACCATTATTCACATCACCACCTGAGATTCATCTAGATGAATATTAGGGGGATTATACATTATAATATCTTGGAAAGGGGGAATTCTTGAAAGGAGGAAACAGACTCAATACAAATCATATAAATCCCCTATGCCTCAATGAAATCTAAATAAAATACAAACATATCGAAAATGTTTCCTTATCCTAAAACCATATGTCAAATTTATGATAATAAAAAATATATTTTTCCATAAACTCACTCATAACATACCATGTTTGTCCTAAAATACCAAGCTCCAATCTACAAACACATACTATGAGTCCATAAAAAGGTTCTTAAAATGAAATATTATCTCATATGGGGGTGGGTAATCATTTTATACAGGTAAAATAATTTAAAAAATTACCATAAATATCACACTTCCTTATTTAGAACACAGGAACATAATATAACGTTCAAAAATTACACTAATTTAATTAAAACGACCCAATTAACTATTAATGTCATCAAAAATTGTTACCAAATATTTATTAATGTTTCATTTACCAACATTTGGGGTGAACATTAAATGTATGTTAGACATAGAGAATTATCTATGTTAACCATCACAAGTCTACTCAAAGTATAACACTATAGTGATGTTTCATGTTCTAAAATTCACATTCCATAATGAATAATTATGGAGTTCACAAAAGGTCACTCATTGATTGGGATAACTAACCACTAATTCTTTGGTTTGACACACATTCATCCATTAATCACTTCCCTCACATTGTATCACTGTGGTTGTAAGTTGGCTATCTTATTGCTCCACTATTTTTCAAAATCTAGGGTTGGATAACCACATAGATTATAAAAACTTGTGTCTTTTCAATAGTTTTGATTTCATTTTTTTTCATCATTTATATATTTTTGGATGCTCTATTGAATTCATTTATGGATATTTTATAAAAACTCATTAAAATCATCCATTTGTAGCACAACTTATTCCAGAATGTAACTTAATCTTATACTATCTTGGTGATTTATACACTATTCATTATTATTATTATTTAAAATATGCATTACCAAATGAAAACACATTGTTCTTCCTTCAAACCCATCCAAATGAATTCCTTTTATATAGAGTTATGGACGCCGAATTTTCTATTTGTAAAAATATGAATTATTTTGAATTATTATTTTAAAATTAATTAAATTTAATTGATATATTCCTCTATATGTAACCCCATTTTAATCTTATTCTACACATAGAACTGGGTAATCTTGTGTCTATAGGACACTGAATTTTAAAGAATTACAATAAATAATTATTATAATTATTTGTACATAAAAATATAAACTACAAATTAAACATACTGATATAAATAACAATATATACTATTAAAATATTAGGTATAATTATTTTATATAAAGAAAATATATTAATAAAAAAGTTTTAAATTTTTATAAATGTCATTATATGATTCGAAAATTGTATTTTCTGATGAAAATGAATTTTTATTTATTTTGGTGAAAAATAATAAATATAATTTATTTCACATTAATACAATTAATTTGATCGAATAAAGATCATTTTTTAAATCATAATTTCAAAATTCGGTTTGGTTCAACATTTGGGATTATTCTAAATGTTTTATTTTTTGATGAATAGTTAAAAATACTGAATTTTAACTGAAATTTCCTTTTAATTTAAATTATTTATAAAGAAAAATTATATTCAAAATTGTTTTTAAGGTAAAATTACATCAAACATAATTCCAATATTTTTATTATAGTCACATTAATCAATTTGGATAATTTTGATATAAATTTTTTATCATTATAACATTTTCTCTATAATGACTATATTTCTGGTCATGTATGGGAAATTAATTCTTGATTAATGTTTTCAAATTCAATGACTGGAATATATAAAATGGTTTCTATAATAATATTTATCATAATTAATATTTTATTTTAATTTTAACATTATTTTGGACAAAAAATAATTATAAAAAAATCAAAAACTATTTACCATGATTAATGTAGAAAATGGGTTTACTAGGGCTAAACTAAAAATATAACTATTAAACTGACCTATAATAATGTATAAAATATATTGGACATCCATATTACTACCTTAAAATTTCTTAGGATTTAATTTGAGTTCTTTTTAACCTTTTTTCATGGGAAACCAGGAGTATATCTATTGCATAAAAATATTATAAGTGTGCTACTAACATCCTTTATAAAATGACATCCATATCCAATATTCTTCACACATTAAAACCATATTTTTTCATCCAATTCCTACCCAAATCACATACCAAAATACCTCCTCTCATTTTATAAAATGTATTTAAGACATGAATCCATCCCTGAAAGGATATTTTTTCAAACCTAAGGATGATACCTATAGAAGTGGAAATATTCTTCATCTAGCATTTTTGTCTTAATTCATCCTCAACCACATTATATTATAATTATACAATTATGTTGTAAAAAATTAGTTATATTACATATAATTATATTTTTTTCAATTTTCATTTCAGGACATGTAACCATCTTCACATCAATCCATTTAGTTAGGCAATCATCAATTGTTTGTACGGTGGACTCCCACCGCCCAAATTGATGTCATTTGTTTCCCATTACTACCTCTAAAGAATGATAATAATGCGGGATAAATTATTTAAATGTTAGATATATGATATTATTTTACTTCTCAAATTTTTATATTATACATACCTTATTACTCTCCTTATTTTTATAATATTATAAGGTGCCTCATGTGTACGGTGGACTACCACTTTTTGGGCCAATGTGATTCAATCCCGTATTACATAGAAATTAATAAAGATCGGTTTAATGAAAATATGTAATTTATATGACATAAAATCATTATTGAATGAAAATATATCATGTAATTTTCTTTCATTCAATCTCGATAAATAGAAACAATATTCATGGTCATGTATAGCCTCAATCTACATGAATGATGTATTTAATTTTATATCATATAATTTTACAAATTAATATAAATACATAAATATGAACATTTATAATATTAATATCATAGTATTATTTTTGAAGATAATTAATCTGTGATAAAAGAAAGATAAAAAAATAACAAGTCAAAACATACATGAAAAAAGTATTTATTGCCTGAAATGTGACTTTACCATGAAATAGTTAATCATCTTTTAGTAAAAGGTCATAATAAAATAATACATTTTACAATATATATTAATATGTTTCTATAATAAATTTAAAAACAACTTATATGTTATTATATAGGTGGTTTGAATGTGTACTATGGAAATCAAGACTTAAAGTAAGGGTTTTTTATATCAATTTTACTTCATTGAGATATATGAGATGTTATACACCTATATTCATTTACTAGGTTCATATAAATACATTTTAAAGTGATATATGATGAATTTATTAATACTAGTTATATATTATATTATATTCTATGTTATTCCTTCATTGGTATTATGATTCAACGTTACCAAAATTCTAATGATTATTTCTTGTAATCTTTTCATTTATAGATACTAATTACGATCATTTTTTTATGATAAAATCATATGATTCATCTTTCAAAAAACTGAAGAATTTTTTTAATCTATTTATTCATGATTATTTATTGTAACATTAAAATTTCCCCACCATCTTGTACTTAAATTAATTGATAAAATGTTTTTATGAAAATCAGACTATATTTATCCCTTCATTCAAAAAAAATATTTTCCTAAAATTTTTTAATAATTGTTTTCAATTTTTTTTTATTATTTTATGAAGGTACCATGACTAATTTTTCCCTTATTAGAATATTTAAAAAAACAAATGAATCTTAATTTGATTTTTCCAAAGAATTATAATTGCCTTTTTCTAAAAATTTCATTGGAATAATTGTTCTTACATCTACAAAACCAATGAAAACGTCATGTTTTCATTACCATTACATTATTCAAGTATTAAAATATATATTTTGAAGTTTATTTTCCATGAAACAGAATGACAAATTTTTTGATTTTAAAAAATAATTTTCAATGTAGAAAAGATATTTTCCTTAAAAATTATTTTATATTATCAGTGAAATAAATTCTCCATATAAGATAACCACCATTGATGTAAACTATGACTTATTGTAGGTATGATCCATTGAAACCAATATAATTCTTTCTATAAATGATTTATGGTTATAATTACATGATTTTTATGAAACATGTTTCGCTTCCCCAGTTTTTTCAATGATAAATTTATTATGAAAGCCACTTCTATTTCAATGACAGATGCTATGATGGAATGATAAAAGGATTATGAAACTAGAAATTTTTTTACTGCTTATAATTTAATGAAATTACTATAAAATCAATTTCATTGCATGGGTTATGTTATGATTAATGTTTTATGATCTTGTAGAAATCATATTAATGATTATAATTATGTGGTTATGATTACATTATAACCATGGATGGTGGTAATCTTATAATGAAAGACATGGGATAAATTATAACTATACACTAGTGGGACCTATATCTCCCTCAAATTTATTAGTTATTGATTTATATATATCATTATATATTTTGTAATTCATTTGGGGTAAACCTAGTTAATTAAGGGACTTTGTCCACCATGATGGACTTGGGAGTGAATCGTGACTACAATGATGGTTTGAGGACTAAACCCATTCAAATATGATTAATTTTGAAATGATCCTTGATAATAATGTAAATTATTTTTATGAATACATATATTCCAAATATACACGTATTATACTGATGTTATATAGTAATGTATCATGTTCTATGATTCAATTATGATTCATTTCTTATGAACTACCAATATTTATTCCACAACTAAATATTATGATCTATGATATTCAGGTTATGGTTTTAAAATTTTATTTTGAAGTTCTCATAGCCTTTTAAACCTATTATGATTTTCTATCTCTCATTGTTTCCCTTCTTGAGTATCTATTATGACCCTTTCTTATGTTTCCTTTCCCCATGTTATGAAGAAATGTACTGTGTATGATATTTCTAAGAAGAGTTATAGTGATGATAAATATAGTCACTAAGGATGTAGTTTACATATGTATAAGTTGTTTATGTTTCAATGCATCGAATGAAAAAAAACTATTACTGTCCTTAGGCATGTGTTTTTGTAATGAAATAACTATTGATAATTTGTTTGTCATATTGATGTATAATAGAAGAGTGATTCGAATGTTTCTATTAAGGGATTGGTTTTCATAAACATTAGAAATGAGGATGGTAAGACTTTTATGATATCCCAAACTACATGTCTACAAATATGTCCACAGATAAGTCAAAATTGAGTAAAATGTAATACAAATTTGGTAAATGATTTATAAATGGTTTTCGAGGAACTTAAATACTTGTATAGAAAATATAAGTTCATGTTTCTCTATCGCAAGAGTACCTAGGGGGGATAACATAAAAAATGGTGCATTTATCTAAACTATATTATAATCTAGTGGATGATAATAGACCTTTCTATATGTATAGTTTGACATACTCAGGTGATATGCTTTGAAAACACACAAACACATATCGAACCATCATAAATGAAATAAATATATGATAAATATAAATGAAATTGGAAAATACTAATATTTCATATATTAATTTCGGTTTCATGATTTATACATCTTATAAATAATTTCCCTTGATTATGTGGTTCCCAACAATGATTTTTATTTCCTACAATTTTCATTGTGATTTTAGTCAGTCTTTGAGAACTCGAATGAACATTGTTAATGATAATTGTGATGAAGAATGAAATTATTCTCCCCTAATCATATAAATTATATGGGAGATGGAACAAAAAATGTCACTTCTATAATCACATAACATTATCATTATATGAATCATTCTAGACATCCAAACAAACAAAGGATGAAATAACATTATATTGAGTCCTTTAGGGGGCAACACATACCTTATTTTTGTGGGTATTTTGCTCTACTACTTTCTGAAGAATGGATCAGTAGCACTGAAAATACATTTTCAATTATATAGTGTTTAGAACCTGGAAAATTCATTTTTACTATCTACTATTTGGAAGGTGAAGCAGATCAAGGAAAACTCTTATCATGAATTTGTGGCAACATGATGAAATTTACACCATAGATAATGATAAGTTCACTGAAATATTTTTTAATAACTACATTCCTCATATTATTCATAAGAATATTGAGAATTAGTTCCTTGATCTAATGAAAAAGGATAAATAATTTTTTGAAAACTATTAGTCAAATTTTACAATATAATCAAGGTAAACTTCTAGTGTTATCATTAAACCTAAAAGAAAGGTT
Organism: Viscum album; assembly: GCA_963277665.1. Taxonomy (NCBI): domain Eukaryota; kingdom Viridiplantae; phylum Streptophyta; class Magnoliopsida; order Santalales; family Viscaceae; genus Viscum; species Viscum album. Next base: position 1,677,059,320 of record OY728132.1, on the reverse strand, counting down.
GATTGATTCTTTAGAGGCATAAAACAAATTTTTTGATTGAAATTATACATAAGATAATTTGGTAGCTATGACTATATTGTTTTATGTGATATACATATTTAAATAGTGGTTGGAGTTCTGTATAGTCTCTTGGTTTTCCCTAGAAGAGGTAAATGGATTTCAAAGGAAAATAAAAGAACCGTGGAATGAAAAAGATGAATTTTTTATAGTCAATGTGTTTGATGAATCATGGAGGAAATTGTCTCAAGGTAACTAGTAAATTTTTATGCTTGAAATGGAATTTCATGGGATAATTTTTTACTGATGCGATTGGAAAAAGTTTTCTGACCATGTGAATATAGATAAATGTACATAGAATACACCACTAATACTCTAGTGTTTCAAATACAGGGATTGTGGGTATTATGACAACAAATGACAATATCTAATGTTTAATGACGTTTATTGAATTCGGTAACCTATTAATAAAATTGGTATGTTGAAATATCATGTGATCATTGTTAATAATGTGGGATGCATTAAAAACATGGTGAATGGTGAAATTACCACCCACTCTAGAATTGATATTGTATTATTTTAATCTATGTCTATCCATTATATAATATTTTAATAATTTTATAAGGTGATCATGATTCCACCAAAGGTATTAGATGTTGAATTACTAGTGAAACACCCAAATAGTACTATGATCACATTTCATGTCTACAATTCCTACCCAGTTTAAATTTTTGGTGATTTGATTTCTGTAAATATATGCATTCATCAACTGGTTGAATATGATGTTTTCTTATAAATGGATAATATTTATCTATATAATACCAACATTTTTTATCGAGAAAGGTAAATAAAAACTGATTTCTAAAACTAATCAACTGTCATATATCAACTTTAAGATAAGTATATACTTCATATAGAGATATCAACAATTATATTGGTCTTAATTAACATTAAAATGAGGTGTTTATCTCAAATGGTTGGGGAGAAAGTTGACATCGATGACATACCTATTGAATGGGAAATTGTTTATGTCTTTTCAGATGATTCCCTAACCTTACAAAAAATGGGATGTTGATTTTTAAATTGAGATCATACATAATCCCATACCAATTACAAATAATTCCAATATAATTGACATGATTCAATGGAAGAAATAGAAGAATCTACTCCAAGAGAATCTCGACAAGCGATTCAATTAGCAATGTGTATCACCATGGGGTGCACCTATTATTTTTTGGTACAATGAAATATGGATCACTGTGAATCTACATGTATTATCAAATCCATAATAAAATTAAAATGAATAAAATGTATCACAGTCATGATATTGATGACTTATATCATCAACTAGGTGGAGCTCAACACTATTCCATGATTGGACTTCATTCCAAATATCATCAATAGAGGGTCAAGATAGAGGATATACTAAAGGAACCGTTCTCTAAAGGGTATAGAAATTATGAATATATACATAATTCCTTCAGGAATATTTTTCCCCACTCTATCATCATGTATTTAATAAATAGTGTATCTAGAGATTACATTGATCATTTTGTAGTAGTCTTAGTTGATGATATTGTTATCTAGTAAAATATCAAGGAATTTCATAATGAACACTTTATAATTTTATTAACTACCATATGGATGAAGATACTATATGAGAAATTTATAATTTGTTAATTTTTGATGAAAAATGATTCATTTTTTGGGATATATATTTTCATGAGAGGGTATATCGGTAGAACAATCAAATACGGAGGCTAATGAATGTTATCCTAGACCAAACATTATGACTGCGAGATCTTTTTTTCTATTTTTTGATATATATTATCTATTGTTTATGGATAATTTCTCAAGAGTATTTTATCCTTTTACTAATCATAATCGATACATGTTCTTCCAGACAAATTAATTTTAGTAAAATTTCAATCTATTGATGAAAATATTAGTCAACACACTTGTATATACACTACCCTATAGTAGAGAAGGAATTTTTATCTATAATATCTCATACAAGAAGGTATTGGGATGTGTTCTAAATAAAAAGTACCTTTTTATAAATTCTTCCTAACGATAATTTTAGATTAATCAGAATAATTATAGAAATCATGATTTGGATTTATCTATGGTAATTTTTACATTATTGATTCAAAGTCAATATATTTATGGAGAAAATATTGATATATATTCTGATCATAAAAATTAAAATTGCATATTCACAAATAAATAGTGTATTATGTGTTAAATATTATGGTAATATATTTTTAAACATTATGATTGTTCAATACATTACCACTATGGGAAAGAGAATGTGTTTGATAGTTCATTAAGTCAAATGGACAATATTAGCTTATCTATGATGATGATTACAAAGGAACATACATTTTTTTATTTTAAAATTATGGATCTAAGAATCATGATAGATGGAGAAGACATATCCCTCTCAATTAAATATTCAACCATCTTTCCATGTGAAAACTATTGGGGTGAAAAAAGAAGATATATATCTCCTAAAGAATGTTACGCATGATTCTAGGTTTAACCATGATTATAATGATTCTTTATGTTCTCGGAACCATGTATGATATTTATCCACTATAGACTTAAAGAATTAATTTTTAGAGGATGTTTATAGTTCTTCATTACATATTCATCCTATAATTTTGAATATGTATTTAGATTTTTTATGAATGCATATGGTGACATGAGATAGAGGGTGATGTCACATAATATGTGTCTTGGTTCTCTGTATGTTAGCAATTTGTGTTTGATAAAAAAATACTAATGGTATATTTAATCCATTACCCATTCTAGAATCGAAATGTGAATGAATACTATATATTTTTCTTTAGACTTCCCAAAACATAAAATGGGAATAATACTAAATGTGTTTAATTTAAAATCATTAATAATTAAGAACACATCCTCTCTATGAGAGTGGAATTATACTTGGTATATCATACTAGGATATATATTAATGAAGTGGAAGGGTTTCTTGGAGTCCCAAATTCTATTATATATGATAAAGATTAGATATTTACCTCAATTTTATATAAAAGTCTTCAACAACCCCTTATTACATGGAATAGTCTAATCACTATGTATCATCTTCAGAAAGATGGTCAATGTGATAGAACAATTAAAACCATAGAGAAAATGTTGAGATCATGTTATTGGGGTCTCAAAGTAGTTAGGGATCAACCAATTCCTCTTTTTGAGGTTTTTTATTATAAATAATTTCACTAAATCATACAGATTGCTCCTAATGAATCCATCTATGTAGATATATGTCGAGCACTAATTTGACACAATGTATTTAGAAAAAGAATGATATTATGACATTATATATTTACTGAAATTGAATATAGAGTTATATAAATTTAAAAACACAAGAAACTAGATAATATAGGTTATTGAAGTTAGGTTTATAATTTCTAAAATGATATATAATATTAACATAGTTGTAAGGTGGTTATAATAATTTCTCTACAGAAGAAGGTTGCGATATTTGAGAGGAAAGGGAAACTAATCCCTATATATAATAGTCCCATTGAATTTATTGATAATATTAGGATCATATATTACTCTTGGAACCTTCAATAAACATTTCTCAAGTCTACAATGTGTTACATGAACCTCTCAAGAGAATGTATACGCATGAAAATCCACGTGTATTATACTCAGTGGTCATATCACTAGATCAAATCATTCTTATGAGGAAAACGCTGTGTAATTTTTGTATCATATATGGGAAAATTATATGAAAAAATATCATTAACCTATTTAATGATTTAGGTGAAATCATTAATTTTAGGAGGTAATATGTGTACTTGAGAACATGATGAGGCATAAGTATCATAATTTTTTATATCATAGTGTTGAATATCAAGAGGAAAATTTATTTTATCATAGTTATAATGTAACACCAAGGGTTTTTTATGAATTATTTTTTTCAAATTAATTATATTTGTTTGACAACATCTATTACATGTAACAACAAGTTAGTCATGTGCTACAAACAATAGTATCTTATCATTCGTTATGAACAATCCTATGTTATATCAAATCACAATATATGTATCACCATAAGATTTCATAGAAAGTTATCATTTTGAGGTATTTAAATAGCTTATATGGCACTCTATACCTACTTGGCTTGAGTTATATGCAAGATTTAGTTTCTTCGAAACAAAACATTAGTTATTAAATTGATATCTTTATTTATAAATTAAATAATTTAATATTAATAGTCAAAAATAAATTTAAATGCTATTTATAAGATTTTTAAATTAATAAAACATATTCATAATGAGTGTATAAATTTTGTAAAAATAGTTATATATTTAGAAAAACTATATTCTTAGAAGAACTACAATTCATGTACTTTTGTGAACTATAATAAAATTATTTTATTTACAACTAAAAATTTAATTTCATATATTAGAATTCATTTTTTATTCCCAAATATCCAAATTATCTTAGGGTAAAAAAATTTTTCTGAAAAATTTCAATTTTTGATGAATTGTGACAAATACTGCATAGTACCTAAAAAGAGACTTCTTCATTTTAATAATTATTTTTAATTAATGATTTACCATAATGTAAAAATAGATACATAATACATATATTACATTAATGTATGTATTTTGATTTATTTTATAATAAGTTATAAGTGTACAATTTTATTCAACCTTTTAAGATCATTTACCCACCTTTTAGGCACATTTGTAAATCTACATAAAACGTAATTTAACTTCTTCTATGAATTTAATTTTAAAATAATGATAGACATGCTTTTCATGAGTAAGTAAAATTTCGTTCAATAGGATGAAAATAATATTTTCTGAATAGTAACTTTAAAAATTATTTTTATTTACCATGGTTAAAGGGTAAATCAAGTAAATGAGGGTAAAAAATAATGTAGTAATAATATAAAACAACCCTAACACCTGTCTTAATCCTATTGAATGAGAAATATTCGACCATGATATTTTCAATGTTGAATGTTTCACATTTGGGGACCACACGGGTGTGTTAATGAAATGTTATAAAAATAATTTAATGTAATGATAATTATAACATAAACATATATCTTTTACTAAATTGATTTCAATATATGGTTATAAAACTGATATCTTTTCCTATAAATAGTTTTTTTAAATCTAAAACAATTTCCTACATCATGGTAGTTTGTTTATAATATTTATATATTAGATAAACATATTTATTTAGGAAACAATGATGATGCAGTAATTACATTATTAATGGACGATAAAAATAATTAATAATATATATATTAAATTAAATTTAAATTGAAACTTTTTGTGGCATAAAATAATTTTATAGGGGAATATGATATATTCAGGTGGATTCAATGTATTATATTTGAAGTAATAAATATTTTATGACTTTTAAAATAACAAAATACTAAATAGTGTCAAAATTGACATAAATGGGTTTTTTTTAAAAATATTATTTAATTAAATGATATAATTTTACAAAAAAAATAAAATATTCTTCCAATAGATTTATATAATGTTATATAGGTCATTAATGAACAACTTTAGGTTCTAATTTCATTTAATAAAAACTATATTAACCATGTACTATACAAATACAAAATGATATGGTTAATGTTAAAATCTTTATCTAAGAGTTAAATAAAAAAGATAAGGTTAATATGGTGACCTAAACATGTATAAAACATATTTATTGAGAGTATTTAGATTCATAAACACCTTATCCATGAAATATATTAATTTGTATCTATTAGATACTGAAAATAAATTTATAATAAATCAATATTTCAATCTTTTTCTAAAGTGCCCCTCACATCTCTTATAAAAGGGAATTTCCCCTTCTCTTAAATTCACACCTCCAATGAAATTTTTCTGGGACAAATTGTGATAAAATATACTCCCAAATACCCTCACTTAATCCTAGAGGCCTTACTTTGATAAGAATAACGTCATATGGAGCCCTTTTGTTCAAACCAAAAGGAAGAACCAGAAGAAGAAGTATCAACTCTTTCAATGTTCTTTTCTTCCTATACATTATCTTTATTTTTTGTTACCATACTAAAATAATTATTCTATCTATCCTATGAATGAAAATTTCCCCATGCATGTGTATACACAACATACCGTCTCCATCTAGAGTAATTGTTTGTTATTCAACACTACATTATTTGGATATGAATAATAATGGGGATAATTAATTTAAATGATGAATGTTACATGGTAATGGTTCTTCTTATTTAATATCCATCAAATTAAACACCGTTTCATCATCAATAGAATGATATTTTCGCTCTTTCATATGTACGGTTTACCATCTCTACGAAGCAATGAGATTCATCTTCAATGATCACCATCGATGATTTTTTGTAAATATATATATATATATATTTATTAAGTATGAGATATATGAAATATTATTTATATTGGACTAAAATATATTTATGTAGAAAAATATGTGTCATTTACTTACTTTTATACTATTTGATAAGAAAATGGAAACAACGTTCATGCGTACGTACGGACTACCATCTCCATTAACGGTGTTTCCATTTCATATATCTATCAAATATACATATTTATATTCAGAATATATATAATATATAAATTATGTTTCATATTATGGAAGTATGAAAATCATGAACTAAGGGATACCATCAAGAATGACATGTTAAAACATGTACAGAAGAGAAAGTGATTATTATTTAAAATGTACATTATCATGGAAATTATTGTTAAATAGGTTGTATAAATTAATAAATGAATCATATATGTTATCATAAATATAAAAAATGGTTATATTTTTATTTTATAACATAATATGGTCATTATACATGAGGTTAAATGTTCCCTCGACTAATGTAAAGTATATGGTAAGGGTAAATTTCTCAATCTCATTATTATATGTGATTGTTTATGTGTAAGTATGTACTAGGACATATTTATCATCGATTTCCATGTTTCCTAAAAACATTTTCAAAATGATTATTTTTAAGCGTCACTTTTTCTTAAACCTCATTTTAAATAATTTAAATATTTATTCCTAAAAACCATTCTGATTAATGCCCATGTTTTCAAAAATGATTTTAAGGATATATTTATATGAACATAATTATAGTAAAAAGTTAAATGATTCCAAATAATTCAATGTGGTATAAGAAAATTTGATTGTAAAATCTTCTTTAAATGAATTCCTTTATAAATTTTGGGACTTTTAAATGATTTCATGAAAAAGGGATATTTTTCTCAGAGTTTTACTGATCATTTTTAACTATGTCAACATCCTTTAATGGATATTATTCTCCGTTGAGGTTCATTTATTATAATAATATAATGCATATTATATTGAATGATTTTTTATACGTTTGACCGTCGATGTGATATTTTTATATGATTTATGTTTTACAGTTAATGTATTAAAATTTCTTATGCTAGTTTTAATTTGAATGTTTATGTTATGTTTCATCAGGTTCATATAAGGAATGCATTATACTTAGTGACGGGTGGGGCCTGATATATCCCCTAGATGAATCGGTAGGTCTCATGAGACAAACTTGTGTCTTTTCACAAGGCTTTGACATAATATTTGTGAATTTTCATGGAATAAGGCCTTGCCGTAGTATTTATAATATCCAACGTTATTAATTCAATTGTTATGAAATTACTAATTACATGTGACTATTCTATTAGTAGAATATCCATATTCACGTTTATATGGTAATGTTTAATTTATTTTTGGATATTATGTTTATGTGTTTTGACTAAAATGATTCTATTTTTATTATAAATCTTTCCTTAAATGTGTATAGCTTCGGCAGAATTATCTACCCTTACTGAGCTTTTGAGACGCCCCCTTTCTTATGTTTTATTTTCCCAGGAAGCCAAAGAAGTGTATTATGACTGATAATTAGGGTAAATATTGAGGAATAATGGAGTTCTCAAGGGATTATATATGTTTTGTTTTATGATATAACATTTATGGTAATGTTCATGTAAGTAATATATTTTGAAAGAATATTAAGTTGATCGGACCTTCCGAACATTCTTCCTTGTAATCATGAAAATGAATTAAAATAACCCACCGACTCAGGGTAACTTGGGTTGGGTCATTAGAGTTGGTATTAGTGTATGTTTCTCAATAACATTGGAAATATATTTTAAGCCCTATATTATGGATCATAACGCTATGATTTAATTTTATGATAATTATAGAAAAAACCCCGAGAATGTTGGTGATAATCATGGATAACCTAGTATTAAACATAAGATGTTATAGATTGAAAATACCTTCCCTTGATTATGTGGTTTTCATCAATGAGATTTGTTTCTCACCGAGTGATTTTTGGTCTCAGTTAATGGTGGAAACTAGATGGGATTGGATTAACATAGAGTTTGATAGAAAATATTGTGATTTTGGAAAAAAAATCGAATAATAATAGGAGAGAAATATATTGTGATTATGTAGAATTAATTATCACGATATATAATTTACTATGTGAGGTTTTATGAAATTATCAACACATTGAGTATGTGCAATATGAATTTTTATAAATATATAAATTTTAATAATCATATAAGAAAGAAGATTTTGTTTCCTATATGTAAATAGGATAGGAAGAAGAACCTTTATAAATACCTCAAATGAATGGGAATATGTTATATCTGTGGGTAAAAGGGTCATAGAGTTACAATTTTTTTAGAGTTTAATGTATAATCTATTGAAATCATGGGCATTACCCAACTCAATTACCAGACATAAGAATCTACCTCTAAACTATAGAAGGAAATTATCCAATCTCACCATTAAATTTAAAGTATAGAAGTATTTATGTATTTGGATCCATGAATTATGAAAAAATTGAATTAGATAAAGAGTATCAAATTTATGTTTTTCATTAAGGATTTTCATGAATATGTTGAATTGTTATTATGTAAAAGAAAATTGATTTAATGGTAATATTATATTTGGATAACATAGGATTAAGGAAAATATAACCCTAAATATGTTCCTCATGTTAAGACAATAATGTTATGTTTGAATAAGAAAATTAGAAGATGATTGTTTCTTGAGAACTATTTTTGTATTTTTCGACAAGAGGGTTATGATGTCATGGATGATGTGTACAACATTTTGGGACATAAAAAATAATTCATAATGTTTTTAATAATGAAACATGTATGTTTTTTATAAGGATATATGACAATTTAGGTTACCAACATGACTCAAAAGAATACATGAAGAAGGTATTCACTTGTTTGAAATGTGACAACCAAGAACTGTTCTATGAGATATGTGAGATAAATGCAAAGACGGGTTGGTTCACCTCTTTTGAATGTTTTATATTTTCAGTTTTAGAAGGATCATAAGGTTATCCATTATTTGATAGTATATTTTATACTCCAAATGATTTTTTTTAGATTAATGTATTATCTCACTATAGGTCGACTTGTTCATATGTGATAACATGTTATAAAACATTTGGTGAGACAAATGTAATGAACTATCATTCTATTAATGGATCGAATGATCTTACAAAATTTCATTAATGAAGAATCCACCTTCATTTCCAAGTGTAACAGATGGAGTAAAAATAGATCAAAGAGAATCCAAATGATGATATTATGATTATTATATGTAATGAAATCATGTATGCTTTCTTGAGTTATTGTCTTGATAGTAAATTAATTCCTCCTCTACAAAAGAGTATCTAAAAAATGTTTTTTCCTGATACCTTATGTTTTGTTGAACCGAATATATTTTAAATGATCGTAGATTGATGGATTTAAAGCTCTCTATTTTCAATTTATTTTTAACTTGTTTGTGATTGATGACCTCAATCACTCCCTATTAATATTTTCTTTCTTAATCCTATTATGTGTCTCTAAATTCCACTAATTTTAACTTATTATAAAACCTAACATGGTCATGAATTTTTCATTTTCCTTTCACTCTTATCATGTCTAAATTTTATTTACCATATTTCCGATGTGGGATTTCCACAATGGTATTATATATTTTCAAAAAATTGTTTTTCAGAAAACAATTTCAAATTGAGAAGAAACTATTTATTAAAGTATGAAATAATGTAACAACCCAAGATTTCATATTTTTTTATCTCTTTAATGTTTTAAAATATCTTATATTGCACAGAACATCGACTTGTCTTGCGTTATATGCAAAATTGAGTTTCTGTGAAACAATACATTAGTTATTTAGATGATATATTTATTTATCATTTAAATATGTTAATAATAATTGTAACAAATAAATTTTAAATATTATTTATAATACTTTCACCTCGATAAATCCTACATATAATGAAATTTATATGCTTTGTTAAAATAAATATATATTTACAAAAATTATTTTCTTAAAAGAACTACTTTTTATGGCCTTTTGTGAAAAATAATTATATTATTTTTAAACACTCCTATAAATTTAATTTGGTAAAATTGACTTAATTTTTAAATTTGGAATATCAAAATAATATTAGGTTGATTTTTTGGTATTTTTCTGAAAGTATTCAATTTTTGATGAATAGTGAAAAATACTGCCTAGTATCTAAAAACCAAGTTTTTCAATTAAATAATTATTTTTAATTAAAAAATTTCCTTAAAGTAAAAAATAGATATATAATGCATATATTAGTTAAATTTAAGTCATTTTAGTCATTTTATAATAATATTAGTAATATAAAATTTTATAGAACCTTTTAACATCTTTGACCCACCTTATAGGCACATTTGAAATTCTGCATAAAACGTAATTTTACCGTTTCTATGAATTGAATTTCAAAAATCCGACATACATAGTTTTAAATAGTAAGTAATATTTTATTCAATAGGATGAAAATAATTTTTTGGTAAATAGTAACTACAATAATTATTTTTATTTACCATGTTTAAAGGGTGAATCAGGTAAATAAGGGTAACACAAATAATATTATAATAATAAAAAACTACACTAACACATTTATTAATCCCATTGGATGAGATATATTTGACCATGATCATATTAAGGCTGAATTATTTTCATTTTGGGACTAATTTGGTGTGATAATTACATTTTATAAAAATTAATTTGAAGTAAAGATAATTATAACATAAACATATATATTTTAATAAATAGATTTTAATATTGGGTTATATCACTGATATCTATGCCTATAAATAGTTATTAGAATGATGAAATTATTTCCTACATCTTGGTATTTTATTTATATTTTTTATACATTAGGTGAAAATATTTATTTTTGATACAATGATGATATTGTAACTACCTTATTAATTAAAGATTAAAATAATTGATATTATATATATTAAAATATAATTAAATTGAATTTTTTTATTCCATAAATGAATTTTTACGTGTATAAGACATTATATTATGAATAAGACGTATTTTTTAGAATTAATCAAGTTGTTATTACTTTCATAAAAACCAAATACTAAATATTGTAATAATTAACATAAATGAGTTTTCAAAACCAATACTATTTTATTAAATGATATAATATTGTAAAAATAAAATATTCATCCAAAGGACATTGATAATGTTATATATTTCATTAATTAACAAATTTAGTTTATCTTGTAAATTTATAGTAACAATAATATCCATGTAGTATAACAATACAAGAAGACATAGTAAAAGTTAAACAATTTAACTAAGAGTTAAATCTAAAATATATGGTTAATATGGTTAGCTAAACTTCTCTAAAAATTATTTTTTGAAAGGATTTCGATCCATCCCCAACATTTGCTTGAAATAAAACCATTTTTATAAATTATAATCCAAAAATAATTTTATAAAAAATTAATATCTCACGCTTTTCCAAAAGAGCCCCTCACCTCTCTTATAAAAGGGTAATTCACCTTCTCTTAAATTAACACCTCCGAATCCTTTTGGATCAGACAATGCATTCTTAAATCTCCTCCAAACTACCCTAAATTCATCCTAGGGGAATTAATTTGATATGAAAGCCATTCTGTGGATCCATTTTGTTCCAATCAAATGGAATCACCCAAAGAAGAGAAAATTATTTTATCACCTCTTTTAAAGTTCTTTTCTTCTTCTACTTTATATTTCTTTGTTTATACCATAATAAAATACTAAATTCAGTACATTATACAAGATAAATTGTTATTATAAACATTGTACAACTATATTCATTATTCTAACCATCCTATGAATGAAAAATTCACAATTGTGTGTACGTACGACTTACCATATATGTGTCGTCGTGTAGTTTGTTATTGACCACTTCTTTATTTTGATGGGAATAATAATTAGAATAATTAATGTAAATTATGACTATAAAAATGTAATGGATATTTATATATAATATAACATCTAATTAAAAATAGTTTCACCATCAATATAATGATATTGTTGCTCATGCGTACGTACAATTTACTGTCTCCCCGACATGATGAGATTCATCTTCAACAATCACCATTCAAGAATATTTATAAATATATATATATTGATTAAGCATGAGAAATAAAAAATAATATTTCTAATAGAATAATATATATTTATGTAGATAAATATATGTCATTTACTTATTTCCATACCAAACTATATGAAAATGGAATCAACATTCATACGTACGTACTGACTACCATCTCCAGGAACGATGTTTCCACTTCATATATCTCTCTGTTATACACATTAATATTATAAATATATAAAATATAAAAATAATGTATTATATTATATAATTATTTAAATCAAGATCTATGTGATTCTATCACTAATAACATGTTAAAACATGTACGATGAAGAAAGGGATTATTTTCAGAAATGTTACTTTAACATGAAAATTATTATTAAATGGCTAGTATAAATTCATAAAGGACACATATATGATATCCTAAATATGAATACGATTCTGGTGTAATTTCACAACATAAAATGGTGATTATAAATGAGTTTAAACTTAACCAAGGATAATGGAATATACAAGGTAAAGGTTAATTCCACTAACTCATTATTATTCGAGATTTTTTATGTGTAACTATGTACTAGGACATACTTAACATCCATTTCCATTTTTAATAATGATTTGTCAAAATGATTCTATTTAATTGAACCTTTAATAAAAACACCATTTTAAATGTATTAAATATTTATTCATCTAAACAATTATGATTAATGTCTGTGTTTTTAAAATGAATTTAAGGATATATTTATATGGAATTAATTGTTCTAAAATGAAAATTCATTCAAAAAGTTTCAAAGTGGTATCGGACAATTTGATTCAAAAATATCTTTTAAATGAATTCCTTTAATAATTTTGTGACATTTAAATTATTTATTGAAAATAGGGATATTTCTCTAAAAGAGTTTTAATGATCATTTTCAACTGTGTCATAATCCTTTAATTGATATTATTCTGGATTAAGTTGATTTATTATAATACAACCTTCCATATTATATTGAATTATTTTTGATATTTTAAATTTCGGATGTGCTATTTTTGTACAATTCATAGTTTTTGATTTATGTATTAAAATTTCTTATGATAGTTTTAATATGAATGTTTTTGTTATGATTAAACTTTTTCATTAGAGGAATGCATTGGACTTAGGATGTAATGGGTAGGGCCCACAATAACCCCTCAATACATCAATTGTTCTCATGAGCAAAACTATGTCTTCACACAAGGAATTGATAGAATATTTTTAAATGGTCTTTGAAAAATTCATTGACATTGTAGTTTTAATGTGTGACATTATTCATTCCCTCATTTTGAAATTAGTTATTACATGTGACTATTCAATTAATAGAATATCCATGTGCATGTTTTTATGGTACTGTTTAATTTTTTTCCATATTATGTTAAAGTTTTATGTTTATAAGGATTCTATTATTATTATAAATATTTCCTCAAATTTTTGTAGCGTCCAAGGAATTATCTACCCTTACTGAGAATCTGAGCTCACCAATTTATTATGTTTTATATTCCCAGGATGACATGAAGTGTATTTTGATTGATAAATAAGGTTATGCTAGAGGAATAATGGAGATATAAAATGATTATTTATGTTTAATTTTATTTTATAATGTGTAATGTAATGTTCATCTATGTAATATATTTCTATAATTCCTAAACTAATCTTTCCTACTGGACTTGATTCCTCATAATCATACCAATGTATTAAAATAATGCCCCGACTCTAGGTAACTGGGGTCAGGTCATTACAATATACAATTATTATAATTAGTTAAACATGGAAAATATAACATAACCGTTAAAATTGGAGATAAAAAATGTAATAATTAGTTTTTATATATTAATTATAATTGTTTTATATAATGATATCATACTGAAAAAATGACTCTTTTTCATGAAAACATTTATCTGTTTTGAAAATAATATTTTTCCTAAAAAAATTATTTAATTTTTTAAAAATGGATTAATTATTTGAAATTTCATAACATTAATTTTAAAAAATTATATTATTTTAATAATTTATAAATTAAAAAATATAATATGGTAAATTTTATAGTATTTTTCTGAACAGTTTTATTTTTCAATGAATAGTCAAAAATATTGAATTTTAATTGAAAACATCTTAATCATTTAAAATATTTATAAAGATAAATTATATATTAAATTAGGTTTATGGTAACATTATACCATAAATAAATTCATTAATCAAATTTTTTCATTGGAATAATTTTCATTTAAATTTTTAATTAATGACTTTGTAAACTATTGAACACTTTACCTTTAAAAACCAACATTCTCCTTATGTATGTGGGATTAATTATTATATAAATTTTACAATCATGTGAATGGGATTTTGAAAAATGGATATCATATTTGGAATCATAATAATATATATTATCTAATGTAATCAAAAAAATCACATAAATTTATAGAAAAAATAATACAAATTATTTAATACAGTTAACGTAAAAATGAGTTTACATGAGGTAAAACTAAACATATAAAGGTTAAAATAACCTATAAACATGAATAAAATATATTTTAGGGACATATTTATACATATAAATTCTATTTTTATTATTGGATCCATTTTGGACCCCTTTGTAAGGAGAATAACGTGGGTAAATATTTTTCTTCAAGAATATTACAAGGGTTCCACTCACCTCACTTACAAATGGAAACCCATTCTACTATATTCATCAATACTTCAAAACAATTTGTATCTAAAATAACCAACCAATATAAAATCCCCATTACCATAATATCCTCATATATTCATTATTTATAACAAAAATGAAATGTATAAATTCTTTTGGATACATACTATGGTGGATACATAAAGAATAGGTAACTTTCATCAATGAGATTTTTTTTATTATTCCATCCTCCAACTACTTATATTTTTGATATACATTGAAGCTATAAAATACTCATTATTACCCATATAATAGTATTTTTTGATGATAATTTAATTATATAAAACCATTTACACATCAATCAAATGGGTTATGAAATCATTGTTCATGCTCATAGCAGACAACTACTATACGAACTGATGTCATTCATTTTTTCATTACCACCTTTCAATGAAACAAATAATTAAGTATTTATTATTTATAAATTATATTTATGATATAATGATAATTATTTAAATATTATATCAGAAATTCATTCATACTTTCAATTTTGTTGGAATATGACAACATCACTCTTGTGTACGGTAGAATACCACCACATGAAGCAATGTGATTCATTCGCACTTTACGTAGAAATTAACAACGATGATATTAATGAAAATGTGTTATATATAATAAATATTAGTGTTATTTAATTATAATATATCAATTTACATTCTTTATTTCAATCAAACAGAAAAATTGAAACAAAACTCATGTGTATGTACGACCAACCATCTCCATAAACAATGTATTTCATTTTCTATCAATAAATTTTATGAATTACTCTAAAATATATATACAGAATATAAATACGACATTTATTTCATGGATAATGTTTAAGAGATTATTAGAAAATTATTTAAATAGGAGGACCAAACAAAAAATTCCAAAAATACATGAAAAAGGCAGTTTTTGCTCGAAACAAGACTTGAACAAAGAATTGTTAATAAAAGGGTAATAAATAGTCCCAATAAAATAATTAATTTTATGATATATATGAAAATTATTATTTTATTTATGTATAAAAAACATAAATTTATTATAAATGAGGATTTAATGAGTATGATGGTTGTCAATACTTAATGTAATGGATTTTGTCTCTAATTTCATTTTTTAGATATATGTTATGTTATGAACTTATATTCATTAACGAGATGTATATATATATATTTTACACATTATATCAAGAATTTATTTATCCAGATGATATTTTATGTTAGTTTTTTTCATTGGGATTATTATTCATTGTTAAAAAAGTGGTTCTCATTTATTGTCAAAGCCTCATAGATCATCATGATTTTTTATGATGGGGATTCTAATGAAAAACTATTACGATCAATCTCTTAATAAAAATGTGATTTCTTTTACATTATGTTTATTCATTATGTTTTCATGTAATTTTAAATTTTTTTACTCTTTTTCATTTAAAACAATTGATAAAATGTATTTAATAAGATCCAAAATTATTTCTCTATTTGATCATAAATAAATTTTCTTAAAAAAATAAAAAAATGTTTTTTCAATGTGTTTTATTATTATCCTATGAATTATAAAGGTAATTTTTAGACATTATTTAAAACGACCCATACTTTACATACATTTTCATTACTTCATAATTGAAACACACTTATTAAAAAATATAACAAAACCATGAATGGACCATATAGGTATAGTGTCTCTAGAAACTGGGAAACATAAATATCTGGTTCATAAATCATCTATGTTGTCTCCCATTTATTTCATCATATCTAGAGTCCCTTTTTGGAATATCCAACTTAATAAACTTATTCCTAACCTGGGGATGGAAAACATACAAAATGGTGAGATCAAATGCTCAGTAAGGGTAAACAAAAGAAATATCAATCACATCATATTCATAAGAACATACAATTTTGGAAATCATATCCTGCAAAAGAGATCATAATTTAATAACATGGGATAAATCATAGTAGTGAAATGTAATCCCAATAATCATAAATTAAAACATGAAAATTTGTGTCATACATACATAATCATAGATAATCATTTCTTAGTACTCAAGACTCATAGCCAAGACTATCTTAGCAGACAAAGTCCATTTCTGAATCGAGTTCACTCCTCGTTTCAGCCCTGTTTCACTGAACCGGTTTAACCTTCCGTTCCACCCATGTATATCTCATGAGATATAAATCATTACACAATTCATTGGAGGGATATATAGGTCCCACCCATCTCATAATGATACCATTCTTATGTGTGCCACAAAATCAAAAATCATACATCATTTTATAACCCATGTAATAAAAATGGGATTCTTAAATATCATGACATCATAAAACAATTCATATAAGATAAAGGAATTCATAAAAATAATTCCATCACAACATAATCAAATCAATGTAATAATAGGGATATAAACATAACCCTATATTATCTTATATGGAAAATAATATTGATAAAACACTTGAACTCTATTCTTGAGGAAAATATCCTTTCTACTTCAAAATTTTTTTTCCTTTCTTAACATGTCATACAATTTTAAACTAAAATAAGTTGATTAAAAATAAAATTGAAGACTTGTAAATGAAGCTTTTTGGAAATAATTTTTTAAAAATCCATTCATGTCGTATAGGTTAAAAAAACATTCTTCTCGTACTTATGTCGAAAAAGTCAAAAAGTACCTCATACGAATAATGACAAAAGATTCCTTTCATATCTTTTACTAAAAACTCACCAAAGGGTAAACTTGGATTTAATTAATTGTTGGAGGATATAAATAATATTACATATTTAATAACCATGGATGTTGATGATAAATATTCCCCATTAAATTCTGAAATATAAACAATCTTGGATTAAAATTGAGATTGTGAGATTTTGCCTCACCTTAGTTCTGATTTGCTTCGCAAGTGTCTGAACCATCAATATAATTATTTAAATAATGTTATTCGCTTATTCAAGAATCATAATCATTTTTATGATATCATATTTTGTCATATTATTAACTTCTTATTAGTAATATTTCATTGCTACTTGTTATTCGGGTGTTTATTACTTTTTGTTCTTATGCGTGTTTTGTCGAATAAATTATTATTTTTCTCTTTAGGTTATAGATTCCACATTTCCAAAATTGTATTAATGTACTATATATCATATTTATTCATTAAATTCTTTTATAAAATCATTATGCAATGAATATCATGTAGAATTAGTCGCATCACATCGTTGAGACGGTATTCCGTACATACGCACGAGCGATGATATCGTTCCCATGATCGTGGAATTGTATTGGAGTGTATGTATACTATTTCAGAATCAATACCACTTTAAAATAATCATATATAGTTATTTATTTTCACCATTATACCCATAAAAGTAAGGTGGTGGTGGAAAATAGATTACACCATGGCGTGGAGATGGTATTCCGTACTTACGCACGCGTAGTGATTTTGTTTTACGTAGGATGGATAGATGGTGAAATACGGTTGTTTAATACTTATAATAACATATAATTATATTATTGATACTGTTTTTATTACTTCATAATTAAGCAACTAACGAAGAAGAAGTAGAAGAATAAATAAAGTTGAAAGAATCGGTAACAGACATTACCTCTTCTTTGAAGCGCCTCTTTGAGACCTCATCTTAGGGTACTAAAAATGGTCTTTGAAGAAGAAAAGGACCTCTAGGATGTTTCTATGGAATTGGAGAGGATAATTTGGCAGGGTTTGTCTGAGCATGCAGGCTCAAAGTGTTGTGATGAAGAGAGGGAGGAGGTTCCCTTTTATAATGGAGGAGAGGGTCACCTTTGGAAAAACTAAAAATATTATTTTATTATAAAGTCATATTCGGTTTTTAATAGCTCCAAATTGATTTATTTCGAAGATAAGGTGTGTATGTGTCAAAATAATCTCATCCATTAGAATTTAGACAAGCTTAGGTATCTATTTTAACCTTATCATTTAGATATAACTTTATGTTAGATAATTTAACATTTACCGCGTCTTCTTGTTTTCTTACACTATAAGGTTAATAATCTTACAATAACAGGCCAAAAGAACCCCAAGTTGATTATTATTAATATATATAACCTTATCTAAGTCATTTGACCTATCCAAATATTTTTAGGAATAAAATAACAATTAATAATATAATATTTGTTTTAAAAACTATTTTATGTAAATTTTGACAGTATTTGGTAATTGATTTTTGTGAAAATCATAACAGAATTATTAGTTCGAAAAAAGTTAATTATATAAATACTAAAATGACATATTAACCTATAAAATTAGTTGAATTCATAGAATGTTTCAAATTACATTTATTTCTGTATTTATAACATCAATTATGTCAATATTCCATTAATAATATAATTAATGCATCATCATTGTTTCATAAATAAATTAAATTATATAAAGTATAAAAATTACGAATAAAATACCATTATGTTGGAAATATTGTTATCCTTCTAATGAATATTTATATTTGAATTTATCTTATGTAATATCCAATATTAAAAATGATTTTTTTATTAAACATTGATTTTAACTATTTTAACCCTTCTTTAAATAAATTAATAATAAATGTCCTAATCTAATCGAAGTGGGCCTAAATGGTAATATTTTATTCCTAAGGTTTTTATTGGTCGAATTAAAATTATCCAATAGAATCAGTACATGTGTTAGGGTAATATTATTATTATTTTTACCCTTAATTACTCTATTTACTTTTAACCATGGTTAAAAAAGAAAAAATTGACTATTCATCAAAAATTATTTCATCTCATTAAACCAAATTTTACTTACTGACAGCAACCTTGTCTCTCGGATTTTTGAAATTCCATTCACAAAAGCGGTAAAATTTTGTTTTATGTAAATTTTCAAATTCTTATAGGAGGTGGGTAAAAGATGGTGAAATGTTCAATAATATTTTTATATGTCTAAAATTATTATAAAATGACTCTAATCAATTGCATTGAACATATATAGGTATTATGTATCAATTTTGACCTAAAATAAATTTAAATAAAATAAATAATTATTTATATAAAAAGTCGGGATTTAAATGGTAACCTAGTGTTTTCACTATTCATCAAAAATTGAAAGTTTTCAGAAAATTAACAAAATTTCACCCTAGGCTAATTTCGATATTCTGAATCCAAAAATGAAGTCCATTTTGAAAAATAAAATTTACAAAATTTCAAAAAGTGGTTATTACTATTCATAACGGCTAGTATTAATAATATTTTAATAGCATATCATTGTTTAGTGAAACTCGGTATTGCATACAACGCAAGCTATCGAGGAAGGCGACGATTATGTGTAAAGAAATCCTAGCTAGTGTTGTGTTTAGTGAAAGATTCTTTGATGATACATAAAAACAAAATATTTCTCATAAATGCCTCGGGTGTTACGTTCTACCCCCCTTAAAATGTATTTCGCCCTTGAAATACGTCACTTCATAACAAATAGACGAGGATACCTCTACCTCATCATATCCTCAAACTCCCATGTAGCTTCTTCTAATTGGTGGTTCCTCCATAAAACTTTCACCAAGAGAGTGGTCTTGTTCCGTAGGACTTTTTCGCTAGGATCCAGAATCTCTATCAGCTGTTCTTCAAAAGAAAGATCTTGTTCCAGCGGTACAACTTCTGAGCTGAGTAGATGTGAAGGATCAGGGATGTAAGTTCTGAGGAGAGATACATGGAACACATCGTGAACCTGAGAGAGATTTGGTGGAAGAACCAATTGGTAAACTACCTTCCCAACATGATGCAGTATTTCGAATGGACATATATATCTAGGGCTCAGCTTTCCCATTTCCCCAAGTCTCATTACTCTCTTCCAAGGAGATATTCGTAAGAACACTTTATCACCCACTTCAAACTCTATGTCTTTTCTTCGGTTGTTGGCAAAACTTTTTTGTCGACTCTGAGCTTCCATTATGTGTTGTTGAATAGATCAGACCTTTTCTGCCATCTCATCAACAAGATCAAGTCCTAATATCATTCTTTTCCCAACTTCATCCCAGTAAGTTGGAGTCCTACATTTCATTCCATAGAGAGCTTCTTAAGGAGCTATCTGAATACTGGAGTGAAAGATATTATTATAAGAAAATTCTACCAAAGATAGGTGTTGATCCCAACAACCTTTGAAATCCATAGAGCAAGCTCTCAACATATCTTCTAGAGTTTGAACTGTCCTCTCAGACTAACCGTCTTTCTGAGGATGATAAGTAGTTCTGAAACTCAACTCTGTATCCAGAGTATGCTGAAGACTTCGCCAGAACATAGAGGTAAATCTTGGATCCCGATCAGATATAATGGAATGTGGTACTCCATGCAATCTTACAACTTCCTTCATATATATCCGGGC
This sequence comes from Viscum album, assembly GCA_963277665.1. Lineage (NCBI taxonomy): Eukaryota > Viridiplantae > Streptophyta > Magnoliopsida > Santalales > Viscaceae > Viscum > Viscum album. The sequence continues at coordinate 1,677,037,817 of OY728132.1, read as the reverse complement.
AAGCTGATCTAGACTGAAATCCTTTCTAATAGAAATGAAGTGTGCAAACTTTTTAAGACAATAAATTGTGACCCATATAGCATTATTTCCTTTGGATGTTTTAGGAAGTCCAGTTACAAAGTCCATAGTGATGTTTTCCCATTTCCATTCAGGTATGGGTAATGGTTGTAACACCTCCTTAGACTTCTGTCTATTAGCTTTTAATTGCCGACAAACCATGCATCGAGAGACATATTCAGCAACATCTCTTTTCATGCCATCCCACTATAAGTACACTTTCAGGTCCATATACATCTTCATGCTTCCAGGATGTATAGTTAATGAAGAACAATAAGCCTCATCCAGAAACTACTTCTTTAATTCTAGGATGGGAGGAACACAAACCCAATTCCTAAACATTATTATCCCATCTAAATCAAGGTTGAATTCCGGAACGTTTCTCACCTTCTTTTGTAACTCGATATCTTCATTCTGTGCCTCTTTAATCTTCACATGTATATATGGTTGAACATTCATTTGAGAAAGATACTATTTTTCCCCTTTCATTATAATTCCAAGATCTATCCATTGTAAATCCATAATTATTGGATCTTTTTTGATCCTCATCATGGATAATCTAGCATGGTCTTTTCGACTTAATGCATCTGCCACCATGTTTTCTTTCCAGGGTGGTATTGAATTGAGTAGTCGTAATCTTTAATCAGCTCCAATCATATTCTTTGGCGCATATTCAGCTCCTTTTGTGTGAAAATATACTTTAATCTTTTATGATCTGTATAAATATCACACCGTTCTCCATAAAGATAATGCATCCAAATCATTAATGCAATGATTACTACAGATAACTCCAAATCATGAGTTGGGTAATTTTTCTCATGGATTTTCAACTGTCGTGAGGCATAAGCTATCACCATATTGTTTTTCATGAGAACACACCCCAATCCCTTCTTAGATGCATCACTGTAGATCACAAACCATTCTCCACTACAAGGAAGTGTGATAACAGGTGCACTGGATAACCTTCTTTCAACTCCTTGAAATTCTCTTCACATTCCTCTGTCCACATGAACTTAACTCCTTTTCGAGTCAACCAAGTGAGTGGATTATATAATCATAAAAAATCATTAAAAAAACGTCGATAATATGCATCCAAACCAAGAAAACATCTGATCTCTATTACTTTTGTTGGTCTCAACCATCTTTTTGTAACCTCTGTTTTTGCTGGATCTACAGATATCCCCTCTATTCAGATTCTGTGACCCAAAAATTCTACTTTTTGAAGCCAAAATTCACACTTGGTAAATTTGGCATAAAACTTCTCCTTTCTCAGGGTGTTCAATATAATTCTCAATTGATCTTCATGTTCTTCATTTCTATTTGAATAGAAAATAATATCGCATATAAAGACTACCACAAACTGATCAAGATAGTCTCTAAAGACTCTATTCATCAGATCCATGAAGATAGCAGGGGAATTAGTAAGACCAATTGGCATCACTATAATTTCTTAGTGTTCATACCTTGCACAGAAAGCCGTCTTTTGTATATCCTCTATTTTGACCCTTAATTAATGATACCCTGAATGAAGATCAATCTTGGAAAAGTATTGAGATCCCCGTGGTTGGTCAAATAAGTCATCAATGCGCGGGAGATGATATTTGTTCTTAGTAGTGATCTTGTTAAGTTCTCGATAATCAATGCAGAGTCTCATTGATCCATATTTCTTCTTAACAAACAGAAAATGTGCTCCACAAGGTGACACACTAGGGCATATGAATCCTTTATCAAGATTCTCTTGGATTTTCTTCTTCAATTCTAGCAACTCAATTGGGTCCATTCTATAAGGTGTCTTTGAATTAGGAAAAGCACCCGGTACATGTTCTATTGAAAACTCTACTTCACGATTTGGTGGAAGACTCGAAAATTCCTCTAGAAAGACATCATCAAACACCATTACAATGGGAATATTCTTAATCCTGAGCTTCTCACCAACCATTTGAGATAAATGAACTTCATTTAGTTGAATCAAGACCCATAAGGTGGAAGAAATTTCCACTAGAAGGTTATGTTCATCCTTGCATCGATAGACAATCATAGATTGATCTGGAATATGAAATGTGACTTCCCTTTCTTTGGAAATTGATATGAGCTCCATATAGAGAAATCCAATCAATGCCAAGAGTCACATCAAATTCTACTATAGGAAGGATCACAATATTTGTAGGAAGTACGTTCCCACAAACTTCAATCGGAGAATAATTATAAACTTTTGATGCGACTGTTGTTCCATTAGGGTTTGTCACAGCTAACTCAACCTATAATTATTGAGGTAATACATTGATACCCTTAGAAAAGTTTTCAGAAATAAAAGAGTGGGTGGATCCTGAATCAAATAAAACATTTACTACTTTAGAGTGGATGGTAAGTGTACCTTTCACCACTTCGTTATCATACTCCACATCGCTGATAGAAATTGCATGTGACTTTCCTTTGTCATTAGCCTTAAGAGTTTGTTGACATCGATCATCATCAATAACCCTTGGATTAGGCCAATGATCGGCATTATGCCTCATTTCATTGCACTTGTAACATTGAAGTGTAAGAGGTGCACTTTGTGTAGCCTTTTCTTTGTTCTCATCACTGGACATCTTCTTCGCATCATTGCGGCATTCAAATTCCTGATGACCTTCCTTTCCACATTTGAAACATTTACTTGTCCCTTTAAGAATAATATTTCCATGTTTCCTTCCACACTTTGAGCATAAAGAAGAAACTCATCTTTTTTTCAATGTGATCTTTATATTTTCTTTTGAATTCCATTTTCCTCTTCTTATCAAACCCATATGACTGATGGGTTACTCTAATCTCCATATCAACTTTGAGAGCACATCGAATGATTTCCTCGTATCTATTGAAGTCTCTTATGGCTAACGCCCTTAAAAGACATGGTTTTAAGCCACTAAAGAATCAATCAATCTTACTCTCAGGTTGGATAATAATACAAGAAGCGTACCTTGCAAGTATTGTAAAACATTCTTCGTAGGTACCAAAAGATTCAACATCCTTTTCATTAGTTCAAGAAACTCGTTCTCCATCTTTGTTCGGAGAATACGAGGGATGTACTTATTGAAAAATATGTTCTTGAGCTCATCCCATTCCATGGACTCAATTTCATCTATTTGCTTCATATTCTTGATAAGATTCCACCATTGATCAACATCACCTTCCAAACGATACATTGCTAAGATGACTTTATCATGTTCAGATCATTGAAGAACTGAAAATATCATTTTAGTGGTACTGATCCATTGTTCAGCAACTAATGGATTAGTAGACCCTATGAATGAAGGTGGACGCTGCCTCATGAAGGATTCTACAGAATGTTGCTCCTTCCTTTGCTCATTTGGAAATCCATCATTATTCATAGCTTGAGAAAGTTGTGTGAGCATGGCTACATGATTTTGCATTCCAGCTCCCATATCGTTTGGTTACTTAGGGGGACAATCATTGCATTTCCATCATATTCATCATTAACATGGTTCCTTAGGGTTCCAACCATTGACTAAAACCAAGAATAAAAGTGTGAAAAACACTACTTATAATAGGAAAAACACATAATCAAGAATAAAATTTACACTTGAGGTCTTATCATATATTTTTCATGGCCTTTTCTAAATCACTAATATTTTGTTATATGATTAGACTTATCCTTAGAGTTCTTACTAAGGCTTTCATATCCTAGTTTCCAAAGGTTGACTTTACATTTCCTCTAATACCAACTATAACGACCCATACATTACATACATTATTATTACTTCATAATTGAAGCACACTTATTACAACATATAACAATACCATGAAAGGACCGTATAGGTATAGTGTCTTTAGAAACTGGGAAACATAAATAACTGGTTCATAAATCATCTACGTTGTCACCTATTTATTTTATCATATCTTGAGTCCCTTTTTGGATTATTATACTTAATAACCTTCTTCCTAACCTCGAGAATGAAAACATACAAAAGGGTGAGCTCAAATGCTCTGTAAGGGTAAACAAAAGAAATATCAATCACATCATATTCATAAGAACATAACATTTTTGAAATCTTAACCTGCAAAAGAGATCATAATTTCATTACATGGGATAAATCATAGTAGTGAAATGTAATCCCAATAATCATAACATAAAACATGAAACTTTTTGGCATACACACATAATCATAGAGAATCATTTCTTAATAGTCAAGACTCATAGCCAAGACTATCTTAGCGGACAAAGTCCATTTCTGAACCGAGTTCACTCCTCGTTTCAGTCCTATTTCACTGAATCAGTTTAACCTGCCATTCCATCCATGTCTATCTGATGAGATATAAAGCGTTACCCAATGAATTGGAGGGAGATATAGGTCGCACCCATTTCATAATGATACCATTCTTATGTGTGCCACAAAATCAAAAAATCATAGATCATTCCATAACCCATGTAATAAAAAATGGGATTCCTAAACATTGTGACATCATAAAACAATTCATATAAGATAAAGGAATTCATAAAAATAATTCCATCACAACATAATCATATCAATGTAAAACTACGGATAGAAACATAACCCTATATTAACTTATATGGAAAATAATTTTGATAAAACACTTGAACTCCATTCTTGAGGAAAATATCCTTTCTACTTCAAAAACATATTTCCTTTCTTAACATGTCATACAATTTTAAACTAAAAGAAGTTGATTAAAAATAATCATGGAAACTTGTAAAGGAAGATTCTTGGAAATAATTTTTTAAAAATCCTTTCATTCCCTATATGTTAAAAAAACATTCTTCTCGTACTTATGTTAGAAAAGTCAAAAAGTACCTCGTATGAATAACGACAAAAGATTCCTTTCATATATTTTTCTAAAAACTCACCAAAGGGTAAAATAGGATTTAAATAATTGTAGGAGGATATAAATAATTTTATATATTAAAGAAACATGGATATGTATGATAAATATTCCCTAGTAAATTCTGAAGTATAAACAATCTCGGAAAAAAATTGAGATTCCGTACGTACGCATGAGCGATGATATTGTTCCCATGATCGTGGAATTGTATTGGAGTGTATGTATACTATTTTAGAATCAACAACACTTTACAATAATCATATATAGTTATTTATTTTAACCATTATACCCATCCAAGTATGGTGGTGGTGGAAAACAGATTACACCACGGCGTGTAGACGGTATTCCGTACGTACGCACGCGCGGTGATTTCATTTTCCGTAGGATGGATAGACGGTGAAATAGGATTGTTTCATAATTATAATAACATATAAATATATGAGTGATACTTATGTTATTACTTAATAATTAAACAACTAAAGAAGAATAAGTGGAAGAAGAAATAAAGTTGAAATAATCGGTAACAGACATTACCTCTTCTTTGAAGCACCTATCTGAGACCTCCACTTAGGGCACGAAATTTGGTCTTTGAAGAAGACCAGGACCTTTAGGATGTTTCTAGGGGAGTGTAGAAGAGAATTTGGCAGTGTTTGGATGAGCTTGAAGGCTAAAAGTGGTGTGAGGAAGAGAGGGAGGAGGATCCCTTTTATAAGCGATGAGAGGGGAACCTTTGCAAAAACAAAAAATATTATTTTATTATAAAGTCATATTCGGTTTTTAATAGCTCCAAATTGATTTATTTAGAATCTATGGTAGGTATGGGACTAAATCCTCTCATCCAATAGAATTTAGAAAAGTTTAGGTATCTATTTTAACCTTATCATTTATATTTAACTTTAAGTTAGATAATTTAACTTTTACCCTGTCTTCTTGTTTTCTTAGACTATAAGGTTAATAAACATCCTATAACAAGACAAAAGAATCCCAAGTTGTTTATTATTAATATATATAACCTTATATAAGTCATTTGACCGATAATTAGATTTTTGGGAATAAAATAACAATTAATAATATAATATTTGTTTTAAAAACTATTTTATGTCAATTTTGACACTATTTGGTAATTTATTTTTGTGAAAATTATAACAGAATGATTAGTTCTAAAAAATTAATAATATCATTAAAAACATGTCATATTAACCTATAAAATTATTGGAATTTATAAAAAGTTTCAAATTACATTTATTTGGGTATTTATAACATCAGTTATGTCAATATTTCATTAATAATATAATTACTACATCATCAGTGTGTCATAAATAAATTAAATTATTTAAAGTATAAAAATTACGAATAAAATAACATTATGTAGGAAATCTTTATTTATTTCTAATGAATAATTATAGTAGAATTTATCTTATGTATAAGCCTATATTAAAAATGATTTAGTTATTAAACATTGATTTTAACTATTTTAACCCTTCTTTAAATTAATTAATAATAAATGTTCTAATCTAATCCAAGTGGGCCTAAATGGTCATATTTTATTCCTAAGGTTGTTTTTGGTCGAATTACACTTATCCAATATAATTAAGACACGCGTTAGGGTAATAATAATATTATTTTTACACTTAATTACCCTATTTACTTTTAACCGTGGTAAAAAAAGTAAAAAGCAACTATTCACAAAAAAAAATTTCATCTCATTGAACCACATTTTAATTACTGACATCAATGGTGTCTCTCGGATTTTTGAAATTCCATTCAAAAAAGCGGTAAAATTATCCTTTATGTAAATTTTCAAAAATATCTAGGAGGTGGGTAAAAGATTGTGAAAAGTTCAATAATATTTTTATATATCTATAATTATTATAAAATGACTCCAATGAATTGCATTTAACTTATATAGGTATTATGTATCAATATTGACCTAAAATAAATTTAAATAAAATAAATAATTATTTAATTAAAAATTCGGTTTTTAAATGGTAACCTAGTGTTTTCACTATTCATCAAAAAATTGAAAGTTTTCAGAAAAATACCAAAATTTTACCGTAGGTCAATTTATATATTATGAATCCAAAAATGAAGTCCATTTTGAAAAATAAAATTTAAAAAATTTCAAAAAGTTGCCATTACTATTCATAACGGCTAGTATTAATAATATTTTAAAAGCATATCATTGTTTTGTGAAACTCGCTATTGCATACAACGTAAGCTAACGAGGAAGGCCGCGATTGCATGTGAAGCGGGCCAAGATAGTATTGTGTGTAGTGAAATATTCTTTGATGATGTATAAAAAAAATATTTCTCATAAAATTCTCGGGTGTTACATTATTATTATTATCAAATTTTAAAGAAATAATATTTCTATTTCAAACAATACATGTTGTATTATACAGAAAATGATAACTGAATATTTATTTAATGTGTACAAAATGAACAAAACATCCGATCATCATCTTTGTTATTTGCATATAAGAATAATTTATAAGTCTTCATGGTTATTTTTAGAAAAAAAATGTTTTAAATATTGTTATGAAATATTTTTTTTCCAGAGTGGAAAGATTATTTTCCTAAAGAAATAATTTTAATGATCATTCAAAATCAATTTCCATCGAAGAAGAAATCCGTTTATTTTAAATATACCTTATCTGGGATATGATCCAAGGATACAATTATTATAATTTATATGAATGTTTTATTATTATAATGTAATTTTGATTATGAAGTCCATTTCTCTTCCATGGGTTATACCTTAATAAAATTCTAAGGAAATATACTTATATTTACACTAGTTATGTTATGATGAAATGATGAAATTATTATGAAACTGATCTATTTTCAATAGGATAATATATAATAATTTTTTTATCAAATACATTTCATTTCGTTATTTATGATATAAGGAATGTTTTTTGATCTTGTGACACACAAATTTATGGTTTCCATTATGTGATGAAAGAATCATTATAACCAAGGATAGTGGATACATTATAACTGATGAAGGTGTTTACATTATAATAAAATATGTTTCTGGTCTATATTTCCTTAAAATGCATTGGGTAATAATTTATATATCATTGGAAAGACAATATTTAAATGCAGATGGAAAAGAGTTCAAAAATGAACATTGTTCTCTATAATGGTGTTGGGAGTGAACATTGAAAACTGCGATGGTTTGAGGAGTGAACCCATTCAACTATAAAAGTTATTTTAACAAGCCTTGAGTATTATATAAATTCTTTTCTATTATATTTTTTTTACAATAATATATTTATTATTCTAATTTTACACTCTCATAGAACATGTTATTTGATTCAGTTGTGATTCATGTTATATGAAAAAACAATATTTATTCCATGTCTCATGATAATGATCTTTGATAAACATAGTATTATATTCAAATGTTATTCTCTTGTTCACATACCTTTATGTAGATTATATTCTTATGTATCTCCCTTTTCACTATTAATGAATCTATGATCACCCATTCTCACGTTTACTTTCCTAAGCTGAAGAAGTATTTTATGTGTGAAATGTCTAAGAACAGGGTTATTCATGAAGATCATAGTGGGAGAGGTTTTAGCTTACCTATGGACTATTTTTTGGTTTCAATGTTTCTATATAAACATATATATTATCGTAAAAAAGCTTATATTTTTTAATGAAAATAATATTCATGAAATTTTATTCAATATCAATGTATGATGATTTTAGGTTTATATAATCTAGTATCTCTTTATTCAAAAAGTATTGATATCCCCTTTTATAAAAGGGTATCATAATATAATTAATTTATCTACTTGTCAACACATTATGGGTTAACAAAAACCACTCATAACATATCAATGATTTTCCTCTGTGTTTTTTATATCATTTTTATATATATAAATCCTCCATGGATTAATTTCATTATCTATTTTAGTGTTAATAAATTCAAAATTAATAGACCTTGTGAATGATGAAAACCCCATTTTTATCTTTTACATATCACGGTATAAAACTCAGGCACATGATGTATGAATATTTAAAGATCTATTCATGTTTCTATTGGGTCATCTCCTCTGAATTTGGTATGTCTCATCAAATTATGCCCACAAACACAACTTTACTTCAAACAACACAATGTTATCTATGTTTATACATGATAAATTCCATTTAATAAACCTAGTTCTAGGGAATGTTGTTGTTTTCCCTTCACCAATATAAAAATTTACCACTTATATCTTTCAAGAAAATAAAATCACCATGGAAACCACCATGAACATAAAGGTCCTCCCCATGGATTAGAGGTAAACTCATAGGAAACTAATCCCATCACCAAGGTGTGGGTTATATCTTTTTTGGGATGACCAATTCATATATTAATTATAACATTTCATTTCAACTAATTTGAATCCATTATATAGTGGAACCAAAAATGTTTTTCTATTTTACACCCAAAAATTCTTTTTACAAGGAATGGTTAATATTCTGTAGATTCTAAATCATATATACAATAAAAATAAACCACAAATATAACCATGATGGGGATAATTCTATATTTCACATGTTTGGATTCATCGTCTCTACCATGTCTATAGTCCATGAAATGTTCAAAACTATATTTTACTTTACCTTCATCACACCCACTAACCAGAGCGTGTTATTTTCCATTATAGGTAAGAATAAAATTCCACACTACCTTTTTAAATACACCTTTTATTGTTAAAAAACTAACTATTCTTTCTTAGTAACTTATTTGGAAAAAAAATCATTTCATCATTCCACTTATTCTTATCAATAATTCACATTTGATATATCCATCCTTATTGTCTTGTTAGACATGTTGATTGTCCACAAATCCATCAATATAATTTATGATTATTAATAATATCACCTTTATATTTGTTGACAACATCTAACAACTATGTAAAATTTTTATTACACTATATATTGTAAATTAAAAACATAGAGTTATTACTCTTCCATCAAATTTGGGTATACCCCCATTGAATAAAAATATCCTCCATAGAATTGGATCATATCTATTTAACATCAACCCTTTTATCCATGGATTTATTGTAAAAAGACTCAAATAAATCGTAACAAAACTCTAAATTCTACATCAATGAGAGATTCAAAGAGGGGTTTAACTATCCATGTGATTATAGGGAACAATTCACAGTAATATGTATTCTCTCCACATATTAGTGCACCTTCATCCTTAATAATAAACAATATAATGATTGAATGAATTCATTGAAATGAAATAATTAGTTTTTTTTATTATAATGAAAATATATAAAATACCCATATAATTTAATATATATAATAAACATAAAAATTAAGTAATCCATTGATTTAGACTCCTAATTAGAATTCATGATATCAAAAAACATATAAACCTACGATGCCAGTGTATAATGAAGGAAGAAATAATCTCTATAAATAACCTAAAATATTTCCTTTCAACTCATGAAAATAAATAGAAACTCTAAAAAACAATTCACTTTCAATTATCATGAATAAAATATGATATAAATTCCACTATTATACTAAATAGTAACTGTAATGAAATTATTTGAATGTTTATGAGGAACATGCCACATTAATAGTCACATTATTCAATTTCTTGATAATTGAATATTTTATCCCAATTGAACCCCAAAATTAGTCATCCCATAATAGAATTCATTAAATTCCAAATATATCTATTGAGCGTTTCAATTATGATCACAACTACCCCAATGAAATTATCACTTGACAGTAATTTTTGATGTTTTATTTGGGGACACCACATGTATAAAATATATTCCATATCAACAAAAGTTGGAATACTTTATAGCATATCAATTTAAACAAAAGTTTATAAAACTAGTATATGAAATTATAATTATTTAGCTTCCCACATGGTCTTCCTATCACCACATGGTTTTTAAAAATATTAGTTATTATATATTCTCCATAACATGGTATTGTGTACCAAAATTACCAGTAGGATCATATAACTCCCTTATTACTTTATTCCCATAAGAATCTATTTGAGATTATAAACCATATTTGGAGAGGGGTTCCACAAGGTTCCTTATGTTAAGGAATATTGTTATCCATATTTAACCAATTGTTCTACTTTGTTATTTCATTTTCATGTTTCTAGATTTGGAGAAATAATTTACATTATCTCATTATCCTCATTACCTTCATCACCTAAAATTGTCAGACTCCTTAACCTCTACTAAATTTTATCCCATTATTTAATTCACTCACACACTTCTCTTCATGGATTTGATAAATATAATCCTTATTTGGTATAGTATTTTCAATAACTATCAAATATATTACACTAACATTAGAATATTTTGGAGTTTCATCAGTATTGGATATCACTATATGATTTCTTCTATATTCGTTATTAATATTGTTCTTTAGTGGTATATAATAGACAACTTAGTCATCTTCCATTCCTGACGTCCATGTGTTCCATAAAATATTCCATCTTACTAGGTTTGTTCTTCTTTACACCCACATCTTTCACAGCTACAACTATGAATTTATTATTCTTACAGATTCCTATTAATTACTTATAAGATATTTGATTTGAGTATCTAGATATTGGTGCAAGCTACATAACTTTTTAGGATAATCTTTATTCTCTAAAACACTGATCATCATTTCCTATAAATAGTCATTTTACATTGATAAACTCAATATAGACATGTTATCAGAATGGGGTGACTTATTATGGAATATTTAAACTTTACATATTTATCAAATTATATAACTGTTAATTATGACCGAGGATATAAAAATAGACCATTTACCATAATAAATATAAATCTTGGAGTCTCTCATTGATTGATATATTTTCCCTTCTAGAGTTTTTCTCTCATCCTTCTGAGTTTTGTCTTTGAAAGAAATAATTAAAAAGTAACACAAGTAATCCAAGAGAATAGTGTTTAGGTTCCACATATTTTTTGAATTTTCTCATCAATATTTTTTATATAACTCAACATTTATCAATATTCACATTCTAGATTTCAATTTGTTTTTTATGCTAACTTCACTGTTATTTTCGAATTCTAATTTGATATTTTACAATCTCATATTTTTCACTGATAATATAATATCTTCTTGGCATATTTACCTTCATCTCATTAATAACAGAAGTAATATATATTCTAGATGGATTATTTCTTCAATTTTATTGTTGAGATAAATTTTTTCATCCTTTAGTTCATTCTTCATTTCTATTATATTCATAATTAATTAAGAAATGTCATAAAAAATTTCACTATGATCCTTAATAATTGATACCCTTCTCATTATTTGTTAATTACAGTCCACAGAATCTCATTTTATCTATTTTTTTCTATGTCATGGTCTTCAATAAATAAATAATAAACATCATAAATGAACTCCCATTAATATTGATTTTATAAAAAGACTATGATATCTCTTTTCCATAGCATGAATGATAACATTATTTAATACTTTATTTTGTTTACACTTATTAAAAAATGTTATTTTCAGATATAAAATAGAGACTAATGTTATTAACAATTTCTCCAATGTTTTCTTAGTATTAAATATTATATTAAATTATGAGTTGTTTACTTTTTTGGGTAATTATATCTTATAGCATCTTTTTTCATGATATTTCATTCATTCAAAAATCACTCATCATCATATTTTCCATGATTTTGTAATAATATCATCCACATATCATAGGAGAACATCCCATTTAAAACCTCCATGTAGATATATTTTCAAAGAGAACATTTTTTTAATTTTTCATTGAGGTGTCAATATGAGTGATTCATTCATATATTTAAATTCTAAACCATTATTTCCCCAGTAGAGTAATTCCTTCCACTATATCATCTTATGTAACTACAAGGGACTCTTATATAAAGGGAATGAACTCAATTTTATAGGTGTAAATATCCTTCCAATAAAGCATATGATATTTATCTACAAATTCCATTTATCTCATAGAAATATCTGATCATGTATGAGTATTAAAAAATCGAAAAAATAAGTCATGTTGTGAAACCAATTTTTAATACATTAATATGATCATAGAGTCATAAATTTTTGGTTTTATAAACATTATCCAAAATCCAATTTACATTATCAGCTAGTATAACATGATAATTGTTTTAGTTACATGAACAACATTTTTTGTTCATAAAGAAAGTAAATTGGAAATGGATAAATTTCCATGTCCACCATCACTAGGATACTGAAAAGAGAAATATATAGTAAGGAATTGTGAAAAAACATATTATCTTCACTAAAAAATTATGGGGTTAATAATTAGTCACTCTTCACTTTAGATCCTATCAGATAATGTTATGGGACAACTCTATATCACTCAAGGATCACTACCATCATTATGGGTAACTACCATTATTTGTCACATTAATATTCCTCCTCCATTCCTTATTGATATAGGTAAGGTTATAAATGAAATTTATTTACATGTATATCCCTACACCAGCATCACATTCATGGTTTTCATAGTAAATAGTTCCCCTAGGATGAAAATAAAGATAGGGTGAATTGATGATCTAATAAAAATTATTATTTCAAAAAAAATTATAAAAAAATTAAAATGCGTTAGTTAACAAAAATAATTGAAATATATAATTTGATACTTTTAAATTCTTTCTCAATGGTTCAATAACAACCAAATAAAAACAAATTTTAATTTTGTTTCTACATTTGAAGAAATATGATCTCGCAAAACAAAATATATATAACACTTACTAAATATTAATATCAATGTATTGTTTTACCAAATATGTTTGAAAAAAATAAAATTATTCAAATTGAAATTTAATGAAAACTAAAATAACACAATTTATAAATAAATAAAATATGTTAAGTATGAAGATGGGACTTATTCCCCTCCACTTGACAGTCACCCACAAACAAGAACATCTATTAAAATGATATAAAATCGATCCATAAATTTGGATTGGGTTTTATAGACATAATTGTACACAATGCCATATTGAATAAAACTATCATCTTACACTATTATATTTTGGATGAAATATGTAAGAGAAATGAGATGATAATAGTTGAGTAATATGAAATTTCATTGTAATGTCCCAGTTTTTAAGACATGTACAATTCATTGTGTTAATATTATAAACCACTAATTTTAATCAATGTGTGGACTATTAATTCTAAAGTGTGGTTCAGAGGAAACCTAGGCGGATTCAAGGCTCAGAGATCCAAAAAATTGGAAGAAAAGATGAGTCACGTGGTTAAATCATGGTTAGTTATAACCATCAAACTCAACCATGTAGTGTACCCACTTTAAAGAGTGAGCCACATAGTATTTTTTTGAAGCATTATAGAGTGGTGTGAAAGGCTATGTAATTTTTTCATAGTGCCTTGACATTTCCATGTCTATCACATAATTAGCCAAACTATGAACCTAGCATGTGCGAGGTCCCTCCTTATGTAATGATGGAAACACGACTGGTGCATGGGTTGGCCAACTGTGAGGCCAAACCATACATACCAGAAAATGCAGGAAAACATATTTTTATACCCATAAATCGTTTTTAACACCCAAATTCTTCTCCTCCTTCATTTTCATCTCATGTTGCCACACTATCTATTCCCATCTTCTTTACCAAAGAATTTTTTAATCCCCCTCATCCGCCATCCAAATCATTCAACGTCGAATGTGTTCAAAAGATATAGTTAATATCTAGAATCCTCTTCCTTCAGTTATTATATTACAATATTCTATATTTTAATATTTTGTTTGGTCCCATTTTCCCCATTTTCAAGAACTTTTAGGATTTTTCAAATATCTCTAGTTCTAGTTCAATTCAAGTGCTGACATTGGGCATGCAGTGCTCTTTGAACCTAAGGTTGGTAGTCTATATTGTTTTATTATGTTTTATCAATTTTTATATGGTCAACTATTTTTTTTCACAACAAAATTTTCTGTTGACTCCTCTAAAATAATTAATAAATTAAATTATATGGTTTCCCTTGCTTCATTTGAATTTAGATACTGGTGAATCTACATGTTTATTGATCAGATTGTCTTGAGAACCCCAAATGGGTTTTCCTTCATTAATAAACTATAAAAAACATTTAGTATATTTTATTAACCAACCTTGAGGGGTGATTGGAATTATAGTAAATGGTTTAATGTATAAATTTAATTTATTTAATTGATATGCCATAATTCAGACCCCTACATTATTTTCCATAATTTCAATTATTCAACAAAAATATAACGGTTAATATTTTTTGGAATGTGATGAATGATTTTTTGTTAAATGGTATAGTTTACAACCAAATAATACTCTCACATTGTAATAAGGGTGATACAAGGGGGTCCCAACTGAAGCACCCCTTTCACCAGCTCACTGTACATTGTAGTTATTTTTGTTAATGAATTGTTAATATGCTAGGGTTGATACCAACTTTTAAAATTATGATCTCACATTGAATATTCCTTAAACTACATATGATTGATACTAGTTCTATTGGGGGGACCACATAGATTGGCCTGGGGGTGAGATGGTTATACCATGACATGAGATAGACTAGAACCCCTTTGAGTTATTATAGAGGTAGACTCTGAGGTTTGTTCTAGTTGTATTCACACCTTGCCTGGAGTGACACATTATATTTCATTCGTGTGTCACCTTGGTAAGACTCCTTTGACATTGTGCATATAAATCTCCCATAGATGGAGACATATTATCCATTCTAAACCACGTTGGATGGGATTATGTTCTATATTCTTTAATTCAAAAGATAAAATTTTAATTAATTAATAAGAATGTATAACTAGATTTCCTAGGATGTGTCTGAGAAGCCAAATCAACTTATTAGGTATTTTACTAAATTAATTAGACATTTATATAGATCCTTTCACTATATTAAATACAAATTAAGGCTTCTTTAGTTTGAACATGTCCATCATTGGCCAAAGTTGGTAGAGTTAGACATGTATACCAAGGGGAACCCGATCCCATGTAATATTTTTTTCATTATTTGATTTATTTAGTACTAGAAAATTTCACATTTTATATGAAATAGATGGATTGATAAATAAATAATTGGTGGTGGACTACTAATTATATGTCACACTTTAAAAGGATCTCCCATGGTACCCAGGAAGACTTCATGATTGTGGTTATAGATAAAGGGAAGTGTTGAGCTTCTAATAAAAATTATTGAGTTCTAGGGTCGAGTTTGGGAGTAAGGGAATAATCCTATACACATGATGCTAGTAGTAATAAGTTTTTGAATTTTTTATATTATAGAATTTGGTATGTGTTTTTTCCCTTGTATCCATTGGACCCTATTTTTGTACTGTTACTTTACACGGACATCATCATCATTTTAGTATTTATTATTAATTATTATTCAGTTGACTATTTTTTTGCTATAAGGATGTTTGATATTATTTAAATATATTTATCTATCATATAAAACATTTTTGTACACTAATTAATGAGGGAATAATCTTCCCATAAGAACACCATAATCCTTCACTAATAATTAGAGCCTCTGGCATACGGGTCATAATGACCCATACATTTTAAATTATATTTTTTTCCTAAATAAACGTGTATTATATATTAGAGAATATCATACACATAAAAAATACAGGAACCCAAAATAATTTAATATTATAAATAAATATCATTATATTAGTCATCTGTTAAACAAATGAAAATATCAATAATTAGAATTAGAAACTAAATTATAAAAATGATAAATCTAGATTATATGGATTTTCCCCCATCATTTGAAATCATCTCCCCCAAAATAAAATTTATATAATGAAAAAAGTATTAGAAAACCAATAAAAATATAAATAAATGAAATTATAACACTAAGATGAATTGTAGTGAATTTTTTGAGAAATAATGAAGTGGTACTTATAATGTATAAAGATAAATATGAGCATTTGGATTTGATTGTTGTATGACTATTGGTCAATATTTCCATTTTCAATATAACCATAAAAAACTATACCCTTGGTTTATATCATTCCCATTATAATTAGTGATTATAAGTTGTTATTATAGAATATAATTGATAAAGAAAGAAGAAATGATGGCCTCAACCGTTATGTTAAACTTTTTGAACCCCATTTGTGAGAACTTGTGAGGAAATAACATCACTAATTTTTTCCCATTGTCAAACCTAATTTAATCATCCATAAATAAATATTTAACAATATTTCATATGGTATAAGTTCATGTTGGTGGAGATTACCACTTAGTCGATGTTTGTCGATCCACCCCATGAAAGTACAACAATCACACACATTACCCTTAGGGTGTATGAAAGTATAATAAGGGGGAGATTTTCCAATATGTTGTTACAAAAAATTAAATTTTATTATTATGAATAATAATATTATTTTGTAAATTACTTTTGAGATTTCATTTTCGTAAAAAAATATAGGTTAATTAGGATGAATTTGATAGATTTATATATATAAAAAATAAAACATAACTTTATATTTTTAGAAAAGGTATATTTTTTATAAATAAACAAGGTATTTTAAATAATATTTTATTTAATGATTTATTTTATTAAAAGACTAATTTATAAATATAAATAACAAAATAACATTATAATGAACTATGAAATGTTTTTAGGTGTGAAAATTTTGACTCTATCTTAAAATATAATATTTTTAAATAAATAATGTTTTTATATTTAAAAAACAATATTATCAAGTTTATATAATTATTAGTATAAAATAAAATTATATTTGAAATAATAACAAAAAAAATATGTTTTGGTGAACTTATGTTAATTTTCTAAAATACATTATTTTTTCTGAATAGTAAAAATACATTTATGGGTTTTTGGTAAATTTTATGACTTAATATTTATTTCATTATGTTGAAATTATTACATAAACATGATCCAAGAGCTAAGATATTTTATTATATTATTAAAAATCATCTTAATATATTTTAATCAATTTTATAAACTCTAAGTGAGTTTCTAATGTTTAAAATTTAAATATTAATTCTAAAAGAATCATTTTGTGAAAAAAATTTCGTCCCATGTCCAAAAGAGTGTCGAATAATGATATAAGTTTTGGAGGGTCAAAATATCATAATGGTTAAATGGTATTAAAAAACCCATGAGAAAAAACCATGGAAAAGAAAATGGTATTGTAATTTCCACATAATAGATTTCTACGGCCAATATTATGAATTGTTTTAACAAATCCCCCACTTTTTCTAACAATACTCTCACATTTCACCATTCCCTATCACACCAAATTCATCAAATAAGAAACTGTTTTAATTTTTCTTCCCATGTAGTCCCTAAAGTTCTCCTAAACACCCGAGGATCCATCCATATGTTTTATGAACAACTGTTCAAGGTAAGAGAAATATTGACTTCTATTTTTCCTTAAATTTCACTCATTGTGTGGCATGTCTTCAAATTTCCAAAATAAGTTCTTTTTTACAAACTCTATTATCACATTATTGTAATAAAATTTATTTATCCATGGTAGACCATTTTTATCACTCAGTATACCCCTTTCTAAAACTATTTTTCAAAACCATCTTGTGGCCAAATTTTATTCTCATATTTCCCTCTTTTAAAAAATAATTCTCATTTCATTTTTATTCAAACAAGCAAACCTCAGTTTTTTCACTGGTTAATCAAATATAAGTAAAAATGACTTCTTCATTAAATGAATTACATAAATTTTACCCATGTTCCTTTTATGGGATAAAAATGACCTAATGTTCATGCCATTAAGCACTTTTTTCCATTATTTTGATATGGAACCAATTCATTATTATACATGGGTTATTTATGAGATGATTTATTATGATCTACGTGAATCACATTATATTAATACACATTAATGGTGCACCTTGATAGTGCTCCAATGAATTTTATAATGAATTTAACATATAGAAAAGTTTTTTATAATTCCTTGGTGAATAACCATGTTAATTTTCATTTATGACACCTTGGAAATTAATTATGGTCATATTTTGATGAATTTATCATTTAACACCGGTTACCACATTTCCATGTTACGATTCATGTTATTATTATAATGATATATCTCATGTTGATGACTTATTATTGTGCCTACTGTTCTTATCGAGATGACTCATGGTAACATGATTTTGTCTCCCTTTCTTATTCCCTTACTAGGATTAATTCTCACAAATATACTTTGATATACCTACCGTAGACATGTGATGAAATAAAAGTGACATATGGGGAAATTATTAAGATGTAATTAAAATTTATTAATAATATTGTTTTTTGTTTTCATGTATTATGAATATTATTTCCAATAATAAAATCATCAAAAGATCCCCTTTTTATTCCATGTAATAAAATGTTATGTTATAAAATGTAAGGATTCCATAGCGGGTATCAAAGTAGGGTTTAGTTATTTGTGTAAAATGGGATCTAGAAACATTATATTTAACACTAGGGACAAGTATAAATATAGGGATACATCTTGGCCTTTTTTTAACTATTAATTATGTAGTTTCCCAGAAAATACTTCCATTTCGGGTTACTACAAGTGGACTTGGCTCTAGAATATATGTACCTTGTGGTAACTCCTGAAAACTATATATTAACCTAGACTCGATCCGGAATAGGTGTTTGAAAACATGGATATAAGAACACCTAGTTTGACACCCCTAGGGGATATGTTTGGATAATGGAAATATTATTATGATCTGTTATCAAGGAGATATGGAAATGGTTATTTTTATTTGAGGATATTAATAACATATTAATAATGAGTTTTTATGTCATAAAACCCCTTTAGAATAAGAATATTTATAAATGTGTCATGTTTCTCACTAAGGGTTTTTCTTTTAGGAATGAATGGTGGGATATATGAGGAACCTCATAAATGATGAATGTAATGTAAAATTCACTTATGGAATTTTTGTAAGAGTTGGAATGAAAACATCATGAGGATGAAAAGTCAACTAACACGGGTAATGAAAAATAAATTGAATCGAGTTGAGGGATTAGACTCAACACAAAGGGAATAACATTATATTTAGTCATTTATAAAGCAACAACCATATTATTTTAGTATATCTACCAACCTATTTATTGATGAACAATGGATAAGACCTATATAAAATATCTTTTTAGTAATCAATTCTTTGGATATAGATACATTCACCATAGTAGTTTACCATATAGATGGAAAATTTTATTAGTAGTGGAAACTAATTAAAAACATGAATCACTGAAGGGATAATGATTATATGGTAATGTAATAGTTTAGGGGAATTATATTTTATAAATATGTCCCCGATGCGATGAGAACAATAATGGAGAATGAATTCAAATAACTAAATTTGTAGACAAAATTGGTGGTAAGCTACGAGATGAACATTACATGGCTTTGTTGTTACACATCCGTATTTATTATAGATCCTAAGTGAAAGGTTGAGAGTTTATTTTGTGGATTGAGACCCCATATACTGAGTAATATATAAAACAGATACAATGAATGCTTTCATCATATAGTATGGAGTAATAAAAATATTGAACTGTGTCTTGGAGAGACCTAGAAGTAACATAGATCAAATTGAAATAAGGGAGAAATGGATCAAAACGTATAGAATAATTTTGATCCAGGAATACCATGAAATAATTTTCAACTTCCTATATGAAACAAATATGGGATGAAAAATTCTGGGAACTTCATCCTTGGGATTAAAAAGTTCTATAAGTGAAGAGGAATGAACTTTATAGCTCAAAATTATCATGGAGAGGTGAATCCTCAACATCTCAAAAAAAATTATAATTGAATGAAATTGCATGGACAACTGGAAGATCAATGCTTCACGTTTGAGAGGAATTGGAATTTTTCGATCAATTTCTAAATTAAAAGATAAAATTTGGAAACCACCTTCAAACTCTACATAGGAGAATCGGTCAAGTTCGAGAATTTGATATTTTGATAGTTAAAGTAGAGGCCCCAAATGATGTGGTAGCTGGTACACACATTGTGCTCACATATCTAATAACTATTTTATTTGATTATAGTTATACTCATTCTTTTATTTCATCCACATTTTCAATGAACATTGAATCAATCCTTAAACTAGTAAAGTAGATTTGTTATTCAATACAATTATTGGGATTAACTGAGAATCAACATTCATTAGAGTCTATACTATAAAATTTGATGAGCATTATATAATAAAAAATTCTTGTAGTCATTCCAATGGAGGAATTTAACACTTTACTAGGAATGGATTGGCTCTCAAAGTATAATGCTAGGAAAACCTATATAATAAATGTTGTTTAATTTTTTTAATGGATAACCTGCAATCATTTTCATATGAGAGATATCCCAACCTAATATTTGTCTTGATTAATTTCTAATTTCAATATTAATAGAGATGAATAGTGGAGAGGGAGGGGGAAATGAATGTATAACGATTAATAATGTTTTGTTTTTAGGGACACAATAATGTATTTACTAATTAATTACATGGACTTACCTAGAAATATAGGTACGGTTTTCTATTGAACTTATACCAAGATCAATGTCGATATCTAATACCCCGTATATAATAAAATATGTGGAGTTAGACTAATTAAATTTACAAAATCAAGATATTTTGTGTTGTATATTTAAAAAATAATATGTTCCTCCATGGGGAAAACCTATTCACATTTTATGTAATATGGATTCATCAATGCTGCTTTGCATTGATTATATAGAACATAGAGGGATCAGAGTAAAGAACAAGTACCTTTTCCTGAAGATTTATGATTTATTCGACTTTTTTCATTGGGATCTATTATTTTCATAGATTGGCCTATTATATTGGTATAGTTAATTTATGGTGAATAAAAAATATATTCCATATACTACCATCCGGACAAGATATTGGAATTATTATATTTTCATTATTCCCATACTCTTGATTAATAATCATTAAATATTTATAGATTTGATGAATAAAGATTTTAAGGACTCCGTTGATAAACTTATCTGAGTTTATTTGATGTTATTATAATATATTACACAATTTAGAAAAAGAATAATGATTATCTAAGGGTTATATTGAAAAATTTGAGGAATTAAAATTTATTTGGAAAATTAAAAAAATGTGAATTCAGGTTATGAAATCTTGTATTCTTGGGGAAAATTGTAACTAATGAAGGAATATATGTTGACCCTAAGAAGAAAGAAGATTTAAAAGAGTGGAATCATACTAAAATAGTTTCTAAGATTCACATTTTCCATAGTTTAGTGGGATTTTATTGGAGTTATGTGAAAAAATTATCATGCTATTATAATACACTAACCAAGTTTTATAAAAAAGGGTATAATTTCATCTGCATACTGGATTCTGAATAATTATTCCAATAATTAAAGAAGATACTGGTTACATCACAAATGTTAACTCTACCCTCTATTGGATAAGGTTGCGTTATTAATAATGATGCATCTCTGAAAGGGATTGGGTTCAAAATCCTGAAAAATGAAAATTTGATTACTTATATATCTCGATAGTAAATTCCTCATAATAATATTTATCATATTATAGACCTGGACCATGTTGTCATTATTTTTTATCTAAAATTATAGTGGCACTATCTTTATGGGGGATTAATGTAATATATACACACAACACCAAATATTGAATAATATATTCATGAAAAAAGCATAGAACATGAGACAAGGGAGATTGTTGGATATTCTTAAAGACTATTATTTTTCAATTAATTATCATAATGGAAGTGAAAACAATGTGACTGATTCATTATGTATAAAGAACCTGGTGTTCTAGAAATTATGATGATTCAGGGAGATCCCTTGATCAAGGACATAATAATGTTGGACATGGGAATAATATGGGAATGTGAATCATCAATACTATAACTAAATATTTATCAACCATCATTATTAGACCTGATCAAGAAACCTAAAAGATAAAATACTTTGTTAAAAAATAATATATATCCATATAATAATGGGATGTTTATTCAGTTCAATATTGATCAAAAAGGTGTTGTGAAATTTCACACAATGCTATGAGTTCCATCTATCCCAAAGATATGGAAAGAACTAATCGATAAAGAAAACATATCTACATTATCTATACATCTGGGAAGTATTAAAATGTATAGGGACCCCCGTGATAATCATTGGATAGAAAATATGAAAAGGTAGACTGCTGACTGCACTATAAGGTTCTTACTGTGTCAGCATGTGAAGGCGGTGCAGAAACAACTTAAGGGGTATTGAAACCACTACCCATTAAAACATGTAAGTGGGATAATACCACTATGGATATCATCCATGGTATCCTAGTAGAATATAATGAAATAACCTAATATGGGTTACAATGGGTTGACTCACTATCATAATAATCATTTTTATTATTTTAAAAACCCCATTAGGGAAAAACATCAAAGGCAGAAAAAGCACTATGAAAATTGGGGAAACCTTGGGAATATCCAAAAGAGACTATGCAGGCATAAAGTAGTGCATACCTAGGGCATAGACACTGATAAGGTTATTTGATTCAATAGGAAAGGAGATAATGTCCTTGGGGAGAAAGACTCGAATTCCTTGTTGATCCATGGTGTCAAGACGATCAACAACCATATTACCATCCCTCTATGTGTGGGGGAGGAAAGTTCCAGTGCAGATGATCCTATTGGACCTTCTCAGGGCATTCTAGATGGACTGGGGTACACTCCACTTTCCATGCATGGAGTCATTCAGGAAGTGGGAGTCAGTCTTGATAACCGCAAGAACAATATTATGACATTTACAAAGATGGAGGCCCGTCAACATTTCCATAGCTTTGACCAGAAAGGAGTGTCCTCTACCAAGGTGAATATAGCTGGAGATAACCACCTTTACCAATGGATCCCGAACAACACTACCACCCTAATTCTCATTTATCAAATAGGAGCCATCAAAGTTGAACTTCAAACCAGTCAGATGTGGTAACCACTGGACCCAATGGCCATCAAGAGAGGGGTGGGCCACTAAAGTGGCCACTTTAAGGGGTCTGAAAGTGTGGGAATCATGCCAATTTTTGAAAGCACAAACCATTCCCATAAGAATGAACTAATTTATAGCCACCAAAGCCGTTCCAGAGGTCTGATAGCCCTCGTATCTATCTCTGTTCCATGCCATCCAGATGAACCAGCAACCCGAAGAAAGAATGATTCCACGGGGTTTCCACTCCACCACAAAATCCCCAGCACCGTGGAACTATAGGTCTAGAAATGGGAGGTCCCTCAATGATGCCACCGAGACACCAGTGAACTTACTAAAAGCCTCCCACACAAGCTGCACCCACTAACTATCGAAGAAGAGGTGGGTCAAGCTCTCCTCCAACGGGATGCTAAAAATAGGTAGAGAGAAGCCATGCGTATACTGTAGCACCTCACATTCTCATCCGTTGATAATGATTTTCTCCTGATACTCCATAGACTGATTTTTTTGGAAGGAACCTACAAAACCCATAAGTATGACTCCCATAGGTCCTGATGGCCAGCATCAGAAGACACCCTCCTGTAATACTTGGATGAAAAAGCACCTGAGGGTGACATAAAAAAGACACATTGGTCCTGATCCTCTATTATATCGATCATGTCCATGGTCATCCATTGATCTCTATCAATGACTTCATTGATGAATTCCAAGAAATTACATTCCACGTTGAAGGTGATGTTTAAAACCGGACAATATGTAAACTCAAGGATGGAGCCCACCCAATTGTGATGCCAAAAAGAGATGTTCCCCACCCCCAAAATCCACCTAGAGAGTGAGCGAAGGGCAGGGATGTTGGAGCTGACAGACGCATAGAGCGATGATTGATGCGCATTGGGGCCAACCCCCATCCTTCAGCTGCGTAGACATAAAACTTCTCCAAAGGGAGTGACCCCCAATAACCTCCCACTCTAACTTTTCCGGAATTCCCTGTAGTGCCTCTGAAATACTCTTGAATGAAATACCAACATCTTGGACCAGCCATACAAGCCTCTGCCACAAAACCCAGTGCTTCATCCCTTCCTCATGTGCATCCCAGATTAAAGATGAATCAATGGAATCAAGATTATAAATCACCCCCTTTGTAACCATGGATGCTGAGAGATCATTGAATGGGATGGAGGATTGGACATTTTTGGAAGGGGTGATCCTGCCCCAAAGGATAAAAAGTGGTTCTTCCAATTATGGATGCACCCTGAGATATTCCTCATAATGAAATCAAAATACTAAATGTGTTCTCTAACAGGGGAAACCAGGGATCCCAAATACTCCATGGGAAAGGATCCATGCCTCATGCCATGTGTCATGCGCAAGTGTCCTACCCTACATGCAATACATAACCCAGGAACATAAAATATACTCTTTCTAAAGTTCCCCACTTTACAACTCAATCAACTGTACTCCGCAAGGACTTTATTAATCCGACAGAAATACCTCAAGACAACATTCAAAAAAAAATGATGTCATCTGCAAACATCAAATGTGTGATATTTCATTCCATGGGATAGCACCTGTACCATCAAATGGAGCCATGCATTAATACCTTATTGAGGAGGAGACTAAAGACATCTTGGGAGATAATAAACATGATTGTGGAGAGGGGATACCCCTACCTTAGTCCATACATAGCCTTGAAAAATCCATAGTTCCTTCCCATGAATTGGATTATCAACCACAGAGAGAAAAAGAAGTAGAAAAGAAAATCAATATCCCAAATAGAGAATCCCATGCGTGTTAAGACCTTGATGATAAACACCAATTCTAGCTAGTCATATTCTTTGTCCATATCCAGTTTGACCACCATATTACCTATATGAATTCCAAAATTCAAGCCCTCAATGAGTTCATGGGACAATACAATGGCCCCTTGAATGGATCGATTCTTCAAAAAACCATGTTTCTTGGGAGAAATCCAATGGGGTAGGTGGAGTCTCGACCAGTTGTTAAGGATGGAGGCAAGTATCATATACTTGACGTTACACAGACTCACCAGATGGTAGTGTTGAAGAAGGGATATGTCCTTAATTTTAGGGACATGAACCATAGTCATTGCACTAAAATTACGGGGGAGACACCATCCCTAGAAGTTTTTATGAGTGGCCTGCATGACATCATCCTTAACCATTCTATAGGAAGACCGAAAGAAATACCCCGGGAGTCCATCCGAACGTGGAGCGGTGTCCTGATTCAACAAGTTCATAACCCATAGGATCTCCTCCTCAAGTGGCTTGGCTACATACGCGTTATTATTTAGTCCTGACATAACTCTACGAATGGACTCTATGAAAAAATAACTCCCACTAGGATATCTAGTCACCATTTTCGGGATGGGACCTGCGATAAGGTCCTTAAAGAAGAACTCTGCTAATCCTCCTACCACTTCTTAGTCATCAGTTAAGTATCCATCCTGCAACCAGATGTTGGGTCGAGAGTACCTGTGATTTTCCATAATTCATGCATGAAAATATGATATTTTCTGGTCCCCCTCATGTAGCCATCTGACCCACGAAATAACTTAGGAAATTAATTCCTCCCTAAGAAAGATTGAAGCCATCTGTTCCTTATTAACAGACATCTCCCCAAAAATTTCATCATTCCATTCTAGTTCAAAACTGGACTAAATTCTTTCAATCTCCACTTTTATCCCATCCACGTCGCACGCCTTTGGGGGAATGTTGATGGTGCATGCCCAAAGGATGACCCTGAGGTATGTTAGATTTTTATGAAGACACTCCCATGAATTCCCATTTATGGGTCTATTACATGAGGGTGAGAGAGTGTTTTGTAATTCCAAATGCTCGGCCCACATTGAAGAGAAGCTCATACAAAACCTTCTTCCTAGAATAGAGAGATCTTGAGAGGAAGAGGGGAGTGGTCAGGAATGATTACGGCCTAGGTGAGACACCTTGGCCTTAGTGAAAGTGGAGGTGGAATGGAATATTAGAAAGGTAGTGATCCAGCCTCCACCATGTGTGAAGGGAGCCCCTATGATTGTTGCACTAGGCGAAGCGTCTCCCCAAGAAGCCCATATCCATTAACCCCTTATGAGATAGGAATTGGGTAATCTCCTGGATAGCACATCACAGGAATGATCACATTCCCTTTTTCTCTCTAGGATCCACAATCACATTAAAGTCACCCACTACAAACCGGGGAGAGCTCCCACAGTTGAAGGCCTCAAGATCCTCCCAAAGTAGGCCACGTACTCGACTATCACAGCTTCCATACAGAATGTAGAAGAAGAAGGAAAGAAACCTGGACTTAATATCCGTAGTGATGTGCAGCTCCAAGGAATGGACAAGAACCATGGTGACACCCAACTTCTAGAAAATCCTGATAGAGGGACATTGGGAGTCTTCTTGCAATAATCCAGACATCTTGATCCTTCGAGCATGCTTAGATATTTTTCACGTGTCTTTCATGGGTTCTAGCACAGTAACAAGGGATATATTCTAAGACCAAACATCATTGAAAATGAAATAATTTTTTCCCCGATCCCCCAATCCTTGGGCATTCCTGATAAAGAGGTTTAACATTTGGAGATGGAGAGCCTGTTATTGGCCCTATATAGGAAAGGCCGTTTTCATGGATGGTGATATTGGCTACGTTGTCTCATTTGAGATTTGGTTTGCCCACCAATAGTGACCGAAGGTGAGAGTGAGAGAGAAGGGTATAGGTGTAGGCTAGGGAGGCATGAGGTTCGGAGGTGGGGCGGATAGAGAGAGAGTTTAGGTAGAGGGGTGAGCCTGTAGGAGAATGAAAAGGGTCCGTCTCAAGGATATTACCAAGATGACCATGACCCAAGTCTGGTTAAGGAAGAGACAAGACCGAGAATATTCTCAACCCAGGAGGAGGTGCCCCAAAGGGCTGGTTCAGAGTGGCCTTGTCAAACCGAGTCCATTCATCATTCCCTCAAACAAGGGAAAAGGGCGGTCCCAAAAGAACCAAAAGAGAAGCCATACCTAGAGAAAATCACGAGAAGATGATGCAGGACTAGAAGGAGTCGAGCGTGACAGGAAGCCCCCACAAACTTGAAAAGAACCCAATCCATGAAGGGAGAAACACGGGCATCAAGATAATGATCTAAATGATTGGAAGGATCCAAAAGAGCCCTACCCAGAGCCTCACAAAGGGGAATAGACAATTCCCTCGAAGGAGGAACTGAATCCTCCATCATGATCTTCCCAGATGAGGTTGCACCTGATTCTACAGCTAGCCTATTGGGGGAAACCAAGACTCATTTCCCATAGACCTCTAAGTGTTTTCTCTTACTTTAAGGGGGTGAGTTTCCCAAGAGATGGATAATGGAGTAATTCCTCGACGGTAGTGGGTAGAAAAGAGCTTGGGACTAGTTGAAGCAGTCATAAACCCGCAGCTGAATCTTGTCCGAAAGAGGGATGGATAGATCCATTTCCACACAAATATGGGCCATGGAGGATTCCTCCATGGGAAGAGTCTGGTCATCCATATAATGGAAGAACATGAGGGAGTCACCAATAGCCCAGAGGAGAGCATCATTTTGTAAGGGGAGAGGAAGGCCCGATAAGGAGATCCACACTGGAGCCCACGATGATTCCCTGCATTTGGGAACCACCATGTCCCACCTCATCAAGGAGAACCTCTATCTACCTAAATCCTAGGGGGTTTTCACCAAGCCGAAATGAAGTACACCTTCAAACATAGAAAAATGAAAAAGGACTTAAGTTTTAGGGATGATACCCGATCAAGAAACACCAGATTCCACGTGTTGACGAAGCTACAGAATGAGGAGAGTAGAGGTTGATCTACAACAAAATATGCCACCAAAGACTAGTGGAGGCACTCTTAGGCCATAATGAAGGCTTCCAATGGGATGACCAATGAGGGGCCAGGGCCCTCCAGCTGAGTGGACTCCCTGACAATGAAAATATCTAAGAAAAAGGGAGCGAGTCTCAGCTGGCCCTGACTGAAAAGGGAATCCTTAAAAGAAAAGCCCTTATGAGAAGGGATCGTCCCCACAACCTTCACTAGGAGAAAGGGGGAAGGAGATACAGAAGAGGAAACCAGAACAATGAAGACCGAGAGTGAAAACGCTGACACTGATGTAGAAGCCAGAGAGGGACTAATGGTCCTAGATTTTGAAAGAAGTGGAGGCACGTGTGGTGGGGAAAATGGATGGAGACAATCTATTATATTTTAAAAATACAGTGTATGTATTTTGGGTTGACTCACTATGACTTCCCATTTCGTTACTATTTGGGAAGATTTATATATTGAACAACATTCTATGATATACATAATGTTTTTGGTGAGGATTAATGGGGTTCCACAATAAATGTTTCTTATTATGTTCAAAGGTTCACCTATATATTCTATAGAAGTCATCAACTTTATCTGAATACTAACTTGAATTACAGTATAACCTATCATCCCCAAACAAATGTCCAATATGATTGGACTGTTGATTCATTTTTGGTCATTCTAAGAACATGCTCAATGAAATATAAATGTTTATTGGATCTAAAAAACTCATTAGTTGAGTTCCCATACAAAAAAAGTTATATTAAAGTACTCAAATTGCACCATATGATTCTATATATGGGAAGCAATATTGATCTCCTAAATGTTCTACTGATGTTGGTGAGAGAAAGCTACTTGGGATTGATCTTGTGCAATAGATAACAAAAATGGTTCATCTGATAAAAAAATTGCAATATACTAAGAGGCGGTAGAAGATATATGCATAAATTTGTTGAAGGCACATGGAGATTGATGTTGGAGATGATGTTCTCCTTCATATTTCACCATGGAAGGCAGTCATGATTTTTAAAGGAATGGAAAGATTATCCCTAGGTAAAATGGATCCTTTAAAATCCATAATCACATAGGACTAGTTACATATCAACTACCACATTCACTATATCATTAACATTTTCATGATGTATTCAACATATCACATTTAAGGAAGTGCAAAATGGATTCGTCAAATGTATGAAATTTGAAGGTGGTATAACTGGAAATTGATTTTTCTTATGAGTAGTGGTTGGTAGAGATCTTATATTGTAATAAAAACATTTGATGAAGAATGGATACCCACAATATTAAAGTGTTTCAAAGGATCCAAAAATATGAAGAAGTGACATTGAAACCATATGATATAGTGAGAAAAAAGCACCATCACCCTTTCTCAACTATGTGTATGAGTTCAAATCTCATGGTTTATTATTTATAAGGGGGAAGAATTTAATGAACTAGAAATTTTCAATATTATTCTTTTCATAAATAAATGTGTGTTATATATTATGTAATATCAAACATGTAAAAAATATTTACAAACCTGAAAAAATTATATCATTAATAAATATTATTAGAGTAGTTTCTTATGTAACAAATTAAAATAAAAAGACATTATTTACTGGAAAATAAAAAAAATAGAAAGGTTATAATTAAAAAACATGGATCATCCAAATATCCTAGAATCATAATCCCAACAAAATACTCTATATAAAAAAAAGAAAATATTATTAAATTAAACAAAATCTTATGAAATTTAAATATAGAATTTTGTGAAATTGTAAGGAATTTTTAGTGAAATAATGAAGTTGTATTTATTGGTAATAAATGGAAATTTCATCATTATGATCCATCCATTGTATGATATATGGTCAAGTATGATCGTTGGCCAGTATGAAAACTGGTTAATATGACTATTGGAAACTATTCCATTTTTTGATGATTTTATGGTTTTAATTGGTGTTTATAAGTATTAATGATAGAGTATTATTGATTCATAATGGAGAAATTATTGACTCAACCAGAAGGGTTATACCTTTTGAATCATATTAGTTTGAAATTGGGAGATATATAGTGTCACTAGGGTGTTCCCATGAAAATAAAAAGTCCAATCATCAACATGGGAAGCTTGAATGAAATCTCAAATATGTGAGGTTCTAGTTACTGGAGATTACCACTTGGTCAATGTTACTCAGACTAACCCATGAAATAACTATCATTGCACACCTCACCCTTATGGAGAATGTGACTGTACTACGGTGTTAAATTTCAGTACCATAGTTACTTAATGTGAAATATTATTTTTTAAATAAAATTATTATTCAATAAATTCTATTTTTGAATAGTTTTCATAATAATTTATATGTTTAATTGAGCTGAAATTTCTCAATTTTTATCTATAGGGTTTTAAAACATATTTTTATTTTTTAGAATGATTATATATTTTTATAACATATAATTTTAATATAATTAAAATCTTTTTAATGAAATAACATTTTTAAAACTCTCTTATTTAATTGTTAATGATAAATTATTTATATAATGGCCTTGTAAATTTTTTATATGTGCTAGAAATTTTTTTGTGCCTTAAAAACTATTATTTTTAAATTAATTTGGATTTTTTTATTTAAATGTTATATTCCTCATATTTAGAATAATAATAAAATTCAATAAAAATATATTTTAAATCATTATATCATAATTAGTTTTGATTGTATTTGAGAAAAATTTTAATTATACTTTATTTTTTTTAATCGTAAATATATCATTTTTTATTACTAGAATATTTTATTACCACATATTTTTTAGAATAATTTATTAATTAGTTAAATATATTCCACTACCAAAAACAATTAATTCTATTTATTTATGTTATTTTAATATATTTTAATCAATTTTAAATACTATATGTTACTTTCCAAAGTCGAATATAGAAAATTGGTTTTAAAAGAATTATTGTGTGGAATATTGTATTATCTATGTCCAGTGATTTATGAAAAATTAATCTAAGTTTTTGTAGATTAAACTATCATAAATGTTGACAAAAATTTCTAAAACCGTAAAGTAATTGGATAAGAGAATGGTTTTTCATTTTCCACAACCATGATTTAGAAAAACTATATTTGGAATTTATTAAACAATTCCTCAAGTTGTTCTATAAATACCAACCAATTTCACCATTCCCCTTCACTACCAATCCATCATCTGCTAACCAATGATGATTTTTCCTACCAAGGAGTCCCTCGTGGTTTCTTTAAGAACAAAAGTGTTTATCATCATGTTTTTTGGAACAAACCTTCAATATAATAGAATCACCACTTATGTTATCCATTCATGTTCTCTATTTCGGTGATATATATTATAATTTAGAAACTATGTTATTTTTTATACATTCAATTATACAGTCACTATAATAATAGAATTTCATCAATGTGGGACCTACATTGTCTCTTCTTAATTTATTTTATCAAACGATTATTTATACATATCATATTACTGAATTTACTACTCGATTGTTTTAATTACATAAGAAATTAGTTTTTCATGTTTTTATTTCAATAAACAAATATCATTTATTTTAAATTGTAATTAAACTATTTCAGACCATGATTTATTTTAGTTGGGTGTTCTTATATATTAAACCAACATATTGTTTTGTGGGTAAAAAAAATTTTATGATCATTTCATTAACCACTGTTTTACGCCAATATTTTATTATGAAACTTGTTCTTTATTATCCATTGGTTAATAATGAAATTATATGTTATGATCTTTATAGATCACATGAAATTAATACATATAATAGATGAAACATTATTGTGATCTAATGGATTGTTAAATAATTTAATCTATAAAGATGAGATGTTTGACTGTGCCTTGGAAAAATACAATGGTAATTTTCATTTATTACACACTAGTGATAAACTATGTCGATAAGATTTTAAATTCTCTTATAAATTTTTTGACCACATTTTCATGTTATTATATAGGTTTTTATTATTATTTTATGTCTCTTGTTTATTTCTTACTTTTATCCCTCATGTTTTTATTGATAGGACTCATGATCGCATGATTTCATCTACCTTTCTTATTACTTTATAGGGAGCCTCGATCACAACATTCCTTTAATTTATGTCCCCATGATATGGAATTTTGTGAAATAAGTTAGTATGAACCCACTAAAATGGATTTCATGAGGATTTAAAATAATTTATTTTTATTCTATTTTATGAACCATAATTCTAGGAAACTATCCTTAAAAATCACTTATTTATTACAATGTAATGAAAAATAATGTAATAAAAAGTTAGGATTCCATACATGATGAATTGATTGAGGTCGTGTGGATGACAATATCAGAAGACATTTTATTGGACCTCATGGTGGGATGCTACAATTTTTTATTAGAGGGTTTTTTCATATTTTCTAAGTATTTGGTTATTATATAGGGGTCTATGACATAAATTGAACTTGTTAATGAGCCTCTTCCTATTATTAGATAAATAATGTACACAGAAAACCCAAATTACCATGGTTGGGTTAATTCTATTAGTAGTTTCAATTTTATGGGTTTAAAGAGTTCACCATCTAGTGAAACACTTGTTTTGGGATGTTATTATTTTTATATTATTATGAGGGGGATTATTCTAAAATGGCCTATATATATGAGGGTGTGAAAATTAATTCATCAGACTAAGGAACAAAAGACTTAAATTTCATGAATTATTCCATTACATGTCTAGTATCCTATGTTATTTTCTTATATTTCATGTTCTTCATGCGGTGTCTTCATTTTATAGATTCTTAGTTTCATAGTGTTTCTTCTAAGATGGCATAATTGCCTTAATTAATGCGCCACATCAATATAAATGTTTTCCCCCATATACAAAATATGAAACCTTAATTTTGAAAATATTCAACATTAGCTAATATTATATATGAAGTCTGGTGACAATTTAGGAGGCATGTTCTTATATAATTTAGGGATGGTATCCAACTAATAAAATCATTATAGATGACCTATTACGGCCTCATACTAAAAATACATGACAAATCACAATTTCTTGATAGGATAGTTTTAGTAAATAATGTATATTGGCCTTGATAAATTTGGAAATGGTGATAAAATTAACTATATTGATTTATAAATATGTAAATATATAATAATTATTAATAATAAAATAATTTATTTAAATGAAATTTTTTATTGATAATATATATTTAAAATGAATATTAAAGGGTGTTTTCTTCTATACCATGCATATCATACTGCATATACTAAAACCATTATTGATTTATACAATAAATTTAAACTTACTAGAACCTAGTATTGGTCTGTATTTGGATTCTCTTGATGCTTATGTGGCCCCTCGAAACCCCAAAACAATATTTATGAGTAGGCAGAGTGCTGTGTTACTCTTACAGAAAGTCTTTGTACCTATCCATTCATGTCATCTCTTTTTCCTATTTTTTGAAATTCATATATGAGGAGTGAAAATTTTGATTTTAGTTTAATGCACATATGGAATCCTCATGTCATATGATAATAATATAATAATAAGAAGAATCATGTGGTGGGTTGACTTGTGGAACCAGTGAAACCTCATATAGTTCCACCTGAGGCACCTCTTACAAATCTTACAAATGGTGATGATGCTCAGTTCCATGATAGTTTTTTCCAATTTATGGAGTTTGTAGAGGGTACTCCTTAACCTTTCCCTAATATATTATGTGCTATAGTTGCAACATCCACTGACCTTCTCATGGTATGGTGGTCCTAGAGATTCAATATCATGCATAGAGGTAATTTTTTCTAGCTTCGAACATGTAGAGATGCATATATAGAAGATCCTAAATCTATCCACCTTGATGCTACATGACTCTACCAATCATTAGTTGGATTTCCTCACTCAGGATATTCAACATTAGTTTATCATTGTAGAACACATCCATATGGACTACATCAACAAAATATTCCCATAGAAATTGATAACAGAATGTGTTCAAGTGTTTATGTACTTGTAGCAATGTGATATGTCGGTAATGGTGTATTAGACCCCTGTAGAAAAGATACATCATTTCCCATAGACCTTGTCCAATAAATATCTGGTGAATGGAAGATATTTTCAGGATGTACATAATTATAAAATTTGATCGTAGGTGAGAATATTACATCTAAACACTATTTATAATATTTTGAATCTAGATATCATCACTAAGAACCTGATAGAGTTCGGAATTATGAGCCCGATAGATTTATCTTCCAAGATAATTAGTGTTTCATATGTAATCATATATCATTTTTTCAATTGGGAATGTGGTGGAAGTAATATATAGGTTTCACAAAAAGACAACTATTTTGTGTACCCCCATGGGGAAGGCCATGACATAAAAGTACTCAGTGGCCGAGGAACATGATTGACTTCTGATCTTGTGGGTGGATGAGACAACATCACCACTTCTTCTAATCCATTCCTCTAGAAACTAATGGAAAGTGATTTATACTGACACCTATTTCTAGATTAGGATTAGTGAAACTACATCAGGATATGATTTAATCGTATACTAAATAGATAGGGAAAGGGTGTCGTCATCTATGAGGCAGTCATGCTTTAGAGACATAGAGCTACAATGATAGACTTGCTGAGGCTAGTCAAGTAGTATCTCATTGTATCGATTATGGATATATATATTCATTAAATCTTATTCCAAAAGGGAATATTCTCGTGACTTATATAGTATGATATACTATTCTGGTAGCTTCAACTTTACTTTATTCCCAATATGTTGATGGTTCATCATAATATTTCATATCTTCTGCAATTATGGGAGGTTTGGCCAAATGGATAGAGAAATTCAGTGGAATAATGAATCTAAATACACTAATAGGGGTTTGATATGAGGGTATATTACTATTCAATGAGTTACCCATTGATGTAATTGGGTATATTTTTTTATAGAGTTTCATCATCCCCAAGATGACCAACTTCTACTTCATTCTTTGTATGGACTGAAAAGATTTTTATTCATTTTGATGATGATTTATACAACTGACGAGTGAATTTATGATCACTCGATATAAGTACATAACTCTATATTCTAAAGTGGGATATCCAAAAAATGATTTTGGAAATATAAAATAGGTATAGCTATGGTGAAATATCTTATGGAGAGTCTCTTTTTGAGCGATTAGGGAATGTATCTCGTGAAATTACCTCCTTTTATTGATCATTTCATGGAATAATTACATTAGGATTTCTATGTCTTACCTACAAATAGAGAGGTTAATTTAACCATTGAGCTAGCTCCAGGTTTGGAACTGGTGTGTGTTACTTCTTTAAGGATGGAATATAACGAGATACACAAAATCAAGAAGCATCTTAAAGATCTTGAGGAAAAACTTTTTATCCGAACTAGCACGTTACCCCAAGGTTCACCATTCATTTCATCCAAAATGAGTATTTTACAATTATTGTATGCATGGATTTCCACTTTTTTGAAAAAATTATGATGATGAACTCATATTCACTACCTCGCATATATGAATTTATCTACAAGATCTGAGGAGTGACAATTTTCTCTAAGATCAATTTTTAGTTGGGCTACCATGAGGTGTGTGTGAGGTCATTAGGAATTCCAATTATTAATTTGTGATTTATAATTGAAATGTATGAGTATTTTAATAAATATTTATTCCTTAAGAATTCACCAGTTGTATTTATAGATATAAATAATAATATTTTCACATGTACTAAGATTAATTTATGGTGGTCACCAAGCTGATATCTTAGTGTATTCACACACCATAAACAACCATTAACAAAAAATTTAGTATATTCTAAGTAAGCTAAAATTTTATTATCTCTATGTAACGAATATTGAATTACACTTTAGGATCAGTAAGATTCACCTCCTTTGATTGAAGATTTTAGAATATTGTGTATTATTGTACCCAAAAAGGTGACCATCTTTGGGTCATACAAGAAACCCAAGAATCTGTTTAATATACATAGATTCTCTGGTATAATTGGATATTACATGTGAATCATCTAGGATTTATCTTTCTTATAAGTGAATATTACATGATTGAATAATAAGGTAGTGAGATTCCTCTATTATGAAACTCATGAGATCGATTTTTAGGAGCTATAGGAGGGACTTACTATAGTTCTAGTCCTAATTCTTCTAGAGCCAAGTAGGGGATATACTATTTACTATAATGGTTTCAGGACTGGTCTAGGAGAAGTTTTAATTCATGGTGATTAGGTTTTCTCATATGGATTACTCTACCTGATACCTCAGGAGATGAATAACTATACACATGACATTGATCTATATGAAATGGTTACTTCCATATGATATAGGAGGTCCAAATTATTGGTTGAGTGGTTTCTTGTATACATAGATAAAAAAATACTCAAATAAATCTACACATAACAAGACATGAGTCTTATGTATAATTTGTTGGTAGATTACCTGAAATCCTAACAATTTGTGCTTTATTATAATCTTGTGGGGGGTAATTCAGTTTTTGATACCTTATGCTAGATTACCCAGGCATATTCTATCCTGAAGTTCATGAGGGAGTGGTAGCATGAGGCCTTGTTTTTTGAGATGCACATGGAGATTCAGGAATGACATAAACAACATTTTGTAGAATCTTTTTAAGTGACATACTCCCCCAGATTGAGTTAGGATGATACAACTATTTTATTATCAGTGCCTCGTCTTGAGGGAATGTGTCATAGGTGGGAACCCACCATCGGGTTGGGTTGTAGATAATAATGATATCTTTCCGTTCTTTGTGAATTTTTTGATCCCTCATGATACATGGGATGTGTTGATGCATGAATAATGTGGATTTTTTGGGTAGTTCACCAAGGGCTTAAAAATATGTAAGATGACATACACCATCAGTATTGGTGGATGGGTATGAAGTGGAATATTTCTTGTTTTATTATAATATGTTACACTTGTCAATAGGTGAAGGCTGAGAAGCAGCGAGCTACAAGGCTTCAACATCTACTATCAATTCTTGAGTGGAAAGGAATTAAATTCACCATGTATTTATTTATGGTATTTTCAAGATCCATTCAAGGAAGTGAATCATTATGGGTGATCATAGATAGTTTGAACATTGGCGCACACATCCAACTGATATGAGAAAACTTTTTAGTTGATGATTTTTGATGGATTTATATTTAGAATATTATGCGCCTTTTATTGTCTTCCTAATTATATCATATCTGTGGAAGATGATAGCATTACCTCAGGGTCCTAGAAATTGCTACAGAAGGCCTCGGGTTCACTAGTGCTCTTGAGTACAACATATCACCACCAGACCGATAGGCAGTCCGGGTGGACAATACATGTGTTAGAGGAAAAGCTATGGGATTTTTTTCCTTCAATATATAGGTTCGAGAAAAAACACATACCTCATGTGGAGTTTTCCCATAAAAACTGACTTCATTAAACAATTATGATGACTCTATATGAGTCCCTTTTTGGAAGGACATTTAGTTAACCTATGCTCATGTTTGAGGTAGGTGATTCCAAAATACAATGTTCTTTTATCATATAAAAGACTTCATATAATTTCTATTTGATTTAGACATGCATGGATACAACACATTCTAGAAATAAGTCTTATATCAATCATCGCCATCTACCTCCCATATTTGACCTGTGGGATAAGGTCATTTTGTGTGTTTATCCAAGGTTGAGTCATATATGTATTTGGGGACAAGTTATGATATCTCCTTACTACACCAAGCCTTTTTAGGCAATGCATATAGTTGGCCTAGTAGCCTATTAGTGGTAGTTACATTAGATGTATCATTCCTTATATAAAATTGATTTTATATTGATTATTTTTTGGTATCATACTAACTAGAATAATTTGATTGATCATAGGGATATTGAGCTGAAAGAATATGAATATATTGAGGAGCATACAATAAATATCATTGGCCAAATCATGAATGAAATCTAAGGATGATTATTTCTTCTAGTCTGGGTACTATGTTAACATTGTTATGTAGAAGATGTGACCTAGGAGTAAGACACTGATGAACGTTTCTTGTGGTCACAACATTTCAATGATTTTTTATTACCACCCTTGGAAGGGATAATCAAGGGTGAGTTATCCTGAGGAGGATAGTTTGTATCATTTTATCTTATTTGATAAGTGTAAATCCTTTTGTTACTATTAAAGACAACAATATTTATATTTATAATGGGATTTTATGGATAAATAGTGGTTTGGGAGAGTCATAGTTTTTTTGGGGTCTGGAGCACAAAATTATGTGAAGAAAAAATTACTCACATAGTTAGCGCATGATTTTTACTAACCGTGAAACTCAACCATGCGGGATTCCTAATACACAATATGAGCTGCCATGTATTTATAGAATAATGTGGAGAGGGGAAAACATAATTGAAATGATTTTAGACATTCTTGATTATAGAATTCACATAACTAGTGCATGTTTAGCCAAATCATGTGCTTAGCCCATGATAGATTCCTCCTTAATAATTCATCAGTGCACAGTTGGAACATGGTTTATCCAACTATACAACCAAACAACATGACCTAGTAAATGAAGTGATAATGAATTTATAACATGGGAATATGTTCTTAACCCTAGAATTATTCTCACCCCTTATTTTTATCTCCAATATACTCATGAGGTCCATCCCTCTTCTCTCCCAAGGTATTTTCTTATATCACTCATAAATCATCTAAATTATTCATCATTGGATTCATTATAAAGATTGAGGTAACTTATACACTCATCTTTATTTCATTCTTCACTGTTCTTATTATTTTCTATTCTATTAACATGTGATAAAAAATTTCTCATTTTCATGTAAGCTGATGATTTCTATTATATATCTTTTTTTTTTATTCAATGGATTACACTGGATGAGTAGATCGCTAAAAACAAATGATATGGGTGGTCTATGTTCATTATTTAAGAATCACTACTATTTAAATGGTGTGATATTTCTGAAACACACTATAAATTTCTGGAGACACCTCCGAAACTAATTAATATATTAAAATAAATTTTTTACTTATTCACATGAAGTTAGTTACTCATGAATAAACCCATTGATTCTCCCCCTGTATTCCCCCAAAATGGGTATTCCTTCCATCATGAAATTTAAATAAACATACCATAATTTCAGAAGCCGAATTTTAGGGGTGTGTGTTCATATAAAAAATGTTTTAAATAAGAATTTGAATTTATCAAAATGGAAGTACATTTTATTGGCCCCAACATTCCATACCTTAATTGGAATTGTTGAACCAATAATTAAATGTTAATTTTTTTAAGAATTAGATTATAACAAACCTGGTGTTTATTACACATTTGTACATGCTTTATGAAATTAACTTTCAATTAATACAATCCATAAGATCAAGAGGTCTAGTGTCTTTGGGTCTTAAGAACATTATGTTACAACTTAGGACATTATATACATCATCTTTATTGAAAACTTCTTTTACATGACCACAAAATTACTTCACACATAGCATTTCTTGGGATATCCTAAGGACATACATAAGAAAATGATGAGCTATAATGCCCTATAAGGGTGTAAAAATGAATGAAATGATGAATATGTTACTT
The DNA here is from genome assembly GCA_963277665.1 of Viscum album. Lineage (NCBI taxonomy): Eukaryota > Viridiplantae > Streptophyta > Magnoliopsida > Santalales > Viscaceae > Viscum > Viscum album. Next base: position 1,676,997,479 of record OY728132.1, on the reverse strand, counting down.
GTTATGAAATAGGCATATCAATGGAGCATAATAGAATAATGAACACGATAGAATGATATGGAATGATCATAAAAACATGGAAATGTGAAATGAATATAAAACATTGTATCATTAACATAAATGAATCAGGAAAAACACTTCCCCAGCATGATGTATCATGCTACTACACATTACCTAATGAATTTGAGTGATATATATTTTCGAGTGCACTCATCATTTTCATTTCATTCTCATTCTTATGTTTTCCACATATGTAAAAAAACAAGGCCTCATTATTAATCATTATTAATTAAATGATCATGGAGTGTGGAAAAAATACATTTATGTCCTTAATATAATGTTATATGTGTATAAAGGTGAATTCCCTTTATAAAATAATGGGTATGGTATTCACTACATGACGATTTTTTCATGGAAAATCACGGTGAAATTTCGGCAGCATAAAGACGTGACAAAAAAATCAATAAAAAGAGTTGAAGAGAAATAAAGGGTTCTATCATCATATTTACATAAAATCGCATGTAATAGTGTCATAAAAATACATTTTCCAACATAATTATTTGGTAAATATATGGTGTAAAATACTAAATAATATTTATGAAAGAGGATGAATGAAATAACTCTAATGAAATCATGACATGGAAATGAGTGTTCATTAGAGGGATTAATGAGAGAGAATGGTTTATCTAATAATTAAAACATAACAAGGGAAGTATTTTAGAGGTGAGAAAAGATACCCTGTAATTTATAATTGAAAATAAAAGGCTGTAACAATATAGGGGATCTTGTGTAAATATGAGAAACGAAGGAAACCCTTACTTGTATTTGTGATCCCAATGGCATGGGAGGGGCTTCTAGAGAGATTAGGGGAACTAGGGGAGGACTCTAGGGAGTGGATAGAAGGGTGATAAAGATCTTCAAGAAGTTTTAGTGAAGAGGAATGGGTTCTTGGGTGGGATTATATAGGAAATGAGATGGGAATTTTTTAATATTCCATAAACAATGGTTTTGGAATCTATATAATTATATATTCAAAACCACAAGCAATACCATGGTTTTTTCTCATGGGTTTTCCAAACCAGTGTCGATTACATTATTTTATAATTCAAATGGAAGAAAATATTAAAATATTATCGTTTATTATGTGGAGGTGAGTCACATTAATAATGAAATGAATTAAAAATCATGAAATATTTTATGCATTTTCAAGGATTCAATATGGATTCATAAAACAAGTAAAAAAAATATAAAATAAAATTATTTGAATGGGATAAAATATATTGGTCTGAGAATTCCAATTATAGTATTTATTACTTCATTTTGGTATCATTAAGATGTCAAAAAACACAAATTTTATTTATATTGTATTTAATTTTTCCCTAAAATTCGACTATCTCAGAAAATTATGAAAAATTAACCATTGCATAATTTTAACATCATGATTTCAAAAATAATATATATTTTACCGAAATAATTTTCTAATTATGTGAATTTTTTCTTTTAAAACGAATGCTGACATTTATTGAAAACTCATCAGTTTTGACAAATAATTGTTTTCAAACCTTAATAAAAATTAAATTTGAAAAAAATAAAAAATAAATAATCATTTATTTTTAATATATGTGATTTGATAATAATATTTTATGAAAATATTAATTATTTATAAAATTCATTAACTTCTTAAAATAAATTCTTTAAAAATACACATTCTCGTTTATCATATAAAAATATTACTTGAATCAAAATGAATGCCTATTCATTTATAGACAAAGAACTGATATAATCATCATTTATAAGAATTGTTTTTATAATATTATAAATAATAATATTAGATTAATATAATAATGTATATATTTCTAAGAATTTCCATTTTTTCCTGAAGAATGAATTTATCAAATTCATCATTTTTTCTATGAAACATTATTCTCATAAAGGAATTGAATGAATAAGAATTTTATTTATAAAAACTGAATAGAAAATAAGAAACTAATAACTTGTTATATAACCCCTAACAACACCCGCATAAGACATAAGGGTAAGGTGTGTGATTGTGACATACTCTTGTGGAAGCTCAGATAACATTGCTCTGGTGGTAATCTTTATTAACTTGAACATATCACGTTGGCAATTTTTATCATACTTAACATGTTGAAGCTCAAATTGGGATTCATCAAGAGTGTTTCCTAGAGACGCTACCTCCTTATTGAGCTCCGAAAATTGAGAATTTTTCAGCCAAAGTCTATTTGATGTGGCCATCCTCTCCTCTTTCTATTCTGAGATGATTTTTTAAAATAAATTATATTTATTTAATTTGTATGATCAGTTTTTAACAACAATATTATCAATAATAATGAAACATAATATTAATTTAGGCAAAATAATAAAAACAAAAATAGTGCATGTGTTTTCTATACCCATAAGATATTAAAATAAAAGAAAATTTTATTCAAAAAGTATTATGCCATTACAACCCACCCCCCTTCAGAATTTTTTCCCTCAAAATTTCCATTAACCACACTAAAATAGATGATGGTAACTCAGCCTCATCACATCCTTTGGTTCCCACGTTGCTTCTTCAACAATGGGGTTTTTCCACAACACCTTCCTGATGGATATCATCTTATTTCTTATAATTTTTGTCTCTGCAATCTAATAACATCACGAGATTCTCTTTATAGGAGTGGTCATTATCCAATGGTAACACATTTGGATTGAGTACATGTGGTGGGTCATGTATTCACTTCTTGAATAGTGATACATAAAATACATCATGCACATGAGATAAGTTTGGAGGTAGTACTAGAAAATATGACACTGCTCCGATGCGATCAAGGTTATCAAAAATGATGATGTAACTTGGAATAAGCTTTCCCTTTATCCCAAATATCATCTCTCTCTTTCATGAAGAGATATATAGGGAAAACATATCTCTAAAAACACAAGGTCTCATCCTGGTTGCCAACATAGCAATTTTTTAAACTCTAAGAAACTTTGATGTGTAGCTATATAGTCTTAACGTTCTCCACCATTTCATCCACCATTTCTGGGCCTATAATTTTTTTTCTCCCCAGCATCATCCCATAATTCCTTTTTTCTTCCCCTCTTCCCATAATGGTCTTCATAAGGATCAATTTGGATTCTTATGTTGAAACTTTTGTTGTAAGAGAGCTAAACTGGAGGAAGATGTTGATCAATATTCCTTTGAAGTCCTGTTATCATGCCCTCAACATGTCCTCATGTGTTTGGATTGTCGATTCATATTGTCCATCGGTTTTTCTGGTTGATAAGATGTAATGAATGTTAGCATAGAATTCAGAGTGTGATGTAGATTCTTCCAGAATATGGTGGTCAATCTGGGATCCCGATCGGATATAATCGACAGTGGTACAACAAGAATCCTTCCACTTCACTTATGTATATCATTGATATTTGATCTAGTGAAAATTCCAATCAAATTTCAATGAAGTGTTCATTCTTTATAAGATGATACACAATAAACTAGATATTGTTGTTTCCTTTGGATGTCTTAAGATGTCTGGTGACAATGTCCATGGTGATGTTTTCCCATTTACATATTGTTATGGTAATTGGTGCATCATCCCATTATACTTATGCCTCTCATTATTCACTTGATGACATAGTAGGAACATTGATGTTTGTTCAATAATATCCTTCTCCATGTTATATCACTAATAATTCTCTCGGATATCTTGATACATCTCTGTGTTTCCTAGGTGAATCGATAAATTCGATCTATGTACGCCATTCAATTTTTTTTTGTGCACTTCAGGTTTGATGGAACACATTTCCACGACCCAAATATCAAAATTCCTTCTTCATTGACAATGAAATCAAATATTTCCTCTTTTCTGATAGTTTTTAGGTTATTATAAATTACCACATCATCACATTGAGTATCCTTTAAACACTCTAGAAGATATGGTTGAGAAATCATTTGAGAAAGGATTGATGACGTTCCTTCTTTTATAATTCCCATTTATATAATCATCAAGTCTAATAAGAATATATCCTTCTCAATTATTATCAATGAAATATATGTTGAATCCTTTCTACATGGATGTATTCCACATTATTATCTTTCCCCAAATGGTAGTGACTTGAGAATTCATAGTCTTTGATCAAATCTAACCACATTAATTAGAGCATATTCAACACATTATGTGTTAATATATACATGAGTATTTTGTGATATGTATGTATTTCAAACATTTACCCCAAGAAGTAATTCCACCAAATTTTCAAATTGAATATCACTTTAGCCAATTCTAGATCATGCGTTGGATTGTTCTGTTCATGATCATTCAATTACCTTGATTCATAGGAAATGGATTTTTCATTTTTCATCAACACATAGCCCATTCCATTCTTCGTAGCATCACTTAATACCATGAATAGTTCTCAACCTGTGTGTATTTTGATCATGGTAATAGTGATAAGTCTCCTCTTAAACTCTATAAAGCTTTATTCACATTAATCAATATATGAAATCATGACACCCTTCCGAGTTAGCTTTGTATGATTGATAAAAAATTGTGAGATGCTTTCACAAAATTATGATAATATCCAACAACCCAAGGAAGCGACGAATATCCATAATAGATTTTGACATCATCTTTCTATATATTACATTTTTATTGGCGGTATCTATAGATATCTCATTTATTGTGATGATATGACCCGATAATGATACTTCCTTCAACCAGTACTCACAGTTGTTGTACTTTGAATAGAGGTTCTCCATCTGTAAGGTCCCTAGTATAGTGAATATATTATCGCCAAGATCCTCCTTGGTTTTTGAGTATATTTTATTATTATCTACAAAAAATACCACAAATTCGTTTTGGTAATCTATAATGACTATATTCATCAAGTACATAATAATTATTGGATCATTAGTTTTTCAGAAATGAATTACTATAAATTCATAGTGCCGGTACTTTGTATGAAAAGAATCCATGGGGATATCTTCCTTCATCACCCATACAGGGTAATATCATGACTATTTATCAAATTTGGATATGTATTTTTCACAATATAGATGATTGAAAAAGTCATAAATTCATCTAAAGGGATAATTTTTATTTATCATGACTTTTTTGAGCTCATTATAATCAATGAAAATGTGCAATGAACCACTATTCTTATTGGTGAAGAGAACCAGTGCACCACATGGTGAAGCACTTGGGCATATAAACCTTGTATCTAGACTCTCTTATAGTCGTTTAATTATCACTTCAAGCTCCACACCAGCCATTCTATAAGTAGTATTGGATATTTTCAATTCCTTAGGTAAATGATCAATAAAAAATTCAAAATCACTTTTAGGAGTAGACCAGTAAATTTCTCAGGAAACACATCAATAAATTTCTTCACAATAGGAATGTATTCAAGGTTGGTTCCTTCCTTAGAATTGGTCATTTGAGAAAGATATGTGTTTTCATGTGGAGGTAATATATATGCATGAGATGATGATGCTGATGGAGATTAATAATCTTCCTTGCACATTTATAGACTAGAAGGTTGATTCTCTCTATGGAGATTGATTTACCTCTCACGACATTTTAAGTTGTATCTATATAGGGAAATATAATCCATGGAAACAATTGCAAAAAATTAGACCAAAGGGGCTACAGAGAGGTTCACTAAGAAGTTAAATACACCAATTTTGATAGGGTAGGGTTAAAATTCATGGGAGGCAACAATTTCCCCATTTGATGTTCTCACTAACATCTCTATTTATATTCCATGTGGTGTTGTTTTGAATATTTTACTTAATTTTTGATATATAAAAGAATGAGTATAACTAGAATCAAAGTGTACATTTTCTATTTTTTGTTGAATAACATGGTTACCTATCACCAATTTATTGTTGGGATTCACTCCAGTTGTAGTGATGGAAAAAATCATGCCCTTGAAGCCGTAGAAGTTATTGGGTTCTTTCAATTACCCTTGGCTTTGGGAACTAATTTTCAAGGTACCAAGGTCCCTTGCTATGTTAGAAATGAACAATGTGTTTATAGTTGACCCGAGTATTCCTCTCCACTATCACATCAGCGTGTTTTTCTATTTAGCAATCTTTGGTTAGGTACCCTTCTCTTACACACATAAAGCATTTCAGATCCCCCTTTTCTCAAATTTTAGGGTGATTCTTTTTTCACCTTTGGAAAGTATGGTAATTTAATTTATTATCACCGTTGGATTTATCCATTAGACCACCAGAATTAAAATTTACTTTCCTCTTCGTATCCCCATGATATTCCTGAAATTATCTAATCTCCATTTCTACAATGAGGACACATCATAAAATATCCTTATAGATATCAAAGTCACGTATTTCTAGGGATTTCTGTAGGCTAGGTTAATCCCACCAAAGAAGCAGACAACCTTGCATTCGGGGGTAATGATAAAGATGGAGGTGTATAGTTAAATCCTTCTGATGTTTTCATATTATTCATTGATGGATTCATCGTCTTTTTACATGAATGCAAGGTAGTCCCTTTCCTTCTTTAGTCAGAGGGTACATGGAAAATATATATTGAAAAACATTTTCCAGAAATCCCTCCGTTCCGACACCTTGATCTATTTCTCTAGATTTTTATTTTTATAAATATCCCCCAGTGACCAGTTTCACACTCCATAAAATAAGAATCCAGAAGAACCATTATTTGTTCAGAACATTGAAGGATATAAAATATCTTCTCAATGGTGTTGACCCATTTTTTCAGCAATTGAATGATCGGGTGATCCATTGAATATAGGAGGCCTTTGATTTAAAACGCCCTGGATTTTTACTTGTTCATTAATGTAAGGGTGTGGATGTTCCTCTTGAACCATGATTCTAATCAAAAGTAGTGTCATATGAGAGAGTATCATGACAACATTTTTGATTCATGCTCCCACGAGATTGGTCATCTCATTATAATAGTCATCACATTGATTTTTTGCATTGGTTGTTAGCCGAAGTCCTCTTTTTACAGGACATTTTCTAGAATAAAATGAAAATTAGGGGCAACCATTTTAAACTATTAAACACATTAAGGGGAATCGAATGAAAAAAATGGATAACTTATTAATTACATTTATTTCTAATTATTATGAATTTCTAAGCTTCATTATTTGTTATCCATGATCTACTTGTTAACGTGTATTATTATGGGATTTTTTTTTGTTCCATTAAAAATAGTTCATACTATGATTATGATCATACTGAAGAATATCACCTGGGAGTTTCAAACCAAGATTTCAACAAAAATATTTGTCGTGCCCCAATTCCCATTCGAATCTAGGTCAAAGTGATGTTTTTGGGTTTTACCCCTAGATACATATTTACCATAGGAACCTCTATATGTTTGTATCAAGAAACGGGATATATTTTATTGATAAAACACTTACTCTAAAATAAACACAATTTATGGATTATTTTATTATACATATTCTTATCCTAAAGGTTTTCTCTATAGTTTTATATCCCCAATCGCAAAAACAACAAAACCTATCCTATGATACCATCTATAACAACCCTGGACATAAAGGAATCATGTAAACACCTATCACAACAAGATTAAAAAAATTCCTATAAAGGAATCAGGTAAAACCTTATCCCAACATAAAGTATCATTATACTAAACAGTAGATAATGCATTGGAGTGCTATATAATAATGGCTGCACACGTCAATTTAATTTCATTCTCATGCTTAAGTGTGCCGCATTTATCAAAAAGCATGGATTCATTCTTAATTACAATTACATCATTGATCAAGGAGTCTGGAATAATACATTTATTTTTTTAATAAAAATATATATATGAATAACAGTGAATTTCCTTGATATATGAATGGGTATGGTATTCACTACATGAAGAATTATGCATGGAAAATCACAAGGAAATTCTGGCACCATAGCATCGTGACATAAAATTTAATAAAAACAGTTGTTGAGGGAGAAAAGGGTCTCTCATAATATATACATGAACTGAAAAATGATAGGGTAATATACACACTTGTTCCAATATAATGAATTTGTAAATAAAAGGAAGAACATAATAAAGACACATGAATATAGAGGATGAATTAAATAACTCTTACGAAATTTCGGCACGGTAAAGGGTGTACATGAGAGGATTAATGAGAGAGAAAGGGGTATATCATCATCAAAACATAACAAGGAATATATGGGGTATGTGAGAAAACATATCACGTGATTATTAATTGAAAATAAAATGGTGTAAAAATATATTGAAACTTGGATAAAATGAGAAAGGAATAAAACCCTAACATGGATGTGTGTTCTCAAAATCTTGGGAGAGGCTTCTTGGGAGATTGGGAGTGCCTTAGGAGGACTCCAGAGAGTGGAAAAAAGTGTGAGTATAAGATTTAACGAGTTTTAGTGACGATTAATTGGCCCTTGGGTGGGATCATAAAGGAAATGAGAGGTGAAATATTAAATATTTTACAAACATTGGTTTCAGAATCTATATAAATAAATATTCAAAACCACAAACCTTCCCATGGGTTTTGACTATGGTTTTTTCAAAATATGAGTTGAAAAAGTTATTTTATACGGCCAATGGAATAAAATATTAAAATATTATCCATTCTTATGTGGTGGTGAGTCAAATTATTAAACAAGAAAATTTGAAATCAAAAAATAAACTAAACACATTAGAGGATTCACTAAGGCTTTATAAAATAATTAAAACAAATATAAAATCACATTATTTTAATGGTAAAATACATATTCGTCCAAAAATACATATTATATTATTTATTAGAACATTTTGGTGCAATTATTATTTCATAAAACACATATTTTATTTATATGGTATATATTTTTACCCATAAATTCAGATTCCCTATAAATGTATGAAAAATTCACCGTTGGATAATTTCAATAACCTAATTCAAAAAATATTGTTTATTTTAACAAAATTATTTAACAAATATTTGAATTTTCAAATTTAAAATGAAAACTAATATTTTTTTAAAATTCATGGGTTTGAAAAAAACAATTTTCAAACAATAATAAAAATTATATTTGACTTAAAATAAATTATATAATAATTTATTATTAATATAATTCAACTGAAAATAATATTTAACTAAAATATTACTTATTGCTAAAATTCAAAAATTCCATAAAATAAATAATTTAAAAATACACTTTTTATTTTATTGTATAAAAATAAAACCTTTATCAAACTAATTACATAATCATTTATGAATAGAGAACTTATATAATCATCATTTATAAGAATTGTTTTTTTGAAATTATTAATAAAAACCATTGATTTATATAATGATGTATATATTTCTCAAAAGATTCATTTTATGCAGAAAATCTATTTATCGAAGTCATCATTTTTTGTAAGAAATTCTATTGTCATAAAGGATTTGATGGAATTAGACTTTTTTTATAAAAAGGAATTACACAATAAGTAACTAAAAACTTGTTACATAACCCATTATAAAACCTTCATAATACCTAGGGGTAAGGTGTGTGATATTGAAAGACTATTGGGGTGACTTAGATAAATCACTTGGGTGGTAATCCCTATTAATATAAACATCTCTAATAATTGAATTTTTTCATGCTTAACGTGTTGAAGCTAAGATTTGGAATGGTTATGAGAGACACTTAGTGATTCAACCTCATTTTTGAGCTATGAAAAATGATATTTGTATGACCTGAGTCTACTGGATGAGTCCATCATTTCATTGTCTATGTTGAAAGGATCTTTTTTAAAAAAATATTATACTTATATCAGTTGTGTAATAATTGATCAATGAATATATTTTCAACATTAATGATAATTAAAGAACAATTAAACCAAATGATAATAATAATATGAGTGCATGTATTTTCTGTATACATAAGACATTATTAAAAAGGGATTTTTATTAATAAAAGATCGGGTAATTACATAGATTAATTTTTATTTGTTAATAGTATCATTTTTCTAATGAGATAATACCATTAACTTCTTCCAAGGGTGATACATGGGTGTCTCAAATTAGGGACCACTTAGATGGTCTAATCATTATTTATAGTTTATTTTGATATATAAATATAAATGTACCTTGAGAGATAATAGATATGCCTTAGATTGGAACACCATGTGTCTTCCATTACCACGAGACAAGTGATACCAATTATATAGGGGAGACCATTTAGATGAGATCAGTGGATCAATGGTTGAACCGTTCCATGATATAGGATAGGTCCCTTACTTGTAATACTTGTAATGGACATATAGGTTTTTTCTTGTTTTATAAACACAATGTCGGGAGTGAATCTTGGGAACTCATTCATGGGTCACCTTCGACGAACTTACATGACATTTATGATGTAAAGATCCCCCAAAGGGATGTTTGGGATCACATCCAGGAAACCATGTATGGGATAAGGGTGTATCTTCTTCAATTCAAAGTTTGGTATTTTAATTACATAATATTAATGTATAACCAGATTTCTTCATATGTGCATTCCACGAAAAATCTCATATATAGAGATGTCCCACTATTAATTCTTCATTTACACTAATCCTTTAAACATATTATTTATATGTGAAGGATACCTCAGTTCATATACGTCTGGCTCAGGTTGATGTAGTTAGATTCGGATGATCATCCCATAGGGAACCCAATCAATTGTTAATATTTATAATTTTTCTTTCAGTATTGAATTTATTTATTATTGGCACACTTCTCATTTTATATTCATGAAATATATTCCTCTAGAAACATTTGGTGGTGGTATAATTTTTATATCTCACACCCTAATTGTTCTAACAATGGTACCGAATAAGTCTTCATGATTACATGTATAAATAATGGTATGTTTTCTACTTTTGATACTAATTTTCGAGTACAAGGATGGATTTTGGGAGAAGGGGGTCTAGCCAATGCTCGTTAATCTATTAGTTATATTTATTTTCCTTTTTTTATGTTTTTATATAATGGGGTATATTAATTTTACAATTTTATCCCCTTAAACAATTTTTAATACAACTTATCATGGACATCATCATCATTTTTTTATTTATTATATGTTATTTCACGTCCACCTATTGTTTTTATATCATGATTTTTTTACTTTTTATTAACCCTATCATATAATAATTTGTTGTGATCTGATTATTGACGGAATAATATTATTAGAGACACACCCTTGTCCGTTTCAATATGTTTAAATCCTTTTTTACAAGGAGGCATGTTTGAGGTACCGTGGATGACTATCTCAGGGAACCATTCATTTGCTCTTAGGTTAGGACTTGACAATAGTATAGGATATTTTTCAAAAAATTTAAATAGATAAATAAAACATAACTAAATAGTAAGGAAAATATATTATAAGAGAGTAATATCATTTAAGTTTTTCTGTGTTTCATGTTCCATGATCAATTAAGAGATGACTAGAAAGAATGATATTCTTTTATTAGAATGTATATAAATATTTCAATGAGTTCACATCAAAATTAATTTATGATATTAATATTTTTGAGGAAAAATAAATTATTTATACTACAAATACAATCCTCTTCCTTTTTGTGAGAACACATCATCATATATATCAACATCTGACACCAATAAATAAACAATAATCTATTCATCTAGTTAGTTCATTTTTTCATGCAGGATTCCTATGATATAAAATTTCTAAAATTATTTGTTACAGTTTATTAATTAAACAAGTAGATATATAGAGATGTAAAAACAAAAAGTAAAATTTTGTAATTAATGATTCCTAGTGAACATTTATTAATAATAATTCATAAATCCTCATAATTGAAAACACTCAGATATGTTTTTTATATCCTAAACTAGTTTTTGGATTAAAAAAACACTAGTTACAAATAAGAAGAAAATAATAAATCCAAATGGAAGTATTAATATCAATATTATAAGACCCTAATTTTAATATAACATTAATTACATTCACTAATACCTCCTATATGTAGAATAATTCAATTTATAGTAGATGAATCTAATGGATGGAATAAGGTCTTGGATGATGGTTGTAGATCTGTCTTGGTTGTGGCGGATCTATGATTGTTATAGTTGATATGGATTTCTGGTAAAGGGATAAATATTATAGAATCATATTTTTTTCTTGTGTTATCAGTATTCAAATGATTATAATAGACATCATCTTGTGGTAGTATCATGATTCTAGTTTTATAAGAACTCTTATGACGGTTTCACAACTCATCAATATTTATAATGATTTATCTTATGGTATCATATCTCTTCTAATAGTATAAATCTTCCTAAGTTAGTTGGAAATTATTGTATAATAATAAAACATGTTTTAGTTATATAAAAAATAAACTCATGGGGATATATTTTTCATAGTGAAATTTTTTGAAAGAGTCAGAATTATGGAGTTCTATCATTAAATCATTTATAAAGTTATAAATAAAGTTATGATGACTTATTAACATTTATAGAAGGAATTTTTCGATTCACACAAAAATATACCCCTTTTGTATTATCAAAAATATTTATTTAGAAGGAATTTACAGTTATTTCTTCAAAATAATTTTCATAAGAAAATTATATCATCAAAAATAAGAATTAATTTTTTATAGAATTTAAATACTACTTAGTGACACAAAAAGTTTCCGAGAAATCGTAAAAAAATACATTTCTCATATTATCCTTAGTTTGATATTAACAAAATCACATAAATTAAAATAAATTTGGATAAATTTCTTTTTGAGTATATAAAAATAGTAAATAATTCCAAATTTCAATAATGGGAAAATTCAAAATATTATTTCATTATAATAGTGAAAATATCATCCCAATCATATTTTAATCAGTGTTTAAGTCATGCTAATCTAGAAATAAGGAAGTATCAATGTGATATTTTTCGTTTCCATTATCTAGAGGAGGAGGATGGAAATTTTTAGAGGAATTATAATGATCAATGGTGAAATTTTTGTATGTTACTAGTCTAAGATGTAACACTTTAATTGGTGTATGAAAATATAGAATTAAATCAATAGAATAATTCTGAATTATAATCGTTAATAGTATCTAAGAATGAGTTAGTTAAATGAAAAATGTATAGATAAATCAATGATATCTATTTTTTGTAGAGATATGGATCCATCATTTCAGAAACATTCAATGACCACACTTTCACTATGTTTTATCACATGAATAGAGTTATTTATTTCCCCAATAAATATAATCAACCCAGGGTAGATCAACATCAATCGATTAGCTTTATCCTTGAAGGCCCCAGTGATAAGAGGAATTCAATGATTCTCTAAAAACCCATAAATTTATAATTGAGTTAATTTTTGTTATAACAATTATAATAATTATACTTTTTTGATCTATTAATTATTGGTATCCTCATTATGACACACCCTAATAGGATTATAAATATGATTATTATTATAATTGATCTACCAAATATCTTCCAGATGATAATTCCTTGAATCAACTAATGTAAATTATATCTCATATTGTTCAATGAATTTTTACTAACTTAGAATTAAAACATTTATGAAAAGATGGAGAAGAAGATATAGAAGAAGTGGAACTAGTAGTATTACAATGCTATTCATGCTTCCAAATAATGGTGACAAATATATTACCCTGATAAATCCCCAAACATTCTAAATAAGATTTAATACCACCAATATTCTCAATATGGTTTTTATTATCATCCTCAAAAATCTAATTTAATGGAAATAATTTGGGCTAATAGTGTTCCACCACTAAGGATTCAATCAGATATGTGTCTGGATCTTTAACAATGTTATCCTAGGAAGAGAAATTCTTATAAATCCATTCAATAAAAGTATTAATATCAACCTTAAAATCATCATGATGTGTTTAGGTCAAAAAGGTAGGGTCATGTTGGGTAAGAGTCAAAGACCTCTCCTATATATGTGAATATATATTATTTCCCGACAGAGATCCCCGACAATAAATATTATGACTTACTTCCCCATAATGAATTGACAATGAAAACACATCCTCATATATAAAATGAATAACTTTATGAAATGGATAGAGAATATCTACCAAATATACTATTTCCTAAAAAACTATATATTTGGATCCCAATAAATATCAGATATGGGTGGTCCCCTAGGTAAATGTGAAAATCCTATATCATAACCTTCTCTTTCTCAATATAAAGCATAATAATTATGGATAAGAATTGTGAACCATAGTGACATCCCACCACTAGTCATATAATGATATATATCTAATCTAACTGGGATTCCAGGATCATGAAATGTAGAATAATACAAGGTGTTACTATCTTAATCGCCAGTTATAGTCCTTCTAAACTCATAGATACATATAAATGGATATGCATTATCTTCCATGTATTATCTGTTAACATTATATAGATAATAATATAAATTAATAATCACACACTCAAGTATTTCTGAATCTAATACATCAAAATGATCATAATTGGAATCCATTATGTCTGGAAGCTCATAATCATTAAATAGTAATTTTTTGAAGGTTATGAAATGGGAGAATCATGAGGCCCATAAGAGAAACTACGAGTTCCCTCTCTATTTAGGATAAATGATAGATTAATAATCACTTGAACTGACTAATATACTTAAATTATAGAACTTCACTTAACCAATTATTCATACAATGAATATTCCAAAACATCATCTAGTTAAAAAATCGCATTGTGTAACACCCCTAAATTCTAAAAATAAAAAAAATTATTTGTTAATATATATTATACACAACACAAAGAATAAAATAAGTTATAACACCTAGATACAATGTGAAATATTTATAAATAGATAATTTTAATATCATAAATATCTTGATTTACATGAAACACTAAGACAATATTGTGTTCCACAAAACACTGAGTTTATCTTTCCATACAAACACCACCACGTTTAAACCAAACACGAAATATTTTTAAAATATTACCCATTAATGAGATAGTTATAATATATCCATTAGATTGGATGTTATGAATAATTATAACTACATTATGAAAATTATGGTGATATTTTTATTATAAATAATATATGAATCTTTTAAAATAAAATGAAATGTATTTTAAAAAATTGTATTTTTCTAAAAGAATGATTTATCGTACTTTTCACATAAAACTAAGAATTAGTTTTTTCCAAATATTGAAAATTTATTTGAAAAAATAAATTTAATTTTTTAAATCATAATATTAAAACATTATTAGGGTGAATTTTTTCATTTTTAAAAAATGTTTTATTTTTAAGGAATAGTGAAAAATACTGAATTTTAATTGAAAAATAAATTTTTCATTTTAATAATTTATACTATTAAGTCATATTTCATACAATATTAAATTAAAATTAGTTATATTAAATATAATTTAATCCTTTTTAGTTTATTAGAAAAATTAACATTTTAATTTTGATACAAAAACATTGTAATCTTTTGAGCATTTTATATTAATAGACATATTTATTATTAGGTCTATGGTATTAATTTAAATTAAACATTTTTCAATTCAATATTTGAATTTTAAAAAATGGACTCAATGTTTTTAATCAGAATGTGTTATAATTACTAATAATTCAAAAATAACATTTAACAAAAATGATTAGTGGAAATGGTAAATATTAATTACTACGTTTAAGGTAGAAATCGATTTATTATGGGGTTCATAATTAATCAATTAAGGTTAAAATGACATAAAACATGTCTAAAATGTATTTTATAACCATATTTTGACCTTAATTATTACAATTTTGTTAACTTCCCTTTTTTGAGTCTTATTCATGAAATAGATGTCTGTATGACTATATCTTTTAATAAAAATACAATTGTGCCACTAAATTCACTTATAAAAGGACACATCTATCCTCCCATATTCACACATTAAATTTTCGTTAGGTTTTTATTGACCAAATAAAATAACAACCTAAATTTTGTTATCTCATCTTAGGGGAATTTTTTTTGGAATTTCAACCTATGAAGTCTTTGAGTGAAAAAATACAAGGGATACCCGATGTAGAGGTAGGGTTCTTCGATGAGCATTTTAATTGTATTTTTACTCTAATTCTCCAAAATTATTTTGAAAAAATGTTTATGTAATAAAATTATAATATTTAATATACATAGTTATTTTTATTTTTATTTAATATCCTATAACCACCCCCACTTTCATTGAATGGGTTATGCAATCATAATTTACGTTAACGGTGGACTACAGCCTCGTGAAACAAGGACATTCATTTTTACATTACCACTTCTCCAGTTTGGGAATTTTTTTTGGATATAAATTTCAATTATTAATATAATTATTCTTATGAATCCATAATATAAAATTTAAATTTTTTAATTTCAATTCTGTTGGGGATGCAATAGTGTCACTCATCTATACAGAGGACTGACTATTCTCAAAGAGATATTATTAGACATTCACTAAAGCCTTACCTGTAATACAATAAGGACAATTTTAATGATTACATGTGATATAAATGACATATCTATGATTATAATTTTATATTAATCATTCAGAAAATATAATATATATCATTTTCTTTTATACATTTTCACTCAATGACTGATGATAATGTCATTTGTGTCCTTGTGGAATACCACCTACATGAAATTATGTGTATATATTTTCATCACAACCCCACATGCATGATTTATATAAGTATATTTAAATAAATAATATGGAATATAAGATATTATGATAATTATTAAATGATAATATATTTCTAACTTTATTTCCATAACAATCATTGTAAAATGTAAATGATACTGACGTGCACATAGGACATATTGTATCCATTATTGTAACGTATATATTTTCTAAAAAAACATTCATTAGTCATCTAAAAAATATTATTAATTTAAAATTATGATAATTAAAACATTGTTATCATTCTAAAAATTATAAAAATATAAAATATACAAATTAACCGAAGGATTCCAATCAGTGCCTGAATCAGACAACAAGAAAATAAACACAAAAATCAATAAAAAAATGATTGATAATAAATTAAAGGTTGAAAAGATGTATTAAACGGATCATATATTAAATTATAAATATTAATATTGTTATATTATATGTTTATAACATATTCAAAATAACTATATGTAATTTTAATGAAAATTCAATAATAAATAAGAGTATAGTAATGGATTTCATCTAAATTCCATTATATTGAGGCACATTGTAATGTTAGGAACCTAATTTTTTGTATGGTGTCTATAATATCCCATGAAAATGAAATATCTTAATAATTAATTATTATTAGTATTTTATGTTTTAATATTAATTACTTCATCTAAGGTTTTTCAAAATTAATGTTACCAAGTGGTAATGAATTTCATTTGTCAATTTATTTTCATCGAGTTGTATAACATTTACATTCTTGTTGATTTTATAAGAATAGGTTTATAATAAATTTGGATTGTATTGTGTTTTACTTCTATTTTTTTATGATTTACATTTGACACACATTATTGACTCATTTATTAGTTGTCATTTCAATAGTATGATATTTACAATATTTTTTTTCACAATATCATTTTAATCATAATTATTTATATAGGAATTTTAATTGAATAAAATTATTTGACTATTGTTTAATAAATCCAATAATTTTATTTTATTGTAGTTATTCCCTATATTCTAATTTAATAGTAATATTTATTCAACACTTATTAATATAAAATTGATGAGAATATGTTTTCAAGAAAATTATATATTATTTATCAATTCAATGAGAACACCTTTTTAAAAAACCATGTTTTCTAAAAACATTTTCATAAATGTTTTTAAACTCATGAAAATTATTTAATAAATATGTATTTACACATTTTTAAATTTTACAATTGTTTTGAAAGAAATATTCCATTATTTTAACAATGATCTATTCTAACATTTTTTTATTGATAAGGGAATTCTCTTTTTTACATGTACAACAGGTATAGATATCATAGTGTACTAATAATAATTTATTTGAATATTCCATTGAACATTTATAGGTATTTTTTAAGTAAAATCGATTCCATAATATTTTGGATACATTATTTTTTATGAAAATTTATTCCAAAGAACATTATTTTTTATTTGTTTAATGATTAAGAAAGTTGTTTTAATGAAAATGATATTTTCCTCAAGAATGATTTTATATAAATTTTATAGTCTTTAAATTCATTAATAATAATAACCATTATTTTAAATCTACTATAATGGGTATATATTATATTTATATGATCCCAATTATTCTTATGTGTGGTTCATAACTATTTTGATCATGAATTTTATTTGCATTCACTTCCTTCACTCATTTTTGTAGTCAATAACATTCCCATGAAATAATCACTATATTGTGATAATTGGAAATTAAATTTTTCACCAAATTTATATATTATTTATCATTTATATTGCAATTTTTTAAACCATATATTATTTCTACAATCAATGTTCTACATTGAAATACATTTCTTTTTCTAAAGAAATTGATAAATATTTACTCTCTACTCAATAAATATATCTCATTATAATGAAAGTTGTTTATTAATTAAATATATTATATTATATATTAAGAATTATTTGGATATTCTGGACATGTTTGGTTTCTGTTTATATTTATCACCTCGATGCGTCCATATTATCATGGTGTGAATCATTTTAATCGATTTAGTTAAATGTGTTTCTACCAAGAAGTATTATATTGTCATAAGGATAGTTATTCATGTTAGAGGTATCATGTAACTGGAAATATTGATATATAATAATTAATAATTTCCTCAATTTATAATTTATTAAATATCATCTATGTTATTTTTCATTTATAATTTATATAAAGGAATCTAAATAAATGTTTACTAATTAAAAAACATCTATTTTATGTTATATACATATTTATATTAATTATTATTTATCTAATTAGGATATCCATGTTGTGGGTTAAATGATATATGATTTCTATTATTGACCGTATATATTTATTTTGAAGTAAAATTATTTGAATGGAATAATTTTTTGGTTATTTAACTTTTAACAATATTTACACATATTGTTTCAGGATAGATGTCATTATACATAACCATTAATGATCATTTGAGATCACCCCTTTTCTATTTCCTTTCCCAAGAATCCATAAAGTCATCTACACCATAAATGAATGAATTTTTAGGATGGAATAAAGATATTAATGAAAAAATATATTTTTTAATATTTATTTTCAAATATAGTGAAAGACACTATTATGCATATAGTTTTCTATGATAAAAATACTATTTGATCTTTTGGGATGAGATTACCTCTACCATATTACAATATAATAATGAAAAAATTGTCTCTTGTATATTGGAGTTGAGGTCACAAATGTTGGTATCATAGGATGCTAATTATAAACCTTTTAAACCAAATTTAGAAAAAAATAGTCCAGGCATTAAAACCCTATGATATAATATTAACCTATGTATAATATAACATCCTAATTATTTTATATGGAAGATATTATGTGTTTCTCCCTGGAAATAAATATGTGTTTAGATAATATAAATGGACATGGATCTAGAATATATGTATTTATATAAGATATCTCCAAAAAAAGGAACATTAGGCTTGACCCGTTCATCAGATTGTGCATGAGAGTGGGGCTTGTTGTTTATCTAGATTTTCACTATTGTGTGATATGATTTGGATGATTGAATTATTTTTAAAACATCAAAAAGGATTACTATACAATATCTCAATGAATAAATGGGGATAATACTAAGGTTTCTTTTGATGAAAATAAATTTTCATGATTTAGGCATCCTATAAATGATTACAAGGATGTCCCACTATGATGGTGGTTTCTAAAACTATATATATTGTTTTAGTAAATGGATAGAACCCTATAATATCAGAATGAAAATGAACATGGATGAAAATGTTCTTAACATGAGAATCCAAATTGGATTATGATTTTAGTTAGTGATATAATGATTATTCCAAATCATTTTTCCGGAAATACGATTAAAAACATATATCATAACCAACTCCAGGATTCACCAAATAAAAAAAGTATTGGGGTTTCTAAAAGACTAGGTGATTGAGATCATGGGGAAATAAGGATCAATTTACATCATGGATAAAATGTATAAGTTTACACATGGAAAAGTATCTCTGTGAAAATGGAAAATAATTTATGTGTAGAAAGAATGGAATAAATAGAGTAATTTCAATGGAAAATAAATAGTTCAATGAAAGGAAAGAAATATCATACTAGGGGTCAATTTATAGTTTTTATCTAAAATGAAGATAACTTTGGAATAACTAAGATAATTCCTTCTTATAGAGCATAACCCATAGGCTAGGGAAGGACCAATGTTTAAATATGATGGATGAATTACTTATCTATTATTATTATATAATTAAATAGTGTAATTATTTTTAATAATTGTATTTTTATTAAACACTTCTTCAAAAATCTATGGGTTGTGAAAAAATTTAGAAGAATATATTTATTCACTAACTTATGAGTGATGGATACCATCATGAGCTAATTATTCTATTATTTTTCATATGTATAGTTTCTTTAACAACCAATTTTGGATTTTATATGATTGGAGTCTACCACAACTAAGGAATTTTTAGGAGAAATTTTTTCTGGAAAAACCTATTGGTTTTCACTATGAGGCATAATTACTTTAAATTTTATATACATAAGTTTTAATTTATTTATAATCTTTAGGGTTGATATGATTACTAATGAAACTATTGTAATAGTAAAATAATATTTTTATACTTTGAGAAAAAATTAATTGTTGTTGAAATCATATTAAAAAAATTATTTAATGATTATGTTTTTTTCCTGGATTTCCATTAACAGAATTTGGAACGTTATAGGATTTATATTAATCCAGTTTTTAAAGCGGAAAAAATTGTTGGAGTTGGTGGTCTAGAACCAACTACTTTTTACATTATTCATTAATAAAATCATTATCACATCTTGATTGTTCTTCTACGTGACAATGTATGTGATAATGTCCTAATGATAGTTGTTACATTAATGGGTCATAGAAGAACCCTTCTATGATGAGAACCTAGAAGTGCCATAACACTGTTCTTGAATATATGTTCTATGGCCGGATGATATTATTTAAGATACATAAATAATACAGGTCATTATGGGTGAGGACTCATAAAACATTATGGCACCTTCTCATATTGTGCGCCCTTGGTAATATCCAGGAGGATATTATGAGAACGAGACCCACCAGTAGGAAATCCACATTTCATAGTGTCATTGGATGTTCCTATCTTCGGATGTGTGTATTAGTCCTTATACTTTAAGATTATTATTATTGGATATTACAACTCGTGCACTTAGATGTATTGACGAAAACTGTGATGACACAATATTCACAGTGAGGTAGGACACGTTGCGTACATCACGAGTAATACTGCATTAATAGATAATGTGAAAAAGGATTTGTCCCTTCGGTTCTATAACAGAAGTAGATATCTCAGGCCCTTTGATGGAATTGATATAGCCTAAATAAATCCATGGCCATGGTAAGGTATGGAATGTTCAATTCCGAGAAGTCATTGAAAGATTAATCGAGCACATGGGTTGATGGCACTAGCATGAAACCCGCTTGATTGGAGATATCGAGGCAAAGGGATTATATTACACGTTAAGCATTCGTAGGAGGTGACACATCATTTCAGTGTTAACTCTTTTTTCTAGGGGTTCCTTGGTGTGTTGCTAGACGCTAGCCTTGGAATTTAGGTAGGGTCCGCCTAATGCCACTGAGAAAGAGGCCTAGAGGGTCACACACTATGTGTGTCCATGTATCTCAGTTAAATATTTATTTAACAAGTTAAATAAATATTATTCCCGACCGTGGTTTTATAATTATTTAAGGAAGCCTGATCGCATTTATATCTACACTAGTTATTCGAGAGAATATATTTTGGGTGAAAAAATATATATTTATTAGCGAGTAATGCAGTTACATTTATTTAAGAAATAAATAGCCATTACTCAAGGTCTAATAAATAATGTGAAGGAAATAAAAAAATGAAAAATAAAATATACAATCCATGTAGTTTGTTTTTTCAGGATTCGTGAGAAAAATATTTTTTATTTAATTAATTGATATTAAATATAATACGTTAGGTGGATGTCAAGTAATAATGATGGTCAACTGTAATTATTAAGACATGGGGTGTTGCTATGATTTAAATGAAATGATTAAATGCTTTCGAAAAATTAATTCCTTTTATTATTCTAAGTATTATAATCCAAATTATATTATTCTCATAGAGTTAGAGCCACTGTTGTGCACAACGGATTTGAAAATACTCTCAAGCCAAGAGAGAATTCTTTTTCCACCAACAACGCTTTCAAGTTACGAGAGAGAAATCCTCCACCGGATCAAGGAGATAGAATGCGGACATCACAAGCGATGGTTCTTCCGCACTAGCACCCGGAGATCCCTTTGGCAACGTCCTGAGATACGTGGAGCACGTGTGGATCACTACTAGAGGAATCATGTACTTGGATTCTACAACGCAACGACGGATCACATGATCGTGACCAGAGACTCCAACGAAGAAATAATTACATCGAGGTAATTCAGATAAATTAATTAAATTAATTATAACCAACATATGATGATCATATCTCAAGGGTTCTGGGACCCTTCTTTTCTTTTTCATTCTTCATTCTATTCTGAAGATTCGGCATTTTAAATCGTGACAGATCTTGGATTGAACATTTTTAAGGTTAAAATTAAAGTTGGGAAAACCCACCAATGCGCTTCCACTATGCCCAGAACCTACAAGTGGTATCAGAGTGAGGTTATATTGTTGATTATAATTATTTAGTTTTTCATTGGTAATTTACGCATTTAGTAATTTAGTTATTTCAAAACATGTTTAATCGTTCTAGAAATATGAATATCGAGATCTATTCCTCCTCCCTCGTTTCTCATTCACGTCATAGAAATGAATTTTTCTTTTCATTTTGATTAAAATAAAATAGAGAAACTCATATGGAGGAGCCAAATGGTTCTGTCCGTACAACACCAGAATACACGGTGTGTATTCTGAAGTACACACCGTGTAGTCTATGTTCAATGCATTGACAGATCCGCCAAATCAGGCCGTGTATAGGATTATTTCAAAGAATTTATGACAACGTGTGTTGACCAGAAACAGGTGGCACACAGTTCCCAGATTACACACCCTGTGGTCCAACAGAACATGGCGTGTAGTCCCTTCAGGTTCGGTTTAGACCATGTACCCCGTACACGGATTTCCCGGATGAAAGCCGTGTAACGTGGAAACTACACAACATGTTTCCAAATGAACACCTCGTGTACTCCGAATAATTTCTGAAGTACATCAACACACCATATCCCCGGGTGTGTACTTCGGATGGATGGTGAAGAAAGTACACGCCGTGTAGTCAGAACTACACGCCGTGTACTTACCAAAATTACACAGATTTATTAAAATTTATTATTAAATCATAAAAACCCTTAAGACGTGTACCATAGTGCAGGAGTAAAACTAAGGCACAACACGTGATAGGTGTTTTATATATATGTGTTTAATTTAACATCTGTGTAATAAATGGGAATTCTTCGGGTTACCTCCAAGGTATAAGTTATGTACAAGGATAATTTTAAATAAATTTATTTGTTTAAAATTATGATGGATGAGAATCTCAATGATGTTCAGAAAAGGGTTTAAGATAAAAGGATTGATTAATTAAAGATAATTAATTAATTCGATCTTAATTTATCTTAAACAAGAAACATTAAAGAATTGAATGGTAGTCTTATTTATTCATAAATATAGATGCATGTATGGATGATCATGAGCTAGACGGAGACCGTATGTGAATGGTTTCATTTTATTTATTTATTTAAATTAAATTTTTTGGCCTGCGAGCCATCTCCTCATTAATATGTATAGCCTGTGTGCCCAAGGATTATTTTATGTAAAAACCCCTTTTTTACCCATCACATGCATGTGAGATAAATGCATATGTAATGGATGGAGCTCGCAAGCTAGTGGAGGCGGCTCAAGTCAGGAGCCATGGTGAAACCAATCCAAGTAGATACAAAGGTGGATAGGTGGAAAGCTGAAGACACGAACCCGAAAGGTTCAAGGTGTTTCTCCCCTGGTTCTTGGGTTAGTTTATCAATCGCTAGATAAACTAACCAATAGAAAATATCATGATCATACCATTTATTTTATTTCTGTCAGTTTCATGGTTTATTTATTGTGGGTGTGTTGTCATGGTCACACAATTTAAATAATTAAATGATCATGCAAGATGGAACTAAAATAAAACCGGCTTATACATAAATATTATCATAGACATGGTTAATCACTTAATTATATCCCACTTAATATTAATAATCATGTAATCAATGATAATAAAAGGGAAATTTAGGTATAAGGATAAAATCCATCAAAAGAAATATCAAGTCGGCATATCCTTCCCTAATCTTGGTTAGAATCAAACCATAGTTCAAAGTGGATAACCAACCCTAGTTGGGGTGCTCTCAATTATCGGGGAATTCTAATTCAAGGTTTTGGGTTGACTTGACTTGGTTCGCATCAAGGGTTGACTACCACAGCAGGACTTGTTGTGACCAAGAGGAACAGGATGAAGAAAATCCAAAATAAAAGGATTTCAGGATTGGGGGGGTCCACTCAGCGGATCAAGGAGCTACGAGTTAATGCAGTTGGCATTTGGAATTCCTACATAAAACCCTTCAAGTTTCTTGACCAACCCTTGTTGGGGTAATGCGATGGCTAATATGGATCCCTGCCACTAGAATATTCAGGCAACTGAATATTCCGAAATCAATAGTGAGGGCTATTGGATTTAGACAAAATATTGGGAGACTAATAAGTATTAATTTATTTATTTGTCTCATTTTTTTTAATAAAGTACTAATACTTTTCTCATCTTAATTTGTATAAATGGAAAGAAAATGACGTCAAACATATCATTGCCCACCATACATGAGAAGTAAAACCTTCTCACCGGCACCAATTTCCAACAGTGGCAGAGGCGTTTACGCATCGTCCTATGCCACGAAAAGAAATTGTATGTGCTAGAAGAGCCTATTCCAGTTGCGCAGAGGAAAGAGGCTAGTGATGAGGACTTATCTCTCTACATGAAACACATGGATGATGTCACAAATTTCCATTGTTTCATTATATCGGCCATGTCTAATGAGCTCTTGAAGCCACATGAAAACATGGACACATATAGAATGATATCTCTCCTTAAGGATCTATACCAAGAGAAGGCGAGACAGGAGAGGTTTGATATCTCCAATGCTTTGTTTACAAATAATCTTGCAGATTCTGCACCAGCTGGTCCTCATGTTGTCAAGCTTATTGGCTACATTGAACACCTGGACATCTTAGGGATTAAATTCCCGGATGAGTTTCGTACAAATCTCATCCTATCATCACTACCCAAGACCTTCTCTAGCTTCATTGTCAACTATAACATGAGGATCAATTATAAGAGTCTATCGGAGCTTCTGACATTGAATCTATAGGTAGATAAGGACATGGGGTGTGACAAACCCGTGGTCCTTATGGTGAAAAAGATAAAGTAAGGACAAGGCAAAGGGGACAAAGACTTATAAATGGTCTGAAGCCCCCGAGCACCGTCCCTCCAAGAAGGGGAAGATCCAAAGGCATGGAAAGAAATGGGAGGCAGTGTGTTTTGCATGTGGCAAGCAGGGCCACTGGAAAAGGAACTTCACCCAGAAGAGTGGGGATGCTAAAGGTGTGTTTGTTATCGAGTGCAATATTTCTATTTCTACACATTGGATATTAGATATAGCTTGTGGGGCTCACATATTTATTCAAATGCAGGAACCAAGTAGATATAGAAAGATTTCTAGAGGAGAGGTGGATCTTCGAGCTTCCAATGGCGCAAGTCTGGCTGTGTTGGCTATTGGAGACTATCACCTCTCATTGCCAACTGGCAGTATTTTGGTTTTACACAACTGTTATTTTCTGCCTAGTGTTACCAAGAACATAATTTATGTATCTTTTTTGGATACAGATGGATTTGTTTTCATGTTTGGAAATAAGGGTTGTCTCTTTTATAACAACAACGTATGTTATTGTATGGAACATTTGAATAATGGTTTCTATGTATTAAATTATGAAAAACAAGAGTTGGAAATCGATAATGAAACAAACTCACATGACTCATACATCACCCAATTATTGCATCACCACCTCCGTCATGTGAATGAGAAGTTCTTGAAAAAGATCTGCTAAGATGGCTATTTAGACTCTACTGAGCTAAAACCACATGATAGATGTCATGCTTGTTTACAAGGAAAAATTACCAAGCAGCCTTTTGGTGGACAAGGTGAAAGGGCCACAGAGCTTCTAGGATTGGTACACATGGATTTGTGTCCACCATTTCCAGTAGAAGCTAGAGGTAGATATTCTTACTTCATTACATTTACCGATTATTTGAGTAGTTATGTCTATGTCTATTTAATGAGGTATAAGTCAGAGTCCTTAGAGAAATTTATGGAATTAATGAATGAAGAAGAGAACCAGCTTGGTAAGAAGATCAAGCAACTTTGATCAGATTGAGGTGGAGAATATCTGAACCAAGAGTTCATCGATTTTCTACAGGAGTCCGGGATTCTATCTCAGCTCACTCCTCTGTATACACCACAGTGGAATGGTGTTAGTGAAAGGAGAAACCGCACCTTGTTGGACATGGTGAGGTCGATGATGAGTCATGCGGATCTTCCATTATCCTTTTGGGGATAGCATTACAAACTGCATTATACAAATTAAACCGAGTACCAACTAAGGTGAAAAATGAAATTCCGTCCAAGTTATGGAATGGATGGAAACCCACTTTGTCACACATACATGTATGGGTATGAGAGGCGTTTGTTAAGGCCTTTTCAGGCAACAAACTAGCACCCCTGGGGCACGAAGTGTATCTTTATAGGATATCCCAAGGAAATGAAAGGATATTTCCTTTATAACCCTCAATACAAGAAAGTGAATTTTGCCAGAAAAGCCGTATTTCTTGAGAGGGATCACATCCTCAAGAAGGATAGTGGGAGAAAGATTGACTTCGATGAAGTTGATGCTCAAGATACATAGGAGTTGGTACAGGAACAAGTTCCATAGGTCCCCGTGAAAGAGGTTCCAGAAACAAAAGTACAGCGTAAGAGCTCAAGAGAGGTAAGGGAACTAGAGAGATTTGTATTCGTAGTCACTGAGGATGGTGAATCATTATTGTTGGAAAATGATGAACCTATATCCTACAAGGAAGAAGTAGAAATCTCAGAAACTTTAAGATGGATAGAAGCTATGAATTCTGAGATGGAATCCATGTATCAGAAGCATGTTTGGGTTCTAGTCGATGAGCAAGTTGATGTAAAGCCTATTGGATGAAAATGGGTATTCAATGGAAAGCTGGACATGGAAGGTTAAGTTAGCACCTATAATGCAAGGCTAGTGGCTAAAGGATTCAGATAGCATCAAGGAATTGACTATGATGAAACCTTCTAAGAAGTTACCATGTTTAAATCCATAAGAATCATACTTTCCATAGCATCTTATCGTGACAATGAGATTTGGAAAATGAAAGTCAAAACAGCATTCCATAATGGGAACCTTCAGGAAGATGTATATATGACACAACTAGAAGGTTTTGTGACACCATGTGAAGCCAAACGGGTTTGCAAGTTGCATAAATCCATTTATGGATTGAAGAAAGAATCCAGGTCATGGAACATTCGATTTGAGGAATCCATAAAGAAATTCGGATTCATTAAAAATGAATGTGAACCATGTATTTATAGGAGGTTTAATGGGAATGCATACATCATCCTAGTGGTATATGTTGATGACATTTTACTTGTTGGAAATGACGTACCAGACTTACAGTCAGTTAAGGACTGGTTGAAAAAGTGTTTCTTCATGAAGGACTTAGGAGAAGCAGCCTACATTCTAGGGATCAAGATCATTCGTGATAGATCTAAGAGGCTGCTTGGAAAAAGTAAGGGTGGATACATTGACAAGATACTAAAGAGATTTAGTATGGAAAAATACAAGAGGGGATTGGTTCCTGTTTCACATGGCTTACATCTTTCTAAGAAAATGTGTCCCCAGACACAACAGGAGAAAGATAGGATGAGTAAGATCACATACGCTTCGGCTATAGGATCCATCATGTATGCCATGTTATGTACTAGGCTTGATGTGGCCTATGCACTGAGCATGGTAGGAAGATATCAGGAAGATTCAGGAGAATAGCATTGGACTGCATTTAAGACTATCCTTAAGTATCTAAGAAGAACTATGGATATGTTCCTACTGTATGGAGGAGACGAAGAGCTTGTCATCAGAGGGTATGTTTATACTGGTTTGCAGACAAATTAGAATGATCTAAAGTCGCAATCTGGATATGTTTTCTATCTCAATGGAGGAGCTGTGTGATGAAAGAGTTCAAAACAGCCAGTTGTCACCGATTTTACAGCAGATTCTGAATATATAGTGGCTTATGATGCAGCCATGGAATCCGTCTGGATTCAGAACATTGTCCAAAAGATTGATGTAGTACCTAGCAGTAAAGATCCCATTACATTGTATTGTGATAATACTATAGCGGTGGCTCTTTCAAAATAACCAAGGTCACATCAACGGACAAAGCATATACTCCGGAAGTATCACCTTTCGAAGGATTTATATCAAAGGGGTGAAGTTGCAGTGAGAAGAGTGTCCACAGAAGAGAACGTGGTGGACCCCATGAATAAATTCCTCTCTCAGCAGAAGCAAGAATATCATGTGAGAGCTAGCGGGTTAAAGGTTGTTAGCAGTTGTCTCTAGTCTAAGTGGGAGTCTGTTGGAGTCGGTGGTCTAGAACCAAATACTTCATACTTTATTCGTTAATAAAAGCCTTATCACATCATGATTCTTCTTCTGCATGACAATACATGTGATAAAGTCCTAAGGACATCTGTTTCATTAATGGGTCATAGAGGAACCTTGCTATGATGAGAACCCAGAAGTCCCATAACACTTTTCTTGAATATATAATCTATGGTCGGATGATATTATTTGATGGAAACAAATAATACAGGTCATTAGAGGTGAGGACTCATAAAACATTGAGGCACCTTCTCATGGTTTCTACCCTTGGTAATATTCAGGAGGATATTATGAGAATTAGACCAGCCAGTAGGAAATCCACATTTTATAGTGTCATTGGATGTTACTATATTCGGACGTGTGCATTGGTCCTTAGACTTTAAGATTATTATTAATGGGTATTACAACTCGCACACTTAGATGTATTGATGAAAACTATGATGACACATTGTTCGCAGCAAGGTAGGATACGTTGGGTGCGTCACGATTAATACTGCATTAATAGATAATGCGAGAAAGGATTTGTCCCTTCTGTTCCATAACAGAAGTTGATATCTCAGGACCTTTGATGGGATTGAAATAGCCTAAATAAATCCATGGCTATGGTAAGGTATGGGCATGTTCCATTCCGGGAATTCAAGGAATGAATAATCGAGCACATGGGTTGATGGCACTAGCATGATACCCGCTTGATTGGAGATATTGAGAAAAAGGGATTATATTACACGGTAATAATTCGTAGGAGGTGACATGTCATTGCGGCATTAACTTCATTCTCTATGGGTTCCTTGGCATGTTGCAAGATTCTAACCTTGGACTTTAGGAAGGCTCTAACTAATTCCACTGAGAAATAGGCTAAGAGGGTCGCAGACTATGTGTGTCCATGTATCTCAGTTAAATATTAATTTAACAAGTTAAATAAATATTATTCTTGACTGTGGTTTAATAATTATTTAAGAATTCTATAACGCTATTTTGACACTAGTTATTCTAGAGAATATATTGTGGGAGAAAAAATATATTTTTATTAGTGAGTAATGAAATTAAATTTATTTAAGAAATAAATATCCATTACTCAAGGTCTAATAAATAAGGTGGTGGAAATAAATAAAATTAAAAATAAAATATACACACCGTGTAGTTTTTTTTCGGGATTCGTGAGAAAATAATTGTTTATTTAATTAAATGATATTTTATGTAATACATTAGGCGTATGTCGAGTAATAATGATGGTTAACTGTCATTATTAAGACATGGGGTATTGCTATGAATTAAATTAAATGATTAAATCCTTTCGAGAAATTAATTCATTTTATTATTTGAAGTATTATAATCCCAATTAAATTATTCTCATAGAGTTATAGTCGGTGTTGTACACAACAGATTTGGTAATACTCTCAATCCAAGAGAGAATTATTTTTCCACCAAGAATGATTTCATGTTACGACAGCGAGATCCACCACCGGATCAAGGTGGTAGAAGGCGGACATCGCAAGTGAAGGTTCTTCCGTGCTAGCACCCAGAGATCCCTTCGGCGACATCTAGAGATACGTGGAGCATGTGTGGATCACCGCTAGAGGAATATTGTAATTGGATTCTACAATTCAATGACAGATCATAGGATCATGACCGGAGACTCCAACTAAGAATGAATTACATCGAGGTAATTCTTATGAATTAATAAAATTAATTATAACCAACATATCATGATTCAATCTCAAGGGTTCTGGGACTCTTCTTTTCTTTTTCATTCTTTGTTCAAGTCCGAAGATTCGGAATTTTAAATCATGAAGGATCTTGGATTGAACATTGTTTAACATTAAAAATAATGTTGGGAAAACCAACCAACACACTTCCGCTGCGCCCGGAACCTA
Source organism: Viscum album (assembly GCA_963277665.1). NCBI lineage: Eukaryota > Viridiplantae > Streptophyta > Magnoliopsida > Santalales > Viscaceae > Viscum > Viscum album. The sequence goes on along the minus strand of OY728132.1, from coordinate 1,676,966,678 downwards.
CAAAAATATCATGTTGTGTGAAATCCTATCACATTTGGAAAGGCCATAGGGCTTGAACCCATATTCAATGGATAATGATGGTATATTATCAACCATGGGCCTAATTGACACCCTAGTTATTATATCATTATTTTTTGTCAAATTATTTAAATAATAAATATTAATGATTAACCAAAAAATTCAATATTGAGGTTTATAGATTAATTTATTATATTTGATAACTTATTCTAAACATGTTGGATTTGTAAAATAATTAGTGATAGATAAGAATAAATTTCTCCTTTATAGATATTATGATTCATTATAAGTGAATTTTATTGCTATTAGAATAAAAAATAATTTTTGGATATTAATATCTTAGAGTAAGGGATGAATTAGAAAATGATGAAAGAACCAAAATGTATGAAATTATTCTTATGAAATAGAATCATATTCAGTAAATATATTTCCTTGTATATGTAGATAATAAAATAACATCTCAACTCTAAGAAAAGGATATTGAAACATAATTTTATCCTAACCCAATAATATATGTTCAACCATTAGTCTTTAAATTATCATTTAATTATGGTTTGGAGGTCATTAACAATCAATTGAACAGTATAATTATTATTTCCAATGAACTATATCACTCTTTATAATTATTTATGATTTTCATACATCCCAATGTCATAACATTCCAATAATATTATACTATATAAAAACCTAGTTATATGTTATTAAATCTGACCTTTGTAGTTCCATTCTATATTATAATGAGGATAATTTGTTAAACCTTTGAAAAATGTGGGGTTTTAAGAAGTGTAGTCAACAAATTTATAAACCTTCATTTCCCAGAATAAGTTTAAATTTTTAGAATTTAATTTATTTAAAGTGGGGGAGAATGTAACACCCTAAAAATATTAAATAAGAAAATTATATTTGATAAAATATAAATTACGCAACACCAAGAATGAAAAAAAATAAATCCAACGACCTTAATATATAATTTTTTTAATTAAATTTAATATCTCCAATAGCTGTAATTACATACAACACTTAGTTTATCTTGTGTTTCATGCAATAATAATTTTATGTTGCATTACATGCAACATTGAGATTAAACAAAATGTAACATATTATTAAAATATTAGTGTTTAATATAATAGTTCAAACATAGTAATTGGAATGGTGAGCATTAATGGTACTAAATAAAAAATGAAAATTATGATTATCTAATTGTTAGACATAAAATAATAATACTTTAAATGAAAAATAAAATAAAAATCTTTATGGAAAATAATATTTCTCTAAAAGATGGGTTAGGCTCTCTTTTGGGAAAATAATTCCATAAATTTTTTTAACACATATAAAAATATTATTTGAAAAATTAAAATTAATATTTTGAAATCACCGTATTAACATTATGGTTGGGTAATGTTTTGGTACATTTATAAAAAGGACTATTTTTATGAATAGTAAAAGATACTGAATTTTAATTGAAAAGAACAATTTTTTAAAAAAATTTATGATTTTAATTAAATATTTTAATAGTTTTAATGTAAAATAATTTAATTTTTATATGAATTAGTACAATTAAATTCATTGGAATCATTTTCATATTTAATTTTGACATAACAAAGGTGTAGTATTTTCAACAATTTCTATTTGAAAACCTCCATTCTCATCATGTCTGCAATATTGATTTTATATTATTATTTTTTAATTGGATGGAATAAATTTGGGAAAAAAATTAAAAAAAATTAATTAGAATAATTTATAATGTATAACAATATCAATATAAAATTTTACCTAAAATAATTGTGAAAATAGCTTAACCAAATTACCACGGTTAAGGTAAAAATTGATATATTGAGTGGTTAAACTATAATGATATGGGATATAATTAAATATAAATTAATATAAAATAAATTGGATTCTCATTTTTAGACCTCAAAACATATGAGATCTATAATGGACAATTTTATTAGGGTTTTGGCATGATAAAAACGTGGGTATAATTTAATCCTTCGAAAAAATTAACGGTCTGTCTCTCACATCACTTATAAAATACCACCTTGTATACTTCAATATTAAAACATTAAAACTAAAATGGTTAAAAACATACCTTAAAAAACCAATAAATTAAATCCCCCTCTCATTTAAATAGAATTAATTTGGAAATAATTCCATTATGGGATGGATTTTGGTACAAACCTAAAGAGGATACACAACGAAGAGCTAATGTTCTTCAACAAGATGTTTTTTATTTCATCCTCAAAATCTTTCATTTATTATTATACCATGATAATATAAATACATAAATATATTTAATTATAATATATATTAATATGTAATTTGCATCTTCTACAAATACATCCACTTCCATCATATGGGTTACGAAATTATCATTTGTGAGTATATAGGACTACCGCCTTGCAAACCAATGTAATTTTTTTTCCATTAGCACCTCTTGGGGTTAGAAATGATGATTGATAGAAGTTATATATATGATATATATAACATAATTATACCAATTTATTAATTATATAATACATACAACTTTATTTCTTTACATTCCATAGGAAATATGATAATGTTTTTTTGTGTGTAAGACAGATTACTATATCACAATGCGATGCGATTTTCCTTTCAATAAAACTTTACATGGAAGGTGATAAGAATGATGATAATGATTATATTTGATATACATGTTATAAATATGATATTATTTACATATTTATTAGTTGTAGAAGATAAATACAACTCATTTTCTTTCTTAGATTTTCACTCAATGAAACATGAAAACACTATTTGGGAATATGTGAATTACATCCTTTACGAAACGATATGATTCTATTTTCATTACCAAACAACCTGGATTATATATATTTGTATATTTATTTATATAATATGGTAAATATTATATTGGGATAATTCTATAAATATAATATATTACTTACCTTCATTCCATAATGATCATTGAAATATGAAAACATTTCTCATGTGTTTGTACAACATATCATCTCTATGAATGTAAATATCTTAATTTATAAAAACCATCATTCATGTTTGAACATAAAAGTAAATTTTTTTATAATTATGATAATTATGTCATTATTATTATTCTTAAATGATAAAATAAAAAAATTTAAAAAAATGGATCTTTCTTAACATATCATGAGTGAGAAAACCAATAAATAACAACTAAATGAATAAAAAAAATGTATTATTAAAAATTTGGTGATAAGATTTTATGAAATTATCATATATGATATTATAAATATTAAAATTTTTATATAATAATTTAATAATATGATTAATTAAGTTATAAAATACTATAAATAATTTTAAAGAAAAAGGAACTGTGATGAAAGAGATTTCGTCTAAATTTCATTTCATTATGGCACATTATAATGTCATACACAAAATTTATTTTTATAGAGTATATAATTACCCTTTTACATATTATATCATGAATAATTCATTATTCATATTATTTTTTTATTAATTTTGATTACATAATCTAATGGACTTTTATAAAAAAAAGTTACCAATTGCTATAGAATTTCATAGCACAATTTCTTTTCATTGGGTTATATAAGTTATTTATTTCCTTCGATATTATAGGATAATGTTTATAATGAGTTTTTATTCTATTATTATATATTTACACATTTTTATGTGTATTAATTTTTTATACACATAATTGATTCATTTATTAATTTTCAACTCAATATTTTTATATTTACAATGGTTTATTTCATAATTTGATATTAATAAGGGTTTTTATACATGAATATTAATTATAAATCATTAATTAAAAAATAATTAAAATATAATATAATTTTCATTTCATAAAGATATTAATTATTTTTTCAAATAATATAATGATTTTATAAACTTCATCGAACATAATATATTGATATTTATTTTATTAAATGGTCTCTTTTTTTGTCATTGGGCGGAAATAATTTTTCAAAACACATGTTTTATTGAAATGATTTTGAAAAAATATATAAATTCTTCCAAATAATTTTTTTAAAAATATATCATCAAAATTAACTTTTTAAATGTTTTTTATGGAATTTTCATGTATTCTTCCAAATAATTCACATTTATAAAATTTATATAGTGAAAAAAATGATCTTATTAACTTGTACAACATGAATGTATTATGGACCACAATGAAAATCATTTCATTAATGTTTCGCATGAATATATAAAGTGATATTTTTTATTAATAGTTTTTTAATATTCTATATAATATTTTTTTAATAAATTGTTTTCAAGGAAAAGATTTTTCAAAATTTTTTATCATTTAAAAAGTGATTTTCAAAATGAAAATTATATTTAACTATAGAATGTTTCCATTGATAATACTATGGTATTTTGATCCATTAATGATAAAAACCCTTTAACATACATATAATACACTAGGGATATGTCGTTTTGATACCATAATTAATCTTCCACTATATGGGTTATGATTATTTTGAAATAGGATAATATTGACATTAACTTCAATGATTAATTTTTTAGTAAATAAAATTATTTGATATATACAATTTCTGATGGTCATTAAAATTAAATTTCTCCAATATAGCCACTTTATTTATCATGGATGTAATTATTTTTAAACCTATATACCACTTCATCTTATGAAATTCTTCATTTAATGTAATTTATTTATCTCGATAAATATTTATAAATATTCATTCTCTATTAAATGTAGTTATTTCATAATAAGGAATTTTATTTATTAATGAAATATTGTACTAGATATATAAGTAATTATTTATACATGTATTACACATTTGGGGTCTGATTATATATAGACTCTCGATGTTTCAGTTGTCTCATGGTATAAATAATTTTCCTATACAATGTTAAAGTGGTCTCAAAACATTAGTAATAAATTTTCATAAGGATTTATTTTAATGGTAAAAGTATATTCTTCTAGGGAAAAATTATTTCCAATAATATAGAATTTAATTTATTGAAAATTCTTTTATTAGTATCCATGATATTTTTGAAATGACATTATCTCTAGATGCATTTCATTCTTTATTATTTATTAAATTTAATGTGTTTAAAATTATTTAGATTTTCATATTGATTATGCCATATCCAATAATTATATTCATGTTATATATTAAATTGAATATGTTTTCAGCAATTTATCATGTCATATTTTTTATTCTATTAAAATTATTTAAATGGAATGTGTTTTAAGTTATTTACCATTTGAATTTTTATATTCTTTCTAATTCATGATAGCTTTCACTATAGTTAATCCTTACTTAAAATTTGAGCCCAATTATATTTTGTTCATATTAATGACTTTCTCAAGGAGACTACAATCAAGTGGAAAAATCCTCAGTACTTCTCTTTAAATTTATTTTCATTTCATATCATATCCTCACCTAACCTATCCAAAGATGTGTGATAAATCTAGTTTAAAATATTTACTTTAATTTTTTTGTGAAAATATATTACACATCATCAAATATATTCACTTCTTATTTTATTCTAAAAATGAAAACAAAATCTGTAATTTGTCGATTCACTGCCTTTGTGGATGATGAGTAATCATTTACCATTAAAACCTTAAGGGATGGTAATAAAATTATTTTTGTGGAAAAAGGATTTTAATATGTGTAGTGTAAATTATTTAATGTGAGGGAACTAATTTTTTGACATAATATTAAATATAATGTTTCTAATTTCTTATGGTCAAGAAAATCGCCAAAATAATCTAGACATTTATCATTAATTTTTATCAAATAAATAATACCCATACCAGTAAAACAAATGATATATAATAAAATTGAAACTTCATGATTTTCATTAACAAAATATATGTTTAGTTCAAGAGAATTATTCTAATTTTACAATAACATCATTAATTATAAATGAGGAAACAGACCATGAAACCAAAAAAATGAGCACTCTCGAAACCACAAAATTGATCTCTATAACTCATATAAATAACGATAATTGGATATAATAAAATTATATTAAATAAAATTAACGTATAATAGGTTCTTAATTCAGTAATTAATGAATTTAATCTCATTGTATGTGATATTAATTGCTAGTTAATAACACATTCATGCATAATGTAAGGGGAATCTCAAACCCTAATCCCATTCTATCGGTTATCCCAACTTCTTTCCAAATTTTTGGGTAGATATTCTACTAATGTTCATTAATTGTAACATCATTTATATTCCCTTATTAATTTTGGGGATAATAAATTTTTTTACATTGTTTTGTGAAAAATATATAGACATTCCAAAATAAATCTACATTTGAAAACACATCTTGACTTTTCTTGAGTTGTTTCTTCATCAAGAAATGATGATTCTTATACAAATATGTTTTACCCTTTAAATTTTGGATCCTCTATATTATTTATAAAATCATTATTGATGAAATATCTTTGTAATGCATTCAATTCCGTGGGTTAATTCATTGTTATTGTTTTAAAATGATTATTTTTTCATTCATGATTGTGTAAATACTTTGACGTAATGGGTGGGATTGAAATAATATTTACCTTCAATTCATTGGGTAATGTGATGTATTGCATGATATGGGGTGTATATGAACGGACATGATTCTGGTTTTGTTAAAAATTACGATGTTATGATTATAAACATATGTATTTCCTGAATTTGATTCTAGATTTTTTGAAAACTATGTGTGGTACATGACCACTATGACATGATATTTCATTTTTATGCACTCCCACATTACATTAATTAATACAATATTTCCCACATTAACATAGTGGTTATCCTATTCTTATTTTATGATTATAATTATTTTTATCACCATTTTTACATTGAACCATTCCCCTTTTTCATCTGCTTTATAGGATTTTGTCTCCTCTATTTTCATTGATGTATACCCTCACATGACTTCATGGACTAAGAAAAATGTCATCTCTAGAATGATATGGAAGAAGATTTTAAATAATTGTTTATTCTTTATTCTTCATAAATTATGTATATACATAATTTTCCCAAGACACTAAACCTTTGATCATAGATCATAATTCCATTTTGTAGTTTTTTTAATGACATAAATAGTCATGAAAGAGAAAGAAGGTTCTCTATAAATGGTATCAAATAATTGTTTAGATAATATGTGAATTGGGATCAGATAAAGTTAGTGAGCCCCATTTGGATAAGTTTCTGTAGTTTTGAATATCCAAGAATCATTTTTTGTAATATTCTAAACACTGGGATCCAATAATATATACCTTTATAGTTAATTCAATAAAATAATAATTTATTTATTCATAAATTTTTGACTTACATCATATTGAATCCTTTCATAATTTATAAAATAGTGAGAAAAAGGATAAAAAAGTATAACAAACCAAATTAGTGACACCACAATGATTTCTTTAATTATATCACTAATGTCATGGGATGTGGTGTTCAAAAAATCATGGAAATCAATACCCATTAGTATTCAAATATTAATAATAAACTAAACCATGTGCAACACTAACCTTCACACAGGAAGTAGAAACTAGACATTGAGTCCATTATGAATTAGTAACCATTGATATATATTGGATATTGAGATCAAATTGTTGTGGAAAAATGTGTTAAGTCAATGGATAAGATCATTTCTATAATACAATGTTCAAGGAAAAATAATTTGACACTATCCATGAGTCATTTATATATATATTCCTACAAATAGTGGTAGTTAATAAAGAAAACCATGATAATGGAAAAAATATAAGAGGTGGAGTAGGAATATTTTATGAAATTAGTTTATGAAGAGTATTTCTATCAATCTTTTTGTAGAAATATAGAATAGAATTTATAGTGGTAAATAAAAAATGGAGTTCATTTTTTTACCAATTAGGAATTCAACATCAAAATTATTTAAATATATACCTCATGTTTTATTATAAATAACTATGTAAAAATAGATAGATTATTTGTGGTTGAAACCCATACCTTTTAAAGGATCTAGATATATGAGATTTTGGTTGTTATGAAGAAGTGATTTGATGTGATCTCAATGTAGAGACAAAGTTAAAAAAAATACACTCATTGTTTTTGAGATAAGAAAAGAAGAAAATAATTTCAAAATTGTGTGTCCTAATATAAATGAGTAAATAGTATCTTACCCCACAGATGAAAAAAATATGAGAACAAGATTCATGTGACCTACCTCAAAGGAACGGGAAAATTCTTCAAGTGTGGTGGAGAATTATATCAATATCATCATCATTGAACATACATGATGAAGCTGACCAAACTGATGGTGGAAATGAGGGATCATATGAATTCAGTGAATATGGTTTAATGTTTCAATTATAGGGGAAATGGTACTATATAATTCAGTTTATTAATCCTCAAGTCCTTAAGGGTAATCAACATCAACAACCACTAAATCCAAAAAATAAATGAAAATATTATACCTTTAATACTATTGACGTGGAGTTAAAAAATGTATTCGTAAATGGTAATTTTAATAATAACTGAACAATTAATAAATCTCTATTTTATTTTTGTTCTATGAATTTCGTTATACCTTTCAATATTTCTATAATAGTTAACTGAAAACCATGATACCTTGATGTAGAGATATCTACAAAAACATACATTCATGCAATAATTACATCTAAAATATTAGACTCTAATCATATTGGTATAAGTTGGATTATTCTCCTAGTGAATATCACAAAACCTACCTTGGTGGAATTTTTTTCTATAATGACTTTTGTTTAGATATTATTATATAGAGAAAAAATCAACTATCAGGAAAGGGAAAACTATATTATCATTTTGAACCATCACGTTCTCCAATAAAAAAGCTTCATAGACCATGAATATCCTTTGTAAAATCCATCAATTGTATGGTTATTGATTCCCTATGAAAATTAATAACATTATAAATTTTTTGATTCAATGGAAGGTATCAACCTAGAAGAAATTCCCATTATTAGGGAATACAGTGATGTATTTACCATTGTGTTACCTATACATACCCAATGTCATGACGTATAGTTATAAAAAGAACATATAATTGTATCCACTCCAATCTAAAAATTTACCAACTGGTCGACCCCGATCGAACTGTAGAAGTTAAAGAATATGTAACAAGAGCATTTAGAAAACAATTTTACACACCCAGGTGCATCACTTTGGGATGTTCCAATGCTCTTAATAAAGAAAAATAATCGATAAATGTGACAATGAATATATTACTTGGAGAATAATATGACACGCATAAATAACAACTATCCACTTCTAATGATTGATGATTTGTTCTATCAGCAATAAAGAGCTCAATACTTCTAAAATATTTACCTTTTTTCTGGATATCATTAATGGACAATGAAGAAAGAATATATTCAGAATACTACTTTCCGTACAAGGTATGTGAATTATGAGTTCTTATTTTTCCCATTGTACAAACTAATTCCCATAAAATTGTATTAGATTTGATGAATAGAGTATATATATACTACCGTGATGATTTTTTGGATTTTTATCAATGATATTCTCATATATTATAACAGAAAAGAGGAACATGACTAACATATAAGGATTTGTGATGACATAATTAGGGATTAAGAATTTGAATGAAAAGTCCATCAAGTACATCTTTTGGATGCGGAAGGTCACATTCTTGGGGTACACGATCTCAATTGATGGAATTTCTATGGACCCTTAAAAAAAGAAATGTTAGAATCGATCAGACACAATAGTTTCAAGAAAAACTGTCATTTTATTTTCCAGATGATGTACTACCAATGATTTTTGAGAATTTTCTCATGCTTTAATAGCCCTATACCAAAGTTAACATTGAAAAGGGTAAAGTATGTCTTGATGAAAGTGTGTTAGGAATGCTTCATGGAGCTCAATAAGCGGATAATGAGTTCACTTACACTTGCACTACCAATATGTGGATAAGTATTCTTTTAATATTTTGATGAATGATAGAAATTATGGGGTTTTTTACTAATGATGAATGATAAATTAATATCTTCTTCCTCATGGTAGTTGAATATCAATTTGAATAAATACCTGATAGATGATTTGGAAATAAAATTTGTGATATTTTCCTTGAAAATATAGAGGCACTTCTTCTATAGTGATAAGTGTGACATATACACTGATCAAAAAATTTTAAAGTATATTTTCAGATAGAAGGTAATAAGCATGCATCAACAAATATGGTTAGAGCTAATTAAGAACTATGACTGATCTATTTATTAGAATCTTAGAAATTTGTTCAATGTAGTTGATGATATAAGGAAAAAATATTATACTAATTTATCCATGATGATAATTGAGAAATACCCCACCATCTATGATACGAAAAGGATGGATTTGGAAATCATAATGGTATAGAATAGGTCATATTATTCCCATATTATTTCGCAACCATCTATCCAGTAAAATATTAATGTGGAATAATGGGATGATATAGAACTATCAAATAAAAACAAAATGATAAAGGAAGCGAAGCTACATGAGTTCTGTATTGATAATGATAGTGTGATCCTATTTGTTACTAGGATTTCTGTGCCTTTTTAACAAAAGATAAAGAAGGATGTATTGGATAATTCACATAGAATATATTTATATATACATCATTGAAGTACAATGATATACCAAATCATTAAGGGAAAATTTACTAGTACATCCTGAATAAGAATAATATATATTATAACTCAAGATGTTTATTATTTCATAAATTTAATGTACTGTGAAAAATTTAAAAATTTATGATTCTACCATTTCATTTACCCAAGCCAAAATGGGAGAATTTAATAATTCAATTTTCGACCATTCATAAAAAACAATCCAATAAGAAAAATTGAAATATGGGTTACAAAGGATCATTTCACCAAGACTTAGCACATAATTTTTATTCATAATAATTTAACTATTGAGAAAAATTCTATTATATATGTGAAGAATGTAGAGAGGATCGCTGGGGTTCCAAATTAGATCATATCTGATCATGACTCAAGTATCACATCTAATGTTTGGAGAAGTATTCAAAATGCATTCTTTATTGTATTTAATATTAGCATGGACTATCACCCTAAAATTAATGACCAATCTGAAAGAAATATTAAAATGCTCAACGACATGTAATTTTCATACACAATGTTTTTCAAAGGAGTATGGGAACATAATATATATTTAGTTGAGTTTTCATACAACAAAACCTTCCAATAAGGTATTTAAATTTCACCATATGATTATATGTATGACAATAGATGTAGAAATCCAAATGGATGGGATGAAGTAGTAGAATGAAAGATAATTGGTCCTCATCTTGAGTAAGAGATGGATTATAATGTTTAAGCCACCCAATAACATATAAAATATTCTTAGAGTTGGAATAAGAGCTAAATTGACAACTGTGAAAGGAATTTTGAGTTTGATATTAGGGAAAAAAATTTCCTTCGAATATCAACATGGAAGAGGGTCATGTAGTGTGGAATGAAATGGATATTTGGACTAAGGTACATTTTCCAATTTGATATAATTGATTGAATAATAATGGTGTTTTTTCATATTTCTCTTCCACCAAACATGACTGATGTTCATGTTTATTCCAAATATCCCTCCTAATAAAGAACATACTAGATCCCTCACAAGGACTATACTCATATGAGTTACATATGGAAAATTATTTATCATATGAGGAGTATTCAGTGAGGATTTTGGACCAGAGGGACATAGTTATACATAATAAGACCACTCAATTGGTAAATTTACTATGAAGAACCCATAAATATGAAGAAGCAATGAGGGATTATGAGGGAGTAATGAATGAGAAATACCTTCACATGTTTTCACCTTATTATGGAAAAAACCATTTGGTGTCTAAATTTTATTAGGTGGGGGGATGAGGCAATCCAAAAGTCTATCAATGGAATTTTTTTTATATTTATTTCAAAAAAACATATGAATCACAATGAGAACCTAAATTGAAATTTCATCATTATGATCCATCCATTGTATGATATATGGTCAAGTATGATCGTTGGCCAGTATGAAAACTGGTTAATATGACTATTGGAAACTATTCCATTTTTTGATGATTTTATGGTTTTAATTGGTGTTTATAAGTATTAATGATAGAGTATTATTGATTCATAATGGAGAAATTATTGACTCAACCAGAAGGGTTATACCTTTTGAATCATATTAGTTTGAAATTGGGAGATATATAGTGTCACTAGGGTGTTCCCATGAAAATAAAAAGTCCAATCATCAACATGGGAAGCTTGAATGAAATCTCAAATATGTGAGGTTCTAGTTACTGGAGATTACCACTTGGTCAATGTTACTCAGACTAACCCATGAAATAACTATCATTGCACACCTCACCCTTATGGAGAATGTGACTGTACTACGGTGTTAAATTTCAGTACCATAGTTACTTAATGTGAAATATTATTTTTTAAATAAAATTATTATTCAATAAATTCTATTTTTGAATAGTTTTCATAATAATTTATATGTTTAATTGAGCTGAAATTTCTCAATTTTTATCTATAGGGTTTTAAAACATATTTTTATTTTTTAGAATGATTATATATTTTTATAACATATAATTTTAATATAATTAAAATCTTTTTAATGAAATAACATTTTTAAAACTCTCTTATTTAATTGTTAATGATAAATTATTTATATAATGGCCTTGTAAATTTTTTATATGTGCTAGAAATTTTTTTGTGCCTTAAAAACTATTATTTTTAAATTAATTTGGATTTTTTTATTTAAATGTTATATTCCTCATATTTAGAATAATAATAAAATTCAATAAAAATATATTTTAAATCATTATATCATAATTAGTTTTGATTGTATTTGAGAAAAATTTTAATTATACTTTATTTTTTTTAATCGTAAATATATCATTTTTTATTACTAGAATATTTTATTACCACATATTTTTTAGAATAATTTATTAATTAGTTAAATATATTCCACTACCAAAAACAATTAATTCTATTTATTTATGTTATTTTAATATATTTTAATCAATTTTAAATACTATATGTTACTTTCCAAAGTCGAATATAGAAAATTGGTTTTAAAAGAATTATTGTGTGGAATATTGTATTATCTATGTCCAGTGATTTATGAAAAATTAATCTAAGTTTTTGTAGATTAAACTATCATAAATGTTGACAAAAATTTCTAAAACCGTAAAGTAATTGGATAAGAGAATGGTTTTTCATTTTCCACAACAATGATTTAGAAAAACTATATTTGGAATTTATTAAACAATTCCTCAAGTTGTTCTATAAATACCAACCAATTTCACCATTCCCCTTCACTACCAATCCATCATCTGCTAACCAATGATGATTTTTCCTACCAAGGAGTCCCTCGTGGTTTCTTTAAGAACCAAAGTGTTTATCATCATGTTTTTTGGAACAAACCTTCAATATAATAGAATCACCACTTATGTTATCCATTCATGTTCTCTATTTCGGTGATATATATTATAATTTAGAAACTATGTTATTTTTTATACATTCAATTATACAGTCACTATAATAATAGAATTTCATCAATGTGGGACCTACATTGTCTCTTCTTAATTTATTTTATCAAACGATTATTTATACATATCATATTACTGAATTTACTACTCGATTGTTTTAATTACATAAGAAATTAGTTTTTCATGTTTTTATTTCAATAAACAAATATCATTTATTTTAAATTGTAATTAAACTATTTCAGACCATGATTTATTTTAGTTGGGTGTTCTTATATATTAAACCAACATATTGTTTTGTGGGTAAAAAAAATTTTATGATCATTTCATTAACCACTGTTTTACGCCAATATTTTATTATGAAACTTGTTCTTTATTATCCATTGGTTAATAATAAAATTATATGTTATGATCTTTATAGATCACATGAAATTAATACATATAATAGATGAAACATTATTGTGATCTAATGGATTGTTAAATAATTTAATCTATAAAGATGAGATGTTTGACTGTGCCTTGGAAAAATACAATGGTAATTTTCATTTATTACACACTAGTGATAAACTATGTCGATAAGATTTTAAATTCTCTTATAAATTTTTTGACCACATTTTCATGTTATTATATAGGTTTTTATTATTATTTTATGTCTCTTGTTTATTTCTTACTTTTATCCCTCATGTTTTTATTGATAGGACTCATGATCGCATGATTTCATCTACCTTTCTTATTACTTTATAGGGATCCTCGATCACCACATTCCTTTAATTTATGTCCCCATGATATGGAATTTTGTGAAATAAGTTAGTATGAACCCACTAAAATGGATTTCATGAGGATTTAAAATAATTTATTTTTATTCTATTTTATGAACCATAATTCTAGGAAACTATCCTTAAAAATCACTTATTTATTACAATGTAATGAAAAATAATGTAATATAAAGTTAGGATTCCATACATGATGAATTGATTGAGGTCGTGTGGATGACAATATCAGAAGACATTTTATTGGACCTCATGGTGGGATGCTACAATTTTTTATTAGAGGGTTTTTTCATATTTTCTAAGTATTTGGTTATTATATAGGGGTCTATGACATAAATTGAACTTGTTAATGAGCCTCTTCCTATTATTAGATAAATAATGTACACAGAAAACCCAAATTACCATGGTTGGGTTAATTCTATTAGTAGTTTCAATTTTATGGGTTTAAAGAGTTCACCATCTAGTGAAACACTTGTTTTGGGATGTTATTATTTTTATATTATTATGAGGGGGATTATTCTAAAATGGCCTATATATATGAGGGTGTGAAAATTAATTCATCAGACTAAGGAACAAAAGACTTAAATTTCATGAATTATTCCATTACATGTCTAGTATCCTATGTTATTTTCTTATATTTCATGTTCTTCATGCGGTGTCTTCATTTTATAGATTCTTAGTTTCATAGTGTTTCTTCTAAGATGGCATAATTGCCTTAATTAATGCGCCACATCAATATAAATGTTTTCCCCCATATAGAAAATATGAAACCTTAATTTTGAAAATATTCAACATTAGCTAATATTATATATGAAGTCTGGTGACAATTTAGGAGGCATGTTCTTATATAATTTAGGGATGGTATCCAACTAATAAAATCATTATAGATGACCTATTACGGCCTCATACTAAAAATACATGACAAATCACAATTTCTTGATAGGATAGTTATAGTAAATAATGTATATTGGCCTTGATAAATTTGGAAATGGTGATAAAATTAACTATATTGATTTATAAATATGTAAATATATAATAATTATTAATAATAAAATAATTTATTTAAATGAAATTTTTTATTGATAATATATATTTAAAATGAATATTAAAGGGTGTTTTCTTCTATACCATGCATTTCATACTGCATATACTAAAACCATTATTGATTTATAAAATAAATTTAAACTTACTAGAACCTAGTATTGGTCTGTATTTGGTTTCTCTTGATGCTTATGTGGCCCCTCGAAACCCCAAAACAATATTTATGAGTAGGCAGAGTGCTGTGTTACTCTTACAGAAAGTCTTTGTACCTATCCATTCCTGTCATCTCTTTTTCCTATTTTTTGAAATTCATATATGAGGAGTGAAAATTTTGATTTTAGTTTAATGCACATATGGAATCCTCATGTCATATGATAATAATATAATAATAAGAAGAATCATGTGGTGGGTTGACTTGTGGAACCAGTGAAACCTCATATAGTTCCACCTGAGGCACCTCTTACAAATCTTACAAATGGTGATGATGCTCAGTTCCATGATAGTTTTTTCCAATTTATGGAGTTTGTAGAGGGTACTCCTTAACCTTTCCCTAATATATTATGTGCTATAGTTGCAACATCCACTGACCTTCTCATGGTATGGTGGTCCTAGAGATTCAATATCATGCATAGAGGTAATTTTTTCTAGCTTCGAACATGTAGAGATGCATATATAGAAGATCCTAAATCTATCCACCTTGATGCTACATGACTCTACCAATCATTAGTTGGATTTCCTCACTCAGGATATTCAACATTAGTTTATCATTGTAGAACACATCCATATGGACTACATCAACAAAATATTCCCATAGAAATTGATAACAGAATGTGTTCAAGTGTTTATGTACTTGTAGCAATGTGATATGTCGGTAATGGTGTATTAGACCCCTGTAGAAAAGATACATCATTTCCCATAGACCTTGTCCAATAAATATCTGGTGAATGGAAGATATTATCAGGATGTACATAATTATAAAATTTGATCGTAGGTGAGAATATTACATCTAAACACTATTTATAATATTTTGAATCTAGATATCATCACTAAGAACCTGATAGAGTTCGGAATTATGAGCCCGATAGATTTATCTTCCAAGATAATTAGTGTTTCATATGTAATCATATATCATTTTTTCAATTGGGAATGTGGTGGAAGTAATATATAGGTTTCACAAAAAGACAACTATTTTGTGTACCCCCATGGGGAAGGCCATGACATAAAAGTACTCAGTGGCCGAGGAACATGATTGACTTCTGATCTTGTGGGTGGATGAGACAACATCACCACTTCTTCTAATCCATTCCTCTAGAAACTAATGGAAAGTGATTTATACTGACACCTATTTCTAGATTAGGATTAGTGAAACTACATCAGGATATGATTTAATCGTATACTAAATAGATAGGGAAAGGGTGTCGTCATCTATGAGGCAGTCATGCTTTAGAGACATAGAGCTACAATGATAGACTTGCTGAGGCTAGTCAAGTAGTATCTCATTGTATCGATTATGGATATATATATTCATTAAATCTTATTCCAAAAGGGAATATTCTCGTGACTTATATAGTATGATATACTATTCTGGTAGCTTCAACTTTACTTTATTCCCAATATGTTGATGGTTCATCATAATATTTCATATCTTCTGCAATTATGGGAGGTTTGGCCAAATGGATAGAGAAATTCAGTGGAATAATGAATCTAAATACACTAATAGGGGTTTGATATGAGGGTATATTACTATTCAATGAGTTACCCATTGATGTAATTGGGTATATTTTTTTATAGAGTTTCATCATCCCCAAGATGACCAACTTCTACTTCATTCTTTGTATGGACTGAAAAGATTTTTATTCATTTTGATGATGATTTATACAACTGACGAGTGAATTTATGATCACTCGATAGAAGTACATAACTCTATATTCTAAAGTGGGATATCCAAAAAAATGATTTTGGAAATATAAAATAGGTATAGCTATGGTGAAATATCTTATGGAGAGTCTCTTTTTGAGCGATTAGGGAATGTATCTCGTGAAATTACCTCCTTTTATTGATCATTTCATGGAATAATTACATTAGGATTTCTATGTCTTACCTACAAATAGAGAGGTTAATTTAACCATTGAGCTAGCTCCAGGTTTGGAACTGGTGTGTGTTACTTCTTTAAGGATGGAATATAACGAGATACACAAAATCAAGAAGCATCTTAAAGATCTTGAGGAAAAACTTTTTATCCGAACTAGCACGTTACCCCAAGGTTCACCATTCATTTCATCCAAAATGAGTATTTTACAATTATTGTATGCATGGATTTCCACTTTTTGGAAAAAATTATGATGATGAACTCATATTCACTACCTCGCATATATGAATTTATCTACAAGATCTGAGGAGTGACAATTTTCTCTAAGATCAATTTTTAGTTGGGCTACCATGAGGTGTGTGTGAGGTCATTAGGAATTCCAATTATTAATTTGTGATTTATAATTGAAATGTATGAGTATTTTAATAAATATTTATTCCTTAAGAATTCACCAGTTGTATTTATAGATATAAATAATAATATTTTCACATGTACTAAGATTAATTTATGGTGGTCACCAAGCTGATATCTTAGTGTATTCACACACCATAAACAACCATTAAAAAAAAATTTAGTATATTCTAAGTAAGCTAAAATTTTATTATCTCTATGTAACGAATATTGAATTACACTTTAGGATCAGTAAGATTCACCTCCTTTGATTGAAGATTTTAGAATATTGTGTATTATTGTACCCAAAAAGGTGACCATCTTTGGGTCATACAAGAAACCCAAGAATCTGTTTAATATACATAGATTCTCTGGTATAATTGGATATTACATGTGAATCATCTAGGATTTATCTTTCTTATAAGTGAATATTACATGATTGAATAATAAGGTAGTGAGATTCCTCTATTATGAAACTCATGAGATCGATTTTTAGGAGCTATAGGAGGGACTTACTATAGTTCTAGTCCTAATTCTTCTAGAGCCAAGTAGGGGATATACTATTTACTATAATGGTTTCAGGACTGGTCTAGGAGAAGTTTTAATTCATGGTGATTAGGTTTTCTCATATGGATTACTCTACCTGATACCTCAGGAGATGAATAACTATACACATGACATTGATCTATATGAAATGGTTACTTCCATATGATATAGGAGGTCCAAATTATTGGTTGAGTGGTTTCTTGTATACATAGATAAAAAAATACTCAAATAAATCTACACATAACAATACATGAGTCTTACGTATAATTTGTTGGTAGATTACCTGAAATCCTAACAATTTGAGCTTTATTATAATCTTGTGGGGGGTAATTCAGTATTTGATACCTTATGCTAGATTACCCAGGCATATTCTATCCTGAAGTTCATGAGGGAGTGGTAGCATGAGGCCTTGTTTTTTGAGATGCACATGGAGATTCAGGAATGACATAAACAACATTTTGTAGAAGCTTTTTAAGTGACATACTCCCCCAGATTGAGTTAGGATGATACAACTATTTTATTATCAGTGCCTCGTCTTGAGGGAATGTGTCATAGGTGGGAACCCACCATCGGGTTGGGTTGTAGATAATAATGATATCTTTCCGTTCTTTGTGAATTTTTTGATCCCTCATGATACATGGGATGTGTTGATGCATGAATAATGTGGATTTTTTGGGTAGTTCACCAAGGGCTTAAAAATATGTAAGATGACATACACCATCAGTATTGGTGGATGGGTATGAAGTGGAATATTTCTTGTTTTATTATAATATGTTACACTTGTCAATAGGTGAAGGCTGAGAAGCAGCGAGCTACAAGGCTTCAACATCTACTATCAATTCTTGAGTGGAAAGGAATTAAATTCACCATGTATTTATTTATGGTATTTTCAAGATCCATTCAAGGAAGTGAATCATTATGGGTGATCATAGATAGTTTGAACATTGGCGCACACATCCAACTGATATGAGAAAACTTTTTAGTTGATGATTTTTGATGGATTTATATTTAGAATATTATGCGCCTTTTATTGTCTTCCTAATTATATCATATCTGTGGAAGATGATAGCATTACCTCAGGGTCCTAGAAATTGCTACAGAAGGCCTCGGGTTCACTAGTGCTCTTGAGTACAACATATCACCACCAGACCGATAGGCAGTCTGGGTGGACAATACATGTGTTAGAGGAAAAGCTATGGGATTTTTTTCCTTCAATATATAGGTTCGAGAAAAAACACATACCTCATGTGGAGTTTTCCCATAAAAACTGACTTCATTAAACAATTATGATGACTCTATATGAGTCCCTTTTTGGAAGGACATTTAGTTAACCTATGCTCATGTTTGAGGTAGGTGATTCCAAAATACAATGTTCTTTTATCATATAAAAGACTTCATATAATTTCTATTTGATTTAGACATGCATGGATACAACACATTCTAGAAATAAGTCTTATATCAATCATCGCCATCTACCTCCCATATTTGACCTGTGGGATAAGGTCATTTTGTGTGTTTATCCAAGGTTGAGTCATATATGTATTTGGGGACAAGTTATGATATCTCCTTACTACACCAAGCCTTTTTAGGCAATGCATATAGTTGGCCTAGTAGCCTATTAGTGGTAGTTACATTAGATGTATCATTCCTTATATAAAATTGATTTTATATTGATTATTTTTTGGTATCATACTAACTAGAATAATTTGATTGATCATAGGGATATTGAGCTGAAAGAATATGAATATATTGAGGAGCATACAATAAATATCATTGGCCAAATCATGAATGAAATCTAAGGATGATTATTTCTTCTAGTCTGGGTACTATGTTAACATTGTTATGTAGAAGATGTGACCTAGGAGTAAGATGCTGATGAACGTTTCTTGTGGTCACAACATTTCAATGATTTTTTATTACCACCCTTGGAAGGGATAATCAAGGGTGAGTTATCCTGAGGAGGATAGTTTGTATCATTTTATCTTATTTGATAAGTGTAAATCCTTTTGTTACTATTAAAGACAACAATATTTATATTTATAATGGGATTTTATGGATAAATAGTGGTTTGGGAGAGTCATAGTTTTTTTGGGGTCTGGAGCACAAAATTATGTGAAGAAAAAATTACTCACATAGTTAGCGCATGATTTTTACTAACCGTGAAACTCAACCATGCAGGATTCCTAATACACAATATGAGCTGCCATGTATTTATAGAATAATGTGGAGAGGGGAAAACATAATTGAAATGATTTTAGACATTCTTGATTATAGAATTCACATAACTAGTGCATGTTTAGCCAAATCATGTGCTTAGCCCATGATAGATTCCTCCTTAATAATTCATCAGTGCACAGTTGGAACATGGTTTATCCAACTATACAACCAAACAACATGACCTAGTAAATGAAGTGATAATGAATTTATAACATGGGAATATGTTCTTAACCCTAGAATTATTCTCACCCCTTATTTTTATCTCCAATATACTCATGAGGTCCATCCCTCTTCTCTCCCAAGGTATTTTCTTATATCACTCATAAATCATCTAAATTATTCATCATTGGATTCATTATAAAGATTGAGGTAACTTATACACTCATCTTTATTTCATTCTTCACTGTTCTTATTATTTTCTATTCTATTAACATGTGATAAAAAATTTCTCATTTTCATGTAAGCTGATGATTTCTATTATATATCTTTTTTTTATTCAATGGATTACACTGGATGAGTAGATCGCTAAAAACAAATGATATGGGTGGTCTATGTTCTTTATTTAAGAATCACTACTATTTAAATGGTGTGATATTTCTGAAACACACTATAAATTTCTGGAGACACCTCCGAAACTAATTAATATATTAAAATAAATTTTTTACTTATTCACATGAAGTTAGTTACTCATGAATAATCCCATTGATTCTCCCCCTGTATTCCCCCAAAATGGGTATTCCTTCCATCATGAAATTTAAATAAACATACCATAATTTCAGAAGCCGAATTTTAGGGGTGTGTGTTCATATAAAAAATGTTTTAAATAAGAATTTGAATTTATCAAAATGGAAGTACATTTTATTGGCCCCAACATTCCATACCTTAATTGGAATTGTTGAACCAATAATTAAATGTTAATTTTTTTAAGATTTAGATTATAACAAACCTGGTGTTTATTACACATTTGTACATGCTTTATGAAATTAACTTTCAATTAATACAATCCATAAGATCAAGAGGTCTAGTGTCTTTGGGTCTTAAGAACATTATGTTACAACTTAGGACATTATATACATCATCTTTATTGAAAACTTCTTTTACATGACCACAAAATTACTTCACACATAGCATTTCTTGGGATATCCTAAGGACATACATAAGAAAATGATGAGCTATAATGCCCTATAAGGGTGTAAAAATGAATGAAATGATGAATATGTTACTTGTTATGAAATAGGCATATCAATGGAGCATAATAGAATAATGAACACGATAGAATGATATGGAATGATCATAAAAACATGGAAATGTGAAATGAATATAAAACATTGTATCATTAACATAAATGAATCAGGAAAAACACTTCCCCAGCATGATGTATCATGCTACTACACATTACCTAATGAATTTGAGTGATATATATTTTCGAGTGCACTCATCATTTTCATTTCATTCTCATTCTTATGTTTTCCACATATGTAAAAAAACAAGGCTTCATTATTAATCATTATTAATTAAATGATCATGGAGTGTGGAAAAAATACATTTATGTCCTTAATATAATGTTATATGTGTATAAAGGTGAATTCCCTTTATAAAATAATGGGTATGGTATTCACTACATGACGATTTTTTCATGGAAAATCACGGTGAAATTTCGGCAGCATAAAGACGTGACAAAAAAATCAATAAAAAGAGTTGAAGAGAAATAAAGGGTTCTATCATCATATTTACATAAAATCGCATGTAATAGTGTCATAAAAATACATTTTCCAACATAATTATTTGGTAAATATATGGTGTAAAATACTAAATAATATTTATGAAAGAGGATGAATGAAATAACTCTAATGAAATCATGACATGGAAATGAGTGTTCATTAGAGGGATTAATGAGAGAGAATGGTTTATCTAATAATTAAAACATAACAAGGGAAGTATTTTAGAGGTGAGAAAAGATACCCTGTAATTTATAATTGAAAATAAAAGGCTGTAACAATATAGGGGATCTTGTGTAAATATGAGAAACGAAGGAAACCCTTACTTGTATTTGTGATCCCAATGGCATGGGAGGGGCTTCTAGAGAGATTAGGGGAACTAGGGGAGGACTCTAGGGAGTGGATAGAAGGGTGATAAAGATCTTCAAGAAGTTTTAGTGAAGAGGAATGGGTTCTTGGGTGGGATTATATAGGAAATGAGATGGGAATTTTTTAATATTCCATAAACAATGGTTTTGGAATCTATATAATTATATATTCAAAACCACAAGCAATACCATGGTTTTTTCTCATGGGTTTTCCAAACCAGTGTCGATTACATTATTTTATAATTCCAATGGAAGAAAATATTAAAATATTATCGTTTATTATGTGGAGGTGAGTCACATTAATAATGAAATGAATTAAAAATCATGAAATATTTTATGCATTTTCAAGGATTCAATATGGATTCATAAAATAAGTAAAAAAAATATAAAATAAAACTATTTGAATGGGATAAAATATATTGGTCTGAGAATTCCAATTATAGTATTTATTACTTCATTTTGGTATCATTAAGATGTCAAAAAACACAAATTTTATTTATATTGTATTTAATTTTTCCCTAAAATTCGACTATCTCAGAAAATTATGAAAAATTAACCATTGCATAATTTTAACATCATGATTTCAAAAATAATATATATTTTACCGAAATAATTTTCTAATTATGTGAATTTTTTCTTTTAAAACGAATGCTGACATTTATTGAAAACTCATCAGTTTTGACAAATAATTGTTTTCAAACCTTAATAAAAATTAAATTTGAAAAAAATAAAAAATAAATAATCATTTATTTTTAATATATGTGATTTGATAATAATATTTTATGAAAATATTAATTATTTATAAAATTCATTAACTTCTTAAAATAAATTCTTTAAAAATACACATTCTCGTTTATCATATAAAAATATTACTTGAATCAAAATGAATGCCTATTCATTTATAGACAAAGAACTGATATAATCATCATTTATAAGAATTGTTTTTATAATATTATAAATAATAATATTAGATTAATATAATAATGTATATATTTCTAAGAATTTCCATTTTTTCCTGAAGAATGAATTTATCAAATTCATCATTTTTTCTATGAAACATTATTCTCATAAAGGAATTGAATGAATAAGAATTTTATTTATAAAAACTGAATAGAAAATAAGAAACTAATAACTTGTTATATAACCCCTAACAACACCCGCATAAGACATAAGGGTAAGGTGTGTGATTGTGACATACTCTTGTGGAAGCTCAGATAACATTGCTCTGGTGGTAATCTTTATTAACTTGAACATATCACGTTGGCAATTTTTATCATACTTAACATGTTGAAGCTCAAATTGGGATTCATCAAGAGTGTTTCCTAGAGACGCTACCTCCTTATTGAGCTCCGAAAATTGAGAATTTTTCAGCCAAAGTCTATTTGATGTGGCCATCCTCTCCTCTTTCTATTCTGAGATGATTTTTTAAAATAAATTATATTTATTTAATTTGTATGATCAGTTTTTAACAACAATATTATCAATAATAATGAAACATAATATTAATTTAGGCAAAATAATAAAAACAAAAATAGTGCATGTGTTTTCTATACCCATAAGATATTAAAATAAAAGAAAATTTTATTCAAAAAGTATTATGCCATTACAACCCACCCCCTTCAGAATTTTTTCCCTCAAAATTTCCATTAACCACACTAAAATAGATGATGGTAACTCAGCCTCATCACATCCTTTGGTTCCCACGTTGCTTCTTCAACAATGGGGTTTTTCCACAACACCTTCCTGATGGATATCATCTTATTTCTTATAATTTTTGTCTCTGCAATCTAATAACATCACGAGATTCTCTTTATAGGAGTGGTCATTATCCAATGGTAACACATTTGGATTGAGTACATGTGGTGGGTCATGTATTCACTTCTTGAATAGTGATACATAAAATACATCATGCACATGAGATAAGTTTGGAGGTAGTACTAGAAAATATGACACTGCTCCGATGCGATCAAGGTTATCAAAAATGATGATGTAACTTGGAATAAGCTTTCCCTTTATCCCAAATATCATCTCTCTCTTTCATGAAGAGATATATAGGGAAAACATATCTCTAAAAACACAAGGTCTCATCCTGGTTGCCAACATAACAATTTTTTAAACTCTAAGAAACTTTGATGTGTAGCTATATAGTCTTAACGTTCTCCACCATTTCATCCACCATTTCTGGGCCTATAATTTTTTTTCTCCCCAGCATCATCCCATAATTCCTTTTTTCTTCCCCTCTTCCCATAATGGTCTTCATAAGGATCAATTTGGATTCTTATGTTGAAACTTTTGTTGTAAGAGAGCTAAACTGGAGGAAGATGTTGATCAATATTCCTTTGAAGTCCTGTTATCATGCCCTCAACATGTCCTCATGTGTTTGGATTGTCGATTCATATTGTCCATCGGTTTTTCTGGTTGATAAGATGTAATGAATGTTAGCATAGAATTCAGAGTGTGATGTAGATTCTTCCAGAATATGGTGGTCAATCTGGGATCCCGATCGGATATAATCGACAGTGGTACAACAAGAATCCTTCCACTTCACTTATGTATATCATTGATATTTGATCTAGTGAAAATTCCAATCAAATTTCAATGAAGTGTTAATTCTTTATAAGATGATCCACAATAAACTAGATATTGTTGTTTCCTTTGGATCTCTTAAGATGTCTGGTGACAATGTCCATGGTGATGTTTTCCCATTTACATATTGTTATGGTAATTGGTGCATCATCCCATTATACTTATGCCTCTCATTATTCACTTGATGACATAGTAGGAACATTGATGTTTGTTCAATAATATCCTTCTCCATGTTATATCACTAATAATTCTCTCGGATATCTTGATACATCTCTGTGTTTCCTAGGTGAATCGATAAATTCGATCTATGTATGCCATTCAATTTTTTTTTGTGCACTTCAGGTTTGATGGAACACATTTCCACGACCCAAATATCAAAATTCCTTCTTCATTGACAATGAAAACAAATATTTCCTCTTTTCTGATAGTTTTTAGGTTATTATAAATTACCACATCATCACATTGAGTATCCTTTAAACACTCTAGAAGATATGGTTGAGAAATCATTTGAGAAAGGATTGATGACGTTCCTTCTTTTATAATTCCCATTTATATAATCATCAAGTCTAATAAGAATATATCCTTCTCAATTATTATCAATGAAATATATGTTGAATCCTTTCTACATGGATGTATTCCACATTATTATCTTTCCCCAAATGGTAGTGACTTGAGAATTCATAGTCTTTGATCAAATCTAACCACATTAATTAGAGCATATTCAACACATTATGTGTTAATATATACATGAGTATTTTGTGATATGTATGTATTTCAAACATTTACCCCAAGAAGTAATTCCACCAAATTTTCAAATTGAATATCACTTTAGCCAATTCTAGATCATGCGTTGGATTGTTCTGTTCATGATCATTCAATTACCTTGATTCATAGGAAATGGATTTTTCATTTTTCATCAACACATAGCCCATTCCATTCTTCGTAGCATCACTTAATACCATGAATAGTTCTCAACCTGTGTGTATTTTGATCATGGTAATACTGATAAGTCTCCTCTTAAACTCTATAAAGCTTTATTCACATTAATCAATATATGAAATCATGACACCCTTCCGAGTTAGCTTTGTATGATTGATAAAAAATTGTGAGATGCTTTCACAAAATTATGATAATATCCAACAACCCAAGGAAGCGACGAATATCCATAATAGATTTTGACATCATCTTTCTATATATTAAATTTTTATTGGCGGTATCTATAGATATCTCATTTATTGTGATGATATGACCCGATAATGATACTTCCTTCAACCAGTACTCACAGTTGTTGTACTTTGAATAGAGGTTCTCCATCTGTAAGGTCCCTAGTATAGTGAATATATTATCGCCAAGATCCTCCTTGGTTTTTGAGTATATTTTATTATTATCTACAAAAAATACCACAAATTCGTTTTGGTAATCTATAATGACTATATTCATCAAGTACATAATAATTATTGGATCATTAGTTTTTCAGAAATGAATTACTATAAATTCATAGTGCCGGTACTTTGTATGAAAAGAATCCATGGGGATATCTTCCTTCATCACCCATACAGGGTAATATCATGACTATTTATCAAATTTGGATATGTATTTTTCACAATATAGATGATTGAAAAAGTCATAAATTCATCTAAAGGGATAATTTTTATTTATCATGACTTTTTTGTGCTCATTATAATCAATGAAAATGTGCAATGAACCACTATTCTTATTGGTGAAGAGAACCGGTGCACCACATGGTGAAGCACTTGGGCATATAAACCTTGTATCTAGACTCTCTTATAGTCGTTTAATTATCACTTCAAGCTCCACACCAGCCATTCTATAAGTAGTATTGGATATTTTCAATTCCTTAGGTAAATGATCAATAAAAAATTCAAAATCACTTTTAGGAGTAGACCAGTAAATTTCTCAGGAAACACATCAATAAATTTCTTCACAATAGGAATGTATTCAAGGTTGGTTCCTTCCTTAGAATTGGTCATTTGAGAAAGATATGTGTTTTCATGTGGAGGTAATATATATGCATGAGATGATGATGCTGATGGAGATTAATAATCTTCCTTGCACATTTATAGACTAGAAGGTTGATTCTCTCTATGGAGATTGATTTACCTCTCACGACAATTTAAGTTGTATCTATATAGGGAAATATAATCCATGGAAAAAATTGCAAAAAATTAGACCAAAGGGGCTACAGAGAGGTTCACTAAGAAGTTAAATACACCAATTTTGATAGGGTAGGGTTAAAATTCATGGGAGGCAACAATTTCCCCATTTGATGTTCTCACTAACATCTCTATTTATATTCCATGTGGTGTTGTTTTGAATATTTTACTTAATTTTTGATATATAAAAGAATGAGTATAACTAGAATCAAAGTGTACATTTTCTATTTTTTGTTGAATAACATGGTTACCTATCACCAATTTATTGTTGGGATTCACTCCAGTTGTAGTGATGGAAAAAATCATGCCCTTGAAGCCGTAGAAGTTATTGGGTTCTTTCAATTACCCTTGGCTTTGGGAACTAATTTTCAAGGTACCAAGGTCCCTTGCTATGTTAGAAATGAACAATGTGTTTATAGTTGACCCGAGTATTCCTCTCCACTATCACATCAGCGTGTTTTTCTATTTAGCAATCTTTGGTTAGGTACCCTTCTCTTACACACATAAAGCATTTCAGATCCCCCTTTTCTCAAATTTTAGGGTGATTCTTTTTTCACCTTTGGAAAGTATGGTAATTTAATTTATTATCACCGTTGGATTTATCCATTAGACCACCAGAATTAAAATTTACTTTCCTCTTCGTATCCCCATGATATTCCTGAAATTATCTAATCTCCATTTCTACAATGAGGACACATCATAAAATATCCTTATAGATATCAAAGTCACGTATTTCTAGGGATTTCTGTAGGCTAGGTTAATCCCACCAAAGAAGCAGACAACCTTGCATTCGGGGGTAATGATAAAGATGGAGGTGTATAGTTAAATCCTTCTGATGTTTTCATATTATTCATTGATGGATTCATCGTCTTTTTACATGAATGCAAGGTAGTCCCTTTCCTTCTTTAGTCAGAGGGTACATGGAAAATATATATTGAAAAACATTTTCCAGAAATCCCTCCGTTCCGACACCTTGATCTATTTCTCTAGATTTTTATTTTTATAAATATCCCCCAGTGACCAGTTTCACACTCCATAAAATAAGAATCCAGAAGAACCATTATTTGTTCAGAACATTGAAGGATATAAAATATCTTCTCAATGGTGTTGACCCATTTTTTCAGCAATTGAATGATCGGGTGATCCATTGAATATAGGAGGCCTTTGATTTAAAACGCCCTCGATTTTTACTTGTTCATTAATGTAAGGGTGTGGATGTTCCTCTTGAACCATGATTCTAATCAAAAGTAGTGTCATATGAGAGAGTATCATGACAACATTTTTGATTCCTGCTCCCACGAGATTGGTCATCTCATTATAATAGTCATCACATTGATTTTTTGCATTGGTTGTTAGCCGAAGTCCTCTTTTTACAGGACATTTTCTAGAATAAAATGAAAATTAGGGGCAACCATTTTAAACTATTAAACACATTAAGGGGAATCGAATGAAAAAAATGGATAACTTATTAATTACATTTATTTCTAATTATTATGAATTTCTAAGCTTCATTATTTGTTATCCATGATCTACTTGTTAACGTGTATTATTATGGGATTTTTTTTTGTTCCATTAAAAATAGTTCATACTATGATTATGATCATACTGAAGAATATCACCTGGGAGTTTCAAACCAAGATTTCAACAAAAATATTTGTCGTGCCCCAATTCCCATTCGAATCTAGGTCAAAGTGATGTTTTTGGGTTTTACCCCTAGATACATATTTACCATAAGAACCTCTATATGTTTGTATCAAGAAACGGGATATATTTTATTGATAAAACACTTACTCTAAAATAAACACAATTTATGGATTATTTTATGATACATATTCTTATCCTAAAGGTTTTCTCTATAGTTTTATATCCCCAATCGCAAAAACAACAAAACCTATCCTATGATACCATCTATAACAACCCTGGACATAAAGGAATCATGTAAACACCTATCACAACAAGATTAAAAAAATTCCTATAAAGGAATCAGGTAAAACCTTATCCCAACATAAAGTATCATTATACTAAACAGTAGATAATGCATTGGAGTGCTATATAATAATGGCTGCACACGTCAATTTAATTTCATTCTCATGCTTAAGTGTGCCGCATTTATCAAAAAGCATGGATTCATTCTTAATTACAATAACATCATTGATCAAGGAGTCTGGAATAATACATTTATTTTTTTAATAAAAATATATATATGAATAACAGTGAATTTCCTTGATATATGAATGGGTATGGTATTCACTACATGAAGAATTATGCATGGAAAATCACAAGGAAATTCTGGCACCATAGCATCGTGACATAAAATTTAATAAAAACAGTTGTTGAGGGAGAAAAGGGTCTCTCATAATATATACATGAACTGAAAAATGATAGGGTAATATACACACTTGTTCCAATATAATGAATTTGTAAATAAAAGGAAGAACATAATAAAGACACATGAATATAGAGGATGAATTAAATAACTCTTACGAAATTTCGGCACGGTAAAGGGTGTACATGAGAGGATTAATGAGAGAGAAAGGGGTATATCATCATCAAAACATAACAAGGAATATATGGGGTATGTGAGAAAACATATCACGTGATTATTAATTGAAAATAAAATGGTGTAAAAATATATTGAAACTTGGATAAAATGAGAAAGGAATAAAACCCTAACATGGATGTGTGTTCTCAAAATCTTGGGAGAGGCTTCTTGGGAGATTGGGAGTGCCTT
Organism: Viscum album; assembly: GCA_963277665.1. Classification (NCBI taxonomy): domain Eukaryota; kingdom Viridiplantae; phylum Streptophyta; class Magnoliopsida; order Santalales; family Viscaceae; genus Viscum; species Viscum album. Next base: position 1,676,936,554 of record OY728132.1, on the reverse strand, counting down.
AGGAGGACTCCAGAGAGTGGAAAAAAGTGTGAGTATAAGATTTAACGAGTTTTAGTGACGATTAATTGGCCCTTGGGTGGGATCATAAAGGAAATGAGAGGTGAAATATTAAATATTTTACAAACATTGGTTTCAGAATCTATATAAATAAATATTCAAAACCACAAACCTTCCCATGGGTTTTGACTATGGTTTTTTCAAAATATGAGTTGAAAAAGTTATTTTATACGGCCAATGGAATAAAATATTAAAATATTATCCATTCTTATGTGGTGGTGAGTCAAATTATTAAACAAGAAAATTTGAAATCAAAAAATAAACTAAACACATTAGAGGATTCACTAAGGCTTTATAAAATAAGTAAAACAAATATAAAATCACATTATTTTAATGGTAAAATACATATTCGTCCAAAAATACATATTATATTATTTATTAGAACATTTTGGTGCAATTATTATTTCATAAAACACATATTTTATTTATATGGTATATATTTTTACCCATAAATTCAGATTCCCTATAAATGTATGAAAAATTCACCGTTGGATAATTTCAATAACCTAATTCAAAAAATATTGTTTATTTTAACATAATTATTTAACAAATATTTGAATTTTCAAATTTAAAATGAAAACTAATATTTTTTTAAAATTCATGGGTTTGAAAAAAACAATTTTCAAACAATAATAAAAATTATATTTGACTTAAAATAAATTATATAATAATTTATTATTAATATAATTCAACTGAAAATAATATTTAACTAAAATATTACTTATTGCTAAAATTCAAAAATTCCATAAAATAAATAATTTAAAAATACACTTTTTATTTTATTGTATAAAAATAAAACCTTTATCAAACTAATTACATAATCATTTATGAATAGAGAACTTATATAATCATCATTTATAAGAATTGTTTTTTTAAAATTATTAATAAAAACCATTGATTTATATAATGATGTATATATTTCTCAAAAGATTCATTTTATGCAGAAAATCTATTTATCGAAGTCATCATTTTTTGTAAGAAATTCTATTGTCATAATGGATTTGATGGAATTAGACTTTTTTTATAAAAAGGAATTACACAATAAGTAACTAAAAACTTGTTACATAACCCATTATAAAACCTTCATAATACCTAGGGGTAAGGTGTGTGATATTGAAAGACTATTGGGGTGACTTAGATAAATCACTTGGGTGGTAATCCCTATTAATATAAACATCTCTAATAATTGAATTTTTTCATGCTTAACGTGTTGAAGCTAAGATTTGGAATGGTTATGAGAGACACTTAGTGATTCAACCTCATTTTTGAGCTATGAAAAATGATATTTGTATGACCTGAGTCTACTGGATGAGTCCATCATTTCATTGTCTATGTTGAAAGGATCTTTTTTAAAAAAATATTATACTTATATCAGTTGTGTAATAATTGATCAATGAATATATTTTCAACATTAATGATAATTAAAGAACAATTAAACCAAATGATAATAATAATATGAGTGCATGTATTTTCTGTATACATAAGACATTATTAAAAAGGGATTTTTATTAATAAAAGATCGGGTAATTACATAGATTAATTTTTATTTGTTAATAGTATCATTTTTCTAATGAGATAATACCATTAACTTCTTCCAAGGGTGATACATGGGTGTCTCAAATTAGGGACCACTTAGATGGTCTAATCATTATTTATAGTTTATTTTGATATATAAATATAAATGTACCTTGAGAGATAATAGATATGCCTTAGATTGGAACACCATGTGTCTTCCATTACCACGAGACAAGTGATACCAATTATATAGGGGAGACCATTTAGATGAGATCAGTGGATCAATGGTTGAACCGTTCCATGATATAGGATAGGTCCCTTACTTGTAATACTTGTAATGGACATATAGGTTTTTTCTTGTTTTATAAACACAATGTCGGGAGTGAATCTTGGGAACTCATTCATGGGTCACCTTCGACGAACTTACATGACATTTATGATGTAAAGATCCCCCAAAGGGATGTTTGGGATCACATCCAGGAAACCATGTATTGGATAAGGGTGTATCTTCTTCAATTCAAAGTTTGGTATTTTAATTACATAATATTAATGTATAACCAGATTTCTTCATATGTGCATTCCACGAAAAATCTCATATATAGAGATGTCCCACTATTAATTCTTCATTTACACTAATCCTTTAAACATATTATTTATATGTGAAGGATACCTCAGTTCATATACGTCTGGCTCAGGTTGATGTAGTTAGATTCGGATGATCATCCCATAGGGAACCCAATAAATTGTTAATATTTATAATTTTTCTTTCAGTATTGAATTTATTTATTATTGGCACACTTCTCATTTTATATTCATGAAATATATTCCTCTAGAAACATTTGGTGGTGGTATAATTTTTATATCTCACACCCTAATTGTTCTAACAATGGTACCGAATAAGTCTTCATGATTACATGTATAAATAATGGTATGTTTTCTACTTTTGATACTAATTTTCGAGTACAAGGATGGATTTTGGGAGAAGGGGGTCTAGCCAATGCTCGTTAATCTATTAGTTATAATTATTTTCCTTTTTTTATGTTTTTATATAATGGGGTATATTAATTTTACAATTTTATCCCCTTAAACAATTTTTAATACAACTTATCATGGACATCATCATCATTTTTTTATTTATTATATGTTATTTCACGTCCACCTATTGTTTTTATATCATGATTTTTTTACTTTTTATTAACCCTATCATATAATAATTTGTTGTGATCTGATTATTGACGGAATAATATTATTAGAGACACACCCTTGTCCGTTTCAATATGTTTAAATCCTTTTTTACAAGGAGGCATGTTTGAGGTACCGTGGATGACTATCTCAGGGAACCATTCATTTGCTCTTAGGTTAGGACTTGACAATAGTATAGGATATTTTTCAAAAAATTTAAATAGATAAATAAAACATAACTAAATAGTAAGGAAAATATATTATAAGAGAGTAATATCATTTAAGTTTTTCTGTGTTTCATGTTCCATGATCAATTAAGAGATGACTAGAAAGAATGATATTCTTTTATTAGAATGTATATAAATATTTCAATGAGTTCACATCAAAATTAATTTATGATATTAATATTTTTGAGGAAAAATAAATTATTTATACTACAAATACAATCCTCTTCCTTTTTGTGAGAACACATCATCATATATATCAACATCTGACACCAATAAATAAACAATAATCTATTCATCTAGTTAGTTCATTTTTTCATGCAGGATTCCTATGATATAAAATTTCTAAAATTATTTGTTACAGTTTATTAATTAAACAAGTAGATATATAGAGATGTAAAAACAAAAAGTAAAATTTTGTAATTAATGATTCCTAGTGAACATTTATTAATAATAATTCATAAATCCTCATAATTGAAAACACTCAGATATGTTTTTTATATCCTAAACTAGTTTTTGGATTAAAAAAACACTAGTTACAAATAAGAAGAAAATAATAAATCCAAATGGAAGTATTAATATCAATATTATAAGACCCTAATTTTAATATAACATTAATTACATTCACTAATACCTCCTATATGTAGAATAATTCAATTTATAGTAGATGAATCTAATGGATGGAATAAGGTCTTGGATGATGGTTGTAGATCTGTCTTGGTTGTGGCGGATCTATGATTGTTATAGTTGATATGGATTTCTGGTAAAGGGATAAATATTATAGAATCATATTTTTTTCTTGTGTTATCAGTATTCAAATGATTATAATAGACATCATCTTGTGGTAGTATCATGATTCTAGTTTTATAAGAACTCTTATGACGGTTTCACAACTCATCAATATTTATAATGATTTATCTTATGGTATCATATCTCTTCTAATAGTATAAATCTTCCTAAGTTAGTTGGAAATTATTGTATAATAATAAAACATGTTTTAGTTATATAAAAAATAAACTCATGGGGATATATTTTTCATAGTGAAATTTTTTGAAAGAGTCAGAATTATGGAGTTCTATCATTAAATCATTTATAAAGTTATAAATAAAGTTATGATGACTTATTAACATTTATAGAAGGAATTTTTCGATTCACACAAAAATATACCCCTTTTGTATTATCAAAAATATTTATTTAGAAGGAATTTACAGTTATTTCTTCAAAATAATTTTCATAAGAAAATTATATCATCAAAAATAAGAATTAATTTTTTATAGAATTTAAATACTACTTAGTGACACAAAAAGTTTCCGAGAAATCGTAAAAAAATACATTTCTCATATTATCCTTAGTTTGATATTAACAAAATCACATAAATTAAAATAAATTTGGATAAATTTCTTTTTGAGTATATAAAAATAGTAAATAATTCCAAATTTCAATAATGGGAAAATTCAAAATATTATTTCATTATAATAGTGAAAATATCATCCCAATCATATTTTAATCAGTGTTTAAGTCATGCTAATCTAGAAATAAGGAAGTATCAATGTGATATTTTTCGTTTCCATTATCTAGAGGAGGAGGATGGAAATTTTTAGAGGAATTATAATGATCAATGGTGAAATTTTTGTATGTTACTAGTCTAAGATGTAACACTTTAATTGGTGTATGAAAATATAGAATTAAATCAATAGAATAATTCTGAATTATAATCGTTAATAGTATCTAAGAATGAGTTAGTTAAATGAAAAATGTATAGATAAATCAATGATATCTATTTTTTGTAGAGATATGGATCCATCATTTCAGAAACATTCAATGACCACACTTTCACTATGTTTTATCACATGAATAGAGTTATTTATTTCCCCAATAAATATAATCAACCCAGGGTAGATCAACATCAATCGATTAGCTTTATCCTTGAAGGCCCCAGTGATAAGAGGAATTCAATGATTCTCTAAAAACCCATAAATTTATAATTGAGTTAATTTTTGTTATAACAATTATAATAATTATACTTTTTTGGTCTATTAATTATTGGTATCCTCATTATGACACACCCTAATAGGATTATAAATATGATTATTATTATAATTGATCTACCAAATATCTTCCAGATGATAATTCCTTGAATCAACTAATGTAAATTATATCTCATATTGTTCAATGAATTTTTACTAACTTAGAATTAAAACATTTATGAAAAGATGGAGAAGAAGATATAGAAGAAGTGGAACTAGTAGTATTACAATGCTATTCATGCTTCCAAATAATGGTGACAAATATATTACCCTGATAAATCCCCAAACATTCTAAATAAGATTTAATACCACCAATATTCTCAATATGGTTTTTATTATCATCCTCAAAAATCTAATTTAATGGAAATAATTTGGGCTAATAGTGTTCCACCACTAAGGATTCAATCAGATATGTGTCTGGATCTTTAACAATGTTATCCTAGGAAGAGAAATTCTTATAAATCCATTCAATAAAAGTATTAATATCAACCTTAAAATCATCATGATGTGTTTAGGTCAAAAAGGTAGGGTCATGTTGGGTAAGAGTCAAAGACCTCTCCTATATATGTGAATATATATTATTTCCCGACAGAGATCCCCGACAATAAATATTATGACTTACTTCCCCATAATGAATTGACAATGAAAACACATCCTCATATATAAAATGAATAACTTTATGAAATGGATAGAGAATATCTACCAAATATACTATTTCCTAAAAAACTATATATTTGGATCCCAATAAATATCAGATATGGGTGGTCCCCTAGGTAAATGTGAAAATCCTATATCATAACCTTCTCTTTCTCAATCTAAAGCATAATAATTATGGATAAGAATTGTGAACCATAGTGACATCCCACCACTAGTCATATAATGATATATATCTAATCTAACTGGGATTCCAGGATCATGAAATGTAGAATAATACAAGGTGTTACTATCTTAATCGCCAGTTATAGTCCTTCTAAACTCATAGATACATATAAATGGATATGCATTATCTTCCATGTATTATCTGTTAACATTATATAGATAATAATATAAATTAATAATCACACACTCAAGTATTTCTGAATCTAATACATCAAAATGATCATAATTGGAATCCATTATGTCTGGAAGCTCATAATCATTAAATAGTAATTTTTTGAAGGTTATGAAATGGGAGAATCATGAGGCCCATAAGAGAAACTACGAGTTCCCTCTCTATTTAGGATAAATGATAGATTAATAATCACTTGAATTGACTAATATACTTAAATTATAGAACTTCACTTAACCAATTATTCATACAATGAATATTCCAAAACATCATCTAGTTAAAAAATCGCATTGTGTAACACCCCTAAATTCTAAAAATAAAAAAAATTATTTGTTAATATATATTATACACAACACAAAGAATAAAATAAGTTATAACACCTAGATACAATGTGAAATATTTATAAATAGATAATTTTAATATCATAAATATCTTGATTTACATGAAACACTAAGACAATATTGTGTTCCACAAAACACTGAGTTTATCTTTCCATACAAACACCACCACGTTTAAACCAAACACGAAATATTTTTAAAATATTACCCATTAATGAGATAGTTATAATATATCCATTAGATTGGATGTTATGAATAATTATAACTACATTATGAAAATTATGGTGATCTTTTTATTATAAATAATATATGAATCTTTTAAAATAAAATGAAATGTATTTTAAAAAATTGTATTTTTCTAAAAGAATGATTTATCGTACTTTTCACATAAAACTAAGAATTAGTTTTTTCCAAATATTGAAAATTTATTTGAAAAAATAAATTTAATTTTTTAAATCATAATATTAAAACATTATTAGGGTGAATTTTTTCATTTTTAAAAAATGTTTTATTTTTAAGGAATAGTGAAAAATACTGAATTTTAATTGAAAAATAAATTTTTCATTTTAATAATTTATACTATTAAGTCATATTTCATACAATATTAAATTAAAATTAGTTATATTAAATATAATTTAATCCTTTTTAGTTTATTAGAAAAATTAACATTTTAATTTTGATACAAAAACATTGTAATCTTTTGAGCATTTTATATTAATAGACATATTTATTATTAGGTCTATGGTATTAATTTAAATTAAACATTTTTCAATTCAATATTTGAATTTTAAAAAATGGACTCAATGTTTTTAATCAGAATGTGTTATAATTACTAATAATTCAAAAATAACATTTAACAAAAATGATTAGTGGAAATGGTAAATATTAATTACTACGTTTAAGGTAGAAATCGATTTATTATGGGGTTCATAATTAATCAATTAAGGTTAAAATGACATAAAAGATGTCTAAAATGTATTTTATAACCATATTTTGACCTTAATTATTAAAATTTTGTTAACTTCCCTTTTTGGAGTCTTATTCATGAAATAGATGTCTGTATGACTATATCTTTTAATAAAAATACAATTGTGCCACTAAATTCACTTATAAAAGGACACATCTATCCTCCCATATTCACACATTAAATTTTCGTTAGGTTTTTATTGACCAAATAAAATAACAACCTAAATTTTGTTATCTCATCTTAGGGGAATTTTTTTTGGAATTTCAACCTATGAAGTCTTTGAGTGAAAAAATACAAGGGATACCCGATGTAGAGGTAGGGTTCTTCGATGAGCATTTTAATTGTATTTTTACTCTAATTCTCTAAAATTATTTTGAAAAAATGTTTATGTAATAAAATTATAATATTTAATATACATAGTTATTTTTATTTTTATTTAATATCCTATAACCACCCCCACTTTCATTGAATGGGTTATGCAATCATAATTTACGTTAACGGTGGACTACAGCCTCGTGAAACAAGGACATTCATTTTTACATTACCACTTCTCCAGTTTGGGAATTTTTTTTGGATATAAATTTCAATTATTAATATAATTATTCTTATGAATCCATAATATAAAATTTAAATTTTTTAATTTCAATTCTGTTGGGGATGCAATAGTGTCACTCATCTATACAGAGGACTGACTATTCTCAAAGAGATATTATTAGACATTCACTAAAGCCTTACCTGTAATACAATAAGGACAATTTTAATGATTACATGTGATATAAATGACATATCTATGATTATAATTTTATATTAATCATTCAGAAAATATAATATATATCATTTTCTTTTATACATTTTCACTCAATGACTGATGATAATGTCATTTGTGTCCTTGTGGAATACCACCTACATGAAATTATGTGTATATATTTTCATCACAACCCCACATGCATGATTTATATAAGTATATTTAAATAAATAATATGGAATATAAGATATTATGATAATTATTAAATGATAATATATTTCTAACTTTATTTCCATAACAATCATTGTAAAATGTAAATGATACTGACGTGCACATACGACATATTGTATCCATTATTGTAACGTATATATTTTCTAAAAAAACATTCATTAGTCATCTAAAAAATATTATTAATTTAAAATTATGATAATTAAAACATTGTTATCATTCTAAAAATTATAAAAATATAAAATATACAAATTAACCGAAGGATTCCAATCAGTGCCTGAATCAGAAAACAAGAAAATAAACACAAAAATCAATAAAAAAATGATTGATAATAAATTAAAGGTTGAAAAGATGTATTAAACGGATCATATATTAAATTATAAATATTAATATTGTTATATTATATGTTTATAACATATTCAAAATAACTATATGTAATTTTAATGAAAATTCAATAATAAATAAGAGTATAGTAATGGATTTCATCTAAATTCCATTATATTGAGGCACATTGTAATGTTAGGAACCTAATTTTTTGTATGGTGTCTATAATATCCCATGAAAATGAAATATCTTAATAATTAATTATTATTAGTATTTTATGTTTTAATATTAATTACTTCATCTAAGGTTTTTCAAAATTAATGTTACCAAGTGGTAATGAATTTCATTTGTCAATTTATTTTCATCGAGTTGTATAACATTTACATTCTTGTTGATTTTATAAGAATAGGTGTATAATAAATTTGGATTGTATTGTGTTTTACTTCTATTTTTTTATGATTTACATTTGACACACATTATTGACTCATTTATTAGTTGTCATTTCAATAGTATGATATTTACAATATTTTTTTTCACAATATCATTTTAATCATAATTATTTATATAGGAATTTCAATTGAAGAAAATTATTTGACTATTGTTTAATAAATCCAATAATTTTATTTTATTGTAGTTATTCCCTATATTCTAATTTAATAGTAATATTTATTCAACACTTATTAATATAAAATTGATGAGAATATGTTTTCAAGAAAATTATATATTATTTATCAATTCAATGAGAACACCTTTTTAAAAAACCATGTTTTCTAAAAACATTTTCATAAATGTTTTTAAACTCATGAAAATTATTTAATAAATATGTATTTACACATTTTTAAATTTTACAATTGTTTTGAAAGAAATATTCCATTATTTTAACAATGATCTATTCTAACATTTTTTTATTGAAAAGGGAATTCTCTTTTTTACATGTACAACAGGTATAGATATCATAGTGTACTAATAATAATTTATTTGAATATTCCATTGAACATTTATAGGTATTTTTTAAGTAAAATCGATTCCATAATATTTTGGATACATTATTTTTTATGAAAATTTATTCCAAAGAACATTATTTTTTATTTGTTTAATGATTAAGAAAGTTGTTTTAATGAAAATGATATTTTCCTCAAGAATGATTTTATATAAATTTTATAGTCTTTAAATTCATTAATAATAATAACCATTATTTTAAATCTACTATAATGGGTATATATTATATTTATATGATCCCAATTATTCTTATGTGTGGTTCATAACTATTTTGATCATGAATTTTATTTGCATTCACTTCCTTCACTCATTTTTGTAGTCAATAACATTCCCATGAAATAATCACTATATTGTGATAATTGGAAATTAAATTTTTCACCAAATTTATATATTATTTATCATTTATATTGCAATTTTTTAAACCATATATTATTTCTACAATCAATGTTCTACATTGAAATACATTTCTTTTTCTAAAGAAATTGATAAATATTTACTCTCTACTCAATAAATATATCTCATTATAATGAAAGTTGTTTATTAATTAAATATATTATATTATATATTAAGAATTATTTGGATATTCTGGACATGTTTGGTTTCTGTTTATATTTATCACCTCGATGCGTCCATATTATCATGGTGTGAATCATTTTAATCGATTTAGTTAAATGTGTTTCTACCAAGAAGTATTATATTGTCATAAGGATAGTTATTCATGTTAGAGGTATCATGTAACTGGAAATATTGATATATAATAATTAATAATTTCCTCAATTTATAATTTATTAAATATCATCTATGTTATTTTTCATTTATAATTTATATAAAGGAATCTAAATAAATGTTTACTAATTAAAAAACATCTATTTTATGTTATATACATATTTATATTAATTATTATTTATCTAATTAGGATATCCATGTTGTGGGTTAAATGATATATGATTTCTATTATTGACCGTATATATTTATTTTGAAGTAAAATTATTTGAATGGAATAATTTTTTGGTTATTTAACTTTTAACAATATTTACACATATTGTTTCAGGATAGATGTCATTATACATAACCATTAATGATCATTTGAGATCACCCCTTTTCTATTTCCTTTCCCAAGAATCCATAAAGTCATCTACACCATAAATGAATGAATTTTTAGGATGGAATAAAGATATTAATGAAAAAATATATTTTTTAATATTTATTTTCAAATATAGTGAAAGACACTATTATGCATATAGTTTTCTATGATAAAAATACTATTTGATCTTTTGGGATGAGATTACCTCTACCATATTACAATATAATAATGAAAAAATTGTCTCTTGTATATTGGAGTTGAGGTCACAAATGTTGGTATCATAGGATGCTAATTATAAACCTTTTAAACCAAATTTAGAAAAAAATAGTCCAGGCATTAAAACCCTATGATATAATATTAACCTATGTATAATATAACATCCTAATTATTTTATATGGAAGATATTATGTGTTTCTCCCTGGAAATAAATATGTGTTTAGATAATATAAATGGACATGGATCTAGAATATATGTATTTATATAAGATATCTCCAAAAAAAGGAACATTAGGCTTGACCCGTTCATCAGATTGTGCATGAGAGTGGGGCTTGTTGTTTATCTAGATTTTCACTATTGTGTGATATGATTTGGATGATTGAATTTTTTTTTAAAACATCAAAAAGGATTACTATACAATATCTCAATGAATAAATGGGGATATAACTAAGGTTTCTTTTGATGAAAATAAATTTTCATGATTTAGGCATCCTATAAATGATTACAAGGATGTCCCACTATGATGGTGGTTTCTAAAACTATATATATTGTTTTAGTAAATGGATAGAACCCTATAATATCAGAATGAAAATGAACATGGATGAAAATGTTCTTAACATGAGAATCCAAATTGGATTATGATTTTAGTTAGTGATATAATGATTATTCCAAATCATTTTTCCGGAAATACGATTAAAAACATATATCATAACCAACTCCAGGATTCACCAAATAAAAAAAGTATTGGGGTTTCTAAAAGACTAGGTGATTGAGATCATGGGGAAATAAGGATCAATTTACATCATGGATAAAATGTATAAGTTTACACATGGAAAAGTATCTCTGTGAAAATGGAAAATAATTTATGTGTAGAAAGAATGGAATAAATAGAGTAATTTCAATGGAAAATAAAGAGTTCAATGAAAGGAAAGAAATATCATACTAGGGGTCAATTTATAGTTTTTATCTAAAATGAAGATAACTTTGGAATAACTAAGATAATTCCTTCTTATAGAGCATAACCCATAGGCTAGGGAAGGACCAATGTTTAAATATGATGGATGAATTACTTATCTATTATTATTATATAATTAAATAGTGTAATTATTTTTAATAATTGTATTTTTATTAAACACTTCTTCAAAAATCTATGGGTTGTGAATAAATTTAGAAGAATATATTTATTCACTAACTTATGAGTGATGGATACCATCATGAGCTAATTATTCTATTATTTTTCATATGTACAGTTTCTTTAACAACCAATTTTGGATTTTATATGATTGGAGTCTACCACAACTAAGTAATTTTTAGGAGAAATTTTTTCTGGAAAAACCTATTGGTTTTCACTATGAGGCATAATTACTTTAAATTTTATATACATAAGTTTTAATTTATTTATAATCTTTAGGGTTGATATGATTACTAATGAAACTATTGTAATAGTAAAATAATATTTTTATACTTTGAGAAAAAATTAATTGTTGTTGAAATCATATTAAAAAAATTATTTAATGATTATGTTTTTTTCCTGGATTTCCATTAACAGAATTTGGAACGTTATAGGATTTATATTAATCCAGTTTTTAAAGCGGAAAAAATTGTTGGAGTTGGTGGTCTAGAACCAACTACTTTTTACATTATTCATTAATAAAATCATTATCACATCTTGATTGTTCTTCTACGTGACAATGTATGTGATAATGTCCTAATGATAGTTGTTACATTAATGGGTCATAGAAGAACCCTTCTATGATGAGAACCTAGAAGTGCCATAACACTATTCTTGAATATATGTTCTATGGCCGGATGATATTATTTAAGATACATAAATAATACAGGTCATTATGGGTGAGGACTCATAAAACATTATGGCACCTTCTCATATTGTGCGCCCTTGGTAATATCCAGGAGGATATTATGAGAACGAGACCCACCAGTAGGAAATCCACATTTCATAGTGTCATTGGATGTTCCTATCTTCGGATGTGTGTATTAGTCCTTATACTTTAAGATTATTATTATTGGATATTACAACTCGTGCACTTAGATGTATTGACGAAAACTGTGATGACACAATATTCACAGTGAGGTAGGACACGTTGCGTACATCACGAGTAATACTGCATTAATAGATAATGTGAAAAAGGATTTGTCCCTTCGGTTCTATAACAGAAGTAGATATCTCAGGCCCTTTGATGGAATTGATATAGCCTAAATAAATCCATGGCCATGGTAAGGTATGGAATGTTCAATTCCGAGAAGTCATTGAAAGATTAATCGAGCACATGGGTTGATGGCACTAGCATGAAACCCGCTTGATTGGAGATATCGAGGCAAAGGGATTATATTACACGTTAAGCATTCGTAGGAGGTGACACATCATTTCAGTGTTAACTCTTTTTTCTAGGGGTTCCTTGGTGTGTTGCTAGACGCTAGCCTTGGACTTTAGGTAGGGTCCGCCTAATGCCACTGAGAAAGAGGCCTAGAGGGTCACACACTATGTGTGTCCATGTATCTCAGTTAAATATTTATTTAACAAGTTAAATAAATATTATTCCCGACCGTGGTTTTATAATTATTTAAGGAAGCCTGATCGCATTTATATCTACACTAGTTATTCGAGAGAATATATTTTGGGTGAAAAAATATATATTTATTAGCGAGTAATGCAGTTACATTTATTTAAGAAATAAATAGCCATTACTCAAGGTCTAATAAATAATGTGAAGGAAATAAAAAAAATGAAAAATAAAATATACAATCCATGTAGTTTGTTTTTTCAGGATTCGTGAGAAAAATATTTTTTATTTAATTATTTGATATTAAATATAATACGTTAGGTGGATGTCAAGTAATAATGATGGTCAACTGTAATTATTAAGACATGGGGTGTTGCTATGATTTAAATGAAATGATTAAATGCTTTCGAAAAATTAATTCCTTTTATTATTCTAAGTATTATAATCCAAATTATATTATTCTCATAGAGTTAGAGCCACTGTTGTGCACAACGTATTTGAAAATACTCTCAAGCCAAGAGAGAATTCTTTTTCCACCAACAACGCTTTCAAGTTACGAGAGAGAAATCCTCCACCGGATCAAGGAGATAGAATGCGGACATCACAAGCGATGGTTCTTCCGCACTAGCACCCGGAGATCCCTTTGGCAACGTCCTGAGATACGTGGAGCACGTGTGGATCACTACTAGAGGAATCATGTACTTGGATTCTACAACGCAACGACGGATCACATGATCGTGACCAGAGACTCCAACGAAGAAATAATTACATCGAGGTAATTCAGATAAATTAATTAAATTAATTATAACCAACATATGATGATCATATCTCAAGGGTTCTGGGACCCTTCTTTTCTTTTTCATTCTTCATTCTATTCTGATGATTCGGCATTTTAAATCGTGACAGATCTTGGATTGAACATTTTTAAGGTTAAAATTAAAGTTGGGAAAACCCACCAATGCGCTTCCACTATGCCCAGAACCTACAAGTGGTATCAGAGTGAGGTTATATTGTTGATTATAATTATTTAGTTTTTCATTGGTAATTTACGCATTTAGTAATTTAGTTATTTCAAAACATGTTTAATCGTTCTAGAAATATGAATATCGAGATCTATTCCTCCTCCCTCGTTTCTCATTCACGTCATAGAAATGAATTTTTCTTTTCATTTTGATTAAAATAAAATAGAGAAACTCATATGGAGGAGCCAAATGGTTCTGGCCGTACAACACCAGAATACACGGTGTGTATTCTGAAGTACACACCGTGTAGTCTATGTTCAATGCATTGACAGATCCGCCAAATCAGGCCGTGTATAGGATTCTTTCAAAGAATTTATGACAACGTGTGTTGACCAGAAACAGGTGGCACACAGTTCCCAGATTACACACCCTGTGGTCCAACAGAACATGGCGTGTAGTCCCTTCGGGTTCGGTTTAGACCATGTACCCCGTACATGGATTTCCCGGATGAAAGCCGTGTAACGTGGAAACTACACAACATGTGTCCAAATGAACACCTCGTGTACTCCGAATAATTTCTGAAGTACATCAACACACCATATCCCCGGGTGTGTACTTCGGATGGATGGTGAAGAAAGTACACGCCGTGTAGTCAGAACTACACGCCGTGTACTTACCAAAATTACACAGATTTATTAAAATTTATTATTATATCATAAAAACCCTTAAGACGTGTACCATAGTGCAGGAGTAAAACTAAGGCACAACACGTGATAGGTGTTTTATATATATGTGTTTAATTTAACATCTGTGTAATAAATGGGAATTCTTCGGGTTACCTCCAAGGTATAAGTTATGTACAAGGATAATTTTAAATAAATTTATTTGTTTAAAATTATGATGGATGAGAATCTCAATGATGTTCAGAAAAGGGTTTAAGATAAAAGGATTGATTAATTAAAGATAATTAATTAATTCGATCTTAATTTATCTTAAACAAGAAACATTAAAGAATTGAATGGTAGTCTTATTTATTCATAAATATAGATGCATGTATGGATGATCATGAGCTAGACGGAGACCGTATGTGAATGGTTTCATTTTATTTATTTATTTAAATTAAATTTTTTGGCCTGCGAGCCATCTCCTCATTAATATGTATAGCCTGTGTGCCCAAGGATTATTTTATGTAAAAACCCCTTTTTTACCCATCACATGCATGTGAGATAAATGCATATGTAATTGATGGAGCTCGCAAGCTAGTGGAGGCGGCTCAAGTCAGGAGCCATGGTGAAACCAATCCAAGTAGATACAAAGGTGGATAGGTGGAAAGCTGAAGACACGAACCCAAAAGGTTCAAGGTGTTTCTCCCCTGGTTCTTGGGTTAGTTTATCAATCGCTAGATAAACTAACCAATAGAAAATATCATGATCATACCATTTATTTTATTTCTGTCAGTTTCATGGTTTATTTATTGTGGGTGTGTTGTCATGGTCACACAATTTAAATAATTAAATGATCATGCAAGATGGAACTAAAATAAAACCGGCTTATACATAAATATTATCATAGACATGGTTAATCACTTAATTATATCCCACTTAATATTAATAATCATGTAATCAATGATAATAAAAGGGAAATTTAGGTATAAGGATAAAATCCATCAAAAGAAATATCAAGTCGGCATATCCTTCCCTAATCTTGGTTAGAATCAAACCATAGTTCAAAGTGGATAACCAACCCTAGTTGGGGTGCTCTCAATTATCGGGGAATTCTAATTCAAGGTTTTGGGTTGACTTGACTTGGTTCGCATCAAGGGTTGACTACCACAGCAGGACTTGTTGTGACCAAGAAGAACAGGATGAAGAAAATCCAAAATAAAAGGATTTCAGGATTGGGGGGGTCCACTCAGCGGATCAAGGAGCTACGAGTTAATGCAGTTGGCATTTGGAATTCCTACATAAAACCCTTCAAGTTTCTTGACCAACCCTTGTTGGGGTAATGCGATGGCTAATATGGATCCCTGCCACTAGAATATTCAGGCAACTGAATATTCCGAAATCAATAGTGAGGGCTATTGGATTTAGACAAAATATTGGGAGACTAATAAGTATTAATTTATTTATTTGTCTCATTTTTTTTAATAAAGTACTAATACTTTTCTCATCTTAATTTGTATAAATGGAAAGAAAATGACGTCAAACATATCATTGCCCACCATACATGAGAAGTAAAACCTTCTCACCGGCACCAATTTCCAACAGTGGCAGAGGCGTTTACGCATCGTCCTATGCCACGAAAAGAAATTGTATGTGCTAGAAGAGCCTATTCCAGTTGCGCAGAGGAAAGAGGCTAGTGATGAGGACTTATCTCTCTACATGAAACACATGGATGATGTCACAAATTTCCATTGTTTCATTATATAGGCCATGTCTAATGAGCTCTTGAAGCCACATGAAAACATGGACACATATAGAATGATATCTCTCCTTAAGGATCTATACCAAGAGAAGGCGAGACAGGAGAGGTTTGATATCTCCAATGCTTTGTTTACAAATAATCTTGCAGATTCTGCACCAGCTGGTCCTCATGTTGTCAAGCTTATTGGCTACATTGAACACCTGGACATCTTAGGGATTAAATTCCCGGATGAGTTTCGTACAAATCTCATCCTATCATCACTACCCAAGACCTTCTCTAGCTTCATTGTCAACTATAACATGAGGATCAATTATAAGAGTCTATCGGAGCTTCTGACATTGAATCTATAGGTAGATAAGGACATGGGGTGTGACAAACCCGTGGTCCTTATGGTGAAAAAGATAAAGTAAGGACAAGGAAAAGGGGCCAAAGACTTATAAATGGTCTGAAGCCCCCGAGCACCGTCCCTCCAAGAAGGGGAAGATCCAAAGGCATGGAAAGAAATGGGAGGCAGTGTGTTTTGCATGTGGCAAGCAGGGCCACTGGAAAAGGAACTTCACCCAGAAGAGTGGGGATGCTAAAGGTGTGTTTGTTATCGAGTGCAATATTTCTATTTCTACACATTGGATATTAGATATAGCTTGTGGGGCTCACATATTTATTCAAATGCAGGAACCAAGTAGATATAGAAAGATTTCTAGAGGAGAGGTGGATCTTCGAGCTGCCAATGGCGCAAGTCTGGCTGTGTTGGCTATTGGAGACTATCACCTCTCATTGCCAACTGGCAGTATTTTGGTTTTACACAACTGTTATTTTCTGCCTAGTGTTACCAAGAACATAATTTATGTATCTTTTTTGGATACGGATGGATTTGTTTTCATGTTTGGAAATAAGGGTTGTCTCTTTTATAACAACAACGTATGTTATTGTATGGAACATTTGAATAATGGTTTCTATGTATTAAATTATGAAAAACAAGTGTTGGAAATCGATAATGAAACAAACTCACATGACTCATACATCACCCAATTATTGCATCACCACCTTCGTCATGTGAATGAGAAGTTCTTGAAAAAGATCTGCTAAGATGGCTATTTAGACTCTACTGAGCTAAAACCACATGATAGATGTCATGCTTGTTTACAAGGAAAAATTACCAAGCAGCCTTTTGGTGGACAAGGTGAAAGGGCCACAGAGCTTCTAGGATTGGTACACATGGATTTGTGTCCACCATTTCCAGTAGAAGCTAGAGGTAGATATTCTTACTTCATTACATTTACCGATTATTTGAGTAGTTATGTCTATGTCTATTTAATGAGGTATAAGTCAGAGTCCTTAGAGAAATTTATGGAATTCAAGAATGAAGAAGAGAACCAGCTTGGTAAGAAGATCAAGCAACTTTGATCAGATTGAGGTGGAGAATATCTGAACCAAGAGTTCATCGATTTTCTACAGGAGTCCGGGATTCTATCTCAGCTCACTCCTCTGTATACACCACAGTGGAATGGTGTTAGTGAAAGGAGAAACCGCACCTTGTTGGACATGGTGAGGTCGATGATGAGTCATGCAGATCTTCCATTATCCTTTTGGGGATAGCATTACAAACTGCATTATACAAATTAAACCGAGTACCAACTAAGGTGAAAAATGAAATTCCGTCCAAGTTATGGAATGGATGGAAACCCACTTTGTCACACATACATGTATGGGTATGAGAGGCGTTTGTTAAGGCCTTTTCAGGCAACAAACTAGCACCCCTAGGGCACGAAGTGTATCTTTATAGGATATCCCAAGGAAATGAAAGGATATTTCCTTTATAACCCTCAATACAAGAAAGTGAATTTTGCCAGAAAAGCCGTATTTCTTGAGAGGGATCACATCCTCAAGAAGGATAGTGGGAGAAAGATTGACTTCGATGAAGTTGATGCTCAAGATACATAGGAGTTGGTACAGGAACAAGTTCCATAGGTCCCCGTGAAAGAGGTTCCAGAAACAAAAGTACTGCGTAAGAGCTCAAGAGAGGTAAGGGAACTAGAGAGATTTGTATTCGTAGTCACTGAGGATGGTGAATCATTATTGTTGGAAAATGATGAACCTATATCCTACAAGGAAGAAGTAGAAATCTCAGAAACTTTAAGATGGATAGAAGCTATGAATTCTGAGATGGAATCCATGTATCAGAAGCATGTTTGGGTTCTAGTCGATGAGCAAGTTGATGTAATGCCTATTGGATGAAAATGGGTATTCAATGGAAAGCTGGACATGGAAGGTTAAGTTAGCACCTATAATTCAAGGCTAGTGGCTAAAGGATTCAGATAGCATCAAGGAATTGACTATGATGAAACCTTCTAAGAAGTTACCATGTTTAAATCCATAAGAATCATACTTTCCATAGCATCTTATCGTGACAATGAGATTTGGAAAATGAAAGTCAAAACAGCATTCCATAATGGGAACCTTCAGGAAGATGTATATATGACACAACTAGAAGGTTTTGTGACACCATGTGAAGCCAAACGGGTTTGCAAGTTGCATAAATCCATTTATGGATTGAAGAAAGAATCCAGGTCATGGAACATTCGATTTGAGGAATCCATAAAGAAATTCGGATTAATTAAAAATGAATGTGAACCATGTATTTATAGGCGGTTTAATGGGAATGCATACATCATCCTAGTGGTATATGTTGATGACATTTTACTTGTTGGAAATGACGTACCAGACTTACAGTCAGTTAAGGACTGGTTGAAAAAGTGTTTCTTCATGAAGGACTTAGGAGAAGCAGCCTACATTCTAGGGATCAAGATCATTCGTGATAGATCTAAGAGGCTGCTTGGAAAAAGTAAGGGTGGATACATTGACAAGATACTAAAGAGATTTAGTATGGAAAAATACAAGAGGGGATTGGTTCCTGTTTCACATGGCTTGCATCTTTCTAAGAAAATGTGTCCCCAGACACAACAGGAGAAAGATAGGATGAGTAAGATCACATACGCTTCGGCTATAGGATCCATCATGTATGCCATGTTATGTACTAGGCTTGATGTGGCCTATGCACTGAGCATGGTAGGAAGATATCAGGAAGATCCAGGAGAATAGCATTGGACTGCATTTAAGACTATCCTTAAGTATCTAAGAAGAACTATGGATATGTTCCTACTGTATGGAGGAGACGAAGAGCTTGTCATTAGAGGGTATGTTTATACTGGTTTGCAGACAAATTAGAATGATCTAAAGTCGCAATCTGGATATGTTTTCTATCTCAATGGAGGAGCTGTGTGATGAAAGAGTTCAAAACAGCCAGTTGTCACCGATTTTACAGCAGATTCTGAATATATAGTGGCTTCTGATGCAGCCATGGAATCCGTCTGGATTCAGAACATTGTCCAAAAGATTGATGTAGTACCTAGCAGTAAAGATCCCATTACATTGTATTGTGATAATACTATAGCGGTGGCTCTTTCAAAATAACCAAGGTCACATCAAAGGACAAAGCATATGCTCCGGAAGTATCACCTTTCGAAGGATTTATATCAAAGGGGTGAAGTTGCAGTGAGAAGAGTGTCCACAGAAGAGAACGTGGTGGACCCCATGAATAAATTCCTCTCTCAGCAGAAGCAAGAATATCATGTGAGAGCTAGCGGGTTAAAGGTTGTTAGCAGTTGTCTCTAGTCTAAGTGGGAGTCTGTTGGAGTCGGTGGTCTAGAACCAAATACTTCATACTTTATTCGTTAATAAAAGCCTTATCACATCATGATTCTTCTTCTGCATGACAATACATGTGATAAAGTCCTAAGGACATCTGTTTCATTAATGGGTCATAGAGGAACCTTGCTATGATGAGAACCCAGAAGTCCCATAACACTTTTCTTGAATATATAATCTATGGTCGGATGATATTATTTGATGGAAACAAATAATACAGGTCATTAGAGGTGAGGACTCATAAAACATTGAGGCACCTTCTCATGGTTTCTACCCTTGGTAATATTCAGGAGGATATTATGAGAATTAGACCAGCCAGTAGGAAATCCACATTTTATAGTGTCATTGGATGTTACTATATTCGGACGTGTGCATTGGTCCTTAGACTTTAAGATTATTATTAATGGGTATTACAACTCGCACACTTAGATGTATTGATGAAAACTATGATGACACATTGTTCGCAGCAAGGTAGGATACGTTGGGTGCGTCACGATTAATATTGCATTAATAGATAATGCGAGAAAGGATTTGTCCCTTCTGTTCCATAACGGAAGTTGATATCTCAGGACCTTTGATGGGATTGAAATAGCCTAAATAAATCCATGGCTATGGTAAGGTATGGGCATGTTCCATTCCGGGAATTCCAGGAATGAATAATCGAGCACATGGGTTGATGGCACTAGCATGATACCCGCTTGATTGGAGATATTGAGACAAAGGGATTATATTACACGGTAATAATTCGTAGGAGGTGACATGTCATTGCGGCATTAACTTCATTCTCTATGGGTTCCTTGGCATGTTGCAAGATTCTAACCTTGGACTTTAGGAAGGCTCTAACTAATTCCACTGAGAAATAGGCTAAGAGGGTCGCAGACTATGTGTGTCCATGTATCTCAGTTAAATATTAATTTAACAAGTTAAATAAATATTATTCTCGACTGTGGTTTAATAATTATTTAAGAATTCTATAACGCTATTTTGACACTAGTTATTCTAGAGAATATATTGTGGGAGAAAAAATATATTTTTATTAGTGAGTAATGAAATTAAATTTATTTAAGAAATAAATATCCATTACTCAAGGTCTAATAAATAAGGTGGTGGAAATAAATAAAATTAAAAATAAAATATACACACCGTGTAGTTTTTTTTCGGGATTCGTGAGAAAATAATTGTTTATTTAATTAAATGATATTTTATGTAATACATTAGGCGTATGTCGAGTAATAATGATGGTTAACTGTCATTATTAAGACATGGGGTATTGCTATGAATTAAATTAAATGATTAAATCCTTTCGAGAAATTAATTCATTTTATTATTTGAAGTATTATAATCCCAATTAAATTATTCTCATAGAGTTATAGTCGGTGTTGTACACAACAGATTTGGTAATACTCTCAATCCAAGAGAGAATTATTTTTCCACCAAGAATGATTTCATGTTACGACAGCGAGATCCACCACCGGATCAAGGTGGTAGAAGGCGGACATCGCAAGTGAAGGTTCTTCCGTGCTAGCACCCAGAGATCCCTTCGGCGACATCTAGAGATACGTGGAGCATGTGTGGATCACCGCTAGAGGAATATTGTAATTGGATTCTACAATTCAATGACAGATCATAGGATCATGACTGGAGACTCCAACTAAGAATGAATTACATCGAGGTAATTCTTATGAATTAATAAAATTAATTATAACCAACATATCATGATTCAATCTCAAGGGTTCTGGGACTCTTCTTTTCTTTTTCATTCTTTGTTCAAGTCCGAAGATTCGGAATTTTAAATCATGAAGGATCTTGGATTGAACATTGTTTAACATTAAAAATAATGTTGGGAAAACCAACCAACACACTTCCGCTGCGCCCGGAACCTACAAAAATATCATGTTGTGTGAAATCCTATCACATTTGGAAAGGCCATAGGGCTTGAACCCATATTCAATGGATAATGATGGTATATTATCAACCATGGGCCTAATTGACACCCTAGTTATTATATCATTATTTTTTGTCAAATTATTTAAATAATAAATATTAATGATTAACCAAAAAATTCAATATTGAGGTTTATAGATTAATTTATTATATTTGATAACTTATTCTAAACATGTTGGATTTGTAAAATAATTAGTGATAGATAAGAATAAATTTCTCCTTTATAGATATTATGATTCATTATAAGTGAATTTTATTGCTATTAGAATAAAAAATAATTTTTGGATATTAATATCTTAGAGTAAGGGATGAATTAGAAAATGATGAAAGAACCAAAATGTATGAAATTATTCTTATGAAATAGAATCATATTCAGTAAATATATTTCCTTGTATATGTAGATAATAAAATAACATCTCAACTCTAAGAAAAGGATATTGAAACATAATTTTATCCTAACCCAATAATATATGTTCAACCATTAGTCTTTAAATTATCATTTAATTATGGTTTGGAGGTCATTAACAATCAATTGAACAGTATAATTATTATTTCCAATGAACTATATCACTCTTTATAATTATTTATGATTTTCATACATCCCAATGTCATAACATTCCAATAATATTATACTATATAAAAACCTAGTTATATGTTATTAAATCTGACCTTTGTAGTTCCATTCTATATTATAATGAGGATAATTTGTTAAACCTTTGAAAAATGTGGGGTTTTAAGAAGTGTAGTCAACAAATTTATAAACCTTCATTTCCCAGAATAAGTTTAAATTTTTAGAATTTAATTTATTTAAAGTGGGGGAGAATGTAACACCCTAAAAATATTAAATAAGAAAATTATATTTGATAAAATATAAATTACGCAACACCAAGAATGAAAAAAAATAAATCCAACGACCTTAATATATAATTTTTTTAATTAAATTTAATATCTCCAATAGCTGTAATTACATACAACACTTAGTTTATCTTGTGTTTCATGCAATAATAATTTTATGTTGCATTACATGCAACATTGAGATTAAACAAAATGTAACATATTATTAAAATATTAGTGTTTAATATAATAGTTCAAACATAGTAATTGGAATGGTGAGCATTAATGGTACTAAATAAAAAATGAAAATTATGATTATCTAATTGTTAGACATAAAATAATAATACTTTAAATGAAAAATAAAATAAAAATCTTTATGGAAAATAATATTTCTCTAAAAGATGGGTTAGGCTCTCTTTTGGGAAAATAATTCCATAAATTTTTTTAACACATATAAAAATATTATTTGAAAAATTAAAATTAATATTTTGAAATCACCGTATTAACATTATGGTTGGGTAATGTTTTGGTACATTTATAAAAAGGACTATTTTTATGAATAGTAAAAGATACTGAATTTTAATTGAAAAGAACAATTTTTTAAAAAAATTTATGATTTTAATTAAATATTTTAATAGTTTTAATGTAAAATAATTTAATTTTTATATGAATTAGTACAATTAAATTCATTGGAATCATTTTCATATTTAATTTTTACATAACAAAGGTGTAGTATTTTCAACAATTTCTATTTGAAAACCTCCATTCTCATCATGTCTGCAATATTGATTTTATATTATTATTTTTTAATTGGATGGAATAAATTTGGGAAAAAAATTAAAAAAAATTAATTAGAATAATTTATAATGTATAACAATATCAATATAAAATTTTACCTAAAATAATTGTGAAAATAGCTTAACCAAATTACCACGGTTAAGGTAAAAATTGATATATTGAGTGGTTAAACTATAATGATATGGGATATAATTAAATATAAATTAATATAAAATAAATTGGATTCTCATTTTTAGACCTCAAAACATATGAGATCTATAATGGACAATTTTATTAGGGTTTTGGCATGATAAAAACGTGGGTATAATTTAATCCTTCGAAAAAATTAACGGTCTGTCTCTCACATCACTTATAAAATACCACCTTGTATACTTCAATATTAAAACATTAAAACTAAAATGGTTAAAAACATACCTTAAAAAACCAATAAATTAAATCCCCCTCTCATTTAAATAGAATTAATTTGGAAATAATTCCATTATGGGATGGATTTTGGTACAAACCTAAAGAGGATACACAACGAAGAGCTAATGTTCTTCAACAAGATGTTTTTTATTTCATCCTCAAAATCTTTCATTTATTATTATACCATGATAATATAAATACATAAATATATTTAATTATAATATATATTAATATGTAATTTGCATCTTCTACAAATACATCCACTTCCATCATATGGGTTACGAAATTATCATTTGTGAGTATATAGGACTACCGCCTTGCAAACCAATGTAATTTTTTTTCCATTAGCACCTCTTGGGGTTAGAAATGATGATTGATAGAAGTTATATATATGATATATATAACATAATTATACCAATTTATTAATTATATAATACATACAACTTTATTTCTTTACATTCCATAGGAAATATGATAATGTTTTTTTGTGTGTAAGACAGATTACTATATCACAATGCGATGCGATTTTCCTTTCAATAAAACTTTACATGGAAGGTGATAAGAATGATGATAATGATTATATTTGATATACATGTTATAAATATGATATTATTTACATATTTATTAGTTGTAGAAGATAAATACAACTCATTTTCTTTCTTAGATTTTCACTCAATGAAACATGAAAACACTATTTGGGAATATGTGAATTACATCCTTTACGAAACGATATGATTCTATTTTCATTACCAAACAACCTGGATTATATATATTTGTATATTTATTTATATAATATGGTAAATATTATATTGAGATAATTCTATAAATATAATATATTACTTACCTTCATTCCATAATGATCATTGAAATATGAAAACATTTCTCATGTGTTTGTACAACATATCATCTCTATGAATGTAAATATCTTAATTTATAAAAACCATCATTCATGTTTGAACATAAAAGTAAATTTTTTTATAATTATGATAATTATGTCATTATTATTATTCTTAAATGATAAAATAAAAAAATTTAAAAAAATGGATCTTTCTTAACATATCATGAGTGAGAAAACCAATAAATAACAACTAAATGAATAAAAAAAATGTATTATTAAAAATTTGGTGATAAGATTTTATGAAATTATCATATATGATATTATAAATATTAAAATTTTTATATAATAATTTAATAATATGATTAATTAAGTTATAAAATACTATAAATAATTTTAAAGAAAAAGGAACTGTGATGAAAGAGATTTCGTCTAAATTTCATTTCATTATGGCACATTATAATGTCATACACAAAATTTATTTTTATAGAGTATATAATTACCCTTTTACATATTATATCATGAATAATTCATTATTCATATTATTTTTTTATTAATTTTGATTACATAATCTAATGGACTTTTATAAAAAAAAGTTACCAATTGCTATAGAATTTCATAGCACAATTTCTTTTCATTGGGTTATATAAGTTATTTATTTCCTTCGATATTATAGGATAATGTTTATAATGAGTTTTTATTCTATTATTATATATTTACACATTTTTATGTGTATTAATTTTTTATACACATAATTGATTCATTTATTAATTTTCAACTCAATATTTTTATATTTACAATGGTTTATTTCATAATTTGATATTAATAAGGGTTTTTATACATGAATATTAATTATAAATCATTAATTAAAAAATAATTAAAATATAATATAATTTTCATTTCATAAAGATATTAATTATTTTTTCAAATAATATAATGATTTTATAAACTTCATCGAACATAAAATATTGATATTTATTTTATTAAATGGTCTCTTTTTTTGTCATTGGGCGGAAATAATTTTTCAAAACACATGTTTTATTGAAATGATTTTGAAAAAATATATAAATTCTTCCAAATAATTTTTTTAAAAATATATCATCAAAATTAACTTTTTAAATGTTTTTTATGGAATTTTCATGTATTCTTCCAAATAATTCACATTTATAAAATTTATATAGTGAAAAAAATGATCTTATTAACTTGTACAACATGAATGTATTATGGACCACAATGAAAATCATTTCATTAATGTTTCGCATGAATATATAAAGTGATATTTTTTATTAATAGTTTTTTAATATTCTATATAATATTTTTTTAATAAATTGTTTTCAAGGAAAAGATTTTTCAAAATTTTTTATCATTTATTAAGTGATTTTCAAAATGAAAATTATATTTAACTATAGAATGTTTCCATTGATAATACTATGGTATTTTGATCCATTAATGATAAAAACCCTTTAACATACATATAATACACTAGGGATATGTCGTTTTGATACCATAATTAATCTTCCACTATATGGGTTATGATTATTTTGAAATAGGATAATATTGACATTAACTTCAATGATTAATTTTTTAGTAAATAAAATTATTTGATATATACAATTTCTGATGGTCATTAAAATTAAATTTCTCCAATATAGCCACTTTATTTATCATGGATGTAACTATTTTTAAACCTATATACCACTTCATCTTATGAAATTCTTCATTTAATGTAATTTATTTATCTCGATAAATATTTATAAATATTCATTCTCTATTAAATGTAGTTATTTCATAATAAGGAATTTTATTTATTAATGAAATATTGTACTAGATATATAAGTAATTATTTATACATGTATTACACATTTGGGGTCTGATTATATATAGCCTCTCGATGTTTCAGTTGTCTCATGGTATAAATAATTTTCCTATACAATGTTAAAGTGGTCTCAAAACATTAGTAATAAATTTTCATAAGGATTTATTTTAATGGTAAAAGTATATTCTTCTAGGGAAAAATGATTTCCAATAATATAGAATTTAATTTATTGAAAATTCTTTTATTAGTATCCATGATATTTTTGAAATGACATTATCTCTAGATGCATTTCATTCTTTATTATTTATTAAATTTAATGTGTTTAAAATTATTTAGATTTTCATATTGATTATGCCATATCCAATAATTATATTCATGTTATATATTAAATTGAATATGTTTTCAGCAATTTATCATGTCATATTTTTTATTCTATTAAAATTATTTAAATGGAATGTGTTTTAAGTTATTTACCATTTGAATTTTTATATTCTTTCTAATTCATGATAGCTTTCACTATAGTTAATCCTTACTAAAAATTTGAGCCCAATTATATTTTGTTCATATTAATGACTTTCTCAAGGAGACTACAATCAAGTGGAAAAATCCTCAGTACTTCTCTTTAAATTTATTTTCATTTCATTTCATATCCTCACCTAACCTATCCAAAGATGTGTGATAAATCTAGTTTAAAATATTTACTTTAATTTTTTTGTGAAAATATATTACACATCATCAAATATATTCACTACTTATTTTATTCTAAAAATGAAAACAAAATCTGTAATTTGTCGATTCACTGCCTTTGTGGATGATAAGTAATCATTTACCATTAAAACCTTAAGGGATGGTAATAAAATTATTTTTGTGGAAAAAGGATTTTAATATGTGTAGTGTAAATTATTTAATGTGAGGGAACTAATTTTTTGACATAATATTAAATATAATGTTTCTAATTTCTTATGGTCAAGAAAATCGCCAAAATAATCTAGACATTTATCATTAATTTTTATCAAATAAATAATACCCATACCAGTAAAACAAATGATATATAATAAAATTGAAACTTCATGATTTTCATTAACAAAATATATGTTTAGTTCAAGAGAATTATTCTAATTTTACAATAACATCATTAATTATAAATGAGGAAACAGACCATGAAACCAAAAAAATGAGCACTCTCGAAACCACAAAATTGATCTCTATAACTCATATAAATAACGATAATTGGATATAATAAAATTATATTAAATAAAATTAACGTATAATAGGTTCTTAATTCAGTAATTAATGAATTTAATCTCATTGTATGTGATATTAATTGCTAGTTAATAACACATTCATGCATAATGTAAGGGGAATCTCAAACCCTAATCCCATTCTATCGGTTATCCCAACTTCTTTCCAAATTTTTGGGTAGATATTCTACTAATGTTCATTAAT
Organism: Viscum album; assembly: GCA_963277665.1. Taxonomy (NCBI): domain Eukaryota; kingdom Viridiplantae; phylum Streptophyta; class Magnoliopsida; order Santalales; family Viscaceae; genus Viscum; species Viscum album. Next base: position 1,676,907,909 of record OY728132.1, on the reverse strand, counting down.
TGTGACATCATTTATATTCCCTTATTAATTTTGGGGATAATAAATTTTTTTACATTGTTTTGTGAAAAATATATAGACATTCCAAAATAAATCTTCATTTGAAAACACATCTTGACTTTTCTTGAGTTGTTTCTTCATCAAGAAATGATGATTCTTATACAAATATGTTTTACCCTTTAAATTTTGGATCCTCTATATTATTTATAAAATCATTATTGATGAAATATTTTTGTAATGCATTCAATTCCGTGGGTTAATTCATTGTTATTGTTTTAAAATGATTATTTTTTCATTCATGATTGTGTAAATACTTTGACGTAATGGGTGGGATTGAAATAATATTTACCTTCAATTCATTGGGTAATGTGATGTATTGCATGATATGGGGTGTATATGAACGGACATGATTCTGGTTTTGTTAAAAATTACGATGTTATGATTATAAACATATGTATTTCCTGAATTTGATTCTAGATTTTTTGAAAACTATGTGTGGTACATGACCACTATGACATGATATTTCATTTTTATGCACTCCCACATTACATTAATTAATACAATATTTCCCACATTAACATAGTGGTTATCCTATTCTTATTTTATGATTATAATTATTTTTATCACCATTTTTACATTGAACCATTCCCCTTTTTCATCCGCTTTATAGGATTTTGTCTCCTCTTTTTTCATTGATGTATACCCTCACATGACTTCATGGACTAAGAAAAATGTCATCTCTAGAATGATATGGAAGAAGATTTTAAATAATTGTTTATTCTTTATTCTTCATAAATTATGTATATACATAATTTTCCCAAGACACTAAACCTTTGATCATAGATCATAATTCCATTTTGTAGTTTTTTTAATGACATAAATAGTCATGAAAGAGAAAGAAGGTTCTCTATAAATGGTATCAAATAATTGTTTAGATAATATGTGAATTAGGATCAGATAAAGTTAGTGAGCCCCATTTGGATAAGTTTCTGTAGTTTTGAATATCCAAGAATCATTTTTTGTAATATTCTAAACACTGGGATCCAATAATATATACCTTTATAGTTAATTCAATAAAATAATAATTTATTTATTCATAAATTTTTGACTTACATCATATTGAATCCTTTCATAATTTATAAAATAGTGAGAAAAAGGATAAAAAAGTATAACAAACCAAATTAGTGACACCACAATGATTTCTTTAATTATATCACTAATGTCATGGGATGTGGTGTTCAAAAAATCATGGAAATCAATACCCATTAGTATTCAAATATTAATAATAAACTAAACCATGTGCAACACTAACCTTCACACAGGAAGTAGAAACTAGACATTGAGTCCATTATGAATTAGTAACCATTGATATATATTGGATATTGAGATCAAATTGTTGTGGAAAAATGTGTTAAGTCAATGGATAAGATCATTTCTATAATACAATGTTCAAGGAAAAATAATCCGACACTATCCATGAGTCATTTATATATATATTCCTACAAATAGTGGTAGTTAATAAAGAAAACCATGATAATGGAAAAAATATAAGAGGTGGAGTAGGAATATTTTATGAAATTAGTTTATGAAGAGTATTTCTATCAATCTTTTTGTAGAAATATAGAATAGAATTTATAGTGGTAAATAAAAAATGGAGTTCATTTTTTTACCAATTAGGAATTCAACATCAAAATTATTTAAATATATACCTCATGTTTTATTATAAATAACTATGTAAAAATAGATAGATTATTTGTGGTTGAAACCCATACCTTTTAAAGGATCTAGATATATGAGATTTTGGTTGTTATGAAGAAGTGATTTGATGTGATCTCAATGTAGAGACAAAGTTAAAAAAAATACACTCATTGTTTTTGAGATAAGAAAAGAAGAAAATAATTTCAAAATTGTGTGTCCTAATATAAATGAGTAAATAGTATCTTACCCCACAGATGACAAAAATATGAGAACAAGATTCATGTGACCTACCTCAAAGGAACGGGAAAATTCTTCAAGTGTGGTGGAGAATTATATCAATATCATCATCATTGAACATACATGATGAAGCTGACCAAACTGATGGTGGAAATGAGGGATCATATGAATTCAGTGAATATGGTTTAATGTTTCAATTATAGGGGAAATGGAACTATATAATTCAGTTTATTAATCCTCAAGTCCTTAAGGGTAATCAACATCAACAACCACTAAATCCAAAAAATAAATGAAAATATTATACCTTTAATACTATTGACGTGGAGTTAAAAAATGTATTCGTAAATGGTAATTTTAATAATAACTGAACAATTAATAAATCTCTATTTTATTTTTGTTCTATGAATTTCGTTATACCTTTCAATATTTCTATAATAGTTAACTGAAAACCATGATACCTTGATGTAGAGATATCTACAAAAACATACATTCATGCAATAATTACATCTAAAATATTAGACTCTAATCATATTGGTATAAGTTGGATTATTCTCCTAGTGAATATCACAAAACCTACCTTGGTGGAATTTTTTTCTATAATGACTTTTGTTTAGATATTATTATATAGAGAAAAAATCAACTATCAGGAAAGGGAAAACTATATTATCATTTTGAACCATCACGTTCTCCAATAAAAAAGCTTCATAGACCATGAATATCCTTTGTAAAATCCATCAATTGTATGGTTATTGATTCCCTATGAAAATTAATAACATTATAAATTTTTTGATTCAATGGAAGGTATCAACCTAGAAGAAATTCCCATTATTAGGGAATACAGTGATGTATTTACCATTGTGTTACCTATACATACCCAATGTCATGACGTATAGTTATAAAAAGAACATATAATTGTATCCACTCCAATCTAAAAATTTACCAACTGGTCGACCCCGATCGAACTGTATAAGTTAAAGAATATGTAACAAGAGCATTTAGAAAACAATTTTACACACCCAGGTGCATCACTTTGGGATGTTCCAATGCTCTTAATAAAGAAAAATAATCGATAAATGTGACAATGAATATATTACTTGGAGAATAATATGACACGCATAAATAACAACTATCCACTTCTAATGATTGATGATTTATTCTATCAGCAATAAAGAGCTCAATACTTCTAAAATATTTACCTTTATTCTGGATATCATTAATGGACAATGAAGAAGGAATATATTCAGAATACTACTTTCCGTACAAGGTATGTGAATTATGAGTTCTTATTTTTCCCATTGTACAAACTAATTCCCATAAAATTGTATTAGATTTGATGAATAGAGTATATATATACTACCATGATGATTTTTTGGATTTTTATCAATGATATTCTCATATATTATAACAGAAAAGAGGAACATGACTAACATATAAGGATTTGTGATGACATAATTAGGGATTAAGAATTTGAATGAAAAGTCCATCAAGTGCATCTTTTGGATGCGGAAGGTCACATTCTTGGGGTACACGATCTCAATTGATGGAATTTCTATGGACCCTTAAAAAAAGAAATGTTAGAATCGATCAGACACAATAGTTTCAAGAAAAACTGTCATTTTATTTTCCAGATGATGTACTACCAATGATTTTTGAGAATTTTCTCATGCTTTAATAGCCCTATACCAAAGTTAACATTGAAAAGGGTAAAGTATGTCTTGATGAAAGTGTGTTAGGAATGCTTCATGGAGATCAATAAGCGGATAATGAGTTCACTTACACTTGCACTACCAATATGTGGATAAGTATTCTTTTAATATTTTGATGAATGATAGAAATTATGGGGTTTTTTACTAATGATGAATGATAAATTAATATCTTGTTCCTCATGGTAGTTGAATATCAATTTGAATAAATACCTGATAGATGATTTGGAAATAAAATTTGTGATATTTTCCTTGAAAATATAGAGGCACTTCTTCTATAGTGATAAGTGTGACATATACACTGATCAAAAAATTTTAAAGTATATTTTCAGATAGAAGGTAATAAGCATGCATCAACAAATATGGTTAGAGCTAATTAAGAACTATGACTGATCTATTTATTAGAATCTTAGAAATTTGTTCAATGTAGTTGATGATATAAGGAAAAAATATTATACTAATTTATCCATGATGATAATTGAGAAATACCCCACCATCTATGATACGAAAAGGATGGATTTGGAAATCATAATGGTATAGAATAGGTCATATTATTCCCATATTATTTCGCAACCATCTATCCAGTAAAATATTAATGTGGAATAATGGGATGATATAGAACTATCAAATAAAAACAAAATGATAAAGGAAGCGAAGCTACATGAGTTCTGTATTGATAATGATAGTGTGATCCTATTTGTTACTAGGATTTCTGTGCCTTTTTAACAAAAGATAAAGAAGGATGTATTGGATAATTCACATAGAATATATTTATATATACATCATTGAAGTACAATGATATACCAAATCATTAAGGGAAAATTTACTAGTACATCCTGAATAAGAATAATATATATTATAACTCAAGATGTTTATTATTTCATAAATTTAATGTACTGTGAAAAATTTAAAAATTTATGATTCTACCATTTCATTTACCCAAGCCAAAATGGGAGAATTTAATAATTCAATTTTCGACCATTCATAAAAAACAATCCAATAAGAAAAATTGAAATATGGGTTACAAAGGATCATTTCACCAAGACTTAGCACATAATTTTTATTCATAATAATTTAACTATTGAGAAAAATTCTATTATATATGTGAAGAATGTAGAGAGGATCGCTGGGGTTCCAAATTAGATCATATCTGATCATGACTCAAGTATCACATCTAATGTTTGGAGAAGTATTCAAAATGCATTCTTTATTGTATTTAATATTAGCATGGACTATCACCCTAAAATTAATGACCAATCTGAAAGAAATATTAAAATGCTCAACGACATGTAATTTTCATACACAATGTTTTTCAAAGGAGTATGGGAACATAATATATATTTAGTTGAGTTTTCATACAACAAAACCTTCCAATAAGGTATTTAAATTTCACCATATGATTATATGTATGACAATAGATGTAGAAATCCAAATGGATGGGATGAAGTAGTAGAATGAAAGATAATTGGTCCTCATCTTGAGTAAGAGATGGATTATAATGTTTAAGCCACCCAATAACATATAAAATATGCTTAGAGTTGGAATAAGAGCTAAATTGACAACTGTGAAAGGAATTTTGAGTTTGATATTAGGGAAAAAAATTTCCTTCGAATATCAACATGGAAGAGGGTCATGTAGTGTGGAATGAAATGGATATTTGGACTAAGGTACAATTTCCAATTTGATATAATTGATTGAATAATAATGGTGTTTTTTCATATTTCTCTTCCACCAAACATGACTGATGTTCATGTTTATTCCAAATATCCCTCCTAATAAAGAACATACTAGATCCCTCACAAGGACTATACTCATATGAGTTACATATGGAAAATTATTTATCATATGAGGAGTATTCAGTGAGGATTTTGGACCAGAGGGACATAGTTATACATAATAAGACCACTCAATTGGTAAATTTACTATGAAGAACCCATAAATATGAAGAAGCAATGAGGGATTATGAGGGAGTAATGAATGAGAAATACCTTCACATGTTTTCACCTTATTATGGAAAAAACCATTTGGTGTCTAAATTTTATTAGGTGGGGGGATGAGGCAATCCAAAAGTCTATCAATGGAATTTTTTTTATATTTATTTCAAAAAAACATATGAATCACAATGAGAACCTAATAAAAACATTATTATTATAAATTATGCTTGAAATAAGTTGTATTATATAAATTAACAATCCTATACTACTAAAAGAGTAACTAATATCATGGGAAGATAAATATAGAAATTATTAATAGTAATTTGATTGTTATAATAATAATATAACCTATGAAAGTATAAATAAAATATATTAATCTTATAAATTAATACATGATATAAAAAATTGTAATAAAATGGTAATACAATTGATTAAAATATTTTGATCCATATTTTTCAAATAAATGATGATATTAATAAAAAATTATATATCTCATTTTTAGAATATTTTTTTCATAAAATTTTTCACAATTAAAAAAAATTACAAATAAAAAAACGGCGGAGGCTAATTTATTTGTATTTTTCTGAAATTTTGTAATTTTTTATGAATATTGATCTATAGTAATTTACAAAATAAGCCAAATAAAAGATTTTTGAGTCATGGATGATGTATAAATGATTTTAGAACACATAATCTCAAACTATCCTTCATTTTTCACTCTATTTATTAATAGGAATAAAATATATTGATAAACCAAAGCCCAAATAATAAACTAATGACTATTATGACAAAAAATATCCCAATACCCTTATAAATACCACCCCTCACACCCCTCCCCTCACACCTTATAAGACCGTATCTTGTATAATATTTTACCATTTCCATTTTTAATTATCTTCCCCACACCAAGGACTAACTTTTCTCATCAAAAGACAAAACCTAAGTGTTTTATGGAGGTTGTCAAGGAGACCACTTCTAAGAGGTAAAATATCCAATCATTCTATTTTAATTTATATTAATTTATATTCTTATCCTCTAATCCTCTATCAAAAGTGTAATGAGAAATAAAATTTCATAATTAGATATATTCTATAATTTTATTTTTTAATGGAATATAAATCATCAAATTACTTCTCTTCTCCATTTATTCTAAAATGTAAACATCGTCCTTTATATATTGATTTTACACCTTCATGGAAAATGTGTTTTCAGTTTCAATTAAATCTTTACATATAGGTCATAAAACAATTATTATGTATGAACCAGATGCTAATATTTATATTATATATTTTTTAGTGTTCTGGAAGTAATATTTGGACATAAATTAAATAAGATGAGACTAGTTTCTAACAGTCAAAAAACAGGCCAAAATTAACCAAACATTTATCATTAATGTTTTATCATATGACTCATCTAGATTCAAAAAATAAAATTGATACATAAAAAAAATTTAAACTTATATAAGTTCATTAATGAAATATAATTTCCCTTTTATGGAATTAAATTCAATTGAAAATAACTCCCACAATTAAACACAAGTAAATCGACCATGAAACCAATGAAACGAACACTCCCGAGAAAGGATAATTGAAATCTATAACTCATACAAATGACCATAAATGATATTCATAAAATTATAATAAATATTATACATATATAATACGTTCTTAATTATCTAATTATTGACTGTAATTTTATTATTCATGATATTGGGGGCATGTTGAGACCACATTCATGCCTATGGTAAGTGGACTCGCAAATCGAACTACCTTTCTTCAGTTGTCCCTCATTTATAAAAAATTTAAGGGTGTATATTCCTTTAATGTTCCATTAAATAGTTTAATTATTATTTCCATTTTATTTTTGGGGATATACATGTTTTTAAATTTTCATTATAAGAAATAATTATTTTATAATAGAACTATTCTTTCCAAAACACATTTTCAATCCTCTTGAGATGTTTCTCCTATAATAATGATGATTCTTTTACCAAATATAATTTAATCCATTTTCCAATTAGTAAAACCATGATTATTAATTAAATATTCAATGATGTAATACTTATGAAACCCATTACATCCCATTGGATGATACATGACTATGGTTGTAATACATTCTACGTACAATGAATGTTTATTTAAATATTAGGATGTGATGGGTGAGAACATAATTATATATCCCTCCAATGTGTTTGTTACAATAATTTATCTCATTTTAGAATGTGACCTTGATTGAACTTGTTTATATAATTGTTTCAAATGATGATTTTATTATTATGCTCTTCTGTTATGCGTGAACATGATGTTATATTTATTCACAACTAGGTGTAGAATTTGACCACCAAGACACGATGTTCCATTTTTATACATTTAGATATTCCATTCCTTAATCCAAATTTTCCACCATGATGTCTACGATATTTATCTTCTTAATTTATGATGATAAAGAATTTTCTTACTCATTTTATATTGATTCGTGCCACTTATTAATCCATTTATTGATCTTTTATTCTTTCTCATTTTCATTGATGTATATCCTCAAGTGACTATGTTTACTAAGGATAATGTGATATTTAAAAGGATAAAGAACAATATTTTAAATAAATTTTTATGTTTTATTATGTACAAGTAATGTATATTAATAATATTTTCAAAACACTAGATCTAGGATCGTAGATCGTAACACCATTATGTTGTTTCTTTTAAATGATGTAAATAGTAATTTAAGAAAAAGTAGGGTCGCTATAGAACTATATTTTCTGATAACTAAATTTCACATTTGTTAATAAATTAAACAATCAATGTATTCTCATCACCTTCCTTCAAAAAATTCAATTTATATGCCATCCGAATAATTTAGTTGAATGAATTATTAGTATTCAAATAATTTTACTTATGTGTTCTTATTGAAATTAAATTATTTTCACCACCATATATATCACAAAAAAATATCCCAATGAAAATGATCCTCATAATATTCATTTCTTGTTGTAACATTATCCATCATAGTTATCCTTAGTGTACATAAAAAATTATATCAATCACATCCATTATAAATTATACCAACACTCAATGATACATTGATTTATATATTAAGTCACTTATAATATTTTATCTGTGATTCATTTTCATCAATTTATTACCTTAAATATAAGGTCACATGTAAACAATGTCATTTATGTATATAGTTATGAATTCAAAAAAAATCTAATAATCCATATAAATTCTTACTAATTAATAGATTTCACACCATCATTATGTTACATCAATTTTTATATATGTGGAAATTAAATTAAAATATTCCATGTCAAAATTCATCAACAATTCATTAGAAAATTTTCTCAAGGGGATGAAATATCAAATTTTTTCAAAATATTAATACCAAAAAGAACCTCATTTTTTCAAGAGTAGAAATATTAATAATTGCCTTTAATATTCATGTAAATTAGTCATACGAATATTCTTTTCACATGAAAATATAATATCATAAACATATATAATGAAAATAATAGTACTTGTTATGATATCATTAACATATAAATCATTTTCCACATTCCCTACAGATATATTTATTAATATTGAATTACCAAAAATATTAAATTTATTCAAGGAAGGATTATTCAAGTACCAAATTTTATAAGTAGTAATGTACCACCTATTCTATAGTAAATTGGATTTTATTTGTATTACTATATTAGAATGTGAAATGAGAAAAACTAACCTGAAACATTACATAGTTTAACAGTCATAGGAGACTACATACACATATTATTCTGATATTACATTTGAAAACATCAATATAACGATTAAATTCAAGTGAATACATATTACTTTATATTTTTTATACCAATAATAATTCATAAAAACCTTGTTGATATCCCAGAAAATGGAAAAATAAATAAACGGTCAGAAAATAGTATTTTAAATTGAAGTTATATTGAAAAATCTATAATATAATAAATAGAAATCGAATAACAAGGAAATGAAAAATATAAATTGATTATGTCATATAAAAAATATCATAAAAAGGGAAATATATAATGGGTTTATATAAAAACATGAATAATCACATAGATAATAATAACTAGTTTCCTAATGATAGAATTCATAATTTCATCAGTCATAATCTTAACCTGAAGGCCTCTTACTGAGATATCATACACCAAGATGAAACGAATAATCGAAATACCAATGTTTTAATATCTCATGATGCCTACAAATGTATTGAGTGGCTATAATGATCCCCACTGATCTAAAATCTGGGATAATACATTAATAGTATAAAATAAACAAATGAATGTTAAATACATAAGAAACATAATCATTCATATCTAAAAACATTCATACAAAGGAATAATATTTTCCCTGGCCAATAAATAGAATAATATGGTCATAATCCATCCAGAGAAATAAAGAAGATGTTATCATTATATTATATCCATATAAAATTAAAATAATAATTAAAGTATGTAAACATAAAAAAATTCTTTTAAAATAATATTCAATTTTTTCTTTGATGACACATGAAAAATAAATTATTCTTCTGATAACATTTTAAATAATAATTTAAAAAATATGTCGAAAATGATTTTATATGAAAATTAACATGGATTATTTTTAATGTATCTTCATCCAAATTAATATTTATGAGTTTTTTCTACCCCTTTAATTTTCTAAAAATTAAAAAATTGATTACTTTCACAGATTTGGTAAAAAATAAAAAGCTCATTTTTTAGAAACTTTTAAGATGATTCCATTGAAACCTTTTTGATTAAGTCAAATATTGTTTAAAATTACATTAAAAAATTATTATATCATATTAATTTAATTCTTCATGATATTTTATTGATCATTGATATAGATGTGAAATATTCCTGACTAAATGTATAAATAAGTTTGGTTTTCTTTAATATGAATTTACCTTTCTTTTTAATTACCAAATAGAGAAAAATTATAAGAAATTTGGTAAACTCAATATATAACCATGTTAAAATAAATTATAACTATTATAAAAGATAACTATTTTATTTTTTTCTTATATGTATCTTTAATCACTAATAATCCATGATAAATTTAATATTATAGAATAAACCCTTACAATCAATTTAATCTTGGTCGAACACATTCCAAACTCCCATATAATGAGATGATAATAATTTTCTCAATTTATATGATGATTTTAAATTTAATTCCCTTATTATAATAATCTATTTTTAATAATTTCTATTTCTCATATAGTTACTAAATCAGTAATTTTAATGTCAGATGTTTGTGGATGTTTGATTAATAAAACAAAAGATATATATACTGGGTAACCATGGAAAAGTGATTATTTTTTCAATAATAGACAGAATATTATTCATGAGATTTTTATCATGTATATAAATTAATTAAAATTTTATTATAATCCATGATAGGTGGTCATGGAAAATGAGATATGTCTCATCTTACAGATGGTAGATTATATGTAAGATCGAATGGCAATTTCTCTTTTTAAAAGGATGAAAATGAACTCAAATATATGAAAGATAACATTTAAATAATAATAATATATAAACTAGAATTATTCAGAAAATATATCATTATAAACATCTAATTACATAATAAATGAATGATGAATAACATCAATATGTGGAGGTGGTATTCCAAACAAAAAAATGAGTGTTGTTATAATTGTATTACTGATTTAATGGTGATATATTCACTTTTATATTATCATTATAGATGCATAATTAGATCATAAATACCATAGAAAAAAATTATATTCTTCATAATAACCACCCATTATGGGTGGGGAGGAAAAAAATTCAATGCTTCATGGAGGACATAATCTATACGTATGGACAAGAGATGATATAATTTAACATTTGATATAAATGAGGTAGATAAAGGTTGTGATATCATCATAATAATATTTTAGTATAAGAAATATAATTATTTTATTATATAATATTGGAAATTATATCATAGATGGTGGTAGAAGAAGTAATAAAAAAGAATGAACTCGGTTAAGAGTAATACATTTTCTTAGGAAATCATCCGTCAATATAAAATTTAAGCCTTTATAAGATGTTATTATAGGAATAAAAACTCCTCTATGAAATATATAATTAATCCTTTAAGTTATATTTTATGAATTTTCCATTCTACGTGGCTACATAATTGTTAATAAAACAAGAGAGGTTGAGTCCTTTTATAATTAAGGTTGGAGGTAATCTGGAAAATACATGAAAATTTCATTATAAATTATATGTATTACTCAACTCAGGTGGATAAAAATTGTAAAACATAAATATATTGGAGTTATATGGTTCAAATATGATCAAAAAATATAATTTATTAATGTTTTTTTGATGATTTTAGACATTATCTTTTTATAAAACCCCATTTAACCCAATGTTGACCTTTAATGTTGTAATGAGTTTTTAAAACATCTACAATTTATTATGAAAAAATAATTTGATCATATTACATATACTACCTATTATAATTAAAAATAATTAATCTCTTTTATAATATTTATTTTCTTTAAAATATTTAAAATTTTATTTAATATTTGTTTTGAAAACATAATGAAAATATTTTTTAGAAACATTCTATTTTTGAGCATATAAACTATTTTATAATCCCATCATGTATAATGTTGATTAAAATTTATTTAATTGGATTATTATAAACAAACATTTTAATAATATACTATAAAACTCAATGAAATTGTAATTGAAACTAATTAATTCGTATCTAAGAGTGAAGACATTAAAATAGTTTTCATTCAGATAAAAACGTTTCTTATATTTCAAAAATATAATATGTATATATATATGTAAAATTTTATATATTTATTTGAATTATATTACATATTAAATAGGTTTCATAAAATTTCATGTTATTCTTAAATCATTATAATTTAATAATAGTGACAGTCTTAGTAAAATCAGGGATTTCACTATTCACCCAAAAAATCAACTATTTCAATAAAACATAAAAATATTAATAAAATGATAATTTTAAAATGGTAATTTTAAAAAATAATTTTATTCTTGAATAAAATTATTATAAATTGATGATGTTGTTTCTAATTATTCTCATATAATACTCATGAAAACAATTTTTATGATGCATGTATTCATATAGAGTAAAATGAATTACTTATTATACATATTCTATTAATATTTAATGGGATGTATTTTCATGGAAACAAAACATTCTATAACATTCAAAAATTACATGGTATATTCCTATTCTTTTACATATCCCATAAATATTTCGTGTAGTTTATGTAATTTTTTATAATTAATTAAAATATAAGTCATGGGGGGAAATATAATATCATAGAAGTGTAGGTTCATTTATAATAACATGAAATGATATAATAAAGATATTTATATCATAATAACATGGAGTCAATTAATTTTAAGCATCATAAAACCTGACATCATAATCATTAGTCATGTCTCACGACATATATAACATAAAAGAGTGTTTAATGCTTATTTCTTGTGCACCGTATGTAGTAACTCCTGAAATGAAAATATTACCCAAATAATTGGGTGTATATATTATTTCGGTCGCAAAAATAATATAAAAATATGTACTTTAATATTTATCCAAAAAATTAAATCATACATAAATCATAAGAATATAAAAATCCAATGTGAAGAAAATGGGTTACAAAATCATGTCAAATCATAATGCTTCCCAATAGAAGAACATATTATGTTTTTTTAGAAAACCATATATTAATACATAAATATAATTCCTGATGATATTTATATATTGAATAAAATATCTTGAGAAAATTTATTGAAGTAAGAATAGAAACAAACACCTCAAAATATTTTTATATGAACTGAGGACAAAATCTTTAATGAAAATAAGTTAATAAGGTTTTATTTAAAACCATTAAAAGGAAATTAAAATTTTACATAAAATAATGGGACTTCATTAATCCTATATGTTTAAAAAATCTATAATAATGTTATATGAAAAGAAACAATAATTATAATAATTACTTTTAATCGTATTTTGTTAAATTTGGGACTCGGGAGCGAACTTGAAAAAAATTTATATCCCTAAAAAATGATAAATAAACTTGTTATATATGTTAGGAACACATATATATAAACAATAGAACTATTAATTGTTTAGAATATTGATGGAAGAAGATTCAAATGGACATAAGACATAAATATAAATAAAACATGGTGATTTAGAGGTTACCATACTAAGGGTCATGAATTGCTTAATTAATGTGTATTTTTTCTAAATAGTTAAATTAATTTTATTATAATATTTATTTCAAAATATTTCGTATATATATTATTTATTATTATTATTTTATGTTCATTTATAAGATTGTTGTTATGAAAATATACACTTTTTCACTATCCCGGTGGGGTTTGTTTCATAGTTCCAAGGATATATCAGTTTATTGATAATGATGGATGTTATTATAAAATTAATTAATAACTATATAAAATTTGTGGTTTATATTAAATTAATTAAATATGTTTAAAGCCTTTCAAATGACATTAATTGTTTCAAAAATAATCATGGTTATTTTATATAAGTGTTTTCATTTAATAGTTTGTTCATTTAGGAAGTATTACCGGCCATTATGAACATATATTTTTATTTAAATTTAATGATATTTTGACATATTTTAATCTTAATTATATTTTAATATAATTATATTTTTCTTGTTTAACAATAAAATGGTTTACTATATCCATCCATGAAATTAGTAATATAGTTTTTGTATCAACATACATGGAGAAATTTAAACCAGCAATGGTTGTACTAGTCTTATGAGATACATTAAAAATAAATTTTATTAATTCTAAAATAATATCACAATTTTTAGCGTGAAATTTTATTTTTTATTATATAAATAAATTCATGTGTTGGAACCAGAAAATGTGTCCATGTAATTCACCGAATGCTTCTATATATGATCTCATAGTGTAGCTCGTTCTGCAAGTTTCGATTTGAATGCTCGTTGAGCCCAAACGGAGCTATAGATCAATAGTTATGGCCGTTCAATGTCAGGCTACTGGAAATGGCTGTCCGGGATGATTTTGGGGAAAAGAATGGTTTTGCACGCAAGAAGTGAAATATTTCGCACAATAATGATGGTTTTGTGCGCAAGAAGTGAAATCTTTCATGCAAGAATGGATGTTTTTTGTGCGGGTATGGAATATTGTGTGCAATAGAAAAATATTGCACTCAACTTATCGCACAAACCGTTTACCCGTCCTTTTAGAGGTCATCATCCATCCAGGATACCCATAAAACATATAAGGAAGGGGTGTGGATGTTTTGAGAGGTGTGTGAAAGAGGAGAAACATTGTGCAAGATTCTTCCGAGCCAAAGGAGATGTCAAAATCCCTTTTGCACATGCACCTGTTGTAGGCTGTGTGGAACCCAACATGCATGTGAAAACGTTTACGCACACCCCACGCAAGAAAGATAGTATGCACACAAGGAATCTTCTGCGCAACATCTCTCAGGTTTTCCAATAAATACTAGGGAAACCCCCTCCCCTCAGGGGAGCTCTCCAGAGGTCGGCCGCTTCTCTGTTGCACGTAAGACCGCCTATTCCGCTCCTACGCAGAAGAATGGAACCCTCCATGTGAGATCTTCTCTGACAGGTCCCATATGGGTTAGCTTTCCTGTGGGCCCACAGTGGTTTGATCCTCGCCTGGCATATTTTCTTCCTAAGGAATGTGCGCATAAGATTTTAGGCTTGCGTGAAAAACCTCCATCCTTGCATGAAAAACATCCAAACATGCGCTCAATACATCCAAACTTTTGTGAAAGCCTTTAATATTGCGCACAACAGTACCAAGTGGATGAATCTTGCGCGCACCTATGCCACACATTCTTATCTTTTCCGCATTCCACCCTACGGGAATAATATCTCCCCTGCAACAATATATAGGCCTGCGGCCGCTGGCCCATACTGTAGGGGCTATGCCGTCGCACCCCTGTTCGCGGCCATTGTCACACCGGTCTGTTTGCATCTGTAACTGACCCCCCATGAAAACTTGGGACTCGCACCACAATGTTTTCAGGCTGGGATGTCGAGATTTTCCATTGCGCACCCACCTTCCACCTATGGAATTCCATGATTTGAGATACTCTTCGACACACCATCAAACACCTTCAGTCGACATATTCATCGTAAATCATTTCTCATGTTGTGAGTTGTGATTCTCCTCATCAGGTCCCCAAGTACCTTGAGGCAAACCATTCCTCTAGCTACTCATCCACACCCTATCACTTGTCTTCTATGCCAGGTTGAACCAGAAAGGGGCACACTTTCATAAGTCCCAACACCCATCATTTCTAGGAACCTTATTCCCAACAGCCCCATCTACCTGACTATAACCTATAGTGCACCATATGATTCAAAAATAGGATGCATATTTCTTCAAACAAGATATGCCTTATGCTCCAAGCATGAGATTCCAACAGTCATATCAACATGACAATAATCTCTAGTACTCCCTATGTGACAAATATTGGATGCCTCTTACTCCAAAAAAGAGATGACATATGCTCCATGTATAATATGACAATAGTCATATCTACATGAAAATATAGTGTAGTAATCCCTATCATTCAATAATAGGATGCCTCTTAATCCAAATAATAGATTCTTTATGCTCCAACAATAAGATTCTTAGTTCCATGATTACAATGGGGTAATTTCAAGAGCGTTGGAATACGTTCAAAAATTCCATCACTCCAACTAATGCTTTCAATGTACTTCAATCAGATCTTCTTCCACTTCCATGATTTAAGGGACCCCTAACGGATTATTCCCATGCCACATTGGATCACCTATCGTCCTAGGACAACACCTCAGATGATTTTGGACAACACTTCGAGTCAGGTCCTGTGTTTCGAACACGGTCAATAGTTGGCCCTTGTTTGTTTGTCTCCATTTCAGGCTAACGTGATATGGATGTTGGGTTTCGAACAAGGTCAATAGTTATCCTCAATTGTCACGCCACCCTCACCACATTTCGAATTTTAGGCATGTGATTCACAATTTTTATCTCCCTTTGTTCGGACTGATTCCAACACCCCTTGGTG
This sequence comes from Viscum album, assembly GCA_963277665.1. NCBI lineage: Eukaryota > Viridiplantae > Streptophyta > Magnoliopsida > Santalales > Viscaceae > Viscum > Viscum album. The sequence continues at coordinate 1,676,891,241 of OY728132.1, read as the reverse complement.
TTCTAACACATGTGTACATGCGCACATGTGTTGGCCCAAATTATTTACCTCGACCCACCAAAGATCTGGGATTCCCTCATGGCCAAAAATGAGGAATACATTACAAGCATCATCCTTACGTAAGCCCCATCCACCATTGTCGCTCCGTAGTGGCACCCAAGTAGCTTCCTTGCGTAAGCCCCTTCCACCATATACACTCTATAATGTCACCAAGGCAACATCCTCGCATATGCACCATTCACCATTTTCACTCAATAGCAGCACCCATGTAGCTTCCATGCGTATGCACCATGCACTATTTTCACTCCATAGCGACACCCGGGTAGCTTCCTTGCATAACCCCCATTCACCATTGCCACTTCATAGAGGTACCCGGGCAGCTTCAATGCATAATCCCCATGCACCATTACTGCTCCAAAGCGGCACCCGGGCAGCTTCCTTGCGTAATCCACATCCACTATTTCCACTCCATAGCGGTACCTGAGTATCATCCACACGTATTCTCCATCCACCATTACCGCTCCATAGTGGCACCCGAGTAGCTAATCACGTTTAGTCCCCATTACACTCACCATGGATGCACCTTTCACGACGTGATCTGGCCTCCACCCTAGAGTAAGCCCCTTTCATCATTGGTGCTCCATAGCAGCACCTTGTCTATAGACTAGGCGTAAGGCCCAGTTTCCTCTTTGGGATCTAATCACATGTAAGCCCATTCCACTCCCCATGGATGAACCTATCGCAATGTGATCGGGCCTCCACCATGGAGTCAGTCATAGTCTCCATCTCCATAGGGTAGGTCCATGCGTAATCCTCTGTTTATATTTTGGGCAGCTCTGTGTGTAAGCCCCTGTTCCCTCTTTGGCCTGCTATCGACATGTAAGCCCAAATACACATCCCAGAGATGCAACTTTCATGACAAGATCGTTGGTTCTTTGCTGCCTCTCATTTATCACACTGAGCATGACTCACGTGGGATAAGATAAATCATCGACCATGACATACTTTCCGGGCATCCTAGAGTGTAATCCCCACACACAATATCCCAAACTACATAGATATTGATCCATGCCAAGGAAAGGTACAAAGGAAGCATCCCTGAGGTTCAAGCCCAAAACTTGGTCATTCCGATCCCATTCACGTCAGTTCCCCCACAACATCCCGAACTACATGGACTTTTATCCTTTCCAAGGCAAGGTACATTGGAAGCCTCCCTGAAATTCAAGCCCAAAAACTGGTCGTTCCGACCCCCTTCACATCGGTTCTCCCATACCATCCCAAACTATGTGGACTTCGATCCTTGCCAAGGCATGGTATGTATGAAGGATCACTAAAGGTCAAGCCTGACACCCGGTCGTTCTGACCCCCCATCAGGTCGGTTCTACCACACCATCCCAAACTACGTGGACTTTAATCCTTAACAAGGAAAGGTACGTAGTAAAGCCTCCATGAGGTTCAATCCCACCATCCATCTGGACCATAGGTACCTATTCACATCGGTTCACCGACTCTTACTATTGAACAATGTGGACTTTAATCCTTTCCATGACAAGGTATATAGGAAACCTTCATGAGGTTCAAGCCCACTATCCATCTATTCCCCAGGTCATCATTCACATCGGTTCTCCAACTCCTCCTCCCGAACTATGTGGATATTGATCCTTTCTAAGGCAAGGTACATAGAAAGCCTACCTAAGGTTCAAAACCAACACCCGGACATTCTGACCCCCTTTACGTAGGTTCACCCCATACCATACCGAGCTACGCAGACATTGATTCCCTTCCATGGGTGTACATAAGATGTATCTTCAAGGATCAACCTTGGAAACCACTGTCACTTTCACGACGGTTCCATCTCATTCCCCCTCAACATCATTGAACTCTCTATCATCCATCCTGACTCTCACCTAGGCTACCACATCCCGTTGGGATTAGGTCATTCACCATAGGTCCACTCCTTGTGGCACCCGAGTAGCTAACCATTCATAACTCCTACTCAATCAATAATCATCCATAGAAGAGTATCCCCTTTGCGACGGGCCACTTCCCATTCATAACACCCATCATGAATCCAAGATTTTATTCTTTCTGTACACCCTGATTCATCACCCCTTTGAACTACATGGGTTTTTATCCTTGTCGCCTACACAGTGTACGTAGAAAACCTTCATGAGGTTCAATCCCAGCCAAAGTTAAACCTAGGCGTTCCCCCATTCTGGGGTGAACTCTCCTTGATCCACCCTTAGTTGTGTTCAGATCTTCCATTACGGTGAGACATCTCCCCTCTGTGGAACGCACCACCTCAGATCCTTCCACATCAGGTGTTCTGATCCATAAATATTTTTGGTGCTCCCTCCTAGGGATTTACCAATCTGATCCATCTTCATGGGACATTATGATCACTCTCATTCCATCACCACAACATGTTAAACTCATGGTCTACCTTGTTTTAAACTTGAGATTCCGGGTGAAAACCTCGGAAGGCATGCCTTTGGCGGAACCATCTCCACTAGACGCTAAACTTGAGGAATACCCCATGACAAACATTCAGAGCAGAGGAAAACCTTAGAGACATGCCACTAGCAGAAGATACTCCACGACTGATGTGGGATGCCTCAGGTGTGATCCCTTGAGATTCCCTCTTATGAGGAAGAAAACAGATTCCGCAATGTCCACGCATCTAGAGATGCCTCGTCATGCCTGATATTTTTATCTACTCCAACCAAAGGTTTCTACCATGTCAAGAACACATGGAATGTCTATACGGAAGTAGTGTAATTCACCGAAATCCACAAATATATAGAACTAGGAACAATATTTAAGAACCACAACATAATCTATGAGGGAGAACTGGACTATGTAACGTGTTCCGAGGTGGAATATAGGGAAAGAATAACCCACATCCCATCATCCTGTTTCGATCAAGGAGAAAACATCCCTAAACAAAGAATAGATACAACCCTCCTTTGGAAAGAGGGAATGTGGAGCAACAAACAGCATCGTCGTCCCCGAAACCGACGGACGTGTATTCCTTGGAGGAATCGTTGGAAACATCTTGTTTATGTGAAATAAAAATATATTGTGGAAGGAATATTAAAAACATTGAAAGGTGTCATTGATAAAAACTATAAATTATAACTTTGATGTTGAACCTGAATACTACCCCTTACGCCTTATTATATAGGTATTTTGGTGAGAATAAAACATATAGGATATTTATAATACATTTGGGAAGGAAATTGGGTATATTTTTTTAAGAAAAACTATTTTTAAAAAAGGTAAATTGGTTGAGAACTGTGGTATTTATAAAGAGATGAGAGGGGGTGTTTTATAATAAAATGTTGGAATAAAACAAGTTATCTAAAAATAGTGATAAAAATGTGATTAAGTAGTTAGTATATTATGATTAATAAGTATCTTTGAAATTAACTTATTCATATAACTTTTAGATCCTTGAATGATTTATTCAAATAAAGTATTATAAAACAGGGTATTTTACTATTCACATTCGTATATTTTTTTCTAAAAAATGTTGATCCATCAGACTAAAAAATTATTAATGTTCTCATTATAAAAATTCATTAAATTTTATTAAAATTATTCTATAAATAAAACATAGTTAATTATTAATTAAAATAATTAATTATTTTAAAATATTAAGTTTTAAAACATGTTAAAAAATTTTACACTAAGAAAAGTTACTTATAATTTTATTAATTTTTTTATCCAATCTATATAAATATATATTTTTATTTAATAAATTTTATTGAAAAAAATCATTTATTTTATTTTTATATGTATTATAAGAATTTAAAAAATTAAAAATGAGACATATTCATTTTCCAAAAATAAAAGTATTATTTCTTTTTCAAATGATTATTTTATGATATTTAATACATTACTTTAACAATAATAGAATATATATTCCTTATTTTTTTCATAAGATAGAAAAATGTTGTTTTACTAATCCAATGGTTAAGATACTATTCTAATGATTGGTTTTGTATTCCAAATTTATAGGTTACTATTCGAATAGTAATATTGTTTTTATATTTTCTATATATCTCTCATATTTACTTCATTTATAATTGAATTTGATTCCACTAATGTTTATATTTTTTATTTTATAAAATATTGAATACATTAAAGATGTTTTGTTGCCTTTTTATATATTCTTTAAATTTGTGTGATTTTTCTCATTTACAAAAATGATCAAAATTCATAAATTCCATTTTTTAGTTTATTATCCCATTTTAGTACTTACATTTTTAATTGGTATATTGCTCCTATTATTGTAATTTTTTTACTAATATAATAAATTCATGTTGAATTTTTATAGGGGAAGGTGTTTCATAATATATTCCAAGATATTACATTTATTCAGACAAAAAATTACATATTTAAACATTATGGACATTACTATTCATGTGGCCTATAAGACTGAATATACACCATTTCATTACATTATATCACCATTTTTCCTTTTTGAAGATATCCAAAAATAACATTTCATTTATTATTTCCATAGGGTTGTTCTTTAAATGTTTAGTCACTTGACATTTTACTCAAACATATTTTACTATTATATAGAAGACATCTATGCCATTTCTTTTTCTAATTTTATAAACATAAATAATTGGATTTAATTGAAATTTTAATTTGTAATAGATTACCATGGGTTCAGTTTCACAATGTAATAACTCTTCTACCCCCACGATGTTTTTATTAATTATGAGTAAAAACTAAAAAAGACAATATTTCTATCATCACATAGTAGGATAACCCTAAAAAAAATTCAAGTCTATCAACAAATATCAAAACATTGGATTTAAATTTTTGATCATCAATCTATGTTTTATCAGTTATGAATGTTTATGGACATAAAATTACTAATTTATTTTATTTGATATCTTGAGATTTAATTTAATATACAATATTGGTGTCACTAGTAATGTTGGACCAATAGTAACTATAAAAAATCTATAGTTTGAAATTATTATTAGATTTTAGTGCCACTTTAATAAGAAGAGATATCTCAGCATTTTAACTTTTTTAAAATCTCCAAAATACATTCCCAAATTGTTTCTATCTTTGATGTGTTCTCGTATTTTATTAAACTCAATGGAATTTTTGGTAAATTCTTCATATGTTTTATTCTAGTAAAACAAAAATTTTTGTGTGTTCTTTCATGATGATTTTTTACATTATTCAGGTTCCAAATATTACTTATCATCTTCTTAAAATTTATCCCCATTAATTAATGAATTATTTAAGAAATTAATATACCCAAAACAATATATATCATATTATTTGATTTTTTTGTTGTATAGCATCATAAATCATAGGAAAAAAATAATAAAACAAACATTTTTTGAAGAAATTATATTATTATATAAAGATATCATATACAAAATGCCTGGACAAGTCATAATGTATGACACAGTTGAGTCATATTTAGTGAAATAGTTCAATTCATTTCTATGTTCACTTCCATGACTTATTTAACTATTGGAATCATATTTACTCACTAGCTATCATTAATTAATTATAACATATGGAAAATCTTTTATTACCTATACTTATATATAAATATCATCTAATGACATTAACCATAATTTCCTAAAATGTAGAGTTATTTCCTGGATCATTTAGTGTCATTGTATCCTATATAAAAGAGTCTTTTCCATCGTATGTGGTTGGGGGATTATCTAGAAATCCAAATGTCGGTAGTCTCCAATCATGAAGCTCACTTCCTGTATCATTCTTCAATTTTTGGGATACTAGAATATCATAAAATATTGAGATTCAAACCAATGAATTTGGGTGACTTAGTTCAACCCATGTAGACAACTATGATGTAATAACCATTCCCTTTCTCCTGGATGAAGGCCATAAGTCACGGAATGAAGGTATCTATAGTATAATTCATTGAGAAATTGTACATATTTTCATTTCTAGTATCATATGATTTTAGTTTTAATGTAATGGTATTCTTTTTAAGGGTTTATTTATAAATTTAATTTCTATGATTAATCTTTAACGTATTTTTAGAAACCAATAAATGGTTTCATTTCAATTTATTGGTGTTTCATTAAAAAATTTAGTTTATAAATTGATTTTCTTTTTAAAAATCTATATTATGTGATATTTCATTTCATAAATCCAATTCATAAACTATTGATCATGATTGAATCATGGATTTTAGGGTGGAGATATAGAATCAAATGGTTCAGTAAAAACCACCTGTTTTTATATGGGTCATTTGATATTATATCAAAAATTATTATATCTTATAATTGGAATTCTGGTTGTTAAAAAGTGGAGCATCATTTTGGTTTTATGAAATATCTATTAGTCCTAAAATATGATATAATTTGTAAGGTTAAACCCTTAAATTTACTGATTTTCATTTTTAATGGTTTAACTATCATCCTTCTTGTATGTAATAGAGTGTAAAAATGTTTTGTATAGTGTAAATTATCAATAATATATTATTATTGATTCTAAATAATTTAATTCTATTTATTAAGGTAATATGATTTTATTTATATTATATTTTTAATTTAATTATATAATATATAATGTTTTGATAAATTACAATATAAACAATTTTATGAAATTTAGTAATCTATATATGTGTTTATATCTTAATTAGTTATATAATGTTGATAATAAATAATTTATTTATAAAAATTTATTAATAAATATTAGAATAAGTTTTTCTAAAAATAGTTGTAATAACTTATAATTTTGAACTAATTTATTATATATAAATTATAAATATAAATTATAAAATATTTATAAATTTAAAAAAATAATTATAAATATAAAGTGTTAATATCCATAATTATGAATTTTTCATGATTTTTAACTTGAATTTTTCAGATTAAGAGGGACTTGTCTACAAATTATTAAAATAAAATTAATGGAATTAGGAAAATTTATATCATAAAATGATTATATATATTTTTATATGATATTTATACTTATAAACCATTTACATAATAGAAATTATAATATAAACTGTTTTTATTTCATGAAATATCAAATATTTAGGATAAATTTAATATATTGAATATTATGCACTATTTAATACTAGAAATAAAAATATATTGATTCTATTTGAGAAATTAGGGTATTTATATAATATATTAAAGTATTTTTAAATGATTTTACTTTTTATTCTTCATTAAATAAATATATCTTATTTGATCAAAAAATCATTTTTTATATTTTCCCTCCCAGTGATTATTCCTAATTATTAATTTTCTAAAAAAGTTAATATTGTGTATGATTTAATTAAATGATGAATCAAATCATAAATATTTTTAATCAATACATTAAAGGTTAGGTGTGATAGAATAATATTTATATTTTTAGTTCTGTAAACTTGATTTATAATTAAATTTCTTTTCATGAATTTGGATGTTGAATATAGTTTTTCAATACAAGTTGTTAGACTTATAAAGAATTGGATTCTCTTTTGAGTAATTTTTACATATTTGTAGGGAATTTTTGTTGGAACTCCCTAATGGCCAAGGGGGGGGGGGAGAAACCTAGCATGCTCGGTTAACAAACCTGAAGCTGCCCAGTACCTCTCAGATTCTGGACCCCTGGATTGTAGATTAGGTTAGGATCCCATCTCGATTTTTTTATCTGTATGTATCTTAGTGGAAGTGGTCAAACACCACACTTCCCCTATTAGGGTCTCTACATGTTTACCCACTATCCCATCTGAAAATCTCACCACATCTTCAATGGATAGCCCAATGTCCAACCCATTGATTGCTAGAACACATAAAACCAATAAAAATATTTCTAATACATATACTTTTAAAAAATATTCGGTTTCCCCTATGTGTAAATAGGGAAGGATGCCTAGTTCGACCACTACACAAAATGTCAGAATATCAAAGTGGAAGAAGTTCATAGAGAGTTAGAAAAAGGGGGTTCTTACACCAAATACAGGTTCAATTCAATTTCATTTTTTGGAACTATTAGTTTATTATAAACTCCAACACCATTATTGTACTTAAATTGAATCTTATGACTCACAGGCCTAAGATTTTTTTATATTTCCAAACTTAAAATAAATTTTTATTTGAAAATTATGCCTTATTGTTCTCAGGGTTATAATTTTTTAAGTTTCTGAAATGATGGTATTGATGATGAATCTTTTTTGGTTTTTATCATTCCACTATGAAAAATGGAAATTCTATCAATGTTTTAGAGCATATGATTACATGTGATTTCTCTTATGATGAATTACACAATTCTTGTAACAAGATTTATTCTTAGAATAAATACCAAGACCGTAGACCACTTTTACATGATCATGATGATCGAGATAACAATATCCATGATCCTTGGTTTGTGATCAGATACTTTAATACAATAATTACCTTCAGTGGGAATATTAGCCCGCCCCACACTTTTTTCACTTCAAGAGAATATATAAATTCTATGTAGGACAATAATCCTCAGGAAATTAACCTTACTGGTTCCATGTACACTTGTTATAGAAGACACCATAATAGAGCAATGAATAGTAAATTAGATATGGATATCACAAATATCTCTACTCTAGAAATATGGGATACTATCTCTATTATTAGGCTATATAAGATTAACTCAAATCATCACCCCATTATTTTTCGTCTGTTTACCAAAATTATTAAACCCATTCTTCCTTTTAGATATAATTACCCTTGGTCTGCTGAACCCTAATGTTCTAACCTCATAATTGTTTTGGAAGTCCATGAATCATCACAATGATTATTTTTCATGTATCACCATGTTAAATCACCTTATGTAGTGTCTTAAATTTTTGTGTAGTTCGAAATAAAGAAATTGAAAGGATATCTCTACTCTTGAGAATGAACTTATTAAAATTTAAAACACCAACACTAGATCTAACTTTTCATGGAATTATTAACTATATATTAACACTTCTATTAAACTCAATACTATTGTTGTTCTTAAAGATAAAATGTGTATGAAAACCATAAAAACTAAATGTATTTCATATGGTGATAGAAAAACTATGTTATATGACACTCTTCAGATAATTATAAATTATTGAAAACCTCTTACCTTCCATAGAAAGGATGACACCCTCATTAATAATACATATGACATTTCTATTCATTTTTTCTCATAATTTGATAACATTTTTAATGATCCAGATTTAAATAAAGTCCTCCTTCCTGATGTAATTATGGCTATGGAGAGTGAAGAAGAAAATTCTTATCTTTTAAGAACCCCTCTTGATCATGAAATCAATGACACTGTTTTTAGCTTTTATCCTAATTGGGCCCCAGGCCCTGTTGATTTCAGTAAATCATTCATTCAACACTAATTGGGGGTTATTAATTTGGTTTTTTTAAACATGTCAAATATTTTTTTTCCAATGGTGTCCTTCCCCATGGCTTAAATTCTCAATTTATTATTTTAATTCATTATGTGGATAATGCCTCTGAGATTCATCTATTTAGGCCTGTTTTTAAAATTAACACTCGATATAAAATTATTAAGAAACTTCTTCGTAATATAATGAGTGATATACACAAAAAATGACTCTTGGAACCAATTTAGTTTTATCAAGGGTAGGCATATACAATATTGAATCTACATTGCTTCAGAATGAACCATCATCTTAAAAAAAACCACTAGAGGTGGAAATATTTCCATTAAAATTGATATTATGAAATTATTTGATATCATTTATTAGAGTTTTATTTTCAAATTCCTTCAATGATTTGTTTTTAATGATACTTTCATCAGTAGAATTAACTAATTATCTAAATCATCATATATCTACATCCTTATGAATGGTTCCCATAAAGGCTTCTTTAAATGCATAATGGTTGTTGAAAAAGGTGATACAAAATCCACTATTATTTTTTTAATTGTAGAATATTACATTTGTAGATTTCTCACTCACCTTGTTGATCAAAATAAGAATAAAACTATTCAGGCTTCCCGGAACCTAAATTCCCTCACAGATTTCTTTTATTATGATGATATCAACTTGTTATTACAATGTCATAAAAGGAATATTAAAAATCAAAAAAATTCCATGTCACATTATAAAGAATTCTCTGGTCAAATTATAAGTTGAAAAAATTCATTTGATTTCTTTGGGAAATGTTTTTCACCTTTAGAAAATATAATGTCTTCAACAATATAGAAATAATGGAAGCATCCTTCAATTTCACTTATATTTGTGTACCCATATTTTGGAGAAGACCTAAATCTAGTTAATTTAAATCATTATTGAAAAAGTCATCAGTAAAATTTTCTCTTAGAAAGGTAATTTCTTCTATATAGCAGGAATAATATGTCTAGTGAAATCTAAAATTTTCCCTAAATGGTCTACTCTATGATGGTCTACAAATGTATTCATGGTCATATTAAAAAAATTAATGTGTAAATCAAAAAATATTGACTGGAAGCACTATTGATAGGAAGAATGTGCCCATTCTTTGGGCTACTTGTTGTAATCCCATAGAAAAGGGTGGTCTTGGTATCAAAAAATTATTCTCTTTAATGACTCTTAACAACATAATCTCACTTGGAGGTTTCCCTACAAAAACATTAATTCCATTTCTTTTCATAAAACCAGATTACTTACTAATTTAAATAATTTAAATTTGAATTATATATCATCGTCCATCTGGCCATCCTTTAGGAAATCTTTCACTAACATCATGAATAATTATAGATGGATGGTTTGTTCTGATTCCTCCATTATCTTTATGGGTGGACAACTGGACTGGTGCTTCATTAATATCTATGTTGCCTCCAAATTATATTTGAAAGAACACTAACTACACTATAATAGATGTTATTCATTCTTGAAACAATAACCTTCATGATAAAAAAATTCATGTGATTGATAGTTATCTAGTATCCAATTCTTAATCATTCATTGTATGGGATCCTGGTCATAATGGTGTCCTTAATTCAGAATTTGTTTTACAAGCACACTTTTTTATATTATGATTTTTAGTTTTATTGGATGGAATACATTGAAAAACCTTTGATCAAACCCTTGATATTTACTATTGTGTGTTGTATCACTCACAATAGAGTACCCATAAAGGGTTGTCTATAGTCCTTTGGGATTCAAATTTTCTCCACATGTCATCTTTGTGACCAACATTAAGAAGAAACTAATCATCTCTTTCTGTCTTGTGCTACAGCTTCATCTCTTTGGAAATATATTTTTGATTTTTTTTCTTGAATATGGTTACTCTTTTATTCAATTATCTCCAAAATAATGTGTTGTTTGGATTTTGAAACCTCTCAAAAAATTAATAATCTTTTATTAATTTCTACTACTGAGATCCTCCAAATTATCTGGTATGATAGAAATGTAATTCTCTATAATAATCTCTCATTCAGTCTTAATGCGGGTCTGATGTGGTTTCTCATTGCCATTAAAGATATTGCCTCAATTCGAAAGGATAACTGGGATAAAAAATGTTGGATACTTTGAGATCCTCTGTCAACATCAGAGTCATGGTATATAAAAACATCCTAGACACACTTATGAGGTGTTTTGGAAATCCTCGCTTCATGGATAGATCAAAGATAATGTCAAGGGCAGTTATAAAAGAAACCTAGGACCTATAGGTTGTGCTTCTCTTTATACAGACTATATTGGCCAGTTCCACAGATGGTTCTTTTCTAACTATGGTGTTTCCTAATCTTTTAAAGAGTAAATTATGGGTATTATCTATGATGTTGAATTTTTCATGAAACTTTCTTGGAAGAAAATTTGAATAGAATTTGATTCAATTACTATTTTCCTGGTTATTTGGAATGGTTTGGTACAAATATCCTGACAGCTTAGTACCCATTTGAAGAACTGTCTTTCTTTTCATCTGGATACTAACAATATTTTCAGTCATACCTTTAATGAAGAAAATATGATTCTAAGTGTTATTTCTAATAATGTAGTTAACCAAGAAATAACTTGGTGGGGTGACCAACCAGATGATTTACTCCCTATTTATTATAAATATTGTAATAAGATTTCATCCATCAGACTTATGTAACTATTCCTTTCAGTTGACTAAATTGTGCCTTGGTCATCTATTTAGGAATCACCTTCTTAAATTATTCATATTATGTGTAGTGTTATTATATTCAATTGGAGTAATTTTAGAAAATGTTCTTATTAATTTAATATAAAACATTATTATCATATGAGAATTGTTTTTGTAGATAATGGATTCATCATCAAAATTTAAATTGTAATCATTATTGGATAATGAAATCCAAAAATAAAAATAATTTTACTTGCTGGGTACATAAATATAATACAAGTCTTCATGTGAGAAATAAACTTCTATATACTCAAGGAACATATTCTTAATAAATAGATTATTGAATCCATTCAACAAATATAAATATATGATAATGATAATAATCTAATGGATTCATTGAATGATTATACTCCCATTATTTTCACCATGGATTCCATATCCAAAAAGAAATATAACCCCTTATATGATTATAATATGATTAAACACAATAATATTCTATTTTATTAACAAGGTATATGTGATAGGTACGTGGTTTTGAATGCTACCTATAAATTACAATTATATTAAGTATCCTTAGATTTATCTCATTTATAAATATGACTGTGTACATCATTCACTTAAAGAGATGGTGTCAACCTCTTAACAAGATATAATGAGAGTGTTTATTATTCAATCTCAATAATAATTATTATAGTTGTATATTATGAATTATATTATCAATGAGTTCAATAAATGATTATATAAACTTCTGAATATACCAAGGATAGATGACTAGGACCTGGGTGGTCAAGGGTCAAGTACTATTATGATGGTTCAAAAGGAGAAGGTTGAAAATGTTGGTTAGTTAGAGTAGAAATGTGTATGTGGGTCTTCAATGTGACTAAAAAAAGAAATAAAAATTAAGGTCAATGCTTTGATTATGTGAAATTATCAATGAAAATAATAAACCATCTATAATACATTAAGGTCTTCTAGAAACATCATGGAGAATCCACCTCTATAATTATAATTATAGAATTATATTCAGTTATTTTGAAGTTTGTCTGATAAAATCTCTTTTTTAAAATTTTTGTAAATATATAAAACGTTATATGAGAATATTTTGTTTAATATGGGTATTCATGTTTTCTTCCATGTAATGGAACATTGAATTGATGCGTTAAGTTCTTGGATGCAAGAAGGAATTCAAACATATTGAATTTTTTATAAAATCTGTATGATTTTCACTAATATTATATCATTAAATTTTTATTGTAAACAATAACTATTTAAATGTTAAAGATATAGTTTTTTTTCATATGTTTAATATTTTTTCAAATTTCATAACCATCCATGGAAATGAGATAGAGATAATGGTAATTTAATCATGAATAAAATGTTTATTACGGAATATTAGGGAAGAGGATTCCACCACCCATCGTTGAATATTTGAAGAATTGTTATATTAAATAAACTCCCAAACTCCTATAATACCATATATGATATAGAAATAGTTGTTTTTTTTTGTAAAATTGTTTTCATCTAAAGAAAATACGTTTTTGTACTTAAAAATAATGGCATTTGTGTTCCTTAGAATTATATTATACAAGGCATATAGTTTATACAAATATTGTGGGGTGTGGTTGGATAAATTAAATGTTAAAAAATAGAATCCTTTGATAAAAGTTCAAAATGAATTTCAGTAGATATTCTAAATTATTCTGTATGAGGGGAATCAAAAATATGACAATATTTTAATTAGTTAGAAAAAATATTTAATTATCATGATGTGATTAAATTTTTTTGATATAATGTAATTTAAATATTCACACAATATAAATATACATTTATAATGATTAATTTAGTTGAATGGTTTACATGATAATAATGTTGGACATAAAAATATTTATATATAGGAATTATAATTTATTTATATCAAAATTCAGGATGTTTTTAAATAAATATATTTTAATATATTAACAAGTTTAACATTAAGAAAATGATTCATATTACTCTCTATAAATCATATTTTTTTTTTCAAATACTACCCACAAAATAGTTAAGTGTGATATTTTTATGAGATGGTCACTTGTAAATGTTATCATGATTCTAGTTTTTATTGCAAAAATATTAAATAATTTTTATGATATATAAAATAATTTGAAACAATTCATTAACTGAAGGGATTATTATCGCTAGAAAATTAGGTTCATGTATCATGGGTTTCAAATAATATATAAAAATGATTTAAATATTTCCTAATTTTATCCCTAAAATATCTCATGTTCTCCTTAGATAATCCTTGCAATTAAATATATACAACAAATAAATGGGTGATCTAAAATCCTAGTAAGAGGATTAATAGCATTTATGGGATAATAGAATTGAATCAATAGTATATGGTTATGAATAATCGCCATTAATTTGTCATAGTACTATGATCATCATAAAAACCATTATGCAATAGTTTTAAAAATGTATGGAATGTGTAATATTTATTATAATGGGGAATCATCACATATTTATATTCCTAAATGATTTTAAAAGGATACTATTTTCAATAGCATACAATATATGCAACACAATTTCTAAAAAACCTTGAAATATTACTATTAGAACCATGCCGAAAAATACATGGATATGAATAAGATTTTTTAAATTAAAAGAAATATATTATTCTGACTTGATATAATTTTCATGAAAAATATTTATTATATAATCACAATTCTTTAGGAAAATCATTTTTTTATTCAAAGAAACATTTTATTAAAAAAAATTAGTTTTATTTATTTTTTATTAGAAAATGTTATAAATAAATTTTTAAAATTTTAAAAATATTATTTGATTAAATTAATATCATTTTTGAATTTATAATGTCAATAAATATCGTATGATATATTTTGGGGGATTTAAAAAAATGTTTTTAAAGGAATTGTAAAAAATTACTGATTATTATTAAAAATATATATTTTTCAGTTAAATAACACAAAATATTCCATTTTATTTTAAAAAATATTCAAAATAAATTATTTCAGTAAATTTATTTGGAGTAAATTATATTATTTTCCCGGGAATCTATTTATTTATTGAATTTGGAATATAAATGTTTTATACACAAAAATGCATTTAAAAAAAACAAAATTGCATACACACACTGTTTCTTTATAATGATAAATTATGTTAAGAAATATAATTAAATTATATTAATAAATTTAATATTTTATAGGTTAAAAAATTAATTTCAACATTCATATTGTATTTTTAGTATGCATGGGAAAAGAATAAATCTAGTTTTATGTTTAAAAACTATATTATTATAAAGGCACTTTTCATTGAGTTCAATGCACATATTTTAGAATTAATTTTTGAAACATATAGGTATTGAATTTTAAAAAATTAGATTCCATAATTATAATTTATTGTTAAAATTAGGGAAACACAATTTGAATAGTAACCATAATTAATTTTTTCACTATGGTAAAGTGTAAATTAGGCTAATCTAGATTAAAATTTAGTGTTATGTCCAAATTTTTCTTCATTGTTATTATTGAAGGGAGGTAATTTGACCCTTATAAACATAGGATCTAAAATGATTATTTTAATAGAAACAAGTCCATAATTAGCTTTTATTTTTTTTAAATCAATTAAATCTAGAAAATTCTACTCTCTAAGATAAAGAGATAACTAATGTATTCACAGAGAGAAAAAATCAGGTGGTTAATGAATCTTAATAGTAATTGTGTAACTAATGGAATTATATCACTGAAGGATATTTATTTCTAAATTTTACTTACACAATAATTTACATAAATTATTCTTTATGTCTAATACAAAGTTTATATAATAAATATAGATAAAAAATAAATGATTTTAAAAATATCTTTTTAAATGTGTAAGGGTTTAAAACCCATTATTAATAAAAGAAAATCATATTTTGAACTTGGGATGAGATTTAACCCTTAATACAACTAGAAGGCCCTATGACAAAAATTCCAAAATATATTTGATGGCCCACCGGTCTAATGAATTAAATGATGATGAAAAAGACCTGAGGCCCATGTTCTGCATTCATATTTCACATGATGGTCTCAATATTCTATAGAAGCTCCTGAAATGTTACAATTAAATTGAACATCCCCATAATTAAGTCATGGAAGAGAACCCATCTTTGACATATTTCTGGGAATAGATCAATATGTTAGTTACCAGCACAACCATTGCTCTTTCAAGTATCCCACCCCATAACCCCAACATGTTTCCATGCCATAACACCACCATTAATCATCACTTATCCTATCATGTCATCACAATCAACAAGATTTGTACCCCATTTTAATAAGGCCTTTCATGTTGTGCTTCCCTCTATAATGTAGTGTAAGTGAACCACTTTATCCCATGATGCTAGAGAGTGGGTCAATAAGTGTCAAAACGGTAATCACACTTTCATGTTCTCACCCATTAATATTGTGTAATCTTCCCAACCAACAAAATTCACTATACCAATAGTCTAGCAATAATGGGTCATATTCAACACTACATTGGCTTGGTGTCACTACGGCCCAAATGCATGGTGATGAAATAAAGGTCCATTCAAAAGATCAAATTATATATGACCAATTAGGTGTATTTAATGGTCTATGTTAAAAGTGAATCCAAATGTTCCAACTCCATAAAAAATTTTATGAATACGATAAAAATAGACCCCAAAACAAGTCTGATCCAGATATCAACAATCATCAAAAGAGTATATGAGGTAGATGATCTTCCACAAGGCATGCCAAAAATGACCAAGAACGCCTGAACTAAACAAAAACATAAGGAAGTAAAGACAATTGACGAAAAAATATAAAAACCATATTGAAATACTAAACATAACAATGAAAAGGAATAATCCAACAAAAAACAATAGTTGTTATGTAGCCAAACCATATCCAAAACATTGAACCCACCTCAATATGGTATCAAAGAAGGTGATCATTCTAATACAATGAAACTTGACATCTATTTACACCATGAACATTTCTTTTCTTTCAAGATACTCATGAGACTAAACGATGCTATATAAAAATATTCTCCCAATATGAGTAATCATTGAAGTAGAATAATAACCCATCACACAACCAAAATACATTGAATCCATGATCTGACATCACCCCTTTAATGGATAATGAGATATTCAAAAACCATAGAGTTATGGAACCCCAAAAGTGTACCCCTATTAAATCCATATCTACCATGAAGACCATGCCCAATTAAAAAATTATAGATCAATAAAATGGTTTCTAAATTGAGAAATATAAGGAAAATATCACAAGGAAAGGCATAGTAGAAATTTCTTCAAAGTTAAAACCTAAAACAACCACCTAATCTTCAAAAACACATCACTAAGTTAACATGTAATCACCGCCATCCATGAATGATGAAACCTTCTCAAAGACTACATCAACCAATACTGCCACCAATGAAAATAATTACAATTTCCATCATCACCTAAACATGATGTTGATACTAAACATGCAACACCTTAGGGGAACACATGCCTCAATCTTTAAACTAGCTATCATTAAACCACTATCCCCGATAGAAGTCAACATAATGATTGAAATCATTACTCCACCTAGATCCAAAAAATCATAGATTGTACTATTTATGCCAAAGAACATGTTGATCATTAGTATAAGTAACATTAAATTTGACACTAAATACTTCTATAACTAGCATAGTGAGAATCTATGTATAGATATGGATGATGGCTCCTTATATCCATCCACTACACATCCAAAGAGTGCCCTAAGAATAGGTAAAATGTAAACAATATGAATGATCAAACTATCTAACATCAAATAAAATGCTTACTCCATTATTTAATTCATACACCACACCCCATGTCCATCCTAAGGGGATTTGTAACACCCGAGACTTTTATGTGAAATATTTTGTTTTTATGTTATATAAATCATCGAAGGAATCCTTTACTACACACAAGACTATGTTGGCTTTCTTTACACGCAATCGCGACCTTCCTCGATAGCTTGCGTCGTACGCAATACCGAGTTTCACTAAAGAACGATATACTGTTAAAATATTATTAAAACTAGCCGTTATGAATACTAATAACCACTTTTTGAAATTGTATAATTTTTAATTTTCAAAATGGACTTCATTTTTGGATTTGGAATGTCTAAATTAGCCTAGGGTGAAATTTTGGTATTTTTCTGAAAACTTTCAATTTTTGATGAATAGTGAAACCACTAAGTGGTAGTTAAATAAACTGAATTTTTCATAAAACGTAATTTTACCGCTTCTGTGAGTGTAATTTCAAAAATACAAGAGACACAGTTAATATAAAGGACTAAAATGTGGTTCAATGAGATGAAAATAATTTTTGGTGAATAGTAACTTTTTACATTTATTTACCACGGTTAAAAGTAAATAGGGTAATTAAGGGTAAAAATGATATTATTATTACCTTAACACATGTCCTAATTCTATTGGACAAGTTTAATTCGACCAAAAACAACCTTAGGAATAAAATATGACCATTTAGGCACACTTGGATTAGATTAGGACATTTATTAATAATTTATTTAAAGAAGGGTTAAATAGTTAAAAATCAATGTTTAATAAGTAAATCATTTTTAATATGGGGTTATACATAAGATAAATTAGACTATAGATATTCCTTAGAAAGATAAAAATAATTCCTACATAATGGTATTTTATTTGTTATTTTTAGTCATTAAATATTATAATTTATTTATGACACAACGATGATAAAGTAATTATCTTATTAATGAAATATTGACATAATTAATGTTATAAATACCCAAATAAATGTAATTTTAGACTTTTTATGAATTACACTAATTTTCTAGGTTAATAGGACATGTTAGTATTGATTTAATTAACATGGTTTGATCTAATAATTCTGTTATGATTTTTAAAGAAATCAATTACTAAATAGTGTCAAAATTGACATAAAATAGTTTTAAAACAAATATTATATTATTAATTGTTATTTTATTCCTAAAAATCTAAGGTTCGGACAAATGACATAGATAATTTTATATATATTAATAATAAACAACTTGGGGTTCCTTTTGATTGATATAGTATGTTTGTTAACCTTATAGTATAAGAAAACAAGAAGACACGGTAAAAGTTAAATTATCTAACATAAAGTAAATCTAAATTATATGGTTAAAATTGACACCTAAACATGTCTAAATTCTATAGTATGAGATGATTTTGACCCATCCCCACCTTATCCTAGAAATAAATCAATTTTGAGCCATTCAAAACCGAACTTTACTTTATAATAAAATTATATTTTTAGTTATTCCAAAGGTGCCCCTCTCCTCCCTTATAAAAGGGCACCTCCTCCCTCTCTTCCTCACACCACATTGAGTCTTCAAGCTCGGCCAACCCCTACCACTTTCTCATATCGACTTCCATAGAGACATCCTAGAGGTCCTGGTCTTCTTAAAAGACCAATTTTAGTGCCCTAAAAGAAGGTCTCAAAGAAGCACTTCAAAGAAGAGGTAATGTCCGTTACCGATTATTTCATCTTTATTTCTTCTTCCACTTCTTCTTTAGTTGTTTCATTTTGAAGTAATAACATCAGTGTCACTAATATACTGATATGTTATTATAAGTATGAAACAACCCTATTTCACGATCTATCAATCCTACGGAAAAAGAAATCACCGCGCGTGCGTACGTATGGAATACCGTCTCCACGACGTGGTGTAATCTATTTTCCACCACCACCTTACATGGATGGGTATAATGGTGTAAATAATGACTATATATGACTATTATAAAGTTATGAAATAGTATACATACACTCCAATACAATTCCACGATCATAGGAACGATATCATCACTTGTGCGTACATACGGAATACCGTCTCCACGATGTGATGTGACTCGTTCTACATGATCTTCATTTCATAATGATTATATAAATGAATTTAATGAATGAATATGATATATATAACAATAATACCATTCTGGAAATGAGGTATCTATAACCTAAAGAGAAGAATAAGAATTTATTCGACAAAACACGCATAATAACAAAAACTTATAAACACCCGAATAACAAGTAGCAATGAAATATTACTACTATGAAGCTAAGAATATGGCCATATATGATATCATAAAAATAAGTATGATTATGTAATAAGTCAATAACATTATTTAAATCATTATACAGGAGGTTCATACACATACAAAGCATATCGAACCTAAGGTAAGAGAAATATCACAATCTCATTTTTATCCGAGATTGTTTATACTTCAGAACTTACTGGGGTGTATTTTATCATCCACATCCAGTTTCCTCAATATGTAATATTATTTACATACACCTACAATTTTTTAAATCCAATTTTACCCTTCGGTGAGTTTTTAGTAAAAGATATGAAAGGAATCTTTTGTCATTTTTCGTATGAGGTACTTTTTTAACTTTTCCGACAAAAGTACGAGAAGAATGTTTTTTTAAGATATACGGCATGAATGTATTTTTAAAACATTATTTCCAAGAATCTTCCTTTACAAATTATCAAGTTTATTTTTAATCAACTTATTTTATTTTTTAATTTTTTGACATGTTAAGAAAGGAAAATTGTTTTTGATGTATAAAGGATATTTTCCTCTAGAATGGAGTTCAAGTGTTTTATCAAAATTATTTTCCATCTAAGATAATAACGGGTTCTGTTTCTATCCCTATTATTACATGGATTTGATTATGTTGTGATGGAAATATTTTTATGAATTCCTTTATCTTATATTAATTGTTTTATGATGTCATGTTGTTTAAGAATCCCATTTTTACTACATGGGTTATGCAATGATGTATGATTTATGATTTTGTGGCACACATAAGAATTTTACCATGATGAGATGGGTGGGACCTATATCTCCCTCCAATGCATTGGGTAAAAGATTTTATATCTCATGAGATAGACATGGCTGGAATGGTAGGTTATACCAGTTCAGTGAAATAGGACTGAAACGAGGAGTGAACTCGGCTCAGAAAGGGACATTGTCCACTAAGATAGTCTTGGAGATGAGTCTTGGCTAATAAGAAATGATTCTCTATGATTATGTGTTTATGCCAAAAAGTTTCATGTTTTAAGTTATGATTATTGGGATTACATTTCACTACTATGATTTATCCCATGTTATGAAATTATGATCTCTTTTTTCAGGTTAAGGTTTCCAAAAGATATGTTCTTATGAATATGATGTGATTGATATTTCTTTTGTTTACTCTTACTGAGCATTTGAGCTCTCCCTTTTGTATGTTTTCTTTCCCCAGGTCAGGAAGAAGGTTATTAAGTAAGATATGCCAAAAGGGACTATAGATATGATGAAATAAATGGGAGACAGTCTATACGCTTTATGAACCAGTTGTTTATGTTTCACAGTTTCTAAAGACACTATACCTATACGGTCCTTTAGTGGTTTTTTTATATGATGTAATAAGTATGCTTAATTTTTTAAGTATTAACAATGTATGTAAAGTATGGGTCCTTATAGTTGGTATCAGAGGAAAGGTACAGTCAACCTTTGGAAACTAGGATGTGAAAGCCTTAGTAAGAACCCTAAGGATAATTCTAAGCATAGAACACAATCTTAGTGTTTTAGAAATGGCCATGAATAACCTAGGATAGGACCTTAAGTGTGAAATTTAATTCTTGATTATGTGGTTTTCCTATTATAATTAGTGTTGCTCACACTATTCTTCTTGGTTTTAGTCAATGGATGGAACCCGAAGGAACCATGTTAATATGTAATGCGACAGGAAATGCAATGATTGTCCCCCTGAGCAACCAAACGTTATGGGAGTTGGAATGAAAAATCTTGTAGCCATGCTCACACAACTTTCTCAAGCTATGAATCATGCATGACTTCCAAACGAGCAAAAGAAGGAGCAACATTCTGTTGAATCCTTCATGAGACAGAAACCACCTTTTTTCAGCGGGTCTACTGATCCATTAGTTGCTGAACAATGGATTAGTAATACTGAAAAGATATTTTCAGTTCTTCAATGTTCTGATCCTGATAAATTCATCTTAGCAGTGTATCATTTGGAAGGTGATGCTGATCAATGGTGGAATCTTATTACGAATATGAGGCAAAGGGATGAAATTGAGTCCATGGAATGGGACGAGTTCAAGAACTTATTTTTCAATAAGTACTTCCCTCGTATTGTCCAAACAAATATGGAGAAATAGTTTATTGAACTGAAACAAAAGGATGATGAATCTGTTGGTACATATGAAACAAATTTTACAAGACATTCAAGGTACGCCTCTGATATTATTATCCAACATGAGAGTAATATCGATCGATTCATTAGTGGCTTAAAACCAAGTCTTCGAAGGGCCTTAGCCACAAGGGACTTCAATAGCTATGAGGAAATCGTTCGATGTGCTCTGAAAGTTGAGATGGAGATTGTAGTAACCCATCAGTCATATGGGTTTGATAAGAAGAGGAAAATAGAATTTAAAGGAAAATCTAAAGAGCACATTGAAAAGAAGATGAGCTTTCCCTTATTCTCAATGTGTAGAAAGAGACATGGAGGGAGTTGTCTTAAAGGGACAAGTAAATGTTTCAAATGTGGAAAGGAAGGTCATCGGGCATTTGAATGCTGCGATGATGGGAATAAGATGTCTAGTGATGCAAAAAGGAAGGGATACACAGAATGAACCTACTACACTTCAATGTATCAAGTGGAAGGAGATGGGACATTATGCCAATAAATTCCCTAATCCAAGGGTTGATGATGATGGTCGATGACGAAAAACTCTTAAGGCTAAAGACAAAGGAAAGTCACATGCAATTTCTATCAGCGATGTGGAGTACGATAACGATGTGGTGAAAGGTACACTTACCATCCACTCTAAAGTAGAAAATGTTTTATTTGATTCTGGATCCACCCACTCTTTTATTTCTGAAGAATTTTCTAAGGGTATCACCGTATTATCTCAACAATTAGATGTTGAGTTAGCTGTGACAACACCTAATGGTACAACAGTCGCATCAAAAGTTTATAATTCTTCTCCGATTGAAGTTTGTGGGAAAGTGATTCCTGAAAATCTTGTGATCCTTCCTATAGTGGAATTTGATGTGATTCTTGGAATGGATTGGATTTCTCTACATGGAGCACATATCAATTGCCAATTAATGGAAGTCACATTTCATATTCCAGATCAATCTATGATCGTCTATCGATGCAAGGATGAACATAACCTTCCTATGAAAATTCCTTCCATCTTATGGGTCTTGATTCCACTAAATGAAGGTTATTTATCTCAAATGTTTGGTGAGAAACTCACGATTAAGAATATGCCCATTGTACTAGAGTTTGATGATGTCTTTCCAGAGGAATTACCGGGTCTTCCACCAAATCGTGAAGTTGAGTTCTCAATAGAACTCGTACCGGGTGCTTTTCCTATTTCAAAGACACCTTATAGAATGGCCCCAATTGAGTTGCAGGAATTGACGAAGTAACTCCAAGAGAATCTTGATAAGGGATTCATATGCCCTAGTGCGTCACCTTGGGGAGCACCTGTTCTATTTGTTAAGAAGAAAGATGGATCAATGAGACTCTGTATTGATTATCTAGAACTTAACAAGATCACTATAAAGAACAAATATCCTCTCCCACGCATTGATGACTTATTTGACTAACTACACGGAGCTCAATACTTTTCCAAGATTGATCTTTGTTCACGGTATCATAAATTAAGGGTCAAAAGGGAGGCTATACCAAAGACGGCTTTCCATACAAGGTATGGACACTATGAATTTATAGTGATGCCTTTTGGTCTTACTAATGCCCCTGCTATCTTCATGGATCTGATGAATAGAGTCTTTAGAGACTATTTTGATCAGTTTGTGGTAGTCTTTATAGATGATATTCTTGTATATTCAAAGATCAAGGAAGAACATGAAGATCACTTGAAAATTATATTAAAGACCCTGAGAATAGAGATGCTTTATGCCAAATTTATCATGTGTGAATTTTGGATTCAAAAAGATTCATTATTGGGTCACATAATCTCAAAAGAGGGGATATCTGTGGATCTAGCAAAAACAGAGGTTATCGAAAGATGGTCGAGACCAACAACAGTAACTGAGATCCGAATTTTCCTTGGTTTGGATGGATACTATCAACGTTTTGTGAATGATTTTTCACGATTATCTGATCCACTCACCAAGTTGACTCGGAAAGGAGTTAAGTATGTCTGGATGGAAGAATGTGAAGAGAATTTCAAGGAGTTGAAAAGAAGGTTATCCAGTGCACCTTTGCTCACACTGCCTTTTAGTGGAGAAAGGTTTGTGATCTAAAGTGATGAATCCAAGAAGGGATTGGGGTGTGTTCTTATGCAAAATGATATGGTGATAGCTTATGCCTCATGACAGTTGGAAATCCATGAGCAAAATTACCCAACACATGATTTGGAGTTAGCTTCGGTAATCTTTGATTTAAATATTTGGAGGCATTATCTTTATGGAGAATGGTGTGACATTTATACTAATCATAAAAGTTTAAAGTATATTTTCACACAAAAGGTGATGAATATGCGTCAAAGAAGATGGTTGGAGCTGATTAAGGATTACGACTGATCAATCCATTACCACCCTGGGAAAGAAAACATGGTGGCAGATCCATTAAGTCGACAAGAGCATGCCAGTTTATCCATGATGAGGATCACAAAAGATCCAATATTTATGGATTTACAAAGGATGGATCTTGGAATTATAATGGAAGGGGAAAATCATATCTTTCTCAAATGAATGTTCAACAATATATACATGTGAAGATTAAAGAGGCACAGAATGAAGATGTCGAGTTAAAAAAGAAGATGAGAAATATTCCTGAATTCAACCTTCATTGTGATGGGATAATAATGTTCAGGAATCAGGTTTGTGTTCCTCCCATCCCGGAATTAAATAAGGAGCTGCTGGATGAGGCTCATAGTTCTTCATTCTCTATTCATCCTGGAATCACGAAGATGTATAGGGACCTGAAAGAGTACTTCTGGTAGGACGACATGAAAAGAGATGTTGCTGAATATGTCTCTCGATGCTTGGTTTGTCAGCAAGTTAAAGCTGAGAGACAAAATTCTAAGGGGATGTTACAACCATTAACCATACCCAAATGGAAATGGGAAAACATCACTAAGGACTTTGTAAAAGGACTTCCTAAAACATCCAAAGGCAATAATGCTATTTGGGTCGTAGTTGATCTTCTTACAAATTCTGCACACTACATTACTATTATAGAGGATTTCTCTTTGGATCAGCTTGACAGGATATATGTAAAGGAAGTGGTAAGACTGCATGGAGTAACACTTTCTATTATATCTGATCGGGATCCTAGATTTACCTCGATGTTCTGGCGAAGTCTTCAGTGTACTCTAGATACAGAGTTGAGTTTCAGAACTGTTTATCATCCTCAGACATATGGTCAGTCTGAGAGAACAATTCCAACTCTATAAGATATGTTGAGAGCTTGTTCTATGGATATCAAAGGTGGTTGGGATAAATGCCTACCATTGGTGGAATTTTCTTATAATAATATATTTCACTCAAGTATTCATATGGCTCCTTATGAAGCTCTCTATGGAAAGAAATGCAGGACTCCAACTTGCTGGGATGAATTTGGGGAAAGAAAGCTATTAGGACATGATCTCGTTGATGAAATGGCAGAAAAGGTCGGATCTATTCAACAACACATAAGAGCAGCTCAGAGTCGATAGAAATGTTATGCCGAGAACCGAAGAAAAGACCTAGAGTTTGAAGTGGGTGATAAAGTGTTCTTATGAATATCTCCCTGGAAGTGGTTCATGAGATTTGGAAAGAAGGGGAAGTTGAGCCCTAGATATATCGGTCCTTTCGAAATACTGGATCGTGTTGGGAAGGTAGCTTACCCATTGGTACTTCCACCGAATCTCTCTCATTTTCACGATGTGTTCAATGAATCTCTCCTGAGAATGTACATACCTGATCCTTCACATGTACTCATCTCAGAAGTTGTACCGTTGGAGCATGATCTTTCTTATGAAGAACAACCGATAGAGATTCTGGATCGTAGCGAAAAAGTCTTACGAAACAAGACCACTCGATTGGTGAAAGTTTTATGGAGGAACCACCAATTAGAAGAAGCTACATGGGATCTTGAGGAAATGATTAGGGAGAGGTATCCTCATCTGTTTGTTACAAAGTGACGAATTTTGAGGACGAAATTCATTTTAAGGGGGGTAGAATGTAACACCCGAGAATTTTATGTGAAATATTTTGTTTTTATGTTATATAAATCATAAAAGGAATATTTTACTACACACAACACTAGCTTGGATTTCTTTACACGCAATCTTGACCTTCCTCCATAGCTTGCGTCGTATGCAATACCGAGTTTCACTAAACAACAATATACTATTAAAATATTATTAAAACTAGCCATTATGAATAGTAATAACCACTTTTTAAAAAATTTTAATTTGTATTTTCCAAAATGGACTTCATTTTTGGATTCAGAATGTCGAAATTAGCCTAGGGTAAAATTTTGGTATTTTTCTGAAAACTTTCAATTTTTGATAAATAGTGAAACCACTAAGTGGTAGTTAAAAAAACTGAATTTTTCATAAAACATAATTTTACCACTTTTATGAGTGGAATTTCGAAAATCCAAGAGACACGGTTAATATGAAGGACTAAAATGTGGTTCAATGAGATGAATTTTTTTTGGTGAATAGTAACTTTTTACTTTTATTTACCACGGTTAAAAGTAAATAGGGTAATTAAGGGTAAAAATGATATTATTATTACACTAACACATATCATAATTCTATTGGACAAGTGTAATTCGACCAAAAAAAACCTTAGGAATAAAATATGACCATTTAGGATCACTTGGATTAGATTAGGACATTTATTATTAATTTATTTAAAGAAGGGTTAAATAGTTAATAATCAAAGTTTAATAAGTAAATCATTTTTAATATGGGGTTATACAGAAGATAAATTAGACTATAAATATTTATTAGAATTATGAAAATATTTCCTACATAATGTTATTTTATTTTTAATTTTTAGACAATAAATAATTTAATTTACATATGACACAACGAGGATGAAGTAATTATCTTATTAATGAAAGATTGACATAATTAATGTTATAAATACCCAAATAAATGTAATTTGAGACTTTTTATGAATTACACTAATTTTATAGGTTAATATGACATGTTAGGATTGATTTAATTAACTTTTTTCGAACTAATACTTCTGTAATTATTTTCACAAAAATTAATTACTAAATAGTCTCAAAATTGACATAAAATAGTTTTTTAAAAAAATATTATATTATTAATTGTTATTTTATTCCTAAAAAACTTAGGTTCGGCCAAATGACTTAGATAAGGTTATATGTATTAATAATAATCAACTTGGGGTTCGTTTGGCTTGATATAGTATGTTTTTTAACCTTATAGTATAAGAAAACAAGAATACATGGTAAAAGTTAAATTATCTAACATAAAGTAAATCTAAATGATAAGGTTAAAATTGATTCCTAAACATGACTTAATTCTAGTGTATGAGAGTATCTAGACCCATCCCCACCTTTTCCTCTAAATAAATCAATTTGGAGCAATTTAAAACCGAACTTGACTTTATAATAAAATAATATTTTTAGTTATTCCAAAGGTGCCCCTCTCCTCCTTTATAAAAGGGAATCTCCTCCCTCTCTTCCTCACATCAAATTGGGCCTTCAAGCTCGGCCAAACCCTTCCACTTTCTCCTCTACACTTCTCTAGAGACATCCTAGAGGTCCTGGTATTCTTCAAATACCAATTTTAGTGCCCTAAAAGAAGGACTCAAAGAAGCACTTCAAAGATGAGGTAATGTCTGTTACCGATTCTTTCATCTTTATTTCTTCTTCCACTTCTTCTTATTTAGTTGTTTCATTATGAAGTAAAAACATCAGTATCACTCATATACTGATATTTTATTATAAGTATGAAACAACCCTATTTCACCATCTATCCATCCTACGGAAAAATAAATCACCGCGCGTGCGTACGTATGGAATACTGTCTCCACGCTGTGGTGTAATATATTTTCCACCACCACCTTACTTGGATGGGTATAATGTTGTAAATAATAACTATATATGACTATTATAAAGTTCTTAAATAGTATACATACAGTCTAATACAATTCCATGATCATAGGAATGATATCATCACTCGTGCGTACGTACGGAATACCGTCTCCACGATGTGATGCGACTCGTTCTACATGATCTTCATTTAATAATGATTATATAAATGAATTGAATGAATTAATATGATATATATTAGACTAATACCATTCTGGAAATGAGGTATCTATAACCTATAGAGAAGAATAAAAATTTATTCGACAAAACACGCATAAGAACAAAAAGTTATAAACACCCGAATAACAAGTAGCAATGAAATATTACTACTAAGAAGCTAAGAATATGACCATATATGATATCATAAAAATATGTATGATTCTGTAATAAGTCAATAACATTATTTATATCATTATACAGGAGGTTCGGACACGTACAAAGCATATCGGACCTAAGGTAAGGGAAATATCACAATCTCATTTTTATCTGAGATTGTTTATACTTTAGTATTTACTGGGGTGTATTTTATCATCCACATCCATGTTTCTACAATATGTAATATTATTTCCATCCACCTAAAATTGTTTAAATCCAATTTTTCCCTTGCGGTGAGTTTTTAGTAAATGATATAAAAAGAATCTTTTGTCATTTTTTGTACGAGGTACTTTTTTAACTTTTCCGAAAAAAGTACGAGAAGAATGTTTTTTTTAACTTATACTGCATGAATGGATTTTTAAAACATTATTTCCAAGAAGATTCCTTTAAAAGTTATCAATTTTATTTTTAATCAACTTCTTTTAGTTTATAATTGTTTGACATGTTAAGAAAGGAAAAGTCTTTTTGAAGTAGAAAGGATATTTTCCTCAAGAATGGAGTTGAAGTGTTTTATCAAAATTATTTTCCATCTAAGATAATAATGGGTTCTGTTTCTATCCCTATTATTACATGGATTTGATTATGTTGTGATGGAAATATTTTTATGAATTCCTTTGTCTTATATTAATTTTTTATGATGTCATGTTGTTTAAGAATCCCATTTTTACTACATGGGTTATGCAATGATGTATGATTTATGATTTTGTGGCACACATAAGAATGATATCATTATGAGATGGGTGGGACCTATATCTCCTTCCAATGAATTGGGTAATGATTTTATATCTCATGAGATAGACAAGGATGGAATGGTAGGTTATACCGGTTCAGTGAAATAGGACTGAAACGAGGAGTGAACTCGGCTCAGAAAGAGACTTTGTCCACTAAGATAGTCTTGGAAATGAGTCTTGACTAATAAGAAATGATTCTCTATGAGTATGTGTGTTTGCCACAAAGTTTCTTGTTTTAGGTTATGATTATTGGGATTACATTTCACTACTATGATTTATCCCATGTTATGAAATTATGATCTCTTTTTCAGGTTAAGATTTCCAAAAGATATGTTCTTATTAATATGATGTGATTGATATTTCTTTTGTTTACTCTTACAAAGCATTTGAGCTCACCCTTTTGAATGTTTTCTTTCCCCAGGTCAGGAAGATGGTTATTAAGTACGATATGCCAAAATGGACTATAGATATGATGAAATAAATGGGAGACAGTCTAGACGCTTTATGAACCAGTTTTTTATGTTTCCCAGTTTCTAAATACACTATACCTATACGATCCTTTCGTGGTTTTGTTATATGATGTAATAAGTACTCTTCAATTTTGAAGTATTAAAAATTTATGTAAATTATGGGTCGTCAAAGGATTCCTATCCATTGTCATCAAAGATCCTCTCTTTGACCCACACCCCACTAATTACAATAATTTGTTCTAATCCCCTTGATGTGGGAGCTCCAATTTTAATTATATTAATGTGATACTGTTTTATTGAGTTAATGTTTCTCAATAATTTTATAGATCTATATTACCTATTAGTGGTGTGGGAAATTATAGGATTCAAAATTTTTATTTTTAGTGATGTATTTACTGAAAAAATAATTGAATAGTGTTAACATGACATGAATTATGTTCTATAATAAATAAGTTTTCTTAAATGCATTAAAATAAATAATAAAATTAAATCATAAAAATGACTCAAATACGGTTTAAATAATAATCCATTGTCCATTTTTTTGTTTTTTTAATTTTATAGAAATATAATAACCCTTAAAATGTTGAAATATTTAATATTCTCATTATAGTACAATTTGTTTATAGTAGTTAAATCTAAAATATATGGGAAAAAAGATAAAGAAATTATTTATATATTATTTTACCATTTTATTTTTACTGATAATCATCTTAGATTCTAATCATATAATTTTTGATCCATTTTGAAATCGAAATAAACTTATATAAATTTATTTATTTTAAGAAATTATAAAAGTCTCCCACACCTAAATTATAAAAGAGATCCCATCCGTCTCTATTTACACCACATTAAATATTATAAGTTGTATATAAAATAATATAATTCCCTATAAACATCATTATACACATTTTAGAGGCTATACTGAACCTTAATGTCAAACCATGTGATCTTTAAAAGGATATATATGGCGGTTCTTTCAAAAAAGTTGTAATATATTTAACTTATCACATTGTTTCTAATTCTACTTTTATGTCATATAAATTTATTATATTGTTAATAAAATAATATCTAAAATCTCGATAATATAATTGTTTTTAATAATTATTAAATAACAATTATCTACCTACTTTCCCATCAAATGGGATGTGAATATATCACTTGTGCGTACCTAAAACTTACCATCAACGCATAAGGATACAATTCATTTCTCACCACCATATTTTTTTAATGTAAATTTTGATGGGTTTCATATTTATATATGGAAATTTTTATATAATTATTATTAAAAAATGGAAAAATATTCTCTAATTTATTACATTAAAATAATTTGGAAAATGATAACGTTATTCATGCGTACATGTGGACTACCACCTCCACAATTAAATGAGACTGATTTTACATTTTGGGTTAACATGAAAGTAAATGTGATATATTTAATAAATTTATATATTATATATGATATGAATATTATTTTAACCAATTAAGAATTGATATCATTCTTTCATTCCATCCGGAAAAAAATTAAAACATTATTCATATGTACGTACGACTTACCATCTTAATGAACGATGTAATTAATTTTTCTATCTCTAATTTTTTTAATTATTATAAACATGTATATAATAAATATATATAATTTCAATATCATAATTAATATTCTGAATATTATTTAACCATGATCAATGTACAAGTACCAAAACAACAGAACCAAAACATGCATGATAAAAAAAGAATATATCACCGAGAAAAGTGATTTGAATGAATAATTGTTATGGAAGGTGTGATAAATGGTTATAAGTAAATATTATAATGAATTATATATATTATTATGGGTCATAAACATATTTATAACAAACTATTACATATAATGTTAGAGTTTTGGATAGGTATGAAGGAATCCATACCTGAGGTAACGGTTCATCACATCAAATTTTTTTCTTTGGGAAATATGTCATGTTATGGACCTACCATCTTTTTTTGGTGAATATAATGAAATATGACATATTATATCATGATAATACTTATTTTTATGAAGTTAAAATTTTAATATTATTTTATTCTTCCATGGTTCTTACAATTCAAATGATTCCAAAGCGGTATGCGATTTATGTCACAATATCTAAATTTATAAGGATATAGTATGATTAATTATCAAATGATGAAATACTATAATATAACTCTCATGAAACTCTTGATTAATATTTAAAACTGGTTATTTATTTAGAATACATGTTTTAAATTTCATTTTCCTCACGTTAATTACTAATGAGATTGAAAATATGATTTTAATGAAAATAAATTTTTCACTATAGTCAAAATATCTTTATGTTTCCATTCAATGATTTATAAAAATGTTTAAAATTTTTTGTACAAGATACTAAAATGATTTATTAAAGCTATTTTTACTAATGATATAATTTTTACTAAACAGTTCAAAAGGAATCTACTTTTTATTTTCAGAATGGGGTACTTTTGTCTTTCATTACAAAATTATAAAAAGAATGTTTTAATTTAACTTACAAGTCATAAACAAAATTTCCAATTGAAATTACCACTCAATGAAATAAATATTAGTTAACAATATTCAATATATTTTTTGAGTAACAATTTTTCCAGATTATTTTTAATATTTTTAGATTTTAATGAAGTGATTTAAAAATTGAAACGTTATATTATTCAAGAATGTATGAATTATATTTTAATAGTTTTCTATTAATATAGTAAAAAAAATTGATTTTAATTAATATTTTCAAGGTATATGAAACAAGGACACAAAAATTATTCTTTAACATTATTTATTATGGTCATAATGAAAACATTTTGAAGTGCACTGTGTTGCATTTGTTGTCAATGAGGCATGAAGTTGTCTTGGAATGAATGGAAGTCAGGGAATGTCAAGATGTGAATGACAAAGGTTGTGATGGTGTTGGTAGTGAAGGAGAATGGCCATGGTACTAAGATGCATGTCACTTAGGAGATTCACTAAGTGGCATTGGAGAATATGGTTGAAACATTCTCCATGAAAATCAGACGATTGTTGAGCTGCTCTTAAAGTTCAAAGAACTTGTATCCTGATGATACAAAGTCAAAACAATAATTGAAGACCATGCATTGTATTGACAATGCATGAGGAGATGAAAGAAGATCCATCCACAGCTTCTAAGTGGGTGAAGTGGATTAAAGAAATCCATGTACTAACTCTTAGTGCATGTGAATTGGAAGTGATCCAACTTGATCTCTGATTAGATCAATGAAGCACATTGGAGATTTCATGTTGATTCAAGAGTTCGGTCGAAGATGAAGAACCTTCAGGAATTTCACTCCTAAGTGAAGATTAAATGTTTAAGAGGAATGGAGGAATTCTGAAGAAGAAGAGAAGAGAAGAAATGAAGAGGAAGATGGCTTGAATGGCACTTGGTTTGGCAATTTGTATATGGAGTACATTGTTTTTATACAAAGGATTCATTCATTCCTTTGTCAAAAATATAGCCACCAAGGAGGCCAGCCGAGGGTCATCACCCAAGGCACATGTGGGACTCAAGGTCACCACGCCCATGGGGAACCCTCAGGCCAAGGCAGCATCCCTTGAGGCAGGGGCGCACCCGTAGGACACCGCAAGGGCGCCTGGGGCATGCCCGGAGGAGCGCGGCAGGGGGCCGTGTATAAGCCCTGGAGGGCACGCGGTGGTGAAACCCGCACACCCGGAGGATGCATAGTGGGCACTAGTTGCGCGCCCGCAGGGAGCATGAGTGGGCGCAGAGCGCGCCCGCAGGGAGAAGTCGGCGCGGGGCGGCACCGAGAGGGGAGAAGTTCAATTGCGGGGTTGAGGGAGCGCTTGGGTAATAAGCCGCGGATAAACCGGACGCCGTTTCGATGTGGGACGCGGAATTTTTCCGCGGGAGCGATCCTGGCCACACGATCGATCGCGCGCCAGATCTCGGCCGCACAACTAATCCGCGGCGAGGCGATCTGATCCAGGCCGTCCGATGTATCTCCATCGCCTGATCCGACGACCGTGGCTCGTCTTCCACCTCGAGCTCGAGCCGAAGCCACCCGCGAAGCCGCCGCTGGACCAGGAGCCTCCCGACGACAGTTTTGAAGATTCCGTCCACCATTGTTTAAGCTTAAGGGCCCATTGAGATCGTCTGTCCCTATGGAACTCGTCCATAGTTTAAAATGAGCATGCATGCACGAAATGGAGAACCTGATGTTCGGCCGAGGAAAACCGAAGGTGCCGAGGCTATGTTGATTCATGTTTTGCATGGGATGGGCCAAACAGAGGCCATGCATGCGGTTTCATGTGCATGCACGAGGAGGAGGAGAAAATATATGAAGCCCGCGTGAAACAGAGGATAAAAATCAAGATTTGAAACGATTTTTAAAGATCCGAAGATCTCAGGAGATTAAATGTATCTCTACGCGGATGAACCGCCTCTGCTTCGCCTATAAAAGAAGAGCCCAAGGCTCCAAAGAAGTTTGCTGAAACCTTGTTGAAGATTTGTGTCCCGTGAGTGCTCTGCCTCGCGAAAAAAGAAGCCACTGCGCAAAACTTTGCGCGGCTATTGTTCTCGGTGTCATCCTTGGCCCGAAGGAGTCCCTTGCGCGCAACTCCTTTGCGCGACAAGAAGAAGGAGTTGAGGAGTCCCCTACGCGTCTTTCTTTTGCGCGACAGGAAGTACCCGAGGCCGCAAGTACCTTGCGCGCCCTCGAGGTTTGTTGTGGCTTGCGCGGTAGTGTTGCACCCTTGCACACTTGAGCCTCCGCAGAATTTGAAGACAAGAAGAGGGCCACACCCCCTTGCACGCCTTGTTTGAGTTTGGGTGGAATAGAAAAAGAAGGCCGAGACCACACCATTGTGTGTGTGTGCTAAAGTGAAGGCCGTGGCACTTTGTGTCTTGTGTGCAAAAAAGAAGAGAAAGGCCGTAGCCTTGTGCAAGCAAAGAAGACCACCACACTTTGTGTGTGTGTGCATTTGAAAAGAAGGCCGAGGATAGCTTGGGTGTGTGCAAAAATAGTGAAGGCCAAATACATACTCATTGTGTGTGTGCAAAGCAAAGAACAAAGTTGTGTGTGCAAAACAACAAAGTGAAGTGGCCGAACCTTAGTGTTTGTGCAAACCAAAGTGTGTACACACTAAGAAGAAGAGAAGACATCCACACTAGTGTATAACACACATTTATGTGTGTAATCAAAAGAGAATAAAGTGTATGATGTTCAAGGAGTTGGTGTATGCTTAAAGTGTTACACTCTTTGTGGGTCTACTGCACCAAGAAGAGGAAAGGGAAAGTGCATGCATGCATGCATGCACGCGCACACTGAACAAGCTTAAATCAGTGGTGTGTGTTTCAGTTGACCAAGACTGAAAGTTCTTGAAGAATATTTTGAGAAGTCCAGGAACAACAGTTCTTGAAGATATTGAGAACCCATGCTATCAGTGCATGAAGATGAAGAGTTGCCATGCACTCACTGCATGAAGTAGAGTTGAGTGAGACTGGACCAGACTGAAGTTAAAGACATCAATTGTCTGAGTATTCAGAAATTGGAGAGAGGCCAGGTCATCCTTAGAAGAAGGAGATAAATCATGAGCAAGACGAGAAGACCTGTTCACCACAAGTGATCAGAATAAGAGCAAGGCCACCAGCCTTTATCCCAGGCTGCTGAGGATACTTGAAGAACTTAAAGTGAAGAAGAGCTACTCGTGCGACTCGAGGAGCCAAGAGAAGACCCTGTGGGACTCAGGGAGAAGAAGTCTTCAGTGGGATTCTGGAGCAGGCCAGTGGGACTCTGGTAACACTGTGGGACGCAGTATAAAGACCCTCCTGTGGGACTCAGGAGAGATACGGTGGGAAGCTGTATCGACCATTGTAATTCTAACAAGTTATAATGGGAGAATCCATGCTAGGAGAGCATGGCAAGGATGTAGGCCTTTGGTGCCGAACCTTGTAAATCCTTGTGTCCAGTGCCTTTACATTTACTGCATCATTCGTGGAAAGGTGAGAGATACAAGAAGAGTGGATCGAGGCTTTAACCAGCCATAGAGGTTTAATTGATTAAGAATCAATTAGTAAAAAGTTTTAAGGGATCACTGATTCACCCCCTCCCCCTCTCAGTGATTCACACTGATCTGGGCACTTCAATTGGTATCAGAGGGAGGTTACCTCTAAAAGATCCAAGGGAGTCTTTATGGAGTGCAGATTTGAGGAAATGAGTGACCAGCCTCAAATGGAGATATCTTCCAAGACTCAGAAAAATAGAAATAAGAAACAGGCAAAGAAGATGAAGAAGAAGGCTGGTGCAATCAGAGAAACTCCTTCTATGGAAAGAAATGTGAAAGTCACATCAGATGACAATTCCTTTTATCATTCTTCTGATGAAGCCTTCTCTAGCTGTGATGAAGATGGAAGAAACAATGATCTTCTAAATGCAATCAAATATCTTCAGAAGAGAGTCCCCAAGGAAGTTGCAATGTGTATAGCTACATGCCTCCTTGATCTTCAAGAAGAAATATTACAGCTAGAAGATGAAGCCAATTCTCTGGAAGTCCAATTGGAAAAAAGGGTTGGCATAACCAACACTCTCAGAAAGCTGGTGAAGGCCAAAGATGAAACTGTTTCCCTTTGCAATGAAAGATATGAAGACACTGCTGAAGAATTGCAAAGAAGCCTTTCTGAGAATGAATTCTTTAAAGTAATAATCAAAGATGTTTACCATGCACTGGAGAAGAGGCATAGAGTATCAATGGTTGTTAAAGATGCTCAACTTGAAGACAAAGTAAAAAGGGTGAAGGAGCTTGACAACTCATTGCTTGAAATGAAAAAGGTGTATGAAGACCAGATAAAGCAGCTGGAAGAGAAATGGGAAGGAAAGCTAAGAACTGTTGAGGATGAGAAGAACTCCCTCAATATGAAATGCATAGAACTGGAGGTGATATTGAAAAATCAGCAATCACCCAAAGCCAAAGCCTCCCATTCAGCTGAAAGAAGAAATGTTGCTACTCAAGTGAGCTTTGATCAGGATGATTCTAAGAGAAAGACATCCTCTAATAAAAGTGCAACATCTTCTAGAAAGAAGGTACCATCCATACCATCTTGTACTGATGCTTCTAATTGTGTTTCCACAAAAAGTGCAGGATGGAAGAATAATTCCAAACAAATATTGATGAAGACAGTAAAGAAGCAAAGCTCTCCTGAAACAGCACAACAGGTCAAGAAAAGTACCCTACAATCAGAAGGACTGAAGAGGTCAAGATTTGTGGGACAATGCTGGTGTTGTAACAAGTATGGGCATTGTGCAAAGGATTGTGGGTACAATCCACTGAATTCCAAAGCACAGAGGAAGCCCATGCCAAGGGGGAGCAAGCCAGAAGGAAGGAAGCAACATCCACAGGTCCAGAGACATCTGTTTACTGCAAATAGATTTGGATTACGTGACAACATCTGGGATGATTGCAAAAGTGGTCAAAAAGATACATGTCAATCTCCAACTGTATCCAGAGCTCAAAAGAAGAAAAGATCACAGATCCTGGCTCAGAAAGAATCCTTGGGAAGCAAGAAGAAAGTTGAAGATGCTCCCAAGAAGGTTTTGAAAAAATAAGAGAAGTCCTTGGAGTCTAAATCCAAGAAGGGTGAGTCATCTAGAAGGACCACCAAGAAAATATGCTTCTACTGTGGAAAGAAAGGTCATACCATGGATCTTTGCAAACAAGCCATGGAAATAAATAGAAGCCAACTGAACTCAAACAGACAATCAATCCAAAAGAAGCAGAAGGGATCGATTGAAAACAAGTTGCCTAAGAGAGGTAGCTTGACAGCATCAAAGGAACCATGTGAAACTTCCAGAACTGAGGCCACACTTCCAAATGACTCTTTAGTCATATGGCCAAATCAGTTGCAACTTGCCAAAGATCTCCAGAGAGCTGAAGATGAAGTTCTGGCAATTTCTAAGGCAAAAGGGAAGAAGAAGATTTCACATGAAGATGAGCTGAGATCCACACCAGCACAAACATCATTGAAGATCAAATGTGCAAGTGTGAAGAATGGTGAAAATGGTACATCTCGGTTGAGAGAATCTTCTCAACCTTGTTGTTCACATTGATGAACCAAGGAGGTTCCATCTTATTCCCTTATACACTTGTATTTACATGTGCTAACATTGTAGGGAATTGAAGATGATGGTCATTCTCACCTGGAGGATGGTTTGGATTGAATGGAGTGCACCCCTTGAGGGGGAGCAAATCTGAAGAAGATGATGTTCTAAAATTAATATCATCTTGAGAAAGTAGATGAAAGGGGGAGCTTTATCTTAGCACCTGAACTTTCTAATGAGTTTTGTGAAGTATGTGCAGGATTCAACAATTCATTGAATATCTGAAAAATTCAACCCCTAAGCATGATCTCACATGTATTGTGAATGTTGGACAGCTTTGAATTCCTTGGTCATATCACTCTTGTTTTCTACACCGGGTTAGCCCAAGTAGACTTAGAGCTGATTTACTAAAGGTTCTTTGCTAAAGAGAACATGTGACATCATCCCTCTCTCAGTGTTTTTCAAGAAAATACTTTTCAAAGGGAGGAAGAGATATTTTTGAATGTGAACCACACCACACCTTTGCATTTGATTGCCAATAAGGGGGAGAAAATATTGGCACACATATTGACCCATTCATATGTGTTGAAGGAATGTATTGACAACAAATACAAAGGGGGAGATTGAAGTGCACTGTGTTGCATTTGTTGTCAATGAGGCATGAAGTTGTCTTGGAATGAATGGAAGTTAGGGAATGTCAAGATGTGAATGACAAAGGTTGTGATGGTGTTGGTAGTGAAGGAGAATGGCCATGGTACTAAGATGCATGTCACTTAGGAGATTCACTAAGTGGCATTGGAGAATATGGTTGAAACATTCTCCATGAAAATCAGACGATTGTTGAGCTGCTCTTAAAGTTCAATGAACTTGTATCCTGATGATACAAAGTCACAACAATAATTGAAGACCATGCATTGTATTGACAATGCATGAGGAGATTAAAGAAGATCCATCCACAGCTTCTAAGTGGGTGAAGTGGATTAAAGAAATCCATGTACTAACTCTTAGTGCATGTGAATTGGAAGTGATCCAACTTGATCTCTGATTAGATCAATGAAGCACATTGGAGATTTCATTTTGATTCAAGAGTTCGGTTGAAGATGAAGAACCTTCAGGAATTTCACTCCTAATTGAAGATTAAATGTTTAAGAGGAATGGAGGAATTCTGAAGAAGAAGAGAAGAGAAGAAATGAAGAGGAAGATGGCTTGAATGGCACTTGGTTTGGCAATTTGTATATGGAGTACTTTGTTTTTATACAAAGGATTCATTCTTTCCTTTGTCAAAAATATAGCCACCAAGGAGGCTAGCCGAGGGTCATCACCCAAGGCACATGTGGGACTCAAGGTCACCACGCCCATGGGGAACCCTCAGGCCAAGGCAGCATCCCTTGAGGCAGGGGCGCACCCGTAGGACACCGCAAGGGCGCCTGGGGCACGCCCGGAGGAGCGCGGCAGGGGGCCGTGTATAAGCCCCGGAGGGCACGCGGTGGTGAAACCCGCGCACCTGGAGGATGCATAGTGGGCGCTAGTTGCGCGCCCGCAGGGAGCATGAGTGGGCGCAGAGCGCGCCCGCAGGGAGAACTCGGAGCGGGGCGGCACCGAGAGGGGAGAAGTTCAATTGCGGGGTTGAGGGAGCGCTTGGTTAATAAGCCGCGGATAAACCGAACGCCGTTTCGATGTGGGACGCGGAATTTTTCCGCGGGAGCGATCCTGGCTGCACGATCGATCGCGCGCCAGATCTCGGCCGCACAACTAATCCGCGGCGAGGCGATCTGATCCAGGCCATCCGATGTATCTCCATCGCCTGATCTGACGGTCGTGGCTCGTCTTCCACCTCGAGCTCGAGCTGAAGCCACCCGCGAAGCCGCCGCTGGACCAGGAGCCTCCCGACGACAGTTTTGAAGATTCCGGCCACCATTGTTGAAGCTCAAGGGTCCATTGAGATCGTCTGGCCCTATAGAACTCGTCCATAGTTTAAAATGAGCCTGCATGCACGAAATGGAGAACCTGATGTTCGGCCGAGGCAAACCGAAGGTGCCGAGGCAATGTTGATTCATGTTTTGCATGGGATGGGCCAAACAGAGGCCATGCATGCGGTTTCATGTGCATGCACGAGGAGGAGGAGAAAATATAAGAAGCCCGCGTGAAACAGAGGATAAAAATAAAGATTTGAAACGATTTTTAAAGATTCGAAGATCTCGGGAGATTAAATGTATCTCTACGCGGATGAACCGCCTCTGCTTCACCTATAAAAGAAGAGCCCAAGGCTCCAAAGAAGTTTTCTGAAACCTTGTTGAAGATTTGTGTCCCGTGAGTGCTCTGCCTCGCGAAGAAAGAAGCCACTGCGCAAAACTTTGCGCGGCTATTGTTCTCGGTGCCATCCTTGGCCTGAAGGAGTCCCGTGCGCGCAACTCCTTTGCGTGACAAGAAGAAGGAGGTGAGGAGTCCCCTGCGCGTATTTCTTTTGCGCGACAGGAAGTACCCGAGGCCGCAAGTACCTTGCGCGCCCTCGAGGTTTGTTGTGGCTTGCGCGGCAGTGTTGCACCCTTGCACACTTGAGCCTGCGCGGCATTTGAAGACAAGAAGAGGGCCACACCCCCTTGCACGCCTTATTTGAGTTTGGGTGGAATAGAAAAAGAAGGCCGAGACCACACCATTGTCTGTGTGTGCTAAAGTGAAGGCCGTGGCACTTTGTGCCTTGTGTGCAAAAAAGAAGAGAAAGGTCGTAGCCTTGTGCAAGCAAAGAACACCACCACACTTTGTGTGTGTGTGCATTTGAAAAGAAGGCCGAGGATAGCTTGGGTGTGTGCAAAAATAGTGAAGGGCAAATACATACTCATTGTGTGTGTGCAAAGCAAAGAACAAAGTTGTGTGTGCAAAACAACAAAGTGAAGTGGCCGAACCTTAGTGTTTGTGCAAACCAAAGTGTGTACACACTAAGAAGAAGAGAAGACATCCACACTAGTGTATAACACACATTTATGTGTGTAATCAAAATAGAATAAAGTGTATGATGTTCAAGGAGTTGGTGTGTGCTTAAAGTGTTACACTCTTTGTGGGTCTACTGCACCAAGAAGAGGAAAGGGAAAGTGCATGCATGCATGCATGCACGCGCACACTGAACAAGCTTAAATCAGTGGTGTACGTTTGAGTTGACCAAGACTAAAAGTTCTTGAAGAATATTTTGAGAAGTCCAAGAACAACAGTTCATGAAGATATTGAGAACCCATGCTATCAGTGCATGAAGATGAAGAGTTTCCATGCACTCACTGCATGAAGTAGATTTGAGTGAGACTGGACCAGACTGAAGTTAAAGACATCAATTGTCTGAGTATTCAGAAATTGGAGAGAGGCCAGGTCATCCTTAGAAGAAGGAGATAAATCCTGAGCAAGATGAGAAGACCTGTTCACCATAAGTGATCAGAAGAAGAGCAAGGCCAGCAGCCTTTATCCCAGGCTGCTGAGGATACTTGAAGAACTTAAAGTGAAGAAGAGCTACTCGTGCGACTCGAGGAGCCAAGAGAAGACCCTGTGGGACTCAGGGAGAAGAAGTCTTCAGTGGGATTCTGGAGCAGGGCAGTGGGACTCTGGTAACACTGTGGGACGCAGTATAAAGACCCTCCTGTGGGACTCAGGAGAGATACGGTGGGAAGCTGTATCGACCATTGTAATTCTAACAAGTTATAATGGGAGAATCCATGCTGGGAGAGCATGGCAAGGATGTAGGCCTTTGGTGCCGAACCTTGTAAATCCTTGTGTCCAGTGCCTTTACATTTACTGCATCATTCGTGGAAAGGTGAGAGATACAAGAGGAGTGGATCGAGGCTTTAACCAGCCATAGAGGTTTAATTGATTAAGAATCAATTAGTAAAAAGTTTTAAGGGATCACTGATTCACCCCCTCCCCCTCTCAGTGATTCACACTGATCTGGGCACTTCACATTTTTATGAAACCCATTTTTTCAATCGGTTATGCTATAATGAAATGTTTATTAAGATAATTTATTTTCATGGGTTATACTATGTTTACTGTTTCATAATATTATGACATAAATATTTATGAATTATATTTTTGATGTGTGGGAAGTATATTTACATCAAATTAATTGGATAAATATTTTTATATTAATAGATAAAAGATACTAGTAAGTGGAATGAACCATATTCAGTAAGGGACTCTCTATATAATGATAGTATTGGATGTTAAACATGACTACTATGATGGTTTAGGTTGAGAATATATTACACAATTAATGTCTTGGGAATAATCATTCACTAATATTATGTTTTGGGGAGAAAACCCAGTTCACTATGATAGACATGGATGAAATCATTAACTACTAATGAAAATATTTTATATAATTATGTGCATGTTATAACGGCATGTATTATGCCTATGTTATGCTCCCAAGGTTTATAGAATTTTATTTCATCGTCATTCATGTATTATAAACTGCCTAACCATATTTCATGACTCAATATTATTGTATATATTTTTAGTTTTGTGGATTATAAACATTATATACAAGTTATCATACCCTTTTGCTCATGTTATGATTATGTGATCCTCGATATATTACCTTTTAAACATTAATTATAATATATGCACACCCTTTATTGTGTTTCCATTCCCTAGGTTATGAATAATGGTTTTATGAATTTTATATCAATGAAGGATTACCATTATGAAGAAATGAATGGGAGTATCTTATGAAGTAGTTTTATATATGTAATTGTTTCCAAATATAGTATAACTATATGGGTATCGAATGATAACTATAATATTTATGGAAT
This sequence comes from Viscum album, assembly GCA_963277665.1. NCBI lineage: Eukaryota > Viridiplantae > Streptophyta > Magnoliopsida > Santalales > Viscaceae > Viscum > Viscum album. The sequence continues at coordinate 1,676,848,575 of OY728132.1, read as the reverse complement.
ATTTATAAAATAAGATTAGAGATCTATGTAGGAAATTTTTTGGTTGTTGTAATTTGTATCAGAGTAGGGTTTTGTTGAACTTTTGAAACGGTGATGAGAAAACATCAATAATTATCCTATTGATAATTCTAAGTATATTATACCATCCAATTGTTTGTTAATGGCTATGTATGACCTAGTTTACACCTGAGGAGTCATAGTTTTAATGGGAGGATTAAAAATTTATAAATCCTAAATTATTTCCATGATTCATGGCTATATGTTCTGATTATAACACTATCATTTTTGGTTTTATTAAAATTATTGGAACATAAGGATTCATGTTAATTAAAAATAATAATTTTATTATTTCCCCAATGAAAAATAAAATGAATAGATAAATTAAATTAATTTTTTATTATTATTATTATTTTTTTATTAGGATATATAATTAATATCTTCTACTATAACCAAATCTCAGACATAGAAAAGAAGATAATGATAGAATTCAATGTGTAGATAATGAACCAAACAAGAGTAAGCAGCAAGTATGTAGAGAATTTTGGAAGAAACATTGAACTGAATGTCTCACAAGAATAAGAATATCTTTTATATATTTAAATATATGGAATAGAGTAATTAATTGATAATGATAATAAAGAGTTTGATATAGGGGAATAAACATAAACCTAAGGTATAAATTATTGTTTAATTTATTATATGTGGGGAATATCGACATTATCTAATATTGTTTGATATTCCAAGGGTTAACAACTTGTCCAAAGAAAGACATAATAATTGAATGTATTTAAATGATTACCATATCAATGATATGTTGTATCAAGAAACATATGAGAATTGTTCTATAATATAATTTGAAAACATATGTTTAGATGGGATAAAAATATAATTGACATTAGTTGTATAATATTAGGGACCATGAAAAAAAATTTGAGGAAAAAATGATGTAGGACATATTTTATTGTTGTTATTTAATTTTCTAATTTATGTAATATATTATATATTTTATGACTACATTCAAATAATAAGGGTTAAAAAAATTTCCATAAGTATATATATTTAAATTTGAGGTTAACATAGAGGATATGGGAACCATTATTATTTTTTAAGTTTAAGGTTAATTATAAATTCAAGGTAATCAATGAAAAAAATTTAACGGTTTATGTGATGGTATTTTTATGTAATTTGAAAATATTACTGGGTGTTTATAAGAATACTATATTGAGACTTAAAAAACCATTTTGTGTTGGTATATTATTCAATGTTCGGTAACTTTCGGTCTATGTGATAGTGGGATATTCATAATGTTGATGGTTGAAAATGGATTCATTGAAATGGTGATATTTTGAGATATTTATTTGTTAAATTTGTGGATTACATATCTAGTTTGTATCAATATTTTATTTAGAATATTTTTTTCTCAATTCCACTATATTTCATGATTATAACGTGGTTTATATTGGTGGTTTATAATATTTGGGATACATTTCAATGGGATGAGTTATATGTGAACCACAGGTTTAACAAGTTATATAACATGAAGGATAATTTTGGAGTAATTTAATCCAATTATTAAATATGTAATTGAAAGGGTATGATATATCCTTCCTTATTAAAACATTATATAATGTTTAGTTTATTGAGTTAATTATTGATGTGGGGATTAATTATGTATTTATCTACATTAAGGTTTATTAATTATTATAATTATCTTATTATAACAATTTTTTGTAATATCTATTTATCAGAAGAAATAATTTTTGGATCTACAATAAATTTATTTTTGTGATTCATGCATGAAAAAATAACATGATGTAGTAATAATTTATAGAAACAGATTAAATTTTGGTGGTAATTGATTAAATCATGAAATTATACATTTCATGTAAGTACGTGTCCTTATTTTCATAGACTATATGGTAAAGTAATTCCTTTAATTTATGATAACAATCATTAAGGGAATTCATTTTCCTATAACACCCAATTCGGCTGAATTGGTGGCCTTTTAACCACCCACTAATTCAAGGATTTGTGGTAGTTAGCTTTATCCTAACCAAGAACTTTATCTCCCTCTTCAAGTCCTAAGGCATTATTATTCTTTTCTATGTCAATATTTTTACTTCCCACTAACATTCTCTTATTTGTAAACCTGGTTCTTGGTTACCTTCATGCTTCCCATTATTTATTTTTAATTGGATGTTTTATTATCAATTTTTAATATTTGTTTTTGTAGAAAAGAAATTTTGATTGATCAAACCATTTCATATATTTAACATATTTGAATAGAAATTATGTAACTTAAATAAGGGTGAAAATTTAACATTGTATGGTTTTAAAAGAACACTATTTCTAATAGCGTACAAGATGGGAAACATCAAGCCTAATCAAATGAATAAATATTATTATTTTAATATTACTATTATAGACATGAAATTATATTTGAATTTACGAATATGATTTATTATTTATGAAATTTATAATGTTATTAACCAATATAAATTTATATATAGTTTTTAAATATATTCACTCAACCATTGGAAAATCTATTTTATTCCTTAAAAATATTTTATTCAATAAAATATTTTTTATTGGTTTTTTTGGAAAAATGTTATATTTAATTTCAAGAAAAATGAGAAATTATATTTTAGAAATGGACTATAATTTTTCAATTCAGTATAAGAAAATTATCATCGTATTATTTTTTTTGTTTTTTCTGAAATTTATTATTTTTCAATGGATAATAAAAAATACTTATTTTGAATGAATGTTGTATTTCATTTCAAGAATGTAAAAATGTAAATATTATTTTAAATTTCATTAAAATTAAAATCAGTTCTCTAGTGGTATAAATAATATAACTAATTTCATTGGAATTAATTTTATGTTTTCATTTGTTATAAAAACATTTTTACACAAAAATAGTCATTTTCCTAAAAAGATATTTTTATTAATGAAATGTATTTGTGTAATAATGAATAAAATTCATCAGTTTTGGTGAATTATATTAATGAGTTTTATATATTATATATTAAATAATTTTTTTTTCATTATTCTTGTATTTTAACAATTCATGTGATATGAACAAATCTAGTTTTATGCTTAAACAGATATATTTCTAAATGAAACATTCATCCCATTCTACATATTTATTTTAAAATTAAATTATTTTTTAATAAAATATTAAATTTAAAAAAAATAATTTTATATTCAGATTTATATGGTTTCAAAATATGGTAAATATTACCCTCATATTTTTTGTCAATATGAATAGTAACAATGGTACAATTTACTATCTTCATAAATGATAAATTGGGTTAATCATGGACAAAATTAATTGATATGGTCACAATTAGTAAACATAATTAATATCGTAGGTATTTAATTTTTCCTTATTTTCATTACGATTGAAATTTATTTTGTATTGAAATTTGTTCACGAAAAACTCCTATACAATAATTAAATCAAATAACGTTACATGGTGTCACTCTCAGAGTCTTAAAGATATTTTATTTTAAAACATAAGGGAAAAATAAAATGGTGTACATAGATTAATAGTAATTTATTTAATAATTAAATTCTATTAGTCATGTAATTTTTTTCAAATTTAATTATTTTAAATAATTACATAAAATCCTTATAAATCAATAATACTATATTTATTCACTTTAAAGGAAAAAAATAAATGATTTAAAAACAATTTAATAACATATAGTTTGAAGGGATAATTTTTATCACTAATTTTATAGATATATATGAAGTATTAAGGATTAATTAATTCATTATAACTGAATTACCTATTTTTAATCGTGTATTTAAATTCATATTATGATAAGAGTGAAAAAAATGATGTTAATTTTAATTTATATTAAAAAATAATTTATTATATGATTTATAGTTTATAATATATTATATTTGGCCTTATTAATTGTATATGGTGTAAAATATAATCCATGGTTAAAATACGGGTCTTGTTTCATTTCATATTGATATTATTAATCGTTAAAATGTTGAAAAAAAATTATATTATAATAATTATTAGATGGGTTACCTAAGGTTACTACTAAATGATCATGGTTAAAAACTACCCAAAATAAGTAAATTGTTTATTGGATTTGATGATTTAAAATCATAATTATCATAGCATATTTTATTATCAATTTGGATGAATTTGGATGTCAAAAATATTTAATATTAATTTAATATTTTATAAAATTACGAAAGTGGCCCTCTACTTAATTATAAAAGGAAATGCCTCACTTCACTTCCTTACACAAATATTTGTATTCTAGTTCAAACATTACCTAGAGAAATCTTTTCCAAAATCATAATCCACATTATATAGGAACTTTTAATCCCAAAATTCAATCATGATGATCCATAGGTGGAGATATAAACAACTTATTTCCACGGAGAGTTAGTCACCTTAATTAAGCACTCTCTTTTTAAATTTGTACATTAACTACATTAGATTGAATATATTATTCATAAAATTATAAATTCATTATACATAACTTAAAAAATTATTATTATTTATAAATTTCCCACCCACTTTCATAGAAAATGGGAATGGAATGTATCGCTCGTGCGTACGTACAACTTACCTTCTCCATAGAGGGTTATATTTAAAATCCCATCACCTTAATTTATGGATTATATTTATATGATATTAAAAAAATATGATACATATATTATAATTATTGTTCTATATGTTGAATTTAAAATATAAATTTCTTATTTTTGAACTATTAGAAAATGATGACGTCACTCATGCATACCTATAGAACTGCTCCTCGATGAAGTGATTTGATTAATTTTTTATTTTTGTATTTTGAATGTAATAAGGATATATTTAAGGAAAATATATGATATATATGATGTCATAATTATTTTATAATGGTGAATTTTTATTTACCATTGTTCAATTTCATCCATCGATAAGTGAAATCATCATTCATGCATATTTACAGCCTACCACCACAATGAACAACCCAATTCAATATGCTATCATTATTTTTTTTAATTCCTGTATATGATTATTTAGATAATATTTATGGTTTTTATATTTTTATTATAATTATGTATTTTATAGAACCATGATGAATAAACAAGTACCAAAACTAACAAATGAAAACATACGTGAACAACAAAGCATATATCACTACGGAACAATGATTTCAATGGATATTTTTTACCAATGGGTGATAACTAATGGTAATTAAATATTATATTGTATAATAAACATTATTATAGTTCTATCATAGATGTAATCTAAATATATACTTATTATAAAGTAGTATTCAACATATACAAGGTAATGAACATATGAGTTAAGACCTTATCGTCTCAAATTCTCTTCTTTAAGGTATTTGACATGTTGTGAGGCTATCTTATTTTATGATGTGTATATAATAACCAATAAGATTTTAAATAATTATTCTATTTATAAAAATTATAAATAATTTTTTATTTAAATTTATTATTTAATGTTTTTTACTATAGCTCCCCATGTAGTTTCAGTTGCCTGTGAGAGGGGGTGAATCCTTAGAACACTTATTTAATTAAATTTAATTTTCTATACAATAAATTATGACTCTTGAACTAATTTTCTTATTAATAAAATATATTATTATATCTCAATGTGTCCTATTTTTATGTAATAATATTAGTGAGGGAATCACGATCAATTTACATGATTTGCATATGAATAGCCTACTCATTTCCATGTTTGTTATACAACCCAACATAGATTTTTCACTATCAAATAAGTGAATAAAATTTATTCCAATTCAATTTAAGGGAATTCTACTCCTTACCAAAATGAGATGACCTTTTTGAATTTCGTTCCAACCAAAATTATTTTTTCTCCATCTATAATGAATATATTTCATATACTCCTAGATTTAACCAGAATTCATCAACTGATCTTGAAACCAGTAGAAATTTATCACCTTCGTTGAAGGATTTGATCTATTATTGGTTGATATTTGATCATTCTCAAAAATCTCATAGGATCTGACATGTTCATAAAAATTTTCAAGAACTCTAATATTTCTGGTGTTGATAATCATTCTGGATTTGGTGTACTATAAATTCTCTTTAATCATTCAATTATCGGGAACTCTTGTTGCTTCTTATTCAAAGGATACCATCTTATAACACTTTTTCTATTTTATGCACTAATGTATCAAAATATCAAAGGATATTTAAATTTAGTTTATATTTATCTTCACTTGAATGAAAATAATTATATACAAAAATATAATGCATGGGTTTTTAATAAATTTAATGATTTATATTACTTATTTAAATCACCATTTAAATGTGTTAAATAATGACATACTCAATTTCCTCATTGCGGTATTAACACCAGATAATTAATAGGTATTATATTATATCATCTTATATACCCATTTGTCTATGGGTAATATATTTCTTCCATTATCATTTGGAATTCCCTATAGTGGTGTGGTTTTTCATACTCATTTCAAATATGTCCATCATCTATAGATGATTTCGGTTTATAGATACTCTAATGATATATGGATTCAATTATTTTTAATACAACAATCACAGTAAGAATCATTCACTATAGAAGTGTTAATCCATGGCTCAATGACGCATGTAATACACTCAAATACCTATGAGGTTTTATTATTATTATTATCTTATGATATGGAATATAAAGAAACTGTGTATCACTTCATATTCATGAATTAAACATGCTCATAAAACTCATTTCAAACTATAACACCATGTGATTTTTTAAAATATTGTTTTTCAAATTAATTTAATCTTCTTTATATTTTCTATTCCACGAAACACAGAATATATTATTTTCTTATAATAATAATCTAAATGGGGATTTTTATAAATATAAAAAAACATATATTATCTTTCAGTACAAAAAAAATATATTTTTATTCTGTTACACATAATTATGAGTTCATTATATAGCTTGTGTAACATGTAAAGCATGATTTTTTTTCAAACTACAATATACTATTAAAATTATTATTAATATTTTATAATATTTTCCACTTAGAAATTAGAATGGAATTTAGTAATGTTATTAAACAAATTATGAAATAATTATTTACACATGAATATAAAATTAATCCTTTTTTAATCAATTAGTATAAGTAATTTTAAGATTTATTTGGAAAAAAATGAAAATACTTTTATAAGAAAACTATTTTTTGTAAAAAAACAAATTTATATCTATGGATTTTTCAAAACACTTTTGAATAATATTGTTATAAAAAATTATATATAATATATTCAATAAATAATTTTAATACATATCCAATATATTTTATAAGTATATGATCATAATAAATCAAATTATTTAGTAAATATAAATTTTCTTTTAAAAAGTATTTTTAACTCATTTTACTAGAGAACATATTTTAAATCCAATTATTATAATTTTAATTGATTTTACATGTCAAAATAAACATATTATATGAAATTTAATAAAAAATATATTATTATGTTGATTTTTTTTATTTTTATATGAAGATTCATTTTTTGCTAAATAGTGAAAATAATGGATTTTAATCCAAAACTTGTTTTTCATATAATTTATATAGAAGGTTTAACTATACTATTAATTTTTTTGAATGTTCAATTATTTATATTTTACCTCAATTAATATATTATTTCTCATTTTAATCAATTTCACATTGACATTAGATATAAAAATTTATCAAACATTAGAAGACTATTACTTTAAAAGGCATAATTGGTTTCCTATATACAGGGTTATATTTTAATTAATTTTATCTGATTCTTAATTTAAATTTAGTAAAATGGAATACATAATATTAATAATAACAATATATAATTTCATATAAGGTCAATATTTTTTTTTTATTTTTTTAATTTAATTAACATTATATACATTGATTAAGAGAAAGATTATTTTTATAAGAAACTAAGCAATACACTTAAGATCCAAAATGGCCTAGAAAATTGTTAAAAATCAAGTTTTTAGCCATATTTTGAACATTTCCACCATTTTATAGAATTTTTTACATTATTGGAGCCACATTTAATATTAAAAATGTTGATGGAATTCTGTTTTCAAAAATTTTCAAGATTGTCACTCCTCCACTATAAAATGGTACTCACCCCGCCCACTACTTCAAACATATCAAGCCCATATGCCGTCCAAAAAATTTCAAATAAGACCTCAACATCCCTTTATTTCACTTTTAATTCTCCATTTGGGTAGAATTCCACAGAGGAATCCCTTTTGTGCAAATAAAATAGAGTTTTCCAAAGAAATGGTAGCATTATTCCTCACGATCCATTCATTTATTTTCATTCTTCAAAACATTTATTATTATTATTCCACGACTATAAAAAATAACAAGTAATTAAAAATACTGAATTTTTCTTTCTATGTTTATTACCTACATTTACAAACACCTGCATCTAATGGGAACTAAATAATACATTCCTATGTAGGGTGAACTACCACCACAGGAAACGATGTTGTTTGTTTTTCCGATGCAACATTTAATGGCTATTAATTATGACATAAACTATCATTTTATATTTTTATATGATATTTTTTATTCATTTATTTATCTTTAGTTTTTATAGAACACATACCTTCAGGTTTTTCATTTTGTATAACTATTGTAATATAATTTGTGGATTTGTAGACTACCACCACATTAAAGATGTGTGATTCATTAAAACCTTACTTGTAATTTTTTAATAATGATTTTAGTGAAATTATAACATATATGAAATATTATTAATGCTAGATTTATATATATGTATCATTTACATTCTTTATTTTAATATGATGATAATTCAGAAACAACGTTCATGCATATGTACAGCCTACCGTCTCCATTAATGGTGAATTGAATTTCATATATCTATATTATATTCATTATTATAAATTTTTATTTTGTAAATATATATTATATTTAAAAAATTTTTTAAAAATTTTAAATAAGTAAATCATGATCTATGTAAGATCATCATGAATAAAAATCCAAAAACAAATACTAAAAATAAAGCCAACATTACCCTAAAACGTAAAATTAACATAGTGTATTTAATAAACGACTAATATAAACTAATAATAAAATTATATATGGTATTATAAATAATAATATTTTTCTTTATTATATTTATAAGAAACATATATTTATTATATAGGATGCATGAACATGTTCGAATAAATTCAAGACATAGAAAATTGAATTTCTACATTAAATTTTAATCCTGTTTGATTTATACCTTATTCCACAAACATTTTTTTGAGTTGTGTATATACTATCCTTAAATATATTATATGTTTTTATACTTAAATTAATTTGTATTTACATATCATTTTTATGATCACAATCTCATAAATTTTATGATTAAAAGGTTAAAAAATTGGTAAAGTAGTTTTTGTCTAAATTTTCCATATTTGAGACATATAACATGTTATGAACCTATATTTTTCAATGAGGTGTATATAATAACATTAACATGTTATATTAGGAATATAAATTTTTTTATGTAATTTTTATCTTCATTTATCATTATTCATTTCATTTACTGTCTTTCTATGTTTCCAAACTGGTTACTTTTTATTACTACAATCTCATCATTTATGGATATTGTTTGTAATTACTATTATTGTAATGAGATATTAATTTTCATATCTAAAGAAATATAATTAATTTTCTTTTCCTCTAGGTAGTGATTTTATACCCATGTTATGTGACTACTTATCCACTCTTTAGTAAATATTATAATTAAAAAATATTAAAATAGGAAAGTATTTATCCATTGGTTAGAAATCTATGTTCATTCAAAACCATGTTTTCTAAAAAAAGAAATAATGATTTACTAATAACCTATTATTTGTAAAGGAAATTATTTCCCATGTGTTACGTTTTAAAAAATTAATTTTAAAATAATCATTATTTCATTTTCATATCATGAAAAATTTCTAAACTGTTAATGTGAAAAAGAATATTTTTCATTTAAAAAAATGATATTTTAAGTAAGAAAGGATTCAAGTTTTCATTAAAAAACCTTATCCATAAATGATGTATTCCTTTTTTATATTTTATGATTTCTTTCCCACAAGATCAAAGGATTTCATTTGTATACATTCTTGAGGGGTTTTTATCTCGATAATAAGATGTTTATGGAACCCCTTTCTCATTAATGTGTTATATGCATGTGAAACCAACTTATTTTCTTGGGTTATGTTTTGATGAAATGATTATTAAACCTATCACATACTTATAGGTTAATATGTGTTTAAAAGTTTCTGATTCCCATTTTATTTCATGGGTTATGATATCAAGTTTTTGAAACCCATCGAATTTTTTGTTTCATCATATGAAGAATGTTTCACTCTATTGTGGTACATGTATGAATGGTTTTATTATGTTATGTTTGTGACATATATCTCCCTACAATTCATTGGGTAATTATTTATATATCAGGAAATAATGATAAGAATAATGTTGACAATCTTGATCCATTATGAGAATATTGGGATTCATGATCCCTAATATGGAAATCACTGTGATATGGGATGGTGGTGTGTCCCACCCAGTAGCTGTACTCCCCATGAATATGGGTAGATGGGAAAACCTGATCCACTCTGGGAAAATGGGGAAACCTGATTACATAAAAAGAATGTACTACAACAATGGATGGTTGTGTGTCCTTCCTATTAGGTGTAGTCCCCAAGAAGATCAGAAGATGGGGAAACCCGATCCACTGTGGGAGGATGGGGAAACCCGATCCACTATTGGAGGATGGGGAAACCTGGTCTATTATAAATAAAGGAAAATGACTAGGGATTGTGGTGTTTTCCACATAGTAGGTGTAGTACCCATTATGTTCCCTGATAAGTAATAACAACGTGTGTTTACTTATAGGTAATTATATTACATATTTATGTGTATTCCAAAATTCCTTGTATTGCTCATATTATATGATTTCATGGCTTATTCTGTTTAATTATTTATGATTCATGAATTATTAACTTCTAACATGTATGCAACGATTCATGTTGTTGATCTCAGATATGTGGGATATTGTTTTCTAATAACGTTCTTGTACCCTTATACTCATTATTATTATTATATATCTATCATGTTTACTGTTAATCAACATTTAATCTCACACCTTTTTATGATTACTTCATTAGGTTATGAAGATTTATCTTATATATGATATTTCTAGGGGGTTCTAGTATGGGAGAACCTATTGAATGATAATGTTTATCACTAATGTATCATTGTTTACGTTTCCATGATTCCAATGGAACTAAACTAATATGGTCTTTGGGTGTCTAATTGAATAATTCTAAAAGTATTTAGAAAAAAATGATGTAATGTCTATATATGGTAAGACTATGTTTTTATAAAAATGTACATGAGCTATGGTCATATTTCCCTCACATGAAATCAGATAATACGATATTTTAATTTGAAACTGTAGCGTACTCGGTACCTTCACACTATAAATTCTGGTAGACTCGGGTACTCATTTTTCCATCATATTGTGTGTTGGTTTTAGAATAAAATAATAAAAAAAATTCACTATCAAGACACCCAAATAAACATTGGGAGTAATTATTCATTAGATGAAAAAAAATCAATAACTCATTTCCCTGATTCTTCACGCCTAAATGAAATATCGTGTTGCCTCATGTTGTCATTATTAGTTTACCACGATAATGATGAATTAAGTGAATGTATTTAAAACCTCGTATCATGAAGCTACAGTGCATGATTGGTGATTAGATAACTGAATACCTCAGACAACTATTTAATTTACAAGTCTATGTGCTTATTTGATTTACACTCACGAATTCACGATGGATATTTCGTACATGGATTGGTCTGGTTCGATACCATATACGTTAGTACTTCATGATGATGATAAAATCATGCCGAAAAATTGTGTGGAACTTATTCATAGATACCTTGATCACTTCCAACTACATCAATGTCCAATTATATAGAAGAATATGAAGACAATACCACTTCTCAAACCAAGAACTTTGATGAGATATCTTATGCAGATTGATAAATGTCCAACTTCTTAAAGGTAGATGAATAGTTTTTCAACCATGTTTTTACCACATCAATTCATTCGTATGTCTAGTTCATGGTATATAAATTAACCACAACCATTTAGTTTCCAAACTTCCAAACCCCACTAAAACCACCCCATGATTTCTCTCCCTACCTCCATGCCACCCTACACTATGGCACCATCAATGCTTTGATGCACTCTATTTGGTCCTTTTAAACAGTCCTAACCACTACTACTTCTCACGGTCTTTCATGGGTGATTTCCCTTGGGAACAGTTATCCTCCAGTCCCCACAAGGGTAGTTATTTGAGTTAGATAATGTTGTATTGTGGGTTTTAATTACATTTTATTAAAGGATAACATTTTACTTCTTCGAATCCTTGTTCAAAAAATGCATTATTAAAATTATAATGACAATCCCAATAAAATTTTAATCATATTATTTACATAAAATTATATATATATATATATATATATATTTCATATGGGATTTTTAATTCCCCTACAAGAAATTACATTTATTTATAACGAAAATACACCTCACATTCTCATGAAATATATGACACTGTGAATGTACTTTTATATACATAATTTTGGAGTAAAAAAATTAAACAATGACCCATGTGTTGGAACATATGACCACTTTATCTGTCATCATATTTAAGTATGAATAATTTTCCAAGCATGATATCCCATTCCATTTCATGAATCCATAATAATTTTCCTGGCATCCCCACTTCATCTAAATTCCCCACACAAATATTTACATATCCTAAAAAAATGAAATAAATGGGACTAATAAGTACAATTAAAATATAGCTGAATAAATAATTTCAATAACCTTTTGGTCCATTAAATTATTTGAAATATAGTGGTACAGGTTCCCAGTGGGTATCCTATGGATATTGGACGTGTTTAGGGGGATAAATGGGCTGTTTTGAGGGTAATGGCATCTCTTAATTGTTACTCAAGAAAAATGATCTAGTAATTATATCTTTATGGTATCTTAATATGGCATAACATTCTATTAGATAAAGGCGGCACTAGAAATATTCTTGTGGAATCTTTTGGTGATAAATTTTGGTGGTGGTTCATAATGGTATCTTATGATGGTATCTTCTAGTGGTAGATAACTTATTTCAGTGGTAAATTGTTATGGAATCATCTAAAATTAAATAATAAGGGTTTATTTTTTGTTAGTAGATTTTTTCTGGTGGTATCACTTGATGGTATATTGTAAAAGAGTCATAAAATATTTTTTTTTATTTATATCTCTTCATGGTGGATTTTGGAATTAGTTCCTGAAGTTTGATCCAAATGGATTCTCATGACTATAGGACCTAATATTATCACATAATAGTGGCAAGTTCCATGTTTTCCCATAATTTCTAGTCTTTAACTTTTGATGTCTTCTTTTTGTAAAATTGTTTTAAATCGTTAATTAATTGACTTAACATCCATTTAAAATGATGATTTCTATATATCCATTTTTAGAATGTATGAAGAATTTAAATGGCTATTTTGGGTGTAATTTAATGATTCAACATTAATTATAAACTTAAAACATATATTCATTATAAAATTTAGATCATTTTGTATCTATTGATTCTAAAATGAATATATTTACATTATTTATTACTTCGTTCTTTCTTTGGATATGGGATGTTCTGGAGCCTTTCCCTCAGAGGTGAGGAGTACAACTACCATCATGGTCAAGTTCTTCCTATATATGTCCTTATTTTTAGGCCTAATTTTTTGGTGTAGTAAATTTTTTAAGGTATCAATCTTCAAGGGTTGGGTATTCCTTCACTTTTCATCAGTTTTATCACGGAATAGGTGTTTATAATTTTTTAATATTTTGGTCATATGATTGCATCATGATCAACCCAGATAAATTGTCCAATTTAATTAAGCTAATGTTTAAGGAAAATGAAATCAAATTTTATACAACATTTTTATTATTATAGATATTTTGAAATGTGTGAGTTAACAACAAACTGAAAATCCATGTAATTATAGATTTTTTATTTTGTTGTATTAGTGGTGTTATGAAACCCCTATTTTTATTATTGTCTATTATCAAACTAAACTAAAATTATAGAATAACATATATCTAGATAATGATGTTTTTGCCTTTAGAAAAGTCTTCTTCTGGGATAATATAGTCAAAAGAAAAGTTAAATTGAAAAAAAAAACTAATTAAAAAAACTGAAAAATGATATGTGAAATGCTATTTAAATTCTTTTCGTATATTAATGTGTGCTGGGTTGTGAGGTTATGGTACTAGGTGGATGTGATGGAAAGTGGTGGTGATATGGAGGTTGTGGTGAAGATATCGTTGTTTCTTTCCTAGTGGATGTGTGGGGTTGTTGGAATGAGTAATGCTAACTATCACTTGTTTTTATTCTCTGCATTGTTATAGATTCTTGAGTAGTAATAGAATTATTTTAAGGTCAATGATTCAAAATGGGTATTGTAAAAAATGAATTAACATGGGAATGTGTCGTTTAAATGGAAAATTAATGAATTAATGGGATAGAAATGAAAAATGTGTGGATTGTTTAAATATATTTTGGTCATTAAATGGGTATTATTGAAAATTTATTTATTTATAATGGTGTCTCATGGCATTCAGTTTTTGTGTGATGTGATGATTTTAGAGGAAGCAATGAATGTGTGAAATGTAGTGGGTTTTTTGCTGCACCATTTTGGTCATGAGCTCTGAGGTTAGTATTGTATGTGTCTATTATATATATAATACACTGTGATTCTATAATGACCCCACTGATGTTGAGCAATACATTGGGAAACCTAGATATATATATATATATATATATGGGTTTTCTTTTCCCAACAGCTTGGTGGTGATGATAAATGGTTGGATACAATGTCTTCCTCATTCTATTTTCCATGTGAACATGATATACAAGGGTTGTGATTGATATATGTAAATAGTGAAATAGTTGTGATTTGATGTGATGGCCCATGTGTCAATGAGTGGGATGTGAGATGATGAGTTGTCTTAAAGTGGTGAAATGGATGTAGAGATGAGGTAAAATGGTCTATTTCTTTCATAATCAAGGTACCCTACTATAATTGTTATTATACAAGTCATTAGTTTTTTGGTGACCATGCCATGGTAAGGTTAGGGCCTGGTTAGTTAACATGATTAGATGATGTTGATTCTATTTTCATATCCTAGATACATTAGTATAATTATTTAACATGTACATGAGATCCTTTGGTTACCCTAAATAATGTACATATATTTTCAACACATGTATATAAACTATTATTGTTATTTCGATGAGGATTATGTGGTTTGGGATGTGAAATACTAATTCATGTTTTTAGGAAGTTATCATTTCACTACCTTATCCTTTATATTGGTACATCATTTAGGTGAATTTTATATTTATTTATTTTGTTTAGACATGAATAATTGGATGTTTTTTGGTTTATTTATATTTTTTCATGGAATTTATTTAGATTTATTTACCTAATACCCTGATTTTCGTTCCTTATTGAGGGTAATGTCTCCCATATCATGATATTTTTATACACTTCGGCTAGTATTTAACATGGGTCCTTGTGGAATTTTGACTCATGTGTCATTATCTCCCTTTCTTATTACCTGAACTAGGAGGGATACCTTTATATTGAGTGTATATTGACAAAATATGTTTGAGTTTAATGTTTTAGTATCAATATTTATCATGATTCTATATGATTTTTTTCTCAATGATTAAATCATTCGATATTCAACTCAACATACTCATAGATTCTCTTCTGTTCAAGTTATTAAATGATAATACAAGATTTACTTTTCAGTTTTCTCATATTTGTAATGAAGAATTGGATAATATTTTTTTGTAAATTTTACTTTGTTCTTAACATCAATTAAATAAACATTCCCATTCATATCAATATTTTCTTCAAAAAATTCAACAACATTTTTTATATTCTACGATGAATTTATAATTTATTGTTTACAGATATTCGAATTTATAAAAATTTGTTCGAAGTGAATCTTATTGTCATTTTATAAATGATTTACTTTTTAACTTTCTTAAAAAAATTTAATTGAATGTTTTCATTTAACTTATACATCATGACTAAAATTCTACACCATTATGACCATTCAATTTTTTTAAGATTCGTTAACATGTTTCCATGGTTATATTCAATGAAAATGCTTTCCATAATTATTTGTAAATTTTTTCATTTTAATGAAGTGATAACAAAATGGAATGGTTATTCTCAAAAAGAATATTTTAATGATATTATAATGGTATTAATAGTCATCAAAGGAAACCAAAATGGATTTAAATTATGATTTACTAGGGATATGATCAAAGGATGTCATCCAAATTATTTATTTGGATTTTTAATATTTTTAATGACATTATTTTTATAAAACCTGGTTATTTTCCTTGGGTTATTTTATGATTAAATTTTTATGAGTCCCATTCCATAAATGGGTTATTATACAATGAATGTGCTATCTTTTTTTTATCTCATATATGTTTTAATTTAATTATTAAAACATTTAAAATAATATCTTCCTCCTCAAATAGATTGGGTTAATATTATAATATATTGAGATAACGAATAATGTAATGGTGAGTGGACCCAGTTTAGTATGGGATCTACACACATTTATTATCTTGAGAGTGAAACATGAAAACTAAAATATTTTGATGAGTGAACAAAATGACCAATGATTTTATTGGGAGTAAAACATTAATAAAATGATGGTTTGGGGAGTGAACCCAATCCAATATGATGTTATTAGATGTGGTACTTAACTACTGTGGAAATCATTTTAGATTTTTTTTGTATTTTCCCCATTTCCATATCTTATGACAATATTATTCTCCCATGAATTATATCCTTCAATTATATAAATATTACTATATTATTAACTACTGATATTGTTTCCATGGCTGAAGATTAAAATATATGACATGTAGGTAATGGATTTAAAAAGTCAAGATAACGTTCACATACACTTTTTCTCAACTTATGATTATATGATAATTAATATCTACCTTTTTACCTATACTAATCATATGAGATCACCCTTTATTGTGTTTCATTTCCACATGATATAAATATAGTTTTATTAATGTTATGGCAATGAAAGTTGTTAGTTTTAGGATCTTAGTGACAAGATCAAATGAACATGTTTTTCATATTTTCAGCATTCCAATGATAATAATCCTATATGATTCTAGCATGGATATTTATCCTATATAATTAATAGTGATATAATAATATGTGATGTTTATGTTGAATTATATGGGTCAAAATAATAGTGTTTAAATACAACACATAAGTTTCAAATAACTCTTTCATCATTTTCAAAAATTACTTATTTGCATAAATAATATCACTATATTTTTATAAAATATAAAATCATGTTCATTCATAATACATTTAAAATGTTGAAATATATCACACTACACAATTAATTGGAGGGATATCATTTTTTGTCTAATAATGTATATAATTTATTTGTGTATGTGACATATATCATGTTAGGGAACTAGTTCTAAGGACTCATTATGATTCCTACTTCACATTCTCTATCGTTAGATTCTTTTTGGAATCGAGCTACAATTTTCCATACTTAACAACCCCAAAATAATGATAAGGTATGATTTCTTTTAAATATCCATTTTCTCACATTAATTATCTTGCATGAAGAGAAATAAATTCATCTACCATATCATCTCCATCATAAGTACATTTTTAGGTGTTGAGATTTTATATTTTTTAGAAATTTATTTAATTACACGCTCAAATTTTTGTTTTATATGGTTTGAATCTAATTTCATATGCCACTAGAATTAATTGAATATCATCAAGATAATGTTTATATAGAATATTTTCCTCAAGTGATGAAACATTTTGATTGTACATATGTTGATTCTTTCCCATTGTTTTCATCAAAACCTCAATGTATCAAATTTATTTACTAATTCCCCTAATTTCTCTAATAAAATCAATTACTCGAATAAAAATTTATCTATATTTTCACCTTAATACAGTTTCAAATCATCAAAATTAATGTAATAACATTGAGTGTGTCATGCTTCCTATTTTTACTACCTTTTTATTTATTTCCCAATATCTCCCACATGGAATTTTCTAAATTGAAACTCATCACCTTCAAATAGATTGTATTAGATACATCTGCAATAAGGGAATACTTTTCCTAAGAATATTCATCAACCATATTCAATTTTTTCATTCATAGGATGATAAATTGCATCACTAACCTTAATCCCTTGAAATATAGAATACATAACTTCCATCCCAAGGTATCATAGATGAGATATAATCCAATTAATCCATACAAGATGTTTCAGCCTTCAAAGAGGTGAACTCCCTGAAAATTCACTTAATTGTACATAAACAATAAGAATATTTTAAAACTAATAACTTGTTCCCTCTGATAACACTTGTTGGACCCTAGAACACAGTGATAGAGGAGTGATAAATAAGGGTGTTATATTTTTCTTATAAAGAGACTTATATTGTTTCGATGATGGAAGGAACTTGTAAAATCATGGATGATGAAATTGTTATTATATTAAACATTCATGTGTAGAGAGAAAATATAATAGTATTTACCTGGTTCACCACTAAGGGGTATCTTAAGAAGAATACACCCAAAGTTTAAATAATACCTAAATCCACTAAGGTTCACCAATTATTATGGGGTACAGAAGATTAAAAAATAAATATACTCTAAGAACACATCCACTATAAGAATATTAGGGATAAGCCATTGCCTCTATGGGAACACTTCCATCGACTCCCCCTATCCCACTACCTTTGTTGAAGTCAATCTCAGTTCAATTACATGAGGTTCCCCTTAGTATATTGGGAATATAATTATTTATTCCTAATAATCATGTGACTCTTCTTGAATTGTATTCATGATTTGATACACATGAATTCATTAATCACATACACTATATGTTCAATACAAGAGTTCATGATCTTCCCATTCTTCTCAAAATCCCTATTATTTTTCATAGATATTTGACTGTTGTTGAACAGAAACACATTCATAATGATACTAACCTTCATGAAGTTCCCAAAATTTATGGAACTACATGTCTTCCCAAAACCCTAATTCCTCATTAAACATACTTCATCAAAATATTTATCATTAGTTAATTTTTTACCAGACCATTTGCAATGATTATGCTGAAGAAGAGTTCTTTATTCAAGTATCTCATATCCTTCCAAAATTTTAAATGAAATATTTTTTTCTCAAATTCACTATATACATCAAATTATGGTAGGCCATATTATTATATACATATCCCTTCATGATGATCCCAAGACACCATCTCCCATTTTTCAAAACTATAAAAACAAGATCTCCAAGATCTTTTATTCCTAATTTTCTTGTAAAATTATACCATTCATGAATATTATCATATTTTCATAGACTTAGCATCAGCCTATCCTGACTTGGCTATTTTCCTAAATCCTCTTTCATAAACCATCAAACCTTAAATCCTTTTCAATGATCCACATCTCCGCAAAACACTAGTATTTACAAAACCATGGATTCACTATATATATGAAGAGTAAGTCCTGGAAAATATCATTTTAAAAATCGTGTACCTTCCACCATATTTAAGCTCAAATAATTGGCAGAAAACAAGGAAATGACTCCACATTCAACATGGTTGCCTCCTGCACTACTAGATAACATGGATTAACAACACCCTAATCAACTATGTGTTGATTTATAATAAATTTGAAATAATCTATTTTATGGTATGAAAATAATTTTATCCAATATGGTATTTACCACATCATGAGAGATACTTGAAATAGATCATGAATATGATCCATTTTTTATGTAAGTACATTTAAATAGGTTACAACTCTAATTTTATCAATGATCTATAAGTACCCAATGTAATTATGGATAAGAATTTATTTCATTCCCAACCACATGAGTCTATTCCAAGGACATATTTGATAGAAAAATTTATCGCTAAATTCAATCACCCACTCCCTAAAATTTTCATCATATATCCAATTTCTTAAATCTAAGAAACATTAATATTTTTCTAGATGGATTGAACCTTTTAAACCATCCCATTCATAACATCATTCCCACGAATCTTCTATTAACCTTTTCCATACCAACATATAGTTTTTCTAAATGACATACCATATAGGTATTTTTTGGTGTTTTTTGAATACTCGATCACATGATTTTATTGTACGAGAAATATACAATGCAATGACCCATATAGCCTCATGAAATTCCTTACATATATCATGGAAAATTGTTCATGAGTAAAATAATCATGAATTTTGATGTAGTGGGTATTATTATCACGTCGATCCACCATAGCTCATATTGAATTGTTTCTTTATGATGTCATCAAGAGAGAAATGAAAATTATATAGTAATGTTCTACCATTTATATGTGGGTATATGAAAATGCTTCAACCTCACTTTATACAATTTTCTTTATAACATTACGTTCTAGCATAAAAAAAACTTTTTGGTGTTCTATATAATATATTTCTGCATTTTTTCCCACCAGAAGAGCACTCGATATTCATTATACATGTCGGTAATTCATGATTAAATGGATAAAGATGTTATGTGTACATTATACACTAGCTCATTCATTTTATATAGTAATCAAAAAACTCAATGTTCTGTTCAAAACCAACATAAACCATCTTTATCAATGTTGGGATCATGAATCATCTATTATTATTCAATTATCACATGATTTTAAAAATATAAATCATCCCTTTGTGTGAAATTAATACTCTCTTAAATATATGGTTGGTAAATTTTTTTTATGAGAGGATGTCTTCCCTGGTGCAATTATTTCAAAAATCATACTTTATATATCTATTAAGATCGGTTCTTTCTCAATTAATGTCGCGGAAATAGAAGAATATTCTTTTCTAATTTTTGTATTTTTTATGTTGTCCCAATTTCTTGGATGATAGTTAATTGAGAAATAACAATCATAGATTAACCCTGATCATTTTAATTGTAGCTTGTTGAACTCATTTTATGTTAATATAAAATGTAGACTCTTTTTATCTATATTGGAATCAAAATTCCCACCATAATAGTTTTTTCACCAAATATTCAATGTGAATATCATATCTACTAACACAAATTCATGTCTTGATTAGTAATTCTCTATGGATATTCGATTTTCATGAGTGCTTGGCTATCACCTTATCATTCAGCATGATTACAAAAACCGAATCATTATTTATATAATTATTTTATGTTAAAAACCATTATCCACTTTAGGGTGGTGTGCATATAAGAAATATGATTATACTCTTCCTATGTTACATAAATATTTCCTCATATTATTATATTTATAAATAGTTTACCAATTTCAATTTTTTCATATATTATGGTATAGATAGTTGTGATAAGTTTATCACAAACAATCCTTAATAACCTGGTAAA
The DNA here is from genome assembly GCA_963277665.1 of Viscum album. Lineage (NCBI taxonomy): Eukaryota > Viridiplantae > Streptophyta > Magnoliopsida > Santalales > Viscaceae > Viscum > Viscum album. Next base: position 1,676,827,014 of record OY728132.1, on the reverse strand, counting down.
AAAATTATTGATCTTTGTTACAAATGAAGTATTGGCCCATTTCTCAATTATATTTATCTTTTAAGGGTCCAAATAAATTATTTAACTTGTGGTCACATTCCCTAAACATGTGACATTGAACATCCAAGAGTCCCACATTATGAACATAGTCTATATATCTCCCTTTTAAATGTCTCCAAAATAATACACAATTTATCCTATTTTTCCTAATTCCTATTGAATTTGATGAAATGAGTCTAAATAAAGACCACAAAAAATTCAAGATATTCTATAAATACTATATTAATATAGTTAATGAGTATTATAATGGAATTATTATGTATAAATAGATTCAAAATGTATAAAATGTGTTAATGTCTTATACAGAATGTTTTCACTTGAATATATTCCCTCATCACCTTTAAATGATGATATCATGAAAAAAATTCACCTTTTAGAAGCATGGATCCCCTAGAGGTTGATAAAAAAATTAATCTATCCTAATTAATTTATACTTGTTATTCATTTTGATTTGGAAGATATCATAATAATTTATTTCTAGTCATATGAATCGATCATTTATATAGAAAAAGTGTTCTAGTGCACCCCAAAGGGGTTTAATAGGTTGTCAGAACCCTTTTTCAAAATTATCTTATAACTACTTCTTTAACTCCTATAATAATTTTGGGTCCATCCTATAAGGAAATTTGAAGATAATAGTTGATCAAAGATTAATTTTAATTGATCCCTCTACCACATGTTATACGAAAATAGAATAAACACATTTAGAATTATATCTATATATTCAATGAAAATGTATATTTCCTCAAATTTGATTATTTCCATTGAAATAAATATTTAGAATAATATTCTTCTTCACTTTTTATCGACACCAATTCTATTACGGGATTTTTTAAAGTAGATTAATGATCCTTCTTTCCTTTGTACTTAATTATGATATGATTCATTATATAGAATTATATTTTTAGTCCTTAAATATTCATGTGGTATCTATATAATGTGATCTAATACTTCACTGGTATATCATAAAATTATACAAACGGAGGTATTATTTAAATTACACGATGAATCATACCACAGATACTAACAATTGAAGAGTCTTAAAGTAGGGTTGCATAGATCGCAACACATGGTGTTCTCATGGATATCACAAGTTAAATATATCTGGTAAGTGATTCAATAATTTTATAAATCATGAATGATGTAATTGGATATGTAGAACCATAATCATATAAACCATTTTCTACTCTTGAGTGAAACAGATGTATACATTGTATGACATCATTTTATAAATCAACATTAACAATGATAATGGAAGTGTCTTTGCCTTACCTCCATTAATTTTGTTGTTACTAACATTAATTAAACTCAATATACCCTGATTTAGTGCACTATATTTCATTGTACCCTTTTTCCTTATATTTGAATCATTGAACCATGAATGGTGCATTGGGAAGAGCCTTATATTCCTCCATCATTTTATTTACCTTCTTCATGTTTCATAGAAATTCATGAGATTGATGGACATATATCCAATAATTAATTAATTTTTAAATTCAAATGAGGAAATTTACAGGAATATTTTTTTACAATATTTTATAAATGTGTGGTCTTATCTCTATTAATAAATTATCATTAGATTCACCTAGTTGCAAATAAAATCATTACCTATTCACTCAATATCAATGGGACAATCATAAAAAATCCATCCCTTCATTGTGTGCACATTGAAATTCATCCTCAAAACTACTAAATTATAAAAAATCAATAGTTTTTTAGGGATTTGGATTTAATCCTATACTAAATATATATTTTTCACATCATTGTTAATAAAAAATTGAGTTATACCTCTAAATCATTAGGAAAATTTCATTATAATCCCTTATAGGTTCAATATTATTTTTCATTAGCTATCATAATTCTATCGACATCTTTATTTCAATATTTTTAGTTAAATTATTATTACTAAAAATATTTTTATTTTTTTCCCAATCAATTTCAACAATTTCATCATTCGACTTCATATTCATCATCAATTTCAACCATCGATCGTCCTCCCTATTTAGTCAATATGAAAGTGTGACATAGTCATTCAAATAATATTTTATTAGATAAAAGTGTTTTCCATTGATTTCACAACAATTACATTTTATGTTGACCCAAATATCCTCTAAATTTTGGTGGTTATTTTCCTGTAAAAGACATTTGGGGAAATTATACCATATTGAATAAAAGTGGGTGTTTCAAAAAATTTCATGTTATTATTCATATCCAGAAATTTTTCAGTGAGTATCAGCGTCATGTGTTAAACACTACCTCCCATTGAATTGGGAACTATATTTTTAGAAATAAATTTCATTGACGGATCATAGGTTATTATACTGGTTTTTCTTTTACCAATTTTTATTTAAAATAGAAAATTGTATAGAAAATAATAATACATTTATCATGAATAAATAATTTATCCTCATTCAAAAATAAATTTTGTACTCATATACTATGGTTTTCATAATTTTAGGCAACATTACAGACATTAAAATAAACATCACATACTTCAATAAATTTCTAATATTAATAGGATTTTTAGTGACTCCGGTTTTGGCCATGTTAGACTTTTTAATATTATTATGAATAATTCCAGAGATAGCCGCAAAGATAGCGTACGATTCTGAGACCCGGTGTTCCTGAAATTAATCTTATAAAAATATTAAGTATTTTTAAACTATGCACCTGGAGGGGGTGTGTTATATCCTAAAAGGTAACTCAAAACAGGATTCCAAGGTCATGGTTTCGTCCGGAGCGTGCCGTTTACCTTAGGCGGGTTGTAAAAGTTGCTGGCGAGGGCCTGTTGTGAGAGAAGCCACCAAGGAAATTTTCGTAAATAAAAGGAGAAGGTTATTTATGTGTGTCGGCAGAAATATCTTCTAAAAGGAGTATCTGATCGAAAATCCGAGTCCTCCCTTTCATTTAGAACGACATGTTTCCACAAGGGGTGACCTCAGTTGAGTGGCGCGGGAGATTCAGATTTCACGTCTGCCAGCAGTTTCCTAAAAATAGGGAGTTAAGGAATTGAGAAAAGTAAGCTCATTTACCCTCTCGGACGGTCATGTTATGGCTGATAGAGATTCGATTTCTAATAGATTTTGGATCACGATGAATCTTTAGACATTGATATATCATGCCACAGGGAACACAACGACGGATCCAGATTAGAGGTAGGCGACTTCTTTCAGATTATGTATCTCCCCGATTGAGGTTTTGTTGTCGTTTTGGATATGTTTCTGCTTTTTTTACCTTGCTTGTCACTCTTGATGGACAAACCAACAATAGCCATCATCAGATCGAGTTTTTGATTGCGCATTCATCATTTTCTTTGTCTGTTCCTCACATTCTTCATACATTACCTTTTCACCTCGCCAAATCATCAACGAATCGAGGATCAAAGCATATGTCTGTGAAGCTATCGACCCAAGGAGTCCTGATCTGTGCTCGGGATAATGTTTTGGGTGTCGGAGGAAGTGCAGTGGTGATAATAAGTGGCAGTTACTTTTCATCACGCTGAAATGGCGACAGATCATTGAGTGGAGGAATGTGTTGGAAAGTTGTCATCCCAAGGATTCTAGATATGGTCTTAGATCACGTTTTGGACCACCAGAGAGACTGTGGTGGCCCATGGAAGTTTTCAGGAAGTTTTATGGTGGTTCCAGTATTTTTCTGGTGTCTCCGGCGGTGGTCTGGCAGCTCCTACTATAGTGTGGGGGCGGCAGATTCCGGCAGGCGATGGATTCTGGCGACCCTGCGGTGGTCCGGACAGTTTTTTCTGGGGGTTCATTAAACACCCATAACATGCAAACCATAACTCTGATTTACGAGCCGTTTGCGGAGACACGTTCCTTGAGTAGAGACATACCTTTTCAACTAACTTTGGGAATTTTATGATTTTGTTTCTTAGCCCAGGGCTATGAAACGTTGAAATAATAATAATATTTTATTATTTTCAACTTCGATACGCCATAACTCTTGCACGAAGTGTCCAAATGACGTGTCTTCATTGGCATTAAGACCCTGATGGAATAGAAGATTTATCAAGATAGTTTCTAGCTATTGTGACGTAGAACATTATGTGGGCCCCATGTGGCCGGGTTCTGGCATTTACTGAGAAACATGAATTTTCTTCCAGGAGTCCATTTGGGATGATCAAATAGTTGAACCTGTGTGTTTTTTTTGGGGAATCACAATGGTTTGATATGCTTGACATGTTTTGGGATCATGGAATGGGCCCCAAATGAGCTGGCTACGGTGAACAATACCTTTTTCACCGGGTGTCCATTTTTTGATAATCGAGTAGTCGATCTTGTGTCATTTCCGAGGGGATCGCAATGGTGTGATCCGCTTGAAGAATTCCGGGATCGTGGTGTGGGCCCCACCTGGGCTAGCTACGGTGAATAGTTTCTTTTTCAGCGGTTGTTTGTTTTGGATGATCGAGTAGTCAATCTCGTTGTTTTTTCTGAGAGGTTCGTAATTGTGTGATCCTCTTGATGTGTTTTGGGATCATAGTGTTGGCCCCACAAAGGCTATCAACGGTGAATAGTGCCTTATTCATAGTTTGTCCATTTTGGGCAAGTAAAAATCCTATCCTTTGTGTTTTTTCCATATAAATCACGATTTTGGCCCTTGTATCATCATTGGAGGTGTGCAGTGTGGCGTTGTGGCAGGTCACTCGAGTTAGCAACATTTGGACCAGTAGTGGTTGAGGGTACTCCCTCGGTTCGTTACTACGAGGGTTCGTGCGGTATCACAAACTTTTCATAGGTTTGGGATCCTCTTGACAAGATTTTTAATCTATAAGAGTTGTGGAATCCCTCAGGTGGGCCTGGAGAGGGATCCTCTAGCATTGTTTCCCTAGATCGGGTTCTTGGTATCATTGTGACCACTTTTGCACGGACGACGATCCCCTATCTAGCAGGTTAAACACATAGGTTTTGTAGAATCATCGGGAATATGAAATCCTACGCAGTGGGCCATGCTCAGTAGGTTTGTGGAATTTTCGGGTGTACGATCCCTTACACAGCATGAGGATTATAGTAGGTTTGTGGTATCTATGGTTATATGATCCCCTTCTGAGCGCGTGGTTTTGGTAGGGTTGCGCCATCGTCAGTTCGACCCCCTATAGTGCGAGATGTACCAAATAGGATTTCGGTATCATCATGATAATCATGACTTTGGTGACGATCCTCTATCTGAGTGGCATGTTTCTGTCGAGTGATACATTGGGTTGTGGTATCCCCCAGCAGATCTTGTGAGTGATCCCCTATTTGTGAGATCTATGAATGCCAGACCGGGTTGTGGTATCCCCCAGCAGACCCTGAGAGTGATACCCAATCTATGAGATCTTCGTATACATGTGTGGGTTCTGGTGTCCCCTAGCAGACCCTAGGAGCGACCACCTATCCGAGTTGTTTAATGTTATGTTGTTTCAGTGAGGTTTCCTCAGTGACAATATCTGAGGACCATGATTTATCAAGTGAATGTCTGAGATGTTTTTGTGGTACATTATAGAGTGTATCTCTCGAACGAGTGTCATCTAGGATGACAGTGATTATGGAGTGTGCTCTCTTGGTTGTGAACCATTGCTGGTGAAGAGTTCGGTACCTCATGTGGCTTGGTGCATGAGCTAAGTATATCTGGAGGTTTTTGCTATATGTAAGAGAGTATATCTAAGACGACGCTCATGGTATATGTTTGGGTGTATACCTGGGTAGATATTCAAGATATATGTTTGGGCGTATACCTGAGAGGATATTCAAGGTGTATGTATGAGCATACACTTAGATTGACCTGACTAGTTGTGTTTAGCTGAGTATGGTTATGAGATGGAGTTTCTCTCTCTTCTGTGTTCCCTCTGGCTAGGATGAGCCTAATTTCATCTTTCAGTTGATCTCTTTTTTTTTTGGGTTTTTTGGGTGCCTACTGAGTATTGTTATACTCACCCATGCATGGGATTTGCCCGCACATATTTGTGTCTTGTGTAGACCACATGCCTTTCGACGGAGTCCAAGGAGGACCTAGAGCAGGCGGAGCTGAGTGAGAGGGACAGACCATGAAGCCTTAAAAATGCTGTGTTGTGGAGTTTACTAATGAGTTCTTCTGATAGTGATCCCCTCCTTCTGAGCAATTTGGATGCTTTTCTAGTTTTCTTTTGGTGGGCCCTGTTTTTGCCCTTTTGTACTTCTGTTGCACTTTGATCTAGGATAGTTGTATGCATTGGTTATCTATTCAGTTTTATATATCTCTATACCCTTTCATGGAGGTGTATGTGGGTGGGTGTGTATAAGTACCGTAGGAAAATGCCTCCCAGGTGTGTGATAGCCTACTCGGTGCTAGTCGCCAACCCCTGTCCTATTGGAGGTGGGCATGGTGAGTCGTGGATTGAGCCACGTTGGGTCGGGTAATGATAGGATTAATTTCATTTAATATATATAAATAATAATAGTATTTAAATAATATTTAATATATAAAAAATATCCACTACGAGTGTAAAACATAGTGTGTGATAAATCACATAATAATACCTAGGGTAGAGATTGGGTTAATAACTATCCATCCATTATTGATAATTCCCATAGTTGAATCTATTCAATAACTTCATGCACATGTACAATAATGACTGATATTTCATTTCTTAGAGACCCCACATTCCCTATTTTTTCAAATGTTATGATGTATTCATATATATAGACTTATTGTTTTGGGTTTGGTCGATTCTTTATCATCCATATTACAAAATTATACAAACCGTGATTTGATACAAACTATAGAGAACCACCTTTTCCCAACATATCTATTAAATAAAATTTTTGATATAACATAATAAGAATAAATTCAAAAATTAAAATTCTTTATATCATGTAAAAATTAAATTCATAAAACATGAGTAGGTAATGAAATTTTATCATTTTTAAATAGTTATCTATTATGATCCTAAAATATCTTATGTTCCCTTTTTTACATGTATTATGTTTAGGATATAAAGAAAATAAAGGGGTGAGTTATCTTTCCATTAAGGGGAGGGGTAATTTTGATTGAATAAGAGACATGAATCAAATGTACATTGGTAAAAAAAATCCCTATCATCATATCATAAGACCTTGATCATCATAATAAGAAATTGATAATTATGTACAAAAGGTAAGGAATGTTTCATATTCTTATTAACAAGACTTCACTATATACCTTTCAACTACCACAAATAAGATGTTAATGATGCTTCTATCATGATCAAATATAACATATTTATATAGATCAATATAACATAATTATTAAAACATCTTGAATCATGTTCAGGAATAATACACATAATCTCCGGATATATATCACATTATACAATGAATTGAATTGATATATTACTCTAGCATAGCTAGTCACATCATAGTATGTGCATACTCATGCATTCCATGTCAAAAAAACATATAACATTAGTTGTGAGGAAATAAACCCATAAGAGGATTGTGTTTCATAAAGATGTCCAAAATCATACGTTCATGAATAAACATTATGTTTCCCAAATGAATAATAGAGATCAGATTTTAGAAGAATGGGTCATCATTTATTGATTGAGGAAAAAATATTGTTATTAGAGTCAATAATATGTATTATAAAATAATATATCTCTAAAAATTAAATATAATTATCATATATTTTTTTAAATATGGTAGAGGAATTTATATTACCATGATTTATAAGGGAAAAATAGTAATACACAATCTAAAATCATAGATAATTATCCTTGATGAAAATAAATAGAAATGTGAGAGAACCCAAAAGGAAAGAGTTGGGTTTGATAATTACACTTAAATTATGTCTAATTATATTTTAGAAATTTTTTAGTAGGTGAATAATTAATTTATATTTAGTAAAACATAAATTCATTAAATTATTATATTCATTTTTTCACTCATTATAAATTTATATCATTGCTTTTTATTTTTTAATAATAATTTTAAAGGTGAAATGTGTTAATTTTGCATATATTTTAGAAATCCAATCTTTTATTTATTTAATGATATATATTTATCTATGATTATTATTTTAAAAAATTACCTCTATAATCCTAAAAGTATATATTTATCAATTTATATATATTAAATAATTTTTATGACCGTTCATAAAGGTGTTGATAAGTATATAGTTAGAAACATCCTCGTAGGAGGTTAACCAGTCATTATATACAAATTTTAATAGTGGGGGTGAGAGATAAATATAATAATCTTATAATATAAATAAATATTTAAAAAAATATTTTATTATCTTGATCGGGTTAGAATATGTTTTTATTATTTTTTATAGGTTTTCATTTTTAATGTAATACAATGATTGGGAATTAGAAATGAAAATGAAATAAAAAGATGAAAGGTCGTTTAAACAACCATATTTTTTCAATGGAAACAAAAGGATTTATAGAAAACGTGACACGCCATATCAAGCGTAAATGTTTAACTAGATTTTTTTTAAAATTTATAGTTATTACCTATTCATTTGAATGATGGTGATGAATATGATTAAATGAATTATAAAAATTTGGTTTAATTTTTTTATAATTAATTGATTGATTAGAAATTAATTTGAAATTAATATAAATAAACTAACTAACTCCAAGGGATGTGTTTTTTATAAAAAACTATTTTTTATATTAGAATGGAATTTTATCAAAATAAATTTAATTAGTCAATTTTATTGACTGATATTAATTAAAGTTATACATTATGAATTTAATATAATGTTCTAAAATTCATCTAATTTTCATTATATGATTAATATAAGAATAAATCATCTTCAAGCATAAAATATGAATTTGACTAATAATTAAAATTCTCCCCCTTTTGATGGATTTGTTATTTTAATTAATGTTTTTGAAACAAAATAATTATATTTTAAAAAATAAACATTTTAATTAAATTTTTAATATCAATATTTTTATTAAATGATTTTTTAGCAGCTTCAGGTTTTAATGAATACAGAAAAATACTGAATTATAATTGCAAACACATTTTTAATTTAATTAATTTATCTTAATAAGTTATATTTTTATTTGTTATAATTTAGAATGCGATCAATTTTATTTTATTTAATCCAATGTAGGTCATTGGAATCAATTTCACATCGAATTTGGAAATAGCAAATTTCAATATTTTTAACGTTTTCAATATGATAACATGTTTTCTAACCCCCTAAATGGAATTAATTTTTAATAAATTGTCGAATATCGTCTATTTGCAAATTTTTTATTTGGTTTTATATTTTGAATCAAAAGGACCGTATATTTTCAATATATCCCTTTTATTAGAATGTAGTAATAATAAATTTTTTATTTTTTTTTATTAAGGAGGTAAATGTTAAATTAGGTAATTAATGAAAAAAGTAATAATATAATTGTTAAAAAAGTATCCTAAATATTTCCCTGGTTTTATTTTATGACAAATCTTTGTCAAAAAAAATCATAGGAAAAAATTTATGGCCTATTAGAGCCACTTCTATGACATTAATCCCTTTATAGTATTTTATTTTAAAGAGACGTCAAAGATGTCAGAATTATATCTTTATGAATATAATATTTTTAATATATATTTATTTAGATGATATATTATTATATAAAAATTATTTAGAAATATAAAATATCATTATTCATAATTTAAATTTACTTTTATTTTATTGAATAAATAATTACCATGAATAATTACAAAACGATGATGCAGAAACTGTTTAATTATTGGAAATTTCAAATAAATTAAATTAAAAATATTAAAATAAATAGGATTTGTGATATTTAGTTTCATCCAAAAATTTTATAAATATATTTCATATGATACTGTTGTGTTAAAAGAGTTTTTTCAAATAAATCATTTTGTAATGGTATTTTTTAAAATTTACGCAATTATTAATGTCAATAGAGATTTTAATGATATTTTCAAACAAATTAAATTTTATAAAATGATATAAAGTTTATAAAAAAATATAAAATTCATCCAAATTAATTTTATATGTTAGATAATTTCATCATATAGATTCAAGGTATGGGTCCTCGACTATAATAGTGGCTCCCTCTTACTATGAAGGATAATGGTCCTCTATCCGAGTGACACCCACCTCATATATCAGGGCATGGGTCATTGACTACTAGAGTGGAACTCTCTAACTGTGATGGTCATGGGAGATCTACCAACCCCTAGAGAGGCACCCTCCAACTATTATGTGCAAGAGTTATCTGCCGTATAGATTACTGGAACCCTTCTCCCAGTATAGGGAATGAGTCATCTGGTTATCAAATAAGTAGAACACTATTATGGTACTAGGGAATGTGTCCTCTACCTAGATATTATAGACCCTCTTATGTGTGTCACAATGATGATATGTGGATTGAAGTGCATTTTTTCTATTGGGTATACGCATGAGATAGTGTGCATCAACAATGGACCTTATGGAACTGTTGGAATCTTAAAATATGATGGGATGTGTGATAAAGATCACCGTAATCTCTAACTGGGATTATCTCTTTAGTGAATATATTTAAATTTGTATAAATGTTTTTGGATTCTGTTTACTCTCTTTCTTTGGGTTGAGATGTCTATCTATATTTTCTTATCATATATCTTACTACACCCCCTTCAGATTTTGGAACATCCTAATCAATATTTATATACTCTCCCACAAGTGAATTACCCACATATTTTATGTCTTATGAAGATAATATATAGTTCAGTGGTGACGACATATGTTCACAGGGATTCCTGGGGAATTATACCACATACAGTTGTCCTATCTTGGAGATCGAAAGCTAGGATCTCTCACCATTTCTATTATATTCTATTTTTTTTAGGTTGGACATATTTTTGGGTTGGGTGAATATTTTACCACTTTATTCCTGTTTTCCATATCATACCCTTCTACACCCTAGTCTTTTTTCATACTATTTTTATATTCTAACTATTAATTTTTATTATTATTATGAATCTACATTTTTTCAATGATATAGTCTCGTGTGTGAATATAAGAATATTTCAGAATTTCCTCCCATGTTAGATGTTATTTTTGGTTCTATTCACCATCCCCTATCTTATAGAGGCAGAAAAGGGGTAGTTTCAAATCGATCCCTATTAGGTTGAGTCTTGTTAGATTGGTGTTAGAGATATTTCGATATTTGGTATGGTTTTTGGAGTAGTCCCCAAATAATGATTTGGTTTGAATTTTGTGATAAAATGTCAAATTTTTTATATGAAAAATTAAGTCTAGGGAATCCATTGTTTTTATGATAGATGATGTATCCACTCACTATTATCATGACTATAATAATTTCGACTTGGAATACCAAGACATTGGTTACAAGGATCAGTGGTACAAGCATCATATATGATTTTCTTCTTTAACTTTCCTTATTTATTTATCTCCCTATTTTATGTATATTATCATTTGATCATGTTGCATCATGATTATATTTTCAGGATGCCTCTATGGTGACAACCAGTTGAGTTACTAGTTCCAGACTATGAAAATAATTCCATTAGTGATGATTAATTCATTCAGGGTCCATCCCATGAGATCCCTTTTTTAGGTGGATAGTTTCGAACACCTCTATATGTAGAAAAACTGGTCATTGTAGTAGTTCGGGATGAGAATTCACACAATATTAGTGAAATCCACATGTTACAACACAAAAGATCCATGATGCTCTATGGTGACGCATATCAACTGGATGAAAAAGATTGTATATTGTTCATGTTCTATATTTTATAGATTATTAGTAATCAGAATTATTAGATGGTTGTTTTGGAATTTATATTTTTTTGATGGTATATCTGGGTCCTGATGGAGTTTTTTTACCAAGGTAAACAATCATTTTACAATCTCATGGATATACATAAACTAGTTGTTCAATGAGTTCTACTAACCCTCCTTATTATGCTCGGTTCAGATTTAGAATCATGTGTTATTTTCACAATGATGTATGAATGTGGATGGGTATGTTGAGAGTAAGAAACACTATACACATTACTCCCTTAACAAGGTCTAGGATGGATACTTTTGTAGCAGAAAATATTGAGTAGGTACCCCACAAATATATTTGTGAAAGTGTGGGACCGTTATGCATTTCAACCCACACTAGGGTATTAGAGTGGGATCCGATGATAGATATATTTCTATCAAAGGGATTATAGGAATCTTAATGTGATAGTGGAAATCACAAGGCTCATTCATCTACACAATCTTGTAGACATCAGTCGATAGGATCTCAATGTAGGATATTATCACAAGATAGGTCTTAGATACATGCTTAGGGGTATCACATATGTATAAGGTACCATAGAGATGGTAAGTGATATTATTGTTATGGGTGAGTTCACATAGTGTATGAATCCTCGACCAAACATCGAATGGAGTAAAGAAAAATCGATGAATGCCTACAATGACAGAGGTAGTTCTGTGATCATGTATCTCCTAGGATAAAGAATGTATTCCCTCATTGTGGTAGTGTTTGTAGAAGAGTATGTGCAGCTCCAGGATGAGTAGTTTTTGGTGGTTTATTATACAATGAGATCATTCTTCCACTAATAATACATGTCCAACTTTAGACATAGGGATATAGTTGTCAAGGCCACATATAAATGTAGTCTACAGTGGATAATAAAACAATAGAATGTGATATGATTAGAGGTATGATATTTATTTATTATAATATTGATTCAATAATAATTAGTCATAGGTGTGAGCTATTATTTCATATCTATACACATGGTGAGAGTGGTCGAGCTATCTGTTGAGGTGGTAAACTAGAATGATTTTCCTTGTGGTTTCTAGAGGAAAAGTTTCTTCTATATCTTTTATATGATATAACTTTGAGCTATCTCTTAGTGGATAGAGGTTCATGTGGGACCTTTTGGTCATAATGGTTGAACAATATGATTTCATCTTGTGTGTAGATTAGTTTTCCATATTCCAATATAATATTTACTATCACTATAGACTAGTTAGGTTCCTTTGAAATTATTGGTTAACTTACCCCTTTATGGGTGAGAGAGATCTCATGGCAGGATGAGTAGGTTCTATGAGAAGGAGGATTCATCCCATCACCCATCAGTTGTAATGTATTACTCATGGTACAGAAGTCTATTCATGAATATAGATCCCTTTATGTTGTATAATATTACATTGATATATTACATGATGATGTTTTTGGAATACCATCAAGGAAGGATATTCTTTTTTGTATCGACTTCCCTATCAGGGCAACTGTGATATCTTCTGCAACATATCATATGCACCAACTTGGATCTTGGATATATGGTAGGAGATATATTACCATGAAAATAACGTTTTAATAAAGCCTATTGTGTCCCCAAGGGAATATCAAGTGTTGTTATTGAAATTGGAAAATGATAGACTATGTCTTTTCATGGATTATTGTCACATGAAGGAACCCACAGTAGTGAATGTGTACCCTTTTATGAGGATTTAAAACCTCTCTTGCATGTTCTGAGGTGAAACATTATTCACGAATATCGATCATTGATATAACTAAAACGAGTTTAGATTTCACATGTATGATTGTTTGAATCTATATTTTGGATGTCACTATTAACACAATGAGTTCTTTGTTATTCTTTTTTGTATAATTTATTTCCATACGTTGATTATATATTTCATGAAATATATTTTCCTGAAATACAAGGACTACTTTTTAGATATATCCATTTACAAAATTTTCATATACACTTCATCACAGGTGTATCATGTACTTAACATGAGGATAGTTTTACATTTATATTAGGATAAATACCATAATACAATCCTCTCAAATTTCCAGTTCTTCATTTATGATGTTCATTTTTTGTGGAATGTCATTTCTAAATACGTTTTATCCATGGAACCAGTGAAGATCAATGTGGTTATTTATTGATAGATACCCAATATTGTTTTAGAGATGTTGATTTTTCTTGACTTATTAGTGTAATACATGAGTTTTTTGGTAGAGTAATCTTGGATTCCATATATCTTGACCACCTTGATGATAAAATTACATCTATTTACCCTATTTGAGTAATTTAGGTGGTATTTTAGTAGTTATGGTCGAGGCTAATGAGTGAACCTATGTTGTATCAACCTGAGGAGGGTGTGAGGTATGTAGAGTATTTTGACGACTATAGAGATATACTCAGCTATGTGTTGATTTAGTGAAATTTAGTTACCACATAAAGGTCAATTAAGTTGCAACCCCATATGGAAAACTAGGAATCTCACTACCTAGAGTTTTTAATGTAATTATTCACTCTAAGAATGTAGAGGTAATATCTTCTTAGATAGTCACTCAAACCATCGTAGTCTTAGGTATGTCTTCTTGTAAAGATACCAAAACCTATGAAAATGATTCTTTTTGTTGTTCCATAAGGTCTATAAACATATGATATCCGTTAATTCAGGGAATGGAAAAATGATGGTAAATTTACTTAGAATGAATTCTTATGCCCATTTGGTATATTAGACTTTTAAGTAGTTGGATTCCTCGAAGCTGGACTAAGTCGACCATAATAGAGTAGCATTTATGTAGTTGATGGTGTTGACTCCTTCCCTCTATCAGTATTTTAGAGTCTCCCATTTTATGAACATAAACTATAAGGTCTTTCATGAGTATATATCCTCAAAAGATTTACCCAATGGAATTTCTAAAGGAGTGAGTCGTGTGAACCACTTTAAATAATGAATTTTTTTTCTAGGTCATGATGCTAGAGTAGGAAATGAGGTGGTTCCACATAACCCATTTAGTTTAAAATTCCTATATAGGAAAGATGTAATGATACCATTAGTTAAATTTTAGGTTGGATAGTATGATATAGAGCATATTGGGTTTGTTTGATAATGCCTCATCTCTCAGACAGGGAAGGCTAAGCACTACGTTCCGGTATGTTTTTTATACCCCCTTGAGATCTTAGAGTGTAAATAGAATTGAATATCCACGGAAATTGTGACATAGATTCCATGAAAATGATGGTTCACAATGCCATCTGGGTGATTGTTGACCAACTCAAGAAGTCATCACACATTTTTTAGATCAATGAGCATAGTTCAGTAGATATTTTGGGGCAGATGTATATATAATTTTTTTAGCCTTTATGGGGATCCCCCACTATTGTCTCCCAATATGAAGAGTGGTTCACATGTAGGTAATGGAGAGGTATGTGGGAGTTATTAGAGAGATATACGAGGATGGGTACATCCTTTCTCCCCCATATAGATGAGAACACTGAGCACACTATCCTGGTATTGGAGGATATTATGATTTCTTCTATGTTATACTTTCGCTTGTGTTCATAAGATCACTTACCCTTGGCAGAGATTTCAAAATACCATAGATACCACCCTACTATCATCATGACACCATTTGAGACCCTATACTAAAGTCCTTACATATTAACATTGTGAAATACAGATATTGATGATTTATCTATTTTGGTTCCATAGATGGTGACAGAGATGACAAAGGAAGTCCTTGTCATTAAAGAGTGGACATGGATATCCTATATAAGGTATAAATATCACATAGATTGATGTCTTAGGCCCTTAGAGTTAAACTAGAGAGACAAAATTTTCTTTAGAGTCTCCCCCTGATGAAGATTGTGATTATTTAGTGAGGGAGGAATTATATAGTTGGGTCTTATCAGTCCATTGTAGATATTGAAGAGGGTTTTCGAGGTTTCATACCAAATTTGCATTCGCCCATAGTTAGAGGAGGTTCACGTCATCTTCCTCATGTCACAGTACAAGAGTAATATAAATGACAACACACACATTTTTGACTTTTGATATCCATATTTTAAGGACATAGACACTTTAGAAACCATTTATTTTCAATTTAATAATTTTTAATATTTCTATAATATTTTAAGAGTAGGTTCTAGGACGGAAAGAGATTCTGTGGCCTAGTGTTCCAAGAATTTATTTTATAAAAATAATAAATATATATTATATGACAGATGATCAACTTATTAATGAAAAAGGGATAACTCATTAATTTAATCTTGAATTAGAAATATTATCCCATAGTTGAGTCTGTAACGCAATATTTACAATTGATGTGACAAAACATAGGTCGGGAAGAGGCATTCAGATAAAATCAGTCTTGGGTGGTTGCATTTAGTTAAATAAATAAATAATTTTTTATGTAATTAATATAACTAATTATAATTTTCTCTATTAAAAAATCATTATGGTAGGATTACTAGGTTGAGCAGAATAACCATGGGATCATTGCACAGTGACTTCTTCCTCCCCTCATTGGGAAATCAGATTCAAATGACAGAAAACATCTAGATCCCAGACTATTGAAGGGAAGCGAACACAATGAATTCAATAATTCATTGGTTTGAATGTTTCATCATAATAAGTGATTCAAAATTTGATAAAAATAGATTCTTTAGATTATATCCTTATTGATTAAATTTATAGATCATGATAATGTCATTCATCGATCTATGTCAATTTCCATCATTACCATTCATCCACATATTAAATTTAAATATTTAATTCGATTAATTATTTTATTTTATGTTTTCTCACAATAGTTTTCCCAAATTAGGATTCCTTAGAAATGAACTCGGGGAAAATTATTTTTTTCACCCTTGTTTATTATGTTCTTCCCCCAACCATTATTCTTAATTGGACACAGAGGCCATGGTTTGACAATGCCAAGGGGGATCTAACATTTTTGGACACACATATCTATGATAGATTCTTATACAATAAATGGAATATTGATTCCAATATTGATCAGTATCTATTTTATGATGAAGGTGATAAATACCATGGATTTGATATCTAGGGTAGAACAGAAAATTACATTAGTCTCATGGGTCAAGTGATGCTTCACTTTTGATCAATGGGTACCACTTTGTATCCAACAGATGGCTAGGAATGATGAATAAGGGTACTCTGGATTGATTTTTGGAGACATAGGGAATGATCTGAGGTGGTGTGGATGGATCTAATTGTGTAGGATTCGATCAAAATTTTTTCAAAAATCCAAATTACACACCATGTAGTCTGTAAAACATGTGGTGTGTAGGTCTTTGGTTGCCTTGGCTAGGGTTACATGGAATTATAACTATAACAAACCATTTAGGACTCACACATTCTACATGAACATATTCTGGTGTCTCAACAAGTAATCAGGGACTAAACATTCATGCACCTAGCTAGGAACACACTACCTTCCAAAGTAAATGAACATGGGTAGGCTAAATATATAGGACCAGGAGAATGGTATAGACCCTGAGTGCCTTTAATACACTGCGTATACCCTCTATACATTGTATAGTCCTACATAGGAATTGATATATATATTTATAAATGTATATTCCATTATAGAAATGACCAATTCATAGAGTGAAACCACAAACTAAGTTGGTCCCCATCCACAATGTGTACCGAAGACTTCCTTTTTTAAAAAAATTCAATCTCCATTATGTCTTATATTTGGACATGAATTTTGGAATACACGTAGCATATCCGTAGTTTTTTATTTGTAAAACGTGATGTTGGAATTTATATAGGATTTTATATATTATATGAGATGTTCCAAGTGGGATGTGACATTTAAAGACACCTGATGATGGTTTTTATTCGACAGGATCACCAAGGGAATTAGTGTGGATCCCTCTAATGATGTTTCATTAGTATTCACATTTCATATTCTATTTATCATTCACATTATTATTATTATTATTATTATTATTATCGTAAATATATGATTTGGTGATGTTTGTTTATGATCACCCATGTAGCCATATTGATTAATTACTCATCTTCATTCAGATTATCCCCTACTAGACTTTTATCTCACACATTATTTGATTTTTATCTATAAGTAATCACAAGTATTAAAAATTTTATGAAATTTTATGGAATTACTATATTAATGTATTAAAATAAATTTATATTATTGATTTGATTTAATGATATATGAACATAATTTTCCATAGAAATATTCCTATTAATTTCGAGATTTGTATGTTTGTAATAAAATGATGTAACAATCATGTATATAATATATGGTATAGAATAGTAAATTATATCATCAATGTCTTTTAATATATATCTGTGGGTGTTTAACTTTTTTCTGATATCCTTACTAAATAATAAATGTATTAACATGTACATTAGTTCAATTTAATGTTATACATTTTATTGGATGGGGATTATAGTGTATCGAAATTTTCAAAATCCATATGATGCATATCATTATATCTCATGAAATATAAATATTTATACACTACCCTTTAAATTTTATTTTATTTATCAATAACTTTAAACAAATTAATATATTTCTATCATTTCAATGTACAAAATTTTAAATAACTAGTTTTTGTTATTAATTACCTAAATTAAATTTTGATGATATGGATACTTATTTTAATATATCAGAAATGTTAATATTAGGAAACAATTCAATTTAATAGTTTAGAATCATATTAAATGAAAATCATACCCAGGGTAATGAATAGATGGATATGAATCTAACTTGACTCTTTCATGACATAACTGAATTAATCATGACATATATCCTAATCAAATTTCCAAATTCCCTTTTATTTATAGTCTATAGAAATCTCAATTTGTATAAAAACAAATATATAATAGGTGTAAATAATAATTAATATTTATTGTTTGATTTTACGAAAAAATAATTGCATTTTCTAAATAAAACTAAATCTTATATTTCACTATGTATATATAATTTAAATACATGAGATGAAAATTATGAAAATAAATTTTAAAAAAAATAAATTAATTAATACCAATATTCAGAATTGAATAGTTATATGATAATTAATATTTGATTATAATTAAAAAAATAACTGATAAATTCATATATTCATCATGAGATATTAGAACACTTGTAAAGGAAAATTCTACAAATGTATCATTTTATAATGAGAAAGATTATATAATGTATTCTTTTTATATAGTATGAAACTAAATCATTGGGTGTTAACAACACTATTACATTTAAATGATATATAACAATTCTAAATCATTATATACGTACAATGTTATTTCTCTATATCATCCCTTAAAATGTTGTTTATTAAATAAATATAATTAATATAGAATTAAGATACACTATTTTAAAAAGTATATATTTTGAATACTCAATTTTGAAGGAATATCTCATAATATCCTATTTTCCATAGAAAAATTTGATTCTGCCACAAATTGTTAGATATACATAAAGGGGTGTATCTTTGAATAACATTACATATCACCCTTTATTATTTCATAGAAATTTTCATATATTAATAATTTTAGTGATTTATCATCCTATAATAAATTACATGAAAAGATCAAAATTAATCCCCAAGGGGAATCCTATTTTCAGGGTTCACCATTTAGAATGAATAGATATATCCTTCACATGATATATAAAACCCATGATTATATTGTCCACATGAATAATCATATGGAATTCTTTTATTGGTGCTTCCATGAACTCAATATACTAAATAAAATAATTTAATTATTTTGAATACAAACACTTTTAAATACTAATCAAATATATAATGATTCACTCTTCAAACTCACGCACATATGTGGGTAATCTTCTTTTTAACTTCTTCATACATATATTTTCTACTACTATGTTCTATTATTCTATCTCTGCTCCTGTATCTTTAATATTTCTCTCATTAATTTTCATCCAAATATTTTTAACCATACCAACTACATCTAATTATATCTCCCTCCATAAATATTTATTCCAAATTTCAAAAAATACTTCTATGTTACCTTTTATAAACTCATATAATCCATAACCTAAAAAAGAGACATTAGATAACATTTGACTATCAAATTAATATTGATATGATTTATGGATATTGTTTGCTTTATTTTTAATAATTCTATGTTGTATCCATCAAGACACAATTTAAAAAATAATTAAAATAAAATTTACCATAAAAACCCATTAGTGGGATGGTACACTCCATTAGATGTTGGTTAGAGCATAAATACTAAAAAACACATTTTTAACTACGAATGAAATTCTGGTACACTATCACTGGAAAGCTAGTAGATAATTAATGAATCATTGCATTATAAAAATAGGCTAATGTAACTCTGAAAATTGAAACTAGATCACTTGTGGTTAGAGTGTAACATTTCATTTCTTCTTTTTATTCATAAATTTGTCTTCCTTAAAATTAAAAATCATTTATTCATATGATAACTCATTTAAAAAGACAATACATATATTCAAACATTACTCCAAACAGATCTAAAATTATTTACAATACCTCATGTAACTATTAAATTATATTAACCATTCAATTATTTTTACAATTAGTTTTGATAAAATTTATAATAATAATTGACATACTTCACATCACCTAATATTTCCTTAAATTGTTTTTCAAAGTAAATGAAACACTAATGGAGACTATCTCCCTCCTTCAAATATTCTTTCATTTTTTGATTTACGTTATGTTAACATTATATATTGTTTAAATAAATATGAAAATATATGTAAACTGCACTTTTTATCTTTATTGTTTTTTATCAGTTAGTTTGATCGAGAATCGTTATCAACTACCAACTTGCACATCAATACAGAGGTATATAACAAAAAAAGGAATGATTAAAAACTTCATTATGATATATTATTCAATCAAATTAAATTTTTTAACAAACTAAAAAGTTATTGATTATAAGATAATCAGCATAAATTTGGTATATATAATAAATATCAACTTTCAGAAAAAGGAATAAAATACATTAATTTTTTTCATTTCATTAAAAAATTGAAAAATAGTAAGGATCAAATTTATTTAAATCATAGTATTATTTTTATGAAAAACCTATAATACAAATTTAAATTTCATTAAATTATAATTTAATGGTTCAATGTGTCATTATTCATTAATTTATTTTCATATTATGTACTTCATATTTATCATTATGTTAATGAGGGTGGAAGATAAATATAGAAATGTGATATCACAAGATAATCTGATAACATGGCTAAAAATATCATCATATTATTTCTAATGTTATTATTTACGTGTATATATTCAACAGTATTTTTTTTATCAAACTCATAATTCCCACCTAGATTCATTAAATGTATCATCCTAATAGTGAAAAGGTAAATCTTGAATTTATCTAAGACTTTTTGAATCTACCCACACTATAACCTTATCTTTCTGTGTATTAAATATATTAAAGAAAATGAGTTTAATTTTTAATTTAATGATTTTGTGATCATATCTTCATCTATCCATTCTCATAAAAAAAATCATATCCTTTGAATAATTTCATTTAAAATCCTTGAAGTAACATATATTTTGGCCTATTCTCTCTCATAAGAGACACTATAAAACCTAAGATATATCATATCAATGGTATTCCATTTTTCACTATCCCTATTTTAAGTACATTTCAAATACACATCTTCCACCCCCATAATACACTTTAATATTCATTAAGTAATTTGAGAAAAATAAAAAAAATAATTTTGACATGATTCTCAATGTTTTCAATAAATTCACTAATATTACAATTTTTTTACTCAAGAATCAACATTTTTTGTTCATATTATTGAATATTATTTCATTATACATTTTCAAAAGATATTTATTATGTTTTCTGGTAACTCCATCATCAACCTTAGAAAATATAACTTTTGTCAATTTTATCAAGGGATAATTGGATATCATCATTGAAATTAATGACCCATATTACATTCCTTTCATCATTACAGGTATAACAATTTTCATTTATTTTTTTATGAAACTCAATAAGGGTGACCTCCATATATTATTAATATTATATTGAATATTATTGCTCAATCTAAATTTCTTTTCAATTATTTTGTTTTTATAAATTATTCATTCTTTTGAACATACCTAGATATCTTGAGAAATTTCATCCAAAACACATTATTGAAATATTCATTAGAATATTTCCTTATATATTTGTATCATCATATTTGGATTGTTAATTAGTGGTTTTATGACATATATTTTTACATATGAAATAAAAAAAGGGTGGATTACATTTAAACATCACATTTCCCTATTAAATTTTTATGTTAAAATTCCATTAATTGAACAAATTCGTCAAGTTTTTGATATTTTATTTTATTATGTTCCATAAATTTGAAAGAAACCTTTTGAGATTTATCAACATTGAACTATATAACTTCCTATATCAATATCTCAACTAAAACTATGATGATTTATAAGTCGTAATATGACATATTAGTGATGTATTAGTACTTAATAATAGATATCATATAATTTCATTAAGTGGATACACTCTTTAAATATATTTTAGCGATAGAATCTTAATAAATTTATTCTCCAAGACACATCATGGAACCAAAAACCTATGAAAATTTATTTAAAAAGCTTATTAATCTGATTAATGTTACACTTTTTTCAGATTTTAAAATGATTTTAAATATATAATTTTCATTATCATATATTATAATAACGTTCAAAAATGATACATAGAACATCCAATAGAAGCATGATGATTTACAGTTCATACCCTTATTATATATTGTATATTATTAGGAATCATGATGGTTGTTTACTACATTGGTATCACTTTCTAATTTAAAACTATCTTTATTAATAAAAATTAAATATATTTAATATATAAAAAAATATTTTAAATAGTTATACCTTTTACACTTCAAAGAAAATATATTCTTGTTATTATTCCACTATTAAAATCCAAAAATTTAAATAAAATATATAAAAATTAAAGGCATATATATAACTAATAGTTAAATAAATCAATAGAATATGTATGTTATGTAAAAATAGAAATGAATTTTTTCTTAAATATATAAGATGTAAGAATAAATTTTTGTGAAAATATTTTTGATTTAACAATTAAAATTACCTGAGGGGGAGGGTGAAACATGTTCGTTTTCTATTTCCAACCGATTAATAACTAAAATAAAATGGTATAATTATTTTATTAACATTAACTAGCCTTAACTGATATATATAAATGAACAAATATCCAATGATATGGAACAATATTTCTTATTTACTTAACTTATTCTGGTTTATATATGAGGAGTTAAAGATTTCACCCCCCAAATAATTTCAAAATGATTATAAGTAATTAAAGTATAATTAATGTGATTAAAATCATTTTTTACATCAAAATAAAAAATGATTCTATTCCATATCTATGAAATAGTTTTTAAACTATATGATAAATATTTAGAAGTATCACATATCTTAAATTAGGTAATAAATCAAGGATATACACTATAGGAGTTATTCTCACACCTTATATTATGCTTTTAAAATATCACCTTGGTCACTATAATATAGGTTAATTTTTTCCCATTAAAATTCATTTAAATTATTCAATGTATGTTTTTGACAATTTTCACACTTTTATATGAGTAATAAATACCACTGTGTAAATTATTGAATTATTTTTATTGGAATGATCATAACATTGAATTTAGATTATAAAATTGGAAAAATAGGAAATATAATTTATCATGTCATTTTTGACTCCTAGGAAATAACCTATATTAGAGTTCTATCATTATCTATAAAACCATTCATACATATTACATGAACTCAATAATATTATAGCACTATTTTGAGAAATTATGACCTATGATTATTATTTTTATTACCTATGATATTGTTCGATGGAATATGATTACTTCTATCACTGAAAATTCTAAATTATCATACCTAGAATACTATTATTCACGTCTATTGGTACACAATTCCTGCACCAAAATTTATCTTTTTCAATATTCATTTAAAATATAGAACCACATGATAATTGTTGTTATCGTTAGATATTTATCTTTAGACGATATATGATTATGGATATTCTTCTAGTAAAGCTCTAGGGTATACAGAGTTCTTTGTCATCATTCATTTTCACAATGATTCAATCGAAATATAGTTGATATGAAAATCAATCATTTCATTATAGATACAAGATTCATAATACTATTATATATGGCTATTACATCGGAAAACCATTCACTTGGGTTAATCCAATATTACTCAAATAATATTTCATCTTTCTTTCTCAGAAAAATTATTTCATCCAAATTATCTCCATCCATCCTGAAATTTATTCTATAGGGTTAAATAAATTATATAGCTTCCTCCCATGTAAAAAATATATAATAAGAAATTTCATATATAATTTATTGACCACATCTCAAAATGAAAATTTTATAAGTTTTACTTCATAGTAATATTTCAAAAAATATATGTTTTCATCGCCTAACACATTCAATGTTCAATCAACAACATTTCACCCAACATAAAATATAAAATTATATTTCACTATTTTTAATCTAACGCATAGTGTAAACTTAATGGTCAATAGACCTTCCATATAACCATGACCAGTCACAAAACATTATTTATCAACTATTTTTTCCACTACAGGTGACTTATTATGCAACTTCCTTTAAACAATATAGTCCCTTGGAAAATTATAATTTAAATAAACCTATATATATATATATATATTTGTTTCTCTTAATATAAAATAAAAAAAATACCCTAAATAATACCATATCATTTTTATTTAAAATATTAAAATATATTATATTTAAATTACAAAAATGATATGTATTATAAATTTGTTATGTTATTTTTTAGTAATATTGATGTTTATCATTTTTTTAATTCCATGGGTCATTTATATAGAAAAATGAAATATCCTTAGGCTATAATCAATTTGTATTACCTTGTACAGGATTCTATATGACCTCAGGCACATCTTCTCGTACACTAATGTCCTCCAACTAGTTAAAAGGTACGGGTAAAATTTTATAGAGAGACTATATATAGGATATATTAACCTATAAATACCAATAAATTACAAAAACAACCGTATGATAAATAAGAATCAATGGAATATATATTCATAGATGAAATCTAATCATAATAAACATCATACACAATGTTATAATAAATATACCCATTTCATATAATGAAATTCAGACATCATAAAAAATATCACATTTGATGTCGATCAAACACATAATAATCGTACAATAATTAATAAAATAAATATTAATATGGATCTATAATGGTTCAAACATTCCATAAAGATATATACATGTCCCTACAATGGTATTCCAGATCAATAACCCATAAAAAGTGTATTCCCGTTATTTTCATTAAAAACATAAGGTTAACAGATACAATGAGGAGTATTTGTATGGAGTGAGAATATAATTTTGTAATAAACAACCAATGGGTACCAATCATAATATAATATATAGGTTCTTATAATAAATTTATGAGAGGGATTTGGTGGAATATAACACATATTAAATATGTTGAGTCACTATGAACTTATCTGACCACCAAAAAAGCTTATACTGGCCATCATTAGCAACTATCTATTTATAGGGTTGGAAAATCCATGAATCATATGTTAGGGTTGATCTTCATATTTTTTTTAATATGATTATAGGTAAACCTACGAGGAATAAATTTTCCCTATTTAATGAAATGGATATCAAGTCATCATATATGAATCATACATCATGGAACAATGAAGTTGTAGTGGGTCGAGAGAAATTCTACCAATATGATAATAAGTATAATCACATAATAGTTTTAATCTTATATAACACATCTAAATTTAGAATAATTACAGTTCAATGTTATCACATATCCAACACATCACATCCACTAATCTTTGAAATTTAATGTTGGTTGGAGGCTAACCCATTTTAAATGAGAATCATCAAAACTCTATGTTGTACCACATACAACCAATCATAACTAATAATAAAATACACACTTAGTTGGTCTTTGTCAAATCAACCCCAAACTAGTAATTAACCAAATACAATGTATTGATAAATAATACATTTCCATTTTGTTTTTGTATGGTTATGGTTGTAATCATGATAGAATATTGAAAAAAAATTACACTAACTCAGGAGGTTCTATACTAGTAGAAGGATTCTGAAGACACCAACCACCATGAGCTATAGTCAAAATTCATGGTGTAATACACATTTCTATATCAATTTTAAATAAAAAATATCATTCTCACATTAACATCCATCCCTCTAGAAATTCAGTATATCACATCAATGTGAAATTTTAGGATAATATTAAAAATCATATGTAAATTTTCCTCAATGTCCTATAAAATGAATAATATTCCATCACACAACATGTTTAATATATCATATCATCCTAAACTCAAATCCCTCCATATATCATTACTACCAAATTTAATGATTCAAATATTATAGCACATTTTGTATAGGATGTGACCATCCCATTCTTAACCCATAATATTTTTAAACCATCTATTAGTTGAAATATAACCTCAATTTATATATAAATACTCTTAATCCCCAATGGTTATGGTATTGACTAAAAATATGACAATAAAACATAAAATAAAAATAATATTAGGAACAATCCTTGTCATATATGACCATCCCTGGTCAAACCCGAAATTCTTATTCTAATCACATATATCACTTCTTACCATGTGTTAAATAATAATGATAATCTCATTATTACTTCATAAATATACACATATAATGAATGAACTATGGATTTTAGAGATAATAGTCATATCCTAAGTATAATTTACCTTACGATCATAGTATCCTCTACAAGGACTCTCATGATAATCCCAGTTCAGTCATGTATTTTAACCTCCTTGTTTACCCCATTATAATAAGTATCTCATCTATCCAGTAGCAAATATCACATGTATCTCAAAATTCATGGTGAAATTAATTAAATCATTAGAATTTTACATGCTTTTCAACTCATATAACTGCTCATTAGTTTATTTCCCCAGTGAGTTCTTTATCAAAATTTAATGTAAGGATCATCATAAAAATAATCATGGTGTGACTAAATTCATTTCTAATTCCTATATATTACCCTTTATAACCCCTATATAGCTTCACAATTTCATTAAATACATTAATTTTTTATTTTAAATCATTCTATTAAATTGATTCAAATTTCCCCCAAATTCACATCACATAAAACATAATATTACATATTAAATTAAGAAATATTGGGTACTAACAAATTTTAATTTTTTGTTACATATACCAGGGAATGTTTAATCCATCCTCAATCTCTTTGATCCCCTAGGTTAAAACATTTTTACAACAATAAACATAAAATTAATTTGAAATAATATTATAATATTAATATATTTAGATAAAACATATTGAGTAGTATATTAATTCTAAAATACAATTCAACAACACACCAAAAACCCATCATAAATGTTTATACTTCTAATGTGTGAATGATAAAAAATCCAAAAATTATTTCTTACTCAAATTTAACATAAATTGAGAGATTTTATAAATAAATAAACATTGAGTCTATTATTCATGAAATATTAGTGTAATGATTCTTACCCATCCTTTATAAACCTCTTATAGTTTCCTAAGATAAAATACCATCCATTATGGTGTCATTTCACCATTTTATTTTGAAACTAGAGCTTAATTCTGAATCATATCATGTAAAAATTTAAATTTCATCAATTGAAGATGGATGAGAATAGAAAGATGATGGATTCACATGAATCGTTAAAAAATATAAATAATAAAATCAAGGAATTATGGGAGAATAATGATTGAAAGTAAATATATGGTATGGTTGGCCTCATATGTTGATGTTATCTAAACAAAAATACCCTTTAACATGGATTATAATACCCCCTCTATATTTATAACCTTTCCCAGTGTAAAAAATGAAACTCAAGTACCATAGAGTACATATTAAAAATAAATTGGCCCCATAATGTCAACAATAGTAGATTAATACCACTATCTATTCCATTAGGTACCCAGTGGAACCCTTCCACATACCCACTAAATTCTGCTACTAGAACCCATAAATAAATTCTTAGCTAAATTTTATTATTATTACGTTGGGATTTTCTAGTGTTTAAAAAAATAAAATACCACTATTTTAACTCCTTGGAGTCCCAAAATAATATTCATAACCCAAACCACCAGGGCCATTATTGTCAGCGACTAGTCTTGTGTAACCACTTCAATCCCTCCCCCAATGGACTAGTTTTAGGTGAAAACAATTTGGGAAGGGATTAATTAAATTGATGGACATAGCCTAAGTACCTGTAATCATTCACAAAATCTTTATCATGAAAAAAGTGTAGAGTAATATAATAATGTCTACAAAATTTAGAGTAAAACTATAAATGAAAATAACTATATGTAATACATTAGAGTACGAAATGTAAGTAAATGTATGAAGGGAAAATTTATATTTCCCACAAAAAAATGAATTCTAACCTTACTACAAACTGATAAAAATGAAAACTGAAGATAACCCATCTCTTCATCTCAATAA
Source organism: Viscum album (assembly GCA_963277665.1). NCBI lineage: Eukaryota > Viridiplantae > Streptophyta > Magnoliopsida > Santalales > Viscaceae > Viscum > Viscum album. The sequence goes on along the minus strand of OY728132.1, from coordinate 1,676,798,590 downwards.
TTTACCACTAAAATCAGTGAATGCACCTAAGTATCAATATTCTCTATTGATTTCACTGACGATCTGACATACATCTACATAAGTCAAGAACCATGTGGGAATGTACCATGTAGGGTTGAGTATATACATAACCCGAAAAATGGAGAAATATAATGATACAATATAGGTTTTATTACCAATAGAAATATGGGAACTAAACCCATTATTTATGCTCATAAATAATCTTGGACCAGAGAGAATGTGGATCTCCATATTCATATCCTAGTCAAGATTGATGAGTTTACATGAAGATCCAATGGTCCATCTTCGATGCCTAATATCTAACATAAAAAATTAAGAGTTTTCATGGAGGTTCTGACCTCTCCGCTATGCTTCATGGATGGGGGCGTATTATCTATCAATGTTTCTTCTCACATATCCACACAAGAATTTTTGTGGTTGAATCACATATCATCACTACACACCATGTCTGGAGGGAAAAATCTCTAGTCATTTATATTTTGTAACCTCACATGATTATTTTTGGAGGGTTCACACCTCACCACTACTCTCTACTATTAAGGGGTCACAATATACAATAAGTTACCTATCCCTTGTCTAACATAGTGTTCCAGTCATTAGTTTGATAACTCATTAACTACTACACTTTGGGTTTTCTAGTAAATAGATAAAGGACCTTCATCCTTGGGAAATAGTGGGAAATAATACATTTATAGAAGAAACACGATCAATTATTACATGGGGTTTAACGAATAAGATAGAATACCTTCTCAATACTATAATTGTTGAGCCACTTATTAGTTAGATGACCTATTCCATGGTTAGATAGATAAGTACATTCTGTAGATATATGAATCTTTAATTTGTATAATAGTAGTGCCACTCATAAGATGGAAGGAAATGAGGGATCTTCAACCTTGTAAAATAAGAGGGTTTCCAACCACTTCATCACATTGATTTTCTTTTCCAATATCCACAATTGGTCAAGAATCACTTGACGAATAATATAGATAACAATATATCATTTCAATTACTGAAATCCACTCTAAAGGATACAATAATGTTCTATATTGAAAACTATTCATGATAGTCTACACATGGGACAAAATTATAGCGACCCATACTTAACATGCATGGATATTAAATAACATTAGATGAATACACAGTAAATGACATAATTAAATTCTAGATGACTATAATAGTTTAGTGTATTTGAAAACATGGAAACACAAAATTAAATCCTATTGAATGATCCTCAAGATATCCCATTAATATCTCCACTGTTAGTACTTCTACATTAAATAATTACTCATATCGTGGGGAATGAAAAAAGAAGAAAGGGGTGTGGTCAAATTTTTTGAAAGTTTAAATAATTTAAATTAGTAATCATAACGTTAAAAAAGTCTATGGAACTAGTGCATAACATTTGAAGATCATAGACAGAATATTAGAGATCATAAAAATGATAATACTTTTATAAGGAATGGAAAATTAGATTATTAAGAGCATGTGTCATGAAATCATAAAATAGTAAAAAGACATGTAATTTTTGGCATGCACATTTTTTTAACATAGTGATCATTTATATGTAGAAACAGGTTCACTCATTAAGTTAAGGACATGAAATCATACCCCCTATGTCTACGTAAGGGCATGAAACATGGTCAATGCATTACATTGTGAATGTGTAATCATGTTCACATAAAAACATATGTAAAATAATATAGGTCATGAATACCTTTGTTAAAGTGTAATCATGTTCAAAAATAATATTTTGAAAACCTAATTAGGATGATGCATAAAATTTTGGACATGCAAATAGATATATTCGTAACAATTTGAACACCTAATAAGGTTCACTCATAACATTTTGAACACATAATCTGGTTCATACATAAAATTATGGACATGAAACTAGGTCAATTAAAAACATTATGAACATTTAATCATGTTCAACCATAACATTTATACTCATATTTCATCTTTTGTTACCCAATGAATTAGGGGGAGATATAGGTCCAACCCATATAATAATAAAACAATTCATACATATGAAGAAAGATTATAAACCATTCATCATATCCTGACCCATAAAAAGATAGAGGTTCTATAAACATCAAATAATAACCCATGAAATTAAATTGCTATGATTAACATATTATTACATCATAATATTTTGAAATAGATAGGTTTCATAATCATCTCATCAGAGCATAACATGTAAAAATAATATGGTTTCAAAAGAATATAACACATGAAAGAGAAATGAGTTTCATAATAATTCCTCCATCAACACACACTCAATTCAAGAATGAATAATTATTAAACCATTTGATTATTTCCTATAAGGGAATAACTAATATCACTAGATGTGACCATAAAATGAAAATAACCATGAAAAATATTTTGAAAAATTTTCTTGAGGAAAATATCATTTTTCCATTGAAAAACTCTATTTAAAACATAAGACATTTAGGAACCCGTATTCGTTGAAAATAATTTGAATCTATAAAAATAAGGCATTAAAACTTTTTGAAATCCACTTTTCTTCAAAACATAAAAAATATGCATGAAAACATTTTGAAAACCAATTTCCTTAAAAACTAATAAAAGGATCTTGAAAAAGTTTTAAAACTATATATTTGTCAATATTTAAAAATAAAAATAAAAAAATTTAACCATTATTCCTGAAATGAAATATTCAATATATTGATGGACGATACATCCGTACATGTCTTATGGTGTAAATAGAATAGTTCCTTTTCCATAATAAAAAATGATAGAAAAATTCCTCCTTTAGAAAGAGAAAATAACATTACTTTGAAAAAATTGGTAAAACAAAAAAATATAAAATATATTTTAACAATAATATGTTATTTGTACAATATTATTGGAAACCATTTTATGAATAAATGGTTTTAAAGGAACACAAATTTCATACCGAAGAGAAGATAAATTAAGGCTGTCTTAAAAACACATTCTGAACACTCTTATATACTAAAGAATGGAATAAATGGTACCCATATATTCCTAATACATTAATAACCATATTATAAAAATATTCATGAATTTTATTGAGATATGTATCTTAATATTTTATCAAATTAAGAATAAACATAAACAATCTTTAAAAGTGATGACACTTTCTCAATAAAATATTATAACATGGTATCATGGGATCATACTCTGTTTGTGTGATAATAAAATCAAATGAAACATTAAGTGTCATTAAATAGATTAGATTCATTAAATAACATATAAAATAGAATTATATTCACCATTAAATATAATTTAGGTCTACATCAATAAAAGAGTCTCAAAGAAGGAAAATTGAGACAAAACTATTTTACCAATTTGGTAACTTTTGAAACTTAAACCCCCTGAAATAAGAGTTATATCATGGATATATTAATACCCATTAAATTTAAATATATTATATATAGAATAAAATCACATTCAGTATGTACTCCACACAATTGGAAAGAGTTCCGAACATAGCATGTATCTCTTGAAAATAAAAATTGAGATGAAATTCCCATACCTTGTGTCTTGACTCTCATTGTACTCATTCAAAACGTCTGTATAATAAATAAAAATTTATCATAAATATTTTATAGAACCATATTATTATATATAATACCTTATATGGTTTTATTAAGACCTTATATTACCCACTTGTTAATAATCCTATGTTAATGTTTCACTGCATGTAATATTAGCTTTATTCTTGGCATGTGTCTTAATTTGTAATATCATTGGTATTTATACTTTATATATTTTGGAATGTAAAAAATGATATAAATATAATTTATATACATTAAATTTTTATTATAATAATCTATAGAATATATATGTATGAAATAGAAGAGACCATTCATGGAGACGATAGGTAGTACGTATACATGAACACTATTTTCCTTTAATTATCATGTCGAAAGAAAGAAAGTAAATGATATGTATGTATATTTTTTTATATAATTAATAAAGTATATTTTTGATAACATATATATTGTATATATTCACAAAACCATCCTTACTATGATTCATCTAGTGTATGAATGAATAATATCGCTTTGAGGGGGCAGAAGTCTACACCTCCTCAAACAAAATTATCATATTAACACAAAAAAGTATAGAAAACTATTTATTTAGTAAAAGGAATAAGGAATAATAATGAAATAATTAATTTAATTTATAATTTATATAAATATTTTGTTTATTATAATTTATTTCGTGGGAGGCTGTAAGGAAAATTGAACAATCATTGTTTATTGAAGTAGTAGTTCGGCGTACACATAAACAATAAGTTCATTATCCATTAGATTGAATTGTGTGTATGTGGAGGTTAAATACATAGAAAAAAGACATCATATTATTTTTTGGATTTTTTTATACATGAATTAAAAAAAAATTTGAGGGTATGGTGAAATAAAATAAATAATGGAATTGAAATAAAATGTCACCTTTTAATCGGGTTGCTCCTTTAGGTTTGTGCCAAAAACATTCTTGTATTTTCTTCTACCGAAGTGAAGGATTATAAGAGGAAGGTCGGATTTGTGGGAATTTTATTTTTTAGTGCCTTTATAATCCTACATGTTTTGATAGGTGTGAGGATGTGGTGCAGGTAGTGGCCTTTTAAAGTTTACAAAATGGACTCACTTGAAATTTTTAAAAACAAGTTTGGTGTTCAAATTTTCATACTTATAAAATGTTATAAAAAACCAAAATAAGTCAATAATATAAGATTTATTTCTAATATATGGACATAAAATTGGATTTGAAAATTTTTCTAGGTCATTTAGGAAGCTAACATTATGGTTTAGCGCCTAATTATTCTTAATTTGACCTTAATCGATGAGATTAATTTTAATCACTTTTACTAAAAATTTGAGCCAAAAATAAACATTATGACATTAGATTCAAAATATTATACATATTAGAAGTGTTTATTTCAGTTTTTTGGAAATTCAGTTCACAGAAGCGGAAAATTAAAATTAATGTTAATCTTACAGGGAAGACAAAATTTCTGGCCTTTATTATAGAAATAAGTTAAAAGGTTTATTAAGTTTTTATATTCAATTTCAATATGGAATTGATTCTAATGAAATAAATTTTTTAATATATTAATAATTTATCAAATTTTACCTTAAAGAAAATGTAGATATAATTTATCCTTAATAATTATTTAAATGGAAAGGGAGTCTTTAACATAAAAGTAATATTTTTTTCACTATTCTTCAAAATTGATGTCTGTTAGAAAAATCCAAAAAAATACCATAAGATAATTTAGAAAGTATAAAGTCTAAAATTATGTTTATTATATCAAATTAAATTTCAATGTGTGACTAAAATTAATGTTATTATTCAAATCTTTTATTTGAGAAAATTATATTTTTAAACAATAACAGCCATTACAAGAAGTCCTATCTTCCATTAAAATTATGTTCTATCTATATAAAACAATTATAAATACTATATGAATATTATTTATTACTACTCACATAACTATTAATATTTCATAGGTTATAATTATTTCATTTAAATAATTATAACAATAAAATTATGTATCGTTGAAACACTTTTCCTTCCAATAACGTATGCCATGTCGTTGTTGTGGGTAGTGCCAGCAAAGTCGAAAACCCATGTGACACCATGTAATTTGGTTCTATGTTAAAGGAATGTTTTAATTAGTTTCTTAATATATATATATATATATAATTATTTCCAGTTTCATGTGAAATTAATGATATCAAAAAGAATAAGTCATTTGAAAATTAATAATTCAAAAAATCTTAGTGTGTCACATTTTACCAACCTCCCCCCCACTTAAAATGAATTTAACCCTTGAAATTCAAAAAATTTCTTCTTTTTTTAATATATGAAATTTTCATTCATCCGAACCCAAATTGTAAAAAATAATACTTAAATATCATGTAAAATGGAATGTTGGGACCATAACAATTACCAAAAGTGACATATAATTGGATTTCCACATAAGAGATAGTTGGTTTTAAGTGAAGATTGTATAGAGAGGAGAAGCATAAATATTTATAGGGAGTGATTAATTTCATCAATCAATTATAATAGAATTATCAACATAAATATAAGGCCCTATAATTCATAAACATGTGATGATTTAAAAGACCTCAAGTTCAACAAAATTAATTTATTATGACATCATATTTTTCATTGATCATTATGCTATCAATGAGTAATTATTTTGTCGACCAATAAATTAAAGAAATAAACATACTAGAAATATTCATATAAACAAAATTTCATTATATAGATTTCATTTTATCAATTTCAAATTCATCCATTACTTCATGTGAAGGACATCCATAAATTATCTTTTATGCCTGAATTGATAAAATACAATTTTAATAGATATTAAGGCTCATGATAGACGGTAATGTAAAACTACTTATGTATAAATATTCATAAAATATCAATATTATTAATCTATAAACATAAAAAACACAAATATTTCATCATAAATATTATTCATCAAATATTATTATACATAACTTCAACATCATGTGGGGAAGTAGTAGACATGAAACATTTATCGCCCTTTAGTCATAGGAGCAATACAAATGGATTTTCCAGAATTTATTGTTTTTCACGAGATATAAATGATGTTCATTTATAAAAAAATACTAATTTAATTTTTAAAATATTTTATACAACCTTTAAATAAGGTTAATTGATAAATTTTTTTAGCCATGTCTTTCAATACAATCTCAACACATACACACTTCATCTGAAGACTAAATTAATCATTCCTCAAATGGATCATCTCATAACCCTTTTGAACTATTAAAATCCAAAACCATAGAATAAAAAGTAATGAAATCCCCATAAAAATAAACCCCAATTCATCAATATGTATCTATTGGTTTTAATATTCCAAACATGTTAATCCATAATCTTATATTCACTTGAAGCATTGTAATAACAATACCTACAATAAATACTTCTTAGAAACATGAAATAATCCTTACTAAAATCTTTCTGAATATATCCTTCAAATTTAAGAAATTGTGAAATTCATACTTAATGAAATAGATTAATTTTTAAATAATTAGTTTCTGGATAATATGTACTTTCAATTTAACATGTTCATATTCATCATATTTTTATCAAAACATCATTATCTCAACACCAAGAATTAATCAATGGGTACCTCACCTTAATCAAAATACTATCATTCAATGAATTATTTTATATGTCTTTATCAACATCTAAAATTTTATTTTGAAAACTTAATGAAAATGTATATTGGAAATAATCTTATATTTCAGGATTCATATAACATAATCCTTGAATTCCAAAACATAAATATTTCATTCCTCTAATTTTATTCTTAATTTACTAATTCTCCATTATCAAAAACTTCCTTTAAACCACATTCCCATATATTAAATATGAGTCATGCCTTAATTTTTCTCAACCTCAATCAAATCATTCTTATTTTTTTTAATTTAATCAATATTTTAATTACATCACATACCTTTCAAATGTCATTTGAGGCATATTTATCACCTATTTATCACCAATAAATGTACAACCATCTTTGATGTACTAATTATATTTCCACTTGGGATGTTTATTTTAATAATTGCCAAACATTCTAAATTTGAAAATTTAAATTTTACCAATTCCCTTCTATTTATCTAAATAAACTAAAAGCAGAAGGCATTGTGTGATCATTACATATCATAGCAAAAAACCACAGAGTCATGAATGGAATTACTTATAGGATTTCTAAATCAAGAAAAATTAAATACTATATTAAACCCTTGGTTTATCATATGTTATACATATAAATCTTATATTTTAATCCTTCAGTATGGTTCTTGATGATTTTGTGAATCCGCAAGGCATATCCCATAGGTGTGTCAAACTATGTCTACAGTATGGCCCACTGTTGTGTACCAGATCAACTTGATTCTAGACCTAAAAATTGTGTTGGAGTTATTACCACTATGTACATAAGTCCCAAAGACACATGAACTTATAGTATCTAGAAATTTAATTATTTCTAGAAATCTACTCACTCTATCTGTCACCAAAATTATAGGACATTTTCTTAAAAATTAACTCATAATTATACTTATCCTTAGACAAATCCCTAGAAATATTCTTAGAAATATACCGAGGGATATCACTAAATCTTTCACATCATAGTTTCAAAAGTTTGACTATTCCTTTACTTTGTTACCAACTATAGCGACTCTGGATTAACATACATGGAAATTACATCATTTTAGATCACTACTCAATACATTACAAAATATTTTCAGAGGACTCTAATAGTTTAGTTTATTTAGAAACATGGAAAAAAACTTGTACCCTAGTGAATGATCTTCAAAATATCACATAAAGATCTCCACTAGTATGACTTGTACCTAAAATCATTCCTCATAACTTGGGGAAAGGAAGCATAAGAAATGGGTGAGCTCATATGCTCAGTAATGGTAAACAAAGAAAATGTGTAAGCATAATGTGGAACAAAGGGTATAGAACTTGAGCATAACATTTGATTATCATACCTTGTATATTTTTTGATAATAATAAATATTGGATGTTCAGAAGACACATATCATAAGATGATTAAGAAAATATATGGTGAAATCAAAATGAATTAATAAGACATGGAATTCTTGGAATGTATATTTGTTTATAAAATTGTGAACAAATATTAGTAGAAACCGGTGATTGCATTAATTTAAGGAAATGTAATAATTCCCCTACATCATCATGCAGTCATGAAATATGGTTCATGAATAACATTGTGAATCTATAATCACTTTCACACATAAACATATGGATAATTAACTAGGTCCATGCATATCCATGTTAACATGTAATCCAGTTCACACATAACATTGTGAACATGTAATCAGGTTCACTCATAAACATATTGACATGCAACCATGTCCATGAATAACATTATGAACAAGTAATATGATTCACATAAAACATTTTCAATATTTAATCAGGTTTATGCATAAACATATAGACATGCTACTAGATCCATGCATAATATTATGAACATGTATTCAGGTTCACACAAAACATTTACACTCATGATTCACCCATTATTACCCAGTAGTGTAGAGGTATATGTTAGTCCCATACATCTCAAAATTAAACCATACAAACATGTGTTGCACGATAATAAAAAATTCATCATATAATGACCAATAAAAATCACGGTGTCTATAAATAGAAAATCATAACAAATTAAATGAATTGTTTATCATTAAAATTTCATCACAACATAATCTATAGGAAATAGATAGGTTTCATAATCATTTCATCATATAATAACATGTGATAAAAATTTGGTTTCAAAAATAAATATAACCTTTGATAGGGATATGGGTTTCATAATCATTATTACATAAAAAATTAAATCATAAAAGATAAAATATGAATAAAACCTTCAGATTATTTTCTATAAGTTGATGAGTAACATATAAGGATATTCTGAAAATATATATTGGAGAAAATAACTATTATTTTTTAAAAAAATATTGTTAAACCATAATAACATTTTCAAACCATTTCTAATGAAAATAATTGTAAAACTAATAAATAAGAATTTAAAACAATTTTAAAACAATTTTCCTTGAAAAGTCATAAAATGATCTTGAATTTCTTTTCCATTACATTGAAACTATATTTTAAATAAACTTCTTAAAAATTAACCTATAATAATTAAAATAAATAATCAATGGATTGTTGGTGGAAAACCCCATACATGTATAATGATCTAAAATGAACATTTATTTTTGCAATGTAATAATGATAGAAAAATGTCTCTTTTGGAATGTGAAAAGAATATTCCATTGAAAAATTTCATAAAAGATAAAAATAGAAACAATTATGTCAATTATAATGTTATATTAGTATAATATTATTGGAATTTTTTTTATAAAACATTTCTTTATGGGAACATGGATTTTCAACTGAAAATTGGGTATCAACTGGCTTTCTTAAAAATACATTCTTAACTATATTATGTAAAAAAGTGTGGAATAAATTGTAGAAATATATTTTTAAATCATTAATAACAAGATTATAAAAAAACATGAATTTTCCTGAGATATGTATCGTAATATTTCATCAATGGAAGCATAAACATAAATAATCTTGAAAAGTAATGACATTGTCTCATTAAACTCGTATAAATTTGTCACTTGTGGTCATATTATCCATGCAAGAAAAGGAAATTAAATTAACATAAAATACATTGAATGAAATTAAATTCAAGAAATAACATTTAAAAATGATGTATATAAACCTTTAATGATATTTTAAGTTCATAAGAATACAATAGTCACAAAAAAGAAAAATTGAGGCAATACTATTTAACAGATTTGGTATGTTTTTAAAATTAAACCCCATGAAATAAGGATCAAATAATGAATATGTGAATACCAATAAATATAATTATAATATACATATAATCCAATCATTTTTATTGTATACACCACATAAGAAAGAGTGGTCATAATTTCTAGTATATCATAGAGATAAAAAGGGAGACGAAATCTCCTCACCTAATGTCTTGCCTCTCATCATACTCATTCAAACCAACTATATTATAAATATAAATTTATTATAACTATTTTTTATTAAAATTTTATTATATCTAATTCCATATATTAATCTATTATGACGTCATATTACCCTATTGTTAACAGTCCTATGATATGGATTCACATCAGTTAATATTCACATTAATCCTTGCACGTGTTTTAATTTGTCATATCTTTGGTATTTATATTTTTTATCACGATTTGGATAATTTCATCCATGATATATATATAAAATTTATATATTACATGTTATTTATATTTATCTATTTAATAAATAAGTATCATTCAGAATGCACCGTTCATAGAGTTGGTAGACTGTATGTATGCATGAACCCAATTTACTTTAATTGTAGTGTTGGAAGAAAGAAAATAACATACATATTTGTAGATATATATATATAATTATTAAATTATATTTATGATATAATATATGTCTTATAAATTAATGGAACCCATATTTCATATGATCTATGTAGTGTTTGACCGAATCATATCGATTTGAGGGTGAGGTAGTCCACACATCCTTAAAAGAAATTTTCATATAAACACAAAATGAAAAGTAACAAAAAAATGTGTTGTAAAAAGATTAAAAAATAATAAATAAGTAAATAATATATTATATTATATACATAAAAACATTATACATCATAATTTCCACCATGATAGGTGGTAAGGAAAAATAAACAATCACTGTTTAGTGAGGAAGTAGTTCGTCGTAGATATAAACAGTGTGTTTGTTATCCATTAGATAGAGGTGTATATAAGTGTTGTTGGAAAACATATCATAAGAATATCATAGTATATTGTTTATACTAGTTTTTTAATACAATACTTTGAATTAATGTTGTGGGGTGGTGATATAAAATAATATAAAGGACTTGAGAGAAGATTTATCTCATATTCGGGTAACTCCTTTTAGATTGTGCTGAAAGGATTCCATGGATTTTGTTCATAAAAAATAATTTTTTATAAGAGGAATTTATAATCTATGGAAATTTAATTGGGAATATATTGGTCTATACTAATATGTTTTAGAGCTGTGACTTTGTGGGAGAGGTGGTGGCCTATTATAGGGAAGAAAAATGGCTCACTTGGAACTTTAAAAAAAGTGAGGGGTACACATGTTATTACATAAAAAATTAATAAAACCCCTCATAAATTAATAATAAAAGGTTTATTTAATAAATATTTCCTTAAAATGGGGTTTGGAAAAGTTTCTAGTTAATTTGGGCTCCTATGATTAAGGTATAGTTTCTAAATAATCTTAATTTGACCTTAATCGCTCTGATTAATTTTAATCACATTTACTAATCACTTTGGTCAAAACTAATCATTATCCAATTATATTCCAAATATTATACTGATAATATTTGTTTCTATATGTTTTTTAAAAATAATTTCATATAAGCATAAAAATTATGATTAATCCTAATTCTATATATGAGATTAAATTATGAGTCATTAAAGTAGAAAGAAGTTCAAAATTATATTATGTTTTAATATCTAATTCTAAAGTAAAAATATTTAAATAACCTAAATTGTGTTGACAGATTTAAAAATTATTAAATTTTACCTTAAAAAATCTAACATATAATTCAACATTAATATCTTTTTAAATGAAATGTCAGTTTTTAACATAAAAGTAGTATTTTTCACTATTTATCCAAAAATGATGTTTCTCTGAAAAATCACAAAACTTCACCATATGCTATTTTTGAAATTATAATTTCAAAAAAAAATTTATTTTATCAAATTAATTTATTATATTTTTCAAAAAGTAATTTTTTTTATTAAAATAGGATCATTCGATAAAACAATATTTTTTAACAAGGAAGGACTTCACCAAAAATAATATCATTCATTACCAATATGTTTTATCTATATAACAAAATTGTAAATAGTATTTTAAATTTATTTAATACTATTAATATAACTATGTTTAATAGATAAGTTATAATTGTATCAGTTAAATATTTAGAATAATAAAATGGTCTTTCATATAAACATTTGGTTTTTCTGTAACGTACGCCAAGTCAGTGTTGTGGGCAGAACAAGGCAAGTCGGCATTACGTGTAGCGCATGCCAAGTAGGAATTACCTGTTGTTCAATCCAATATGGTTTTTTGGGAATGTAATGGTTGTATTATTTTTTTAATATATATATATATATATATATATATCTATATCTACTGTTATATGAAATAAAAAATATAAAAAATATATATTATTTTGAAAAAAATAATTCACAATATCCGAGGGTGTTAAATAAATCAGAGTACATTAGAAAGAGAAACCCAAGATAGATGTTCCTATGAATAATTTATTGTGTGTACCTACGGTCACATAGAGTCCGTCCTCTCATGGACATGTGTCAATGTCCTTACCCTCACATGGCTTAGCTAGCCATGTAGTACTACATGGAAGGTAAAAGTTCTACATGGCATGGCTTGGATCCCCAAGTCCAGATTGTGTTCTCATTACGATACCAATGTACATCAATTTATTCTTATGTACATCTATTTATTCCGATTTAATTATGGTAATGACCATATACATAGTCATGTTAGAGTAACAAGTTGTGTTTACGTACTCCTAGTGGTTCAAATGTCCTTATTCACTCCCACACTCAAATAATCCTAGAGAAAAAGTCGATCGATCAGCACATGTACACACATTATGTATGAGGTATTAAAAGGATTATGATATTTTTCACCATGAAACCCAGGTTTTCATATCATGGTCAATACCATGTGTTTTCTCTTGGACAATATGTAACTTAGTTGGGGTTTTCAGTGAAACCCAAGGAAGAATTCATGCATTTCATCACATAACCACTAGCCCTATTTCCACCACGAAAAACATAAATGGTCACAAATATAGTATAACCAAGCCATATCCATTACCAATGGGTGTATTCCTTCCACCCAAACCACACAAATCTCACAAGTCATAGTGTGCAACTCCTGAAACCTCTTCGGATCCCATTTCTAAGTAGGCATCACCCAAAAACAAAAAACATCATGATCCATCCAAAAATCAAAATCCTCTTCATCATTATCATAAACAACATCAATATGGTGCCTTTATAATGATCAAACCCACCCCAAAAATGCTGAACAAAGACCAAGTGGGAAAACAACACATAACATAATAAATGGTTCAAAGATGAATATAAACAAAGTGAATCTTATTTTTATGATGAAATATCATATCAATATAATATAATTTAGGATCCAAGGGTGATATCTTGATTTAAAAAAATAATTTTTTTTTGTGAAATTAAATTTATCCTAATAGTCTTATGCGAAAAATATATAAACATATATCAAATATGAAGATAATAAAAATACATGCCTATGAAATTAAAAGGGATGGAAAATAAAAACAAAACGAAATAACTTAATCGAGATAGATTATTAGTGAATACAATGTTCTCTAAATATTAATAAGATCTGATACATTAATTTCCAACCTCTTAACTCAACTCAATCATATTTCTATCATTTTATTATCTCGATCCTCAAATGAAGAACAATGTATCTCAATTAATCCTCCTATGGATTTTTCACTAGCCCTAGAGAAAATTTTTGATATATTTATATAGGTTAATTAGGTTTATAATTATTAATTATATAACAATATAAGATTACACTACTGGAAAAATGACCTTTACCCATGGTTTTGGAAAAAACTGTGGGTATAGGGTATTTTCATAATACCTATACCAACAGTTCATCAAAATAGTCGGTATTGGGATTTTTTATTTTAAGACTTATACCCATGGTTCTCCAGAACCGTGGGTATAGCTTTCCCGAGTTATGGAGGGGGAAAAATTAGGTGGGAGACGAAGAAAATTGGGCGGGGAGGCATTAATTCATGATTTAGAATAACATATTTAGGTAAATATAATTACATAGTTTTTAAAATTTGTTAGCTCAGTAGGTAAATCATTATGTCCCCTCATGTAGGTATCGTGTTTGAAATCTATAGTTTACATTTTTTTTAACATAGATGATATAAATATATATTTGAATATGTTTATATACATAACAAATTAAAATCGTATGTGGGTTGGTACTTTATGCGGGTGCGCCCGTAAATTGAATCGGGTGTCCTAGGTTCGAATCAAACATCCCGCGATTTTTTATACCGCATGTGGATTTTATTAATATATATAGGTAGCTATATTTGTATAATACAATTAAAATTTATAGCTCAGCTGGTCAGTTGGTCAGGCCCTGCGGTGAGGTTATTCGTGAAATGCGGGTTCGAACCCCTACAGGTACGATTTTTTAATTTTAATACCCCACGGTTTGAAAACCGTGGGGATTTTTTGTGCCCCACAGGACAGCCTTGTCTACGCTTTTACAAGCATATACCCACGGTTTAGAAAAACTATGGGTATAGGTTGAGACCCCTATACCAACGCCTTTCCAGCCCACAGTTCCCAAAACCATGGGTACAAGTTATACCCATGGTTTTGGGGTCCATACCCACAGTTTTGAACCGTGGGTATAGGTCGTTTTTCCAGCAGTGTTAATTAATTCATTAAATTTACTGACTAATGGATGATTCAATCGATCGTTCGGTGTGGACTAACTCTAGGTTACCCCTAGGGTGAACCCCATTTTTTGGAATAAACTCTGATCTCAACTTTTCAATCTAGGGACCCATACATCTGAAAACCCCATAATTAAAAAAATATTCATCAGCACGAAAAAAATATTCCATCTATTTAATATAACCTCACCAATCCTTTCTTGCCACAAAATGCCACCGTAACTCAAATCCTAACATGGAAAATATATCTCAAAATATTATAATGAATTATACTTAAAAAAATACATACACTATCCCCATCTTCATGTCTTTTCATCAAAAAATGAGAAACCCCACTCACAAGTGAGGTGAATTTGTTATCATCAGGTTATTACACTTCGAATAGATATTTTGTAAGTTAACATTCGGTTGAAAAACATTCACCCAAATGAAACACTTCCTCATGAATGGTTTCCTCCAAACAGTTCTCATATTCCTCAATGATCCTTGAAATCATCAAAGTGAAAACATCACACCATCATCCATCGTATCAATGAGTATATCGTGTCATGCTTTATAAACGTATCCCCATGGAAACAATGGATTGATACTCCAAGAACCAATAAAAAATATGGCCACTACATCAAGTTGTATGCCACCTCAATAGAATAATACATTAACTAAAAAGGTTCCTACAAACCTCAAATATATCATGTCTCCTACAAAAAACAATATAGTACTAACTAAGGCGATAACACTTAGAATACATGATCTCCTCAAAAAACACCAAATTCCACCATCATCAGTCCATATAGGACCCTATGAAAACTAG